>CAJGYO010000001.1:98487614-99687614 GCA_904845875.1 Miscanthus lutarioriparius
TGAGCGAGGGGGAGGACTTATAGATCCTTTTGTGAACCCGGAGCGTGATGTCGGACAGGAGGCCGCTGCGGATGATGCTAAATCTGATCTATGAGGCCTTCTTCGGAATGGAGCTGCGTGTAGATTTTCTTTGGTGGATCTTTACCGGGCGAGCTTTGTCGAAGGGGAGGTTACTCACGATTGTGCCGGTGGAGGGTTCCGTGCCTACAGCTGCTCAAGTCGGCCAGTTCATAAAGTTTGATGAGATTTCTTCCAACCATGGCAACCATACCTCGGTAGCGGCGCCCCTACCCAGGAGCTACCTCGACTGCATGAGAAGGTTAGGAGCTCCATGTTCTTCTGCTGAGCATCTATAGGTGCGACGCCCTGGAGGTATCCATTGCGTTTGCCTAAGTCGAAGGAGCAGAGCCGAGCGGGTCCCTGGTGGTTGCATCCGGTTTCTTCTTTGGCTTCTAGGCGATGTCGTTGAGCGGCCATAGTAGTATTTGTAGCAGTAGAGAATGTAATAGTTAAGTTTGTGGGTGAGTCCCCGTGTGAATAGTTTTCTGTATCAATGAATACATCCGTGCTACCCTTGTGACAGAACCACAATATTCGTTCTTTGTGTTTATCTTAGCATAACTTTTGTTTTTATCCTTTCTTTCTCGTACCTGCCCGTTTGTCCCATAGGGTGTGACCTTGGGAGCCCAGGGCATGGCCCGCGAGGCTTGGCTGTTCGTACCCGTAGGGAAAGGCGGGGTGCGTCCAGTTGGGAGTAAGAACAGAGTTACGCAAGGTAATCAGAGGAATGGAATGTGTTTCTGTTTTGGGGACAAAGTTGTTTTATCGTGCGATAGTAAAAAAGAAAGAGAGGTGATATTCAATATTGTACCCTTATGGAGCCCCCGAGCGACCCGGGCTGAAAGTGTTTTGGGTAGGGGTGCTCTTACGGGAGCATGTTTTAACTAAGAAGCAGTTTAGACCAAATTTAGGGGGAAAACGACGTAGCTGTTCAATGTTCCAGGTATTGTTGAGAACATTGCCGTTGTTGTCCTCCAGTTGGTAGGTCCCTAGTCGGATGACTTTGGCTGTCGTATAGGGTCCTTCCCATGGTGGAGAGAGCTTGTGTTTTTGCTTCATTGATTGGGTCCTCCGGAGTATGAGATCACCGACTTCGAGTATCCTTCCTCTGATCTTCCTTTCGTGGTATCTATGGAGGGTTTGTTGGTAGCGGACGGGGCAGATGACGGTCATCTCACGGGCTTCTTCGAGCAGGTCGACTGCGTCTTGTTGAGCCTCCGTGGCTCAGTCATGGTCGAAAGCCTTCACTCTTGGTGCGCCGTGGTCGAGGTCGGAGGGTAATACTGCCTCGGCTCTGTAAGCTAGGAAGAAAGGTGTGAATCCTGTGGATTGGTTCTGGGTCGTCCTCAGGCTCCAAAGGATCACTAGGACCTCTGCAACCCATCGTCTGGCGTACTTGTTGAGTCGGTCGAAGATGTGTGACTTGAGTCCTTGGAGGACCATGCCATTGGCACGCTCGACCTGACCGTTGGTGCGCGGGTGTCCGACCGAGGCCCAGTCGATTCTGATGCCGTACCCATCACTAAAGTCCAGGAACTTCTTCCTAGTGAAGTTAGTCCCGTGGTCAGTGATGATGCAATTGGGAACGCCGAACCGGTAGATGATGTCGAGGAAGAATTTGACCGCTTCTTCTGAGCGAATGTTGGTGATGGGCTTGGCCTCTATCCACTTGGTAAACTTGTCGACTGCTACAAGTAGGTGAGTGAAGCCACCCAGACCCTTCTTGAGGGGTTCCACAATGTCGAGACCCCAGACCACGAATGGCCAGGTGATTGGGATGGTTTGGAGCTCCTGTGCCGGTAAATGGGTTTGCCAAGCGTAGAACTGGCATCCTTCGCACCTGCGGACCACCTCCTCTACATCTCATAGCGCGGTGGGCCAGTAAAAACCTTGGCGAAATGTTTTTCTGACTAGAGACCTTGGGGCCGCGTGATGTCTGTAGATCCCAACATGGACCTCGAGGAGGATCTGCTTCCCTCGGCTGGTGGGGACGCACTTCATGAGTACCCCTAACGGACTCCATTTGTAGAGTTCGTTATCAAGCACGACAAAGGTCTTGGTGCGTCGAGCGATTCGTCGGACTTTAGTCCTTTCAGGTGGGAGAACATCCTCGAGGAGGTAGGCGAGTAGCAATACTCGCCAGTCGGTTTGATCGAGTGCCAGTACGGCGATGTTCGCGGGTGATGTAGAGGTACTGGGGTCGAAGCCCCCGAGCGCCGGTTGGGCGTCGGGGTGTGTTCGGGTTGGACCTTCCAGGATGCAGGCGGACGGCTCGTGGATGTCGTTGATGAAGACCCCGCTTGGGGACGGATCCTGCCTGGCGGCTAGTTTCGTGAAGAAATCGGCGGCATCGTTGTCCCTTCGAGGGACGTGATGCAGTTCGATCCCCTAGAATTTGTCCTCGAGCTTGCGCACCTCTTGGCAGTATGCTTTCATGAGGGGGCTTTTGCAGGAGGAGTCCTTCATGACCTGATCAACGACCAGTTCTGAGTCACCGCGGACGTATAGTTGCGTAGCACCGAGCTCGATGGCGATGCGATGTCCATTGATAAGGGCCTCGTATTCCGCGGCATTGTTTGAAGCTGAGAAGTGGAGGCGGATGGCGTAGCAGAGCCTACTCCCGTCCGGGGAGATCAGAACCACTTCGCCCCGTGAGCTAGGTGCCATTACGGACCTGTCGAAGTACATTGTCCAGTACTCGTGGGTGACGTTCGGGGTCGGTAGCTGGACCTCCTTCCATTCGGCGACAAAATCCGCGAGAGCCTGAGACTTAATAGTGGTGCGGGGGGTATATTGATGTCATGGCCCATGAGTTCAAGTGCCCACTTGGAGATTCGTCCCGCGGCGTCGCGGTTGCTGATGATGTCTCCGAGCGGGTTCGAAGTGACGATTGTGACTTCGTGGTCGGTGAAGTAGTGTAGGAGCTTCCTGGTCGCCATTAGTATGGCATATAGGAGTTTCTGCACCTGGGGGTACTGGACCTTGGGGTCGGTAAGTACTTCTCCGACAAAGTATACGGGTCGCTGTACCTTGAGCTGGTGTCCCGGTTCCTCCCTCTCGATGACCAAGGCGGCGCTCACCACATGGTTACTTGCCGTGACGTAAAGGAGGAGGGGTTCTCCCCGTTCGGGAGCGACGAGGATTGGGGCCAATGTTAGGGACATTTTGAGGCTTTCGAGAGCCTACTGGGCTTCCTTAGTCCATACGAAGGCATCCATCTTTTGGAGGAGCTTGTAGAGTGGCATCCCTCATTCGCCGAGCCAGGAGATGAAGCGGCTTAGGGCAGCCAGGCAGCCGGTGAGCCTCTGCATGCCTTTGACATTGCATATGGGACCCATGTTGGAGATGGCTGCGATCTTTTTGGGGTTGGCCTCAATGCCGTGCTCGGATATGATGTATCCGAGTAGCTTCCCCTTCGGAACCCCGAAAACACATTTTTTGGGATTCAGCTTGATGTTGAACCTTCGGAGGTTCACGAACGTCGCGGCCAGGTTTGCGATCAGATCGCACGCTCGAGCTGTTTTGACCACTATGTCATCAACATAGACGGCGATTATTGGTTTCGGCCGTTCAGCCTGATCAGGCTGATCGGGCAGGTCGATTTGGTCGGCGAAGCATTGCTGCATGCACCTTTGGTAGGTGGCGTCAGCATTCTTCAAGCCGAAAGGCATGGTCACGTAGCAGTATGAACCATATGGGGTGATGAACGAGGTTGCAAGTTGATCAGACTCTTTCATCGTGATCTGGTGATAGCCGGAGTAGGCGTCTAGAAAGGAGAGGATCTCGCAACCTGAGGTGGAGTCGATTATCTGGTCTATGCGTGGCAAGGGAAAGTGGTCCTTTGGACACGCTCTGTTGAGTCCAGTATAATCAACGTGCATTCTCCACTTCCCAGTCTTTTTCTGACAAGGATGGGATTGGCGAGCCAGTCGGAGTGGAAAACCTCCCTAATGAATCCGACTGCCAGGAGCTTGGCGATCTCTTCGCCTATGGCCTTGCGCCTCTCATCGTCGAAACGACGCAGGCGTTGCTTGGCGGGCTTTGAGCCTGGGATAAGGCGTAATGCATGCTCGGTGACCTCCCGTGGTATCCCCGGCATGTCAGAAGGCTGCCATGCGAAGACATCGCGATTGTCGCAAAGGAAGTCGACGAGCTCGCATTCCTATTTGGCCAGGAGCTGGGTCCCGATTCGCACCATTTTGGCTTGGTCGGTGGGGTCGACACTCACCGTCTTGGTTTCCTCGAGCGGGCGGAAGGCCATCGAGGAGGTCGGTTTGTTGCAGTCTGGGACTACTGGGGTTGATGACTCCCTGAGCTGCATGAGCTCAGATAAGTTGATGATCGCGGTGGTGAGCTCGTAGTGCTCGCGGTCGCACGCGAAGGCGTGCGAGAAGGCGCTACTCATGGTGATGACGCCGTTTGGTCCTGGCATCTTTAGCTTAAGGTAGGGTAGTTGGGGATCGCCATGAATCTTGTGTAGCATGGCCATCCCAAGATGGCGTGGTAGGACCCTGGAAAGTCCACCACTTCGAAGGTGAGGACCTCCGAGCGGAAGTTGGCCCGGCTGCCGAATGTGATGGGCAGATCGATCTGTCCGAGCGGGTATGCCTGTGCTCCCAGGATTACCCCATGGAAGGGGGAGCCCACCAGGCGGAGCTCCGATCAGGGGATGTGCATGGCATCGAGGGTGTCGATGTACAGGATATTGAGGCCGCTCCCCCGTCCATCAGCACCTTGGTGAGGCGCTTCTTGTGGATGATGGGGTCGACAACAAGTGGGTAGCGTCCCGGTCTTGCGATGCAGGAGGGATGGTCCCTCTGATCAAAGGTGATCGGGGACTCCGACCAGCTGAGGAAGGAGGGGACGGCCGTCTCGACAGTGCATGCCTCCCTGTAGCATACCTTATGCTGGCATTTAGTCTAGATGACATTGGACCCGCCGAAGATCACGATGCACTCCTCAGGTTCGGGGAAACCGTCTCCGTCCTTGCCTGCCGTGCCTCCCCTCTTGGCTGCTGGCTCCTTGCCATCTCCCTCCTTTGACCCGCCGGCCTATCGAAGGAAACGTTTGAGGAGCTCGCACTCCTTGTAGAGGTGTTTGATGGGGTAGGCGTGGTTGGGGCACAGACCATCCATGAGTTTGTTGAAGTGGTCAGGCAGTCCCTGTTGGGGCTGCCTGGGTGTGCGATCAGCCGCGGCGACCAACGCGGTGTTGTCCGACCAGCGTCGATCCTTCTTGTTCTTCTTGCCCCTCTGAGTGAAGGGGCCTTCGTCTAGATCCACGTGCTTGGGCTTGCCTTTGTCCCGGCCTACGCTGAAGACCACTCTGACCGCCTCCTCGCCAGAGGCGTGGTTGGTGGCAACGTTGAGCAGATCACAGGTGGTATGGGGTTTTAGGCAGCCAAGCTTGTGGATCAGGGACTCGCAGTTTGTCCCGGAGAGGAATGCGCTGATGCTGTCTGCGTCGACGACATCAGGGAGGGAGCTGCATCATTGAGAAAACCTACGGATGTAATCCTGTAGGGACTCGCTGGGCTCCTGCTGACAACTCTTGAGGTCCCAGGAGTTTCCCGGGCGGACGTATGTCCCCTGGAAATTCTCGATGAAGACCTTCTTGAGGTCCGCCCAGTCGCGGATGCTGTCGTGTGGAAGGAATTCAAGCCATGCCCGAACATGTTCCCCCACACAAATGGGAAGATATTGGATGATGAAATAGTCATCATCCACTCCTCTGGCTAGACAGGCGAGCCGGAAGTCTTCGAGCCAAATGCCTAGGTTTGTCTCCCTAGTGTATTTGGTGATGTTGGAGGGAGGCCGGAAACGCTGTGGGAACGGTGCTCTCTGGATGCACCGGCTGAAGGCCCATGGCCCTGGGCCCTTAGGGCTAGGGCTCCAGTCGTTCGGCCGGCGACCGCGCCTAGGGCACGTTTCACCGCTTCCCTCGATGGTTTGGCCGGGATCCGCATCGCCTGCTACCGTACGGCGGACATCGTTATCGTGTCGGGCCCAATGCTAGTCACTGATGACGCTACGAGCATCCTGGTGCAGATCGGGCCGCTCGCGTACCGGCGGTCGGTGTGGAGCAGGTGCCCGGTCAGACCGTGGCGCGGCTGCCGCACCCCGAGCCGAGCCTGATGGCTGCAGCGGCGAGTGATAGAGCGATCTAGCTGGCGCGTCCCCATCTCCCCGGTGGGGAGAGAGGGCGCGGGTCAGAGTCGCGATGTGGAGCTTTCTGCCTGTTGGACGACGGCGGCCTCTACTAGAACCCGAAGGTTCCGGTAGACTGCCCGCTCCTGGGGGTCGACGGGCTCGGGAACACTACGCAGAAGCATTGCTGCAGCCGTGATATTCTGACTGGCCCGGGCGAATTGTGGGACATCGTTCCCCTCGTTCACGATGTCGTGCTAGACCTGACAAGCGCGATCCAGGCGCCACCCATCGGGCTCAACATGCCGCACTGACCATGCTGGCGCAGGCGGTGGCTGGCTTTGCCGCCGTTGTCGTAATTCCTCGGCGTGTTCTTGCGTAGATGCGAGGGCCTCTACACGTGGGTCCGAAGGGGCATGAGTTTGTGTAGAATCTGCAACCACCGGCGGCTGTCCTGGACCGTCCGCCATAGCGCATTCCCAGGACGGACAGTGGCGGGGTGCCACATCACCGATGCTGGAACCATCGCTCTCGCCCTCATTATCCGGGAGTTCATGGGAAATGACAGGAGCGAAGCCTACCATTCCTACGAATTCGGACGTGAGTGGGGATGGTGCCAGCGCCCTTCGGAGCCCCTAAGCGTAAGCATCCGTGGAGGACGCGTGGCCATAGGGGAACCGACCATACGGTGTTTGTGGTGTAGGCGGTGCAGTCCCTCCGGGTGATCGGTGGGAGGTAGTAATAAAGGGCGAATAAAAGTATGCGTATTACTTACAGTGGGGTTTGAGCAGAGAGTTTGCTCGAAATGAAGCGCAGATGCCGCGCCGTCGAAGTTGTGCGTCCCGGAGTCGATGGAGGACGTCTCTCCGACGGGTGCCGGGTCTTGAGTCTCCTCGCGGAGGTGGAGTACGCCGAGCCCGTCGGCGATGAAGTCTAGGCTTCTGAAGAGGAAGGCCTAGGATGGCTCGAAAACGGGTGGAACCCGCATCCCAGCAGGCGAGGGTATGGGAGATTCCAGCGAGCCGAAGCGAGTAGTATCGCCCAAGCCCACCATGGCGGGGGTGGCGGAAAAATGGGCCATCCTATGACCAAAAAGTGTTGAACATACAGTGTCCTCCCCACGGACGGCGCCAACTGTCTGTATAGAAAGTGACCAACTAGTGAATATTTGTAGTTTTGCTGTATATTGTGATCGGAGGTGGCCTAGCACTCAATGACACAGGATTTATACTGGTTCAGGCAACGTGCCCTACGTCTAGTTTGGGTCGGTCGGTGACTTTATTCCTGAGACTAGGTGCTCGAAGTCTGCAGTGGGGTTACAAACGGGAAGGAGAAAGATGGGGGGTACCAGAGGCCCGGTCGGCTCCGGTCGGAAGGGCCGAGAGTGACGGGAACTCCGCTATGAGCTAAGCGTTCAAGCGTGTGCTTGAGGTCCGAACCTACCGGTTCTGTGGTTGTGAGCTATTGGACTAATGAATCTAAAGGAATTGAGTTTGAATCAATCGGTCGGGGGGCCTGTTGGAGGGAGTGCATCCCCTTTTATAGATGAAGGGGATGGCTTTACAGGTGAGAGGGAGAGGGTATGGATGCTTTTAAGCCTTGTTGCCCATGTCGATGAGGATTGGATAATGGTAGGCGCCCACAACACTGTTGATGTCACTATAGAATGTCAGGTGCACATGGGAGGTTGCGTTGTCTTCTTCAGGAAGGGTTGATGTCGGTACCTGCAAAATACTGCTTGCCCAGAGGCGTGCGAGGAGTCTCACCACGTTTACCGGGTATGGTGAATGCCGGTGCCTACAACACTATTGATGCCCAGAGGCATGTGAGGGGCTTTCTGCCGTGCGGGATTCCAACGGTGCCTACAATACTGTTTTGTGTCAGGGTGGTTGTGGAACACTGTTCCCGCAGGTGTACAGGGTATGGTCCCTGTACCGTTGAAGGGTCGAGATGGCGGACTAGAGGGGGGGTGAATAGTCTTTTCTAAAATTAATCGCGTCGGCTAACCGATATAAATGCGGAATTAAAACAATCGGTCTAGCCAAGACTACACCCCTCTATATATGATCACTAGCACCTTGCAAAGATACTAATAAAGCAACTAAGGTGCCGGGCTAGCTAGAGCTCTCCTAAACAATTCTAGGAGCAAGGTCACACAAACCTATGCCACTAGTACTTTAAGTAACAAGGGAGCTCCTACACATGCTAGTAAGCAAAAGCACAAAGCTAACTAAGCTCACTAGCAATGCTCAATAACAAGGCAACCAACGCCTAATTAGAGAGCGCAAATACTTAGCTACACAAACTAAGCAATGTGACTAACAAGGTTACTAAAACCAAATTAGCCACGCAAGGAAGCTACTTCTATGCTACACAAGCAAGAAGGTAATTAGCTAGCTACACAAGCTATCTAATTACAAGAGCAACTACACAAGCTTAAGATATATATATAAGTAATTGCAAGCTTGTGTAATGGGGATGCAAACCAACGGGAAGAACAAGGTTGACACGATGATTTTTCTCCCGAGGTTCACGTGTTTGCCAACACGCTAGTCCCCGTTGTGTCGACCGCTCACTTGGTGGTTCGGCGGCTAATTAGCATCACCCGCTAAGCCCGCACATCGGGCGCCGCAAGAACCTACCCCTTGAGTGAGGGTAGCTCAATGACACGCTTTACTAGAGTTGCTCTTCGCGGCTCCCGCGGGGCGAGCACCATGCCCCTCACAAGCACTTCTCCGGAGCGCCGCACAAGCTTCTTGCGCGCTTCGACGGAGACCACCACCAAGCCGTCTAGGAGGTGGCAACCTCCAAGAGTAACAAGCACCACCGGCTCGCAACTCGATCACCTAGTGCCACTCGATGCAACCTCACGATGCAATCGCACTAGAATCGCTCACTCACACAATCGGATGATCGCTATCAAGTATGTGTGTGATGGAGGGCTCCCAAGCACTCACAAGCATGGACACTAAGTCCCTTGAGGTGCTCAGCACCAGCCATGGCCGAGGGCCACTTCTATTTATAGCCCCAAGGGCTAAACTAGCCGTTACCCCTTCACTAGGCAACGGTCGGGACGACCGGACGCTCCGGTCCGATCGACCGGACGCTGGACCTCAGCGTCCGGTCGTGCGATGCACGCCACGTGTCCCCTCCTTCAAACGCTGTTCGTCAGATTTCAACGGTCGCAAAGCTGACCGGACGCTCCGGTAAAACTGACCGGACGCTGAAGCCCCAGCGTCCGGTCGTTTCCAGTAAGCTCCCCGAGGCATGATTTTTCGACCGGACGCGTCCGGTCCACCTTGACCGGACGCAGCCAGCGTCCGGTGCTCAACCCCTAGCCACTGTACCGCCGAGTCAGCGCGACCGGACGCAGGCAGTCAGCGTCCGGTGCTTCTGGATTCAGCATCCGGTCACAGGACCGACGCCAGCATCATTTCGATCAACTCCATTTCAACTCTTACTTCTTCACCCTTGCTCAAGTGTGCCAACCACCAAGAATTTTGCATCCGGCACAATAGAAAATAGACATTTCATTTTCCCAAAAGCGCCGAATCCCGCCGAGCTTGCGAGGCGGGAGGGAGAGAGGGACCCAAACCCATCTCACCCCTGCAAACACCACCTCCTTTGTAAATGTGCCAACACCACCAAGTGTGTGTGTGTTAGCATTTTCACAATCATTTCCCAAAGGATGTTAGCCACTCAACTTGCCACGCCACTCGATCCTAGCGACAATGCAAAGTTAGATCACTCGAGTGGCACTAGATGACCGATATGCAAACAAGTTTGCCCCTCTTGATAGTACGGCCATCTATCCTAAACCCGGTCATATACTTCTCTACACACCTATGACCGGTGAAATGAAATGCCCTAGGTTATACCTTTGCCTTGCGCATTCCATTCCATCTCCTCCAATGTTGATGCAACACATGCACCAACACGATCAACAATGATATGATCCACTTCATATCATCACGTGATCATATTGGTTCATCGATCTTGACTTCACTTGCCCTTCACCGTTGCCATCGTCCATCGGCGCCAAGTCTTGCTCAAGCTTCACCGCCACGCGGTCCATCACTCCAAAGCCTTCGACTTGCTCTTCACGCTTGCAACCGGTCCATCAAGCCAAGTCTTGTCTTGATCTTCTCCACCTTGATCACATGACTCAATGTCATGTCTCATGTGCAATAAGCTCCTTCATCATCACATGTGTGAGCTTTGCAACATCTCCAAGCCATTTTCACCTCCATGGCATATGTTGCTCATACACATGTACCTGTGGACTAATCACCTGTGTATCTCACATAAACACAATTAGTCCACCTAGGTTGTCACTCAATTACCAAAACCAACAAGGACCTTTCAATCTCCCCCTTTTTGGTAATTGATGACAACTCTACAAAGATATGGAAATTAAGCTCTTTTGGATTCATGTTGCTTGCCCAAGCAATTTTACCATGTGAAAATAAATTTGGACAAGTACCACAAACCCAAAATGGTAGTATTAGCTCCCCCTACATATGTGCTAGTGTATTTAATTTGAAGCTTGCACATATGTATAGATTGAAATTGTGGGAGAGTAAATACTACAAAATGATGCTAAGGTGTATAGAATAAACCTTTGAAGTGTGTACCAATCGTAGTTGCACCTTTAAGTTCATCCTTAGCACCATGGTTAGCTAGATATCACTTGGAAATAAAAGCACTAGATATCTCATGAGATCAACATTAAAATCAAGGTACTAGCATTACTTAAAGAATATACCAAGTGTCTAGCTATCATCCTATGCATGCTAGTTATCAAATCATCATTCAAGTTCTATAACTAGCATACACCACACAATCATGCATATTGAATTTGAAAACTTATGCAATGCAAGCAAGCACATGATTATGCACATATCAAATGCAATCAATCAAAGTTTATGAGCTTGCTCCCCCTACTTGTGTGCTTCTCTTGTCCAAGAATTTTGATCCATCTCTTTTCTTCAATGTTGCTCCCTCTTTGTCCATGTCCAACCTCTATTTCTTTTATATCTCATCTCTCCATGTCCAATTTCTCCCCCATTCAATCAAGCCTTCATATCTTTATACAATCTCTCCCCCTTTGTCATCAATTTCCATAAAAGGTATGCTTCTTATTGATGCAAAGGTATACTCTTTGGGGTAGATGGTTGAGACTTGCATTTTTGATGGACATTACTTGAATATCGGAATGACACCACAAGTAGATACCATTTAGAACTTGTAACTTGTATTACATGTATCTTATCATTCTATGTATGGGTCATCCATTTTATTTCACTTAAGCTCTTGTAGTTGAGGGATGCATTCTTTATTTGATGATCACTTAAAGTTGAGGATCACTTGTGGAACCATCATCTTGCATGATTGATACTATGTATAGATACCACTTGTAGGAAGTGAATACCATTTGAAAGAATCTTCTAGTATGGAACCACTTATTTGATTTATCAATAAAGACCATTTCTAGAATATTTGCTATCTTCATGAGTACCACTTATAGGATATCACTTGTGAGTTGATCTAGACATTATTTGTGAAATCATGATGAACTACTTGAGTCTAGATACCACTTGAAATATATAAACTAGATATCCATTTGCATTGTTGTCTTGTGCTTGTACTCTTATCATTATCATGAGCTTTTAAGTTGACTTGAACTAAATTGATTTGCCTAAGCATCCAAGTCCGGTTTGAACCAATGACAAGCTTCTTCACACCTCTTTTAAGGGTTATCTTGTCAATGTTGTACTTGTTACTTGTTTAGCAATCCAAATTAAATCAAGTACTTGGGTTTACTAGCTCATGAACAAATTCATATACTAACCACTAGATCAAGTAATCATTCAAGCAATAGCGGTAAGCTATGACTTTAAATATTTTATTTGTTATGCATGATCCTATGAAGCATGTACTATATGCACTAACCGCATACTAGTAAGGGATGAAATGATCATGCACATTACAATGATACCTTTGCTATGTTGGAGTAGAGGATAGTCACATAGATTCTAATTCATTACTCCAATAGCAATATGGAGTCCAATTATAAGCTTGGTGAAGACCGATAGATACCAATTTGAATCTCATTCTTCACCCATATGAAATGAATACCACTTATGATCAAGTGCACTTTCTTGTTGTGGTTGACTTGCTTCATCTTTTGATCTTAGCTTCCATGAGAGCATCTATTTGAAATACCACTTGAAATAACTATCTCTCTTTTGGGTGTTGCTTGCTTTTCTTGATCAACCCTTTTGATTTCTTCAACTAAGCATCTCAAATGCTCCTCGGATCACCACTTCCATGTTAGCCTTCCAAGTACCACACTTGGTTCACCTACACTTAGGCGGCAAGCCCCTACACTTAGGGAGAAGTGACCTCTCTCCAAGAACCATTCTTGATACTCACTTGAAATGACTTGATTGATTGATCCTAGTTATGGACTTAACTTGATGAGTAATCTTAATTCCTTCTTTAAGTCCTTTTCTTTCTACTTGTTTAAGTCCCTTTTTTTTTACCAAATGATTTCCAATCATATCTAGAACTTAAACTTCATCTTCATCTTGAGTTTGATCTTGATCTTCCAATTTGAGTACCAAAAATGTGCAAAGTACACTCCACAATCAAATAGCCTTGTACTCTTTACTTGTCATGCTTCTAGATTATATCAAAACCAAACTTAGGTACCTCAAACACTTGTAAACATGTTTCCAACTTGAGGACCTTTCAATCAAAGTGACTCTTGATTAATCCAACATTTGTCACTTTTCTGACAGATTTTGTACCCTTCAAAGAAATAAGCATATATCCCAAAGTACAAATCCAAATACCACGAAATTTGGTGGAGATGGGATTCACTAAGTTATCTAGCAGTCATAAAAATTTTAGCTTCATTTGATCTCATATGACTGCCAAAATTTTAATTCTTCCACCACTGCTACATGCTGAAAACTGCTGCACTATAGCTGACAAGAACCACTCCAAAACCGAAGCATTTCTTATCCAATTTCCATGAAATTTTTACAGCATCTCATACTATATGTCTAGAGCATGTATACCAATTTTCAAGCCAATCCAATAAGATTTGATCACTCAAACATGGCTATGATCACAGCTAGCTCAGATTTTGAATATAGGACAGATTTCAAGCAATTGAGCTATACTTCATCAAATATGAACCAAACTTGAAACTAACTTGTTTGAATACTTTCATAAGACATATATCCATTCAAAACACTTACTAAATGTCATCTTATGAACTAATCCAATCACAAATCAATCCAAACTTGATTACTAAGCAATTATCCATTCAAACATCTCATAGCAAGCAACATTGCATATTTATCCAATTCAATCAACTCATATGCACCCAAATGAAATGATCAACAAGAGATATACCTTGGTTAGCTCATGATCATCCAACTAGCAAGCTTCAACTCAATTATTTGCAAGTCATCAAATATTCCAATAAATCACCACAACTTGAATATGACACTTGTAAGTTGTAGCACATTTGGACTTCATTCAATTTGTCATGGCATTGGGATAATGATCATCACTTAGCAATACTTGGTTCAACTACATGATCAACAAGATGAATATCATTTGAACCAAGCCTCCAATGCCGATGGTACCTACACACAATCATCCACTTTTGATGGTACCCAAACAAGTTTGGGTCCTCTCAAGTTAGGAGCAACATACTTAGGCGTAGCCTTAGTATGAGTAGTGGGATGTTTTGCAATAGCAACCATAGAGGTACCATTACCATCCTTTCTAAGAATATCATGATCATCAATTGAAATAGGCTTAGAAATTTTACCTAGGGGACATGAATGTGCCATGTGTCCCCTTTCCCGGCATGAGTAGCACTTTCTCTTTGCTTGAGCCTTCTCTTCTTTGCTCATGTGGTGCTTCTCATTGCCTTGCCTCTCATGGATTGCTTGAGCCTTCTTCTCAAGCTTGTTAGGACACTTAGAGGCAAAGTGTCCCGTACTTCCACACTTGAAGCACTTGATGTGAGCATAGACTTTCTTCTCATTGTCATTCTTGCTCATCATCTTGGCATATTGAATTTGCATTGGATGCCTTGCCTTTCCACCCCTTCTTGTTTTCTTCTTCTTCATCATCAAGTCACCACCATCTTCATGGTTGATCTTGATTTGAACTTGGGGTGTCTTCTCTTGCTCAACTTGTGGCTTTGGTTGAGGCTTCACTTGTTGCTTCACCAATTGCTTGGTTGGGCACATTGAGGTAAGATGACCCCAAGTGCCGCACTTGAAGCACTTGACATGCTTTAGCCTCTCTTCTTCTTTCTTCAACTTGAGCTCCTCGATGTTAGGGCAACCATTTGCAAAGTGTCCCGCTTCATGACACCGGTAGCACATGGTGTGAGAGAGCTTTCTTTGATGTAGCTTCTTTATCTTTCTTTCTCTCTTTCTTTCGCCCTTTGTCATCTTCTTTTCGAAGCCAAGGCCACACTTGTCACCATAGTTTCTTTGAGTTTTCAACATATGCTCAAAGGTGACTTGAGAGTTGTAGCACCTCTCTAACTTGTTGCTCAATTTCTTCACTTCATTTTTGAGCTCAATGTTCTCCTTCAAAATGTTAGTCTCACAAGACATAGAAGTAGAACAAGCATCTATGTGTGAAGAGCATGGCATATCTAACAAATCATCATAAGAGGTGGATACATGCTTCTTCTCTACATCACAAGGGTTAGCAACATTTTGCAATTGATCGTTTGATCCATGTGATGAGCTCTCGTTCTTTTTAAGTTTCTTTGTAAACACTTTAATGAGAGAAGCTTGTTTTTCTAATAATTCATCATGAGATGCAAGTAGTGTCTCATGATTCAATTTAAGCTCATCAAGTGAAGATTTATAAGCATTAAGTAATTTCTTATGTTCTTCACAAGAGTTCTTTAGAAATGAGTTTTCATTTTCTAATTTCATTGTTTTAGCTTTCTCATTTTCTAAAGACATGGTCATGCTAGCAAGTCTACTAACAAGCTCATCATATGACTCAACATGATCAACCACATTACTATTTGATACCTTGGTGTCACCTTGTGACATGAAGCAAAGTGGTGTTGTAGATGGAGAGCTTGTAGTAGCATTATCATCATGGTTCGAACATGAATCATCATCACCATCAAGTGTGCATGGGGTAGCAACATCACTTGCAACACTTGTGGCATCATTATCAACCTTGTCAAGTGAACTTGTAGTGGATTGATCATCATCATCCTCACTTGACAATGAGGTGGAGCAATCTTCCACAATCACCAAATTGTGGTTATGCTCAACACACTCATGCACCTCCTTCTTAGGCTCATCCTCCTTGAATTTGCCATCATCCCATGTGGAGGAATCACCGTAAGGCTTGGAGTGCTAGCCACATATCATGTGCATTCTCCAAGTCCCACACACGTCTAAAAACATCATCATGTAAAGCACATATTAGATAATAAAGAGCACGATGATCAAGTTGTAAGCAATCCTCTTGTGCTTGGGTTAGGTTGTCCTTATCCAAAGCATCACGAGAAAAACCAACAACGATGATCCACCATGCCTTGGGACCCAATTCACGGAAATGATCAAGCATATGACGTTTCCACCGTGCATAGTTTGTGCCATCAAAAATGTGTGTGTCACAAACAACTTCTAGCCCAAAGTTCGCCATCCTCTCGGGTCGGTGAAGACCACAAATGAGAGACCGGGCTCTGATACCAATTGAAGGGTCGAGATGGCGGACTAGAGGGGGGGGGTGAATAGTCTTTTCTAAAATTAATCGCGTCGGCTAACCGATATAAATGCGGAATTAAAACAATCGGTCTAGCCAAGACTACACCCCTCTATATATGATCACTAGCACCTTGCAAAGATACTAATAAAGCAACTAAGGTGCCGGGCTAGCTAGAGCTCTCCTAAACAATTCTAGGAGCAAGGTCACACAAACCTATGCCACTAGTACTTTAAGTAACAAGGGAGCTCCTACACATGCTAGTAAGCAAAAGCACAAAGCTAACTAAGCTCACTAGCAATGCTCAATAACAAGGCAACCAACGCCTAATTAGAGAGCGCAAATACTTAGCTACACAAACTAAGCAATGTGACTAACAAGGTTACTAAAACCAAATTAGCCACGCAAGGAAGCTACTTCTATGCTACACAAGCAAGAAGGTAATTAGCTAGCTACACAAGCTATCTAATTACAAGAGCAACTACACAAGCTTAAGATATATATATAAGTAATTGCAAGCTTGTGTAATGGGGATGCAAACCAACGGGAAGAACAAGGTTGACACGATGATTTTTCTCCCGAGGTTCACGTGTTTGCCAACACGCTAGTCCCCGTTGTGTCGACCGCTCACTTGGTGGTTCGGCGGCTAATTAGCATCACCCGCTAAGCCCGCACATCGGGCGCCGCAAGAACCTACCCCTTGAGTGAGGGTAGCTCAATGACACGCTTTACTAGAGTTGCTCTTCGCGGCTCCCGCGGGACGAGCACCATGCCCCTCACAAGCACTTCTCCGAGCGCCGCACAAGCTTCTTAAGCGCTTCGGACGGAGATCACCACCAAGCCGTCTAGGAGGTGGCAACCTCCAAGAGTAACAAGCACCACCGGCTCAAGCAACTCGATCACCTAGTGCCACTCGATGCAACCTCACGATGCAATCGCACTAGAATCGCTCACTCACACAATCGGATGATCGCTATCAAGTATGTGTGTGATGGAGGCTCCCAAGCACTCACAAGCATGGACACTAAGTCCCTTGAGGTGCTCAAGACCAGCCATGGCCGAGGGCCACTTCTATTTATAGCCCCAAGGGCTAAACTAGCCGTTTACCCTTCACTAGGCAACGGTCGGGACGACGGACGCGCTCGATCCGATCGACCGGACGCCTGGACTCGGCGTCCGGTCGTGCGATGCACGCCACGTGTCCCCCTCCTTCAAACGCTGTTGTTCGTCGATTTCAACGGTCGCAAAAGCTGACCGGACGCTCGAGAACCGACCGGACGCCTGAAGCCCCAGCGTCCGGTCGTTTCAAGAAGCTCCCGAGGCATGATTTTTCGACGGGACGCGTCCGTCCACTTGACCGACGCGCAGCCGGTCCGGTGCTCAACCCCTAGCCATTGTATCCGCCGAAGTCAATCATGACGGGACCTTGACGATCGGCGTCCGGTGCTTCTGGATTCAGCATCCGGTCACAGGACCGACGCCAGCATCATTTCGATCAACTCCATTTCAACTCTTACTTCTTCACCCTTGCTCAAGTGTGCCAACCACCAAGAATTTTGCATCCGGCACAATAGAAAATAGACATTTCATTTTCCCAAAAGCGCCGAATCCCGCCGAGCTTGCGAGGCGGGAGGGAGAGAGGGACCCAAACCCATCTCACCCCTGCAAACACCACCTCCTTTGTAAATGTGCCAACACCACCAAGTGTATGTGTGTTAGCATTTTCACAATCATTTCCCAAAGGATGTTAGCCACTCAACTTGCCACGCCACTCGATCCTAGCGACAATGCAAAGTTAGATCACTCGAGTGGCACTAGATGACCGATATGCAAACAAGTTTGCCCCTCTTGATAGTACGGCCATCTATCCTAAACCCGGTCATATACTTCTCTACACACCTATGACCGGTGAAATGAAATGCCCTAGGTTATACCTTTGCCTTGCGCATTCCATTCCATCTCCTCCAATGTTGATGCAACACATGCACCAACACGATCAACAATGATATGATCCACTTCATATCATCACGTGATCATATTGGTTCATCGATCTTGACTTCACTTGCCCTTCACCGTTGCCATCGTCCATCGGCGCCAAGTCTTGCTCAAGCTTCACCGCCACGCGGTCCATCACTCCAAAGCCTTCGACTTGCCCTTCACGCTTGCAACCGGTCCATCAAGCCAAGTCTTGTCTTGATCTTCTCCACCTTGATCACATGACTCAATGTCATGTCTCATGTGCAATAAGCTCCTTCATCATCACATGTGTGAGCTTTGCAACATCTCTAAGCCATTTTCACCTCCATGGCATATGTTGCTCATACACATGTACCTGTGGACTAATCACCTGTGTATCTCACATAAACACAATTAGTCCACCTAGGTTGTCACTCAATTACCAAAACCAACAAGGACCTTTCAACCGTGGTTTGACTTGCGTGCTTCTTTCTCCATTCGTCCCTGGTCCCTTCCAAGCGGGCGTCCCCGGTTGGATGGCCCCAGTTGGCTTCGGTTGCGCCGGTCAGAGAAGAGCGGTGAGCAGGGTTCTTACGTACCCTGGTCAGAGAGACGTGGGGTCAGAGTCGGAAGTAGGGCTCGGGGTAGGCCTTCCGATCGGAGAGGCCATTCGGAGGCGGCTGGAGCCCGAATCGAGCGCTCTGGTAGGATAGGTGGGCCGAAGCAGCTGACGAGCGGGCGTTGCTCTTCTTGGGCTAGGCCTTCCGGTCGGTTGCTAGACCGCCCTTTTGCCCTGTTGTTTTTAGACTCTCGGGTCAAGCTTTGGCATCGAAGCCGGTCCCCGAGGGACCTCGGGTTTATGAACCCAACAAGAGGTGTCTTTCAATCTGTATTCCCTTTGCTCGTGGTGAGTCGTGGCCCGCCTGGGGAAGCAAAATGTCCGGTGAGTCTTCCGAGGGAAAGGATAGGGATTGCGCGTGCATATCCTGCAGCGTGACATTGTGACAGATCATAGCAGGCGCCCCCATCTGTCACCCCTATAAAACCAAAGGGTTCGCCCCCAGGGTTTCATACCTCGCCTCCTTGCCTTCACATCTGCATCCTTCGCCGCCAATCGCCTAGGCTCCCCATGTTCGTGTTTCAGTTGTCGTCGAGCTCGCATCCACCAGCCCCCATCTTCCAATGGATCCATGGGGCCGCTCTAACATCACCTTCCAGTGCATGGAGGGCCTTGTCCATCATGGTCTTCTCTGCACGCGGACCGTGACTAAGGAGTGGCTACTGCCCAATGAGGAGGATGTGCCGTCGCCACCCGATGGCTATGTTGTGTCATTCATGCACTTCCATGAGCGTGGGTTCGCCACCCCCACCCATAGATTCCTTCGAGGGTTGCTGCACTACTATAAGATAGAGCTGCAGCACCTCAATCCCAATGGGATCCAACACATGGCGGCGTTCGTCACCCTACGTGAGGGATTCCTAGGAATCAACCCCCACTTTGATCTGTGGCGGCACTTCTTCGCCGTCACCCTCCAGAAGAAGAGGGAGAAGAAGCAGGAGCTGAATATGCCGATGGGATGCGCCGGCATCCAACTCTGGAATAATTGGGTTGGCAAATACATGTCAATGCGGCTATCGACCTCCAACAAGGGGTGGCATTCACATTGGTTTTATCTCAAGAACACCGCCGCTGCCCCAATGCCGAAGTTCACTGGGCGCCTAATCAAAGAGGCCCCAGATTCGTGAAGGAAGTGGGGTGTCCCGGAGAAGGACAAGAAGAAAATCTAGGACCACCTCGCTGCCATCCGCATCATGAAGGAGAAGGGGCTGAAGGGGTCAGGCATCATCGATGCCTACCACGCAAGGAGGGTGGCACCACTTATGAGGCACGCGCTTCCCCTATACGTGATGGCACCCAAGGTGTCATTCGACGGGACGACGCTTGCTGAGGGGGCGCTCTCCCCCTCCGAAGTTGAGCAGCGCATCAAGGAGGCGATGGAGCCTTCTTGGGACGACGTGGGTGACCCATTTGATTTTGTGTACCCGGTGCTGGGGCATCCCCCGATGCGGTCAGAATCAGGATACATCGTCTTTGTAAGTTTTCCCTTTCTCATGCCTCCTCTTCAATTGAACTCCTGACCCCTTGATACGAACATTGAGATTGGGGGACCAGCCGAGGGACCTCTTCCTCACAGATCACCTAGCTCCGTTGCCGAGGGATTTGTCCGTGAGGGAGGCAAATCACGCCGAGGGCAAGCGGCTTAGGAAGGCAAAGTAGGACAAGAGGAAGAAGAGGTTGTAGAAGCTGCTGACGCGGGAGTGTGGGGAGGACACTGACAGCAATGACGATGATGATGTGGAGGACAACGACGAGGTAGTTCCTGACACCGAGTGAGATGACCTAGAGAGCGAGGATATGCTGACAGGTATCTGCTCGTCCTTGCAGGGGTCAGGACCCTTCCCGTTTCATGGAGGGGAAGGCACATCCGTGGAGATGGGTTGAACCATCGGCCTACCCTAGGAGCCAGTTGGGGCGAGTGGATCTGCCGCTGCACCCAAGGTGCCATGCCCCTAGATGTAAGGGGAGTGAGCCCCTCTACCCAAAAGCTAGGGGTGGGCTCAAAACGGCCCTGGCCCGATGAGGAAGAGCAGGGGTCTGGGGGTTCGCCCCCCAAACATGTCTACCGCCCAACAGTGCTGATGTAAGTCACCAGCTTGGAATCGTGACAACCCAGAGGCTAGGGGCCAAGGGCGTCTCTACGGGGCTAGCCGCGGAGCTCGTCGAGGCAAGGATGAAGCTTTAGGTGGATTGCGATGAGCTCAGTATCCTGAGCGCCGCCCTCAGAGTGGTCTGCAACAACCTGGAGGTGGTGCGGTTGAAGGGGACCAGTTCACTCACGGCCTGTGTCGTCGAGATCATGGTGTGTGTGCGACAGCTCAGAAGGAATGCCTTTCGCGCTGGGGTCAAGCAAGCCTTTGCAATTGCTCGTTCTCCTTATGCGGACATCATTAACTTGGAGACGATGAGCCTTGGCTTCGCGCCTGGCTACGAAGCCAATGAGCTGGATGAGATAGAGACGGCGGTGGCTCCTCTTGCGTGGTACCTGGTGGACAAAATTGAAGACATAGTTCTCCCCCAGAGGGGCTAGTTAGTCAAATAGGTTGGGTGATCATTATTGTAATCAGTGGACAAGTGTCGACCCTTATGTATCACAAAAAACAAACTTGTCATTTCGTTTTGTTTGATTGAACTTGTTTTTCCTCCCTTTTTGTGTGCAAAAAGCGACTTATGCGTTCTGACCCTTTTGTACGTTAAGATCGTAGGGCCCAAGGTGTAGGAGGGAAACTTTGTTTATGCTGGT
Organism: Miscanthus lutarioriparius; assembly: GCA_904845875.1. Lineage (NCBI taxonomy): Eukaryota > Viridiplantae > Streptophyta > Magnoliopsida > Poales > Poaceae > Miscanthus > Miscanthus lutarioriparius. Next base: position 98,508,910 of record CAJGYO010000001.1, read on the forward strand.
GAGCAAAGATACTATAGCCACCGAGGCGTAGGTTTCTTGCAGTCTGACCAGGCCTATTCAGTGGTTCATTTCCGCTGTCCTTGCCACTAGGTTTAACGTGAGGAAGAGGCCGGGCGTGGCGACTGTTTCAAAAAGGGTGTATTTATACCCTTATCAGCCCCCGACTGAGATCCAACCCCTTACCATTGCTGGGGTCGGATGTCACTGAAGATCGAGGAGAGGATAGCAAAACAAGTGGGAGAAAGCATCTCTTGTACTCGCACGTACCCCCTCCCTAGGATATGATCTATCCTTCTACGACCGTGGGTTCAGTCTCCTTACAAGTCCAACTTTCCTCGAGCCCCCGCGCATAGCAGGGGTTTGGTCGAGGGTTGGTTCATCTTTGTGATTGTCGCCCTGTCCGAGGTTTCTGCAACCGAAGGGGTTGAGCTAACATCACTTGTCCCGATGGCTCGAGTGATGCGCTCGGTGAGCTCGCTAATGGGCATGTTCGAGTGGAATCTGGGTCCATCATTCGTGACGGGGTCAGCAAAGCCCTCATGTGGCATTCCACTGTTCCTTAACCTGCCTTCCAACAAATGCCCCCTCAATGGGGATTCTATGGGCTCGACTGAAGGTTAGGATCGAACGAGAAGGTTGAGATGACCCTGTCCGCCTTTAGGCGGGGCGGACGAAGGCCGCTGGGGTTCATCTATGTTTTCTCCCCTGGCTCTTGTTCGACGCGAGGCAGCCTCGGGCCCTCCGTGGGCCGGCCGTCGAACCCTGGTCTCCCAATTTAGGGTCGGGCGGCCTAAGCCCGGTAGGTTTTGGTAGGGGTCGGCCGTGTTCCATGCATCACCCTGTCCTCGGTTTTCACAACCGGAGGGGTTGAGCTAACGACACTTGCCTTGATGGCTCGAGTGTGGAGCTCGATGAGCTCATTAACGGGCATGTTTGTGTGGAGTTCGGGTCCGTCATCTGCTGACAGGGTTGGCAGAGCCCTCATGTGGCACTCCACTACTTCTTAACCTGTCTCTCAGCAAATGCCCGAGCTGTTCGATAGTCTCATGTGGCCCGTTGGCCTCTCCTCGATGGAGAATCTATAGGTTTGGCTCGAGGTTAGAATCGAATGAGAAAGGTCGAGATGTCCCTGTCCGCTTTTGAGCAGGGTCGGGCAAGGCCGCTGGGGCTCATCTCGGTTTTTCTCCCCTAGCTCTGTTTGATGCGAGGTGGCCTCGAGCCCTTTGTAGGCCGGCCTTCGAACCTCGATCGGTCGCCGCTCATATCGAATGAGACGACTACCACTTTTTGATGCGACGCGAAGCGTTGTGATGCATCAATTGCATATGCAATGCTTGGGTGTTTGGGATGAATGTATGAATGAATGATTGAATGAATGAATGAATGAATGAGAATGGATGAATGAATGATCATATAATGGAAAAGAAAAGGTGGGGGTCGGTAAAGTTACCTCGATGGCTCGAGCGATGGGTTTGAGGAGCTCTTACCGGATATGTCCGTGTTGATCCAGATCCGACGTTCATGACGAGGCCAGTGTAACCTGCATGGTGTATCCCACTACTCCGTATCTGTCCCTTCGGCAGTGGCCTAGGCCGTTCGATCGACTTGGGCGACATACCGGCTTCTCCTCGATGGAGATTTCATAGGTAGGCCCCTCCAAACCCTTCCCGAGAAGGTGGAGGCTAAAGCCTAGGGTGCGTAGACAGAGACTTTGATCATGCAGGTGAGCAAAAATGCCATAGCCACTTGGGCGTAGGGTCCTAGCAGTCCAGCCAGGTTCACTCAAAGTGTCTGCCCCGCACACCGTGCCTCTAGTTTTTTAACGTAAGGAGGGGTCGGACATAGAAAATGTCTACCGAATAGACACTCTTGCTAGCCCCCGAGCGAAGTCTGACCCTTCGCCGTTGCTAGGGTCAGAGGCTCGATAGCGAAATTAATGCATAAAATAAGAGTGCTTGTCTCTCGATAGTGACATTGAGTCGTTCGATCAACCTGGGCACCAGTTTTACCTCGATGGTAAGAGCGATGGGTTCAGGAAGCCTTTACCAGATATGAGTAGGATCATGGTTCATTGTTCGTGATGGGGTTGGCATAACCCGTGTGGGTCATCCTGCTATTCCCTACCCATTTCTCAGTAGTGGCCAAGCCATCCGGTCGACTTGTGTTACCCGCTGAGACAAGACTTTCCTGCGTAGATAAAGGATGAGAACATCCCGTGCAAGAATTTAGTTAGGTAGATAAGCCAGGCAGAGAAACTTGTAACAAATGGACAAACTCTATGGTTTCGTTATAGCAAACGACTTTTTAGCTCTTTTCTCCTTTTTGAATAAAAAGGTTAGCGTACTCCGACCCTTTTCGTCGTTAAGGTTGTAAAAGCTTGGAGTGCGGGTGAGCCAATTCTGATCACGCTGGTAAGCAAAGGCACCATAGCCACTGGGGCATTGGTTTCCCACAGTCCAACTAGTTATATTCAGAGCTCATTCCCGCAAACCTAGCTCCTAGGTCTCAATGTGAAGAGAGGGGCAGGCATAGAGAATGTTTGCTAGATAAATGTGCTCATATCAGCCCCCGAGTGAGGCCCGACCCTTTACCATTGCTGGGGTCGGATGTCATGAAAGATCGGGGAGTTTGATAACAAAACTGATAAGAGAACATGTGAATTTATTAAGGGTAAAAGCGATGTAGCTGCTCGATGTTCCAGGCATTGGTGAAGACCTCGCTGTCGATGGTCTTCAGCTTGTAGGCGCCTGGACGGAGCACCTCCATGATGATGTATGGTCCCTCCCACGGCGGGGAGAGCTTGTGGCAGTCCTAGTTGCTCTGCATGAGGCGGAGCACCAGGTCTCCGACGTTGAAGGCCTGACCTCGCACTCGACGGCTATGGTATCATCGTAACGCCTGCTGGTACTTGGCCGAGCGGAGGAGGGCAACATCGAGCACTTTGTCTAGCTGGTCCATGGCGTCCTCGAGGGATGCCTTGGCTCCTTGTTCATCAAACGCCCTGACCCTTGGTGCTCCATAGTCAAGGTCGGTCAGGAGGACGGCTTCGGAACCATAGACCATGAAGAATGGCGTGTAGCCGGTGGCCCGACTGGGGGTCGTACTTAGACTCTAGAGCACCACGGGAAGCTCGGCGACCCATTGAGAGCCAAACTTGTTCAACCGGTTGAAGATCATAGGCTTGAGGCCCTGTAGGACCATGCCGTTTGCGTGTTTGACCTGCCCGTTCATTTAGGGTGCACTACGGAAGCCCAGTCCACATGGATGTGATATTCATTTTAGAATCAGAGGAACTTCTTTCCGGTGAACTACATGTCGTTGTCTATGATGATGGAGTTTGGGACTCCGAAGCGATGGATGATGTTGAGGAAGAATAGCACGGCCTGCTCGGACTTGATCGCGGAGATCAGCCGAGGTTCTATCCACTTTGTAAACCTGTCTATGGTGATAAGCAAGTGGGTGTAGCGTCTAGGTGCTTTTTTGAGAGGTCCAACCAGATCAAGCCCCTAGACCGCAAATAGCCAGGTGACGGGGATCGTCTGGAGCGCTTGGGCCGATAGGTGGGCTTGCCGAGTGTAGTACTGGCACCCTTCGTAGGTGGGTACGATCTGCTCGGCATCGGCTACCATGGTAGGCCAGTAGAAGCCCTGTTAGAATGTGTTTCTGACCAAGGTTTTAGGCGCGGCATGGTGACCGCAGACCCCATCATGGATATCGCTCAGCAAACGCTTCCCCTGTTCGATGGGGATGCAGCACTGCAGCATCCCGATGTGACTTCGCTTGTAGAGTTCGCTCTCCATAAGAACAAAGGACTTGGCGCAACATGCGAGCCATTGAGCCTCCATCTTGCCCATCGATAGTGCATCACAGAGGATGTAGTCGAGATAGGGCGTCCTCTAGTCAACCAGAGGGTCGTGCTCTATCATTGGGTCCTCTTCAAGCTCCATGACTTCGGGACCGAATGGAGCCGATGGTTGGTCAGTCCCCGAGCCTAGAACCAAGGGCTTGTGTTGGTCGCTCACGAAGACACCCATTGGCACCAGCTCCTACCCAGACGCTGCCTTTGCTAGCGTGTCGGCCGCCTGATTGAGGCACCTTGGGATGTGGTTGAGTACGAGGCCATCGAACTTGTCCTCCAGCTGGCGGACTTCTCAGTAGTATGCAACCATCTTGGCATCATGGCAGCTTGACTCCTTCATGACTTGGTCGACGACCAGCTGGGAGTCATCGGATGCCCAACTTGATGGTGATGCGTAGGCCACTGATAAGCACCTCATATTTAGCCACATTGTTGGAGGAGGGGAAATGGAGGCGAACGATGTACCTCATGCGTACCCCGAGGGGTGACACAAAGACTAGCCCCATGCCGGTGCCTTTCTTCATCAGCGATCCATCGAAATACATCGTCCAGTACTCTTGGTCGATGACCGCTAGTGGCATTTGGACCTCGGTCCACTCTACCATGAAATTAGCCAATACCTAGGATTTGATGGCCGTCCGGGAGGCATACGCAATGCCCTGAGCCATTAGCTCGAGTGCCCACTTCATGATTCTTCCCGTGGCATCCTGGTTTTGGACGACCTCATCGAGGGGGAAGGATGTCACGACTGTCACCAGATGTGACTCGAAGTAGTGGCATAGCTTCCTCTTGGCGATGAGGGCGGCGTACAGGAGCTTTTGGATTTGGGGGTAGCAGGTCTTAGAGTCGGATAGGACCTCGCTAATGAAGTAAACAGGGCACTGTACTTTGAAGGCGTGCCCCTCTTCTTCTCGCTCCATTACTAGGGCAGCGCTGACCACCTGCGTGGTGGCCGCAATGTAGAGCAGAAGGGGTTCTCCATCGGTAGGAGGAACTAGGATCGGAGCCTTCATCAGAAGTTGCTTGACCGTGTTAAGTGCCTCCTAGGCCTCGGACATCCATTCGAAGTGGTCGGCCTTCTTCAGAAGTTGATAAAGGGGGAGACCTAGTTCGCCGAGGCGCGAGATGAAGCGGCTGAGCATGGCGAGGCACCCTGTAACTTATTGTACCCCCTTCATATTCTGAATTGGGCCCATCCTCATGATGGCTGAGATCTTCTCTGGATTGGCTTCGATGCCACGCTCGGAGATGATGAAACCAAGCAGCATACCCCTCAGGACCCCAAAAATGCACTTCTCGGGATTGAGTTTGATGCTGTTTGCTTGGAGTTTTACGAAGGTCTGCTCAAGATCGACTATGAGGTGGTCAGCCCATTTGCACTTGACCACGATGTCGTCAACATAGGCCTCAACGGTCCACCCAATGAGGTCCCTGAAACACTTGAGCATACAACGCTAGTATGTAGCCCCAGCGTTCTTTAGACTGAACATCATTGTGACGTAGCAGAATGATCCGAAGGGGGTGATGAAAGATGTCACGAGCTGGTCAGACTCTTTCATCGTGATTTGATGGTACCCAGAGTACGTATCAAGGAAGCAGAGGGTTTTGCACCCCGAGGTAGAGTTGACTATTTGGTCTATGCACGACAAAGGAAATAGATCCTTTGGGCATGCTTTGTTGAGACCCGTGTACTCAACACACATCCTCCATTTCCCACTCTTCTTTCGTACAAGAACAGGATTGGCTAACCACTCTGGGTGGTACACTTCCTTGATGAATCCGGCCACCAAATGCTTTGCGATCTCCTCGCCGATGGTCCTACGTTTCTCCTCGTCGAAGTGACACAGGCGTTGTTTCACCAGCTTGGACCCTGGGCGGATCTTCAAGCCATGCCTGGCAACTTCCCTCGAAATGCTTGGCATGTCCAAGGGTTTCCACGCAACGATGTCTTTGTTGGCGTGGAGGAAGTCGACAAGCGCGCTTTCCTATTTAGAGGAAAGCATGGTGCCAATGCGCACCACCTTGCCCTCGGGACTGCCAGGATCTATGAGGACCTCCTTGGAGCCCTCCACTGGCTCGAAAGACCCGGTCGACATCTTGGGGTCGGGCGCTTCTTCGGTGACCTTCCTAATGGCCGTGAGCTTTTCGGAGGTGACGATTGCCGCGACGTGATCGCAGCAGTCGACCTCGCACTCATAGGCACGTTGGAAGGAGGTGCCGATGGTGATGACACCAGCGGGGCCTGACATCTTCAACTTGAGGTAGGTGTAGTTGGGGAGGGCCATGAACTTCACGTTGCATGGCCGTCCCAGGATGGCATGGTAAGTTCTGTGGAACCCAACCACTTCAAAAAGTGAGGGTCTCCGTCCTATAGTTGGACAGACCCCCAAAGGTGATGGGCAGATCGATGTGCCCAAGCAGCATGACCTGCTTTCCAGGCATGATGCCATGGAAAGGCACTCCGGGTGGCCAAATGCGCGCTCAGTCGACGCCCATAGCGTCGAGCGTCTTGGCGTACAAGATGTTGATGCCGTTGCCTCCATCCATCAGTACCTTGGAGAGCCGCTTCGTGCCGACGATTGGGTCAATCATGAGCAGTTATCTCCCCGGTTGCAGGACGCTTTCCGGGTGGTTGGTCCCATGGAAGGTTATGGTGGACTCTGACCATCAAAGGAAGGTAGGCATGGCCGGTTCGATCGTATAGACCTTGTGGCGTGTGACCTTCTGGCGGCGCTTGGAGTCATGGGCCGCTGACCCTCCGAAGATCATGAAGCAACCATCCAGCATCGGAAAGCCACCATCCTTCCCCTCGGCATCATCCATGGTCGAGTCGGGGTCCTTCCCATGCTCCCCTTTTGTTGGAGCCTCCGAACAAGAACCGCTTCATGTGGTCATAGTCCTTGTACAGATGCTTGATGGGGAAGGCATGGTTTAGGCATGGCCCCTCGAGTAGTTTTTCGAAGTGGTTCGGAGTGCCCTCTGTGGGCTTCCGACCACCCCTACGGTTAGCAGTGCCCATGAACAAGCCCTCATGCCGCTGCTTGTTCTTCTTCTTGGTAGAACGATTGGAGGCACCTTCGCCGGCATCCTCGTCCTGCTTCGCCTTGCCCTTGAGGTGGTCGAAGATCACTCCGACCGCTTCTTCGCCAGAGGCGTGGCTGGTGGTGATGTCGAGGAGTTCCTTGATGGTTCATAGGCCCTTGCATCCTAACTCGTGAACCAGGGACTCATAGGTGGTCCCAGACAGGAAAGCTCCTATAACATCGGCGTCGGCGATGTTAGGTAGCTCGTTGCATTGCCGGGAGAAGCGCCGGATGTACCCACGGAGGGTTTCTCTGGCCTTTTGTTGGTAGTTCTTGAGGTCCTATGGGTTCCCAGGGCACTTGTATGTGCCCTAGAAGTTTTCCACAAAGATCTCCTTTAGGTCCACCCAACTTTGGATTCTGTTGGACGGAAGGTGTTCCAACAATGTTCGTGCTGAATCGGCCAAGAACAATGGAAGGTTGCAGATAATGAAATTGTCATTATCTGCACCACCGGCTTGGCAGGCAAGCCGATAATCCTTAAGCCATAGTCCGGGGTTCATTTCCCTAGGGTACTTTAGGATGTTGGTTGGTGGTCGGTACCTTGGTGTGATGGCAGCGTTGAGGATGTGTCGGCCGAAGACCTGAGGCCCCAGCAGGCTGGAGCTTAGGCTTTGGTCCTCGCCATTATCGTAGCGCCCGCCATGACAAGGGTGATAGCCATGGCTAGCTCCCTCTCTTGGGTCATCGTAGGTATGCCTACGGGCGTCGAGGGTGTCGCGTGCGTCATGGTTGAGGCCAAGACATTGATGCACCAGGACCGTGGTGCGCTGCCTACTGCCATGTGGCACCAGATGGATCGACGCGTCCCTACCAGGGCGCTCTGAGGGTGTGCGCTGGCTGGTGTCAAGCTCGCATCGCCGAGGCAACGAGCTCTCGGCCTGCTGTGCCGCCGCACGCTCGAGCAGCGTGTGAATCTCATGGTGGGCCCGATGATCCTTGGGCATCGCGGCCTCTAGAAGACCATGGAGCAAGGCCACCATAGCGGTGATGTTCTAGCTCACCTGGGCAAAGCGAGGGAGGGCTTCATCGTCCGTGATGATCCTCTGGTTCACATCACGGGCCATGGTGCGTGCGCGCACCGTCTCTGTGGTGCTCGATCTCCCGATCGAGCTCTGTGCATTCCTGCTCGAGCTAGAGTCTGCTTCCTTGAGCTCTTGGTATTGGGCTTTTAGCTACTCCACCCATATGTGAGGTGGGGCCACTATCTCCCCATTGGCCTCATTGTCGAGGTCGTTCATCAGGGTAGCCTCCTTGTCATGGATGCTTTCAACGTGTCCCTCAAGGGTACATGTCATGAAGCATTCACGAGAGGGGTGGGTCATTCATCAGGGTAGCCTCCTTGTCATGGATCCTCAAGCATGGCTTCCTTGAGCTTCTGAGTCGTGTTATATAGACCGAGACGACGTCGTCGCCGGTTTTTCCTCCTCTGTTTTCTCTGATGCCATCGCCGCTACTCCGTTGAGCCCTCACCGCCGAACCAGCGCCTGTGCCGTCGCAGCAAAGCGCTCAACAGCTTCGCCTCTTCCTTGAGCGCTCAACCGAACCATTCTTGACGCTTGATTTCACTGAGGAACGCTGCTTGCTGCCCTTCTTCCTCGCGGCCGGCAGCACCACCGTGGTGTGCGCGTCGCCGTGGCCAGCGCGCTATGGTGAGCCTCTGCTCTTTCTGACTCTTGCTTTAGCTTTGCCTCGATGTCGTGGTGCTTTGTGCTCGGTTGATTGACCATTTCCTCCACCACAGCCATCGGAGCATCGCCGTCGTCGAAGTTTGCTCCGCCGCGATCGCTGTGACCGTCGAACCGCGCCTCCGTAGCTTCCCCGACCTCGTTCTTTGCTCCATCACGTTTGGGGTGAGCTACTGATCCTTCCTGCGCCGTTTATTTAACTACTACTGGCCTTGTTTCGCCTGTGTAGCACTACCAAGCCGCCGTGTCCGCCAGGGCCGGTGCCGTGCTCATTTCATGCCGCAATCGATGCAACTAAGGACATCAGTAGGTGCGCTTAGTCGTGGGGAGTATGTTGGTGCAGTTGCCTTCACTGTTGGTGTCACCGGCGGCGAGGAATCGCTGGTCAGCGCGCGTGTTGCCGCGGTCAAAGCCAGAGGTAGAAGATGACATGTGGGGTCACCGTTGTATCTCGCATCATGTTAAACATGGCATTGTTACTACGTGTAGTGAACGAAGGTGAGCACATGGTAGTTAATCAAGTAGTTGAGGAGGTTGATCCATCTGTGGAGGTTGGTGTTGATATCGGTGGAACGACTCCAGACCCAGATTTTTCCGTCAACGAAGGCAAGCCCCAGATGCATTCAAACCTACCCTGTGTTTTACAAATTGATTTCGCTTTTGCTTTTCTTTACTGCATTAAGTAATTAAGAGTTAAGTGAAAACCTAATTGGTGCATTACCAACATTGTTTTTCCATATCTACCATATTACCAGTTTTAAATTCGTATATGCCTAGTTTTGCTTAGCTATGCTTAGAGCGATGAAAGTCAGGTGATTACCTGTCATCTGCAAGTGTTAAATGGAACTTTGGTTACTTCTGTTATCATGTGATATGAGCATGTGGAGTAATAAATCTAGACCGAGCGGACTCGGTGTGTGTGAGCCATAAGACATGGAGGTCTTGTGAGCGGGTTCTTTCCGCCTGTGTCGGTTAAGGTCCGTACCGTTGTTGAATTGTGTGCGGTGAGACTTTGTAGTACTAACCACATACTTTGGTAAGCCTTAACTTGGTTATTCTATTATGAGAATGGCTACTCGCGCACTGGGAGTGGAGAGATGGCGGGAATAGCGTGTACCCACGTGGCAATGGGCTGGATTGGTGAAGTACTGTATTCTCGGGTGGCGTGGACCCGTTCTTGTTTAGAGGATCTGAGGGTAGGTTGGTATATGTAGGTCGGGGACCTACATATGTCGTGTGGTCTGGAATTCCTAGCTACGGTTATAATCGGTTCGAATCGTCATTGCTCCTCGGTATGGAGACTCACTCTCTGTTCATCATCGTAGATAAATAACTGGAACTTAAGGATGGTTTGTGAAGGTGTTGGTTATGAAGTTTCATGATCTCAATGCGGATCGTGTCAGCTTTGTATATGATCTGAAGAAGTTTTAAATGTTGATATAAGAATTTTGTTCAAAAGCTTTTACGCAAAAGAACTTTGATTATTGCTAAAGCCATACCTTGAATCCCTGAGCCTGCATTCCTGCGTTTTGTTAATTCTTATTTTGGTTAAGGCTTGTTGAGTACTTTTGTACTCAGGGTGCTTTGACCCTTGTTGCAGGTGAGGCTCATGAGCAGATCTATTTTGGATCATGCTGCATGACTGTTGTTCAGTGCGATGATGATAAGTAAATGTGTGGCCCTTGGGCAGGGCAGCTTAAATTGTGTGTTCTGTAATATATTATAATGCCACTCCACTACTTTGGTTTGTATTATTTATCAAACTTAGTTGTATGGTTTGAAACAAATGGTTTGTAAACTATGTTATTGTAAGACTTCCGCTGATTTACTCTGGTGTAGATATTTGAATAAATGTTGTAATACTGCAATGACTCTGTAATGTGATCCTGCTCAAAAATCGTGGATGATTCGGGGTTCTCCGAGGACACCCGACAGTCTTCTTAAGTTACCGGGAACATATGCATAGATGTCAAAGGTCGTTGGACAGTGATAGGTGCATGTGGGCCCTATAATTTAGGAGGTTCTGCCACAGAATGGTATCAGAGTGATTGTTACAAAGTTTTTGTTGTATTGGTTTACAAAAACTTCAAAATGATTTGGGATGACTAAATTTAACTTGTTAATTTGGTCCAAATTGCTTCTAACTTATCTTATTTCTTTCTCACCATTCCTTATTTGATTAAAAAGGCTTTGTGTGGTGGAGTAGTAATCTTACTATGCCCTATATAAAAACAAATGTTTATGTTCTGTATAAGCTTTGATGATTTTGTTCGTAAGAACGATTCATGCATCATAATTAAATCATGTGTTACTTCCTTCGCCTCTGAGTCTAGGAGGGTAGTGTGTATGAGTTGAGTTGTGTAGTCCACCCTTGCTGCTCTTGAGACTGTTGTTAGATTGTCTTACTAGGATTAATCTTGCTTCCTACAGTATGGCTCGTACCAAGAAGACACCCCGTAAGTCCACTGGACCCAAAGGAGTTCCTCATCACCAACTTGCCCCTAGGAACGATGGTGCTAGCAGTAGCAGTTCTAGGCCTGATTCCTAGGCAGAGATATAGGGGATTTCTATGGAGTTAGCACAAGCTACTAGGGATAGGGCTTTGAATGCCATACAGGTACGAGAATTATAGGATCAATTGAGGCGTCTCAGCACCGCGCGCAGGAACTGCGAACGTATGTTAGTTCGTACGGTGGAGGGAAGAAATGAAGCTTGGCATAGAGTGAATGTAGCTAGAGCTAGAACTCATGAGCTAGAATTCTATGTGGAAGATTTCGAAGAACATAATACTTATCTGCATAAGGAAGTTCATAGGCTAAGCAATCTCCTAGATCCAAATCATGAACCTCAAGCTGATGCAATGGACCCTGGTGTCATCCTTGCCGATAAAAGTGAATCAGAAGAGGAAGAAGAAGAAGATCCTGAAGAATTAGTAATGATCAATGAGAGTGATAATAAAGGCGGTAATATTTCTGGAATGGATACCGAACCCGAAGTTTGAAGTGATCAAGAAGACGAGTAGAGTTGTATAATAGTCAGTTCTAGTTAAAGTTGTAGTTTTGTTTAGATGCGGGTTTGTGCTTATATTAGTAAACCCTATGTAATGTGTCTGGAGTAAGCTTTTGTTGTAATTCAATAAAGACTTGTGAGTAAAGTTTGGTTTGTTATGAGCAGATGCGTCGTACACGGGGTTCGTATATTCCTGGTACTTCACAAGATGAGAACGGTATTCCAGATCCGCCACTAGTTCCAACAAACTTGGCTGATGCTATAGCCGCACTTGTCAATGTGACGGTTGAAAATTCTCGTTTGCTTCATGAGATCGCTCAAAGTAATTAGAATCAGATGCAAGGAAATTGTGGTCGCCATCATAACAGGTAGGAGGCTACATATGTTGATTTTACTGACACAAGACCATCGGTGTTCACCAAGGCTGATGAACCACTGGAGGCTGACGATTGGCTTCGAGCCATGGAGCAGAAATTTGATCTCATTCCATGTACAGAGTTTCAGAAACCAGTCTTTGCTGCTTAGCAACTTAGAGGTGTAGCCGGTGCTTGGTATGCAAATCTTATGGCCATGCAACCCGTAGGTGTTCCGTTAACTTGGATGGAGTTTCGTACTGCTTTTAGAGCCCATTATATCCCGGAGGGAGTTATGGCTATGAAGCTGGATGAGTTCCTTGCTTTGAGGCAAGGGGATCAGACGGTTATGCAGTATGTGGGAAGATTCAATCATCTGTCGCAGTATGCATCTGAACATGTCAACACATATGTCAAGAAAAAGAAATGGTTCATGAGAGGTCTGAATACCAAATTGCAGACTATGATGACAACTTGTACCAATGTCACTTATCATGAGGCAGTGAATATTGCAATTGCTTCAGAGGTAAAGTATCGGCAACATAAGGAGCTCAAGAAGAAAAAGAGTATGCCGTCTAGAAATTTGGGGGAAATCCAAAGAGGTAGAGGGTGATTTATCATCCAGTAAATCATAATCATCCTCCTTATCGTCCACCGCAGTTTCCAGCCAGCCAGCAATCAAATGTCCACCCTGCTACAACTTATCAGAATCCACAACCGACAAATGCTTCTGGGGTTTCTGCTCCAACACCCCAGGGTCACAAGTATCCCTGTTTCAATTGTGGCAAGCCTGGTCATTTCTCAAGAGAATGTCCGTATCCAAGGCAGTCTAATCCCAATTATCAGAAGGCCCCTATCAATCAACAACAGGGTCAGTCACAGAACAAGAATAACAATCAGAATGCTCAGAAAGGCAAAGATGAAAGGAAGATAGGACGGGTGTTCTATATTCAAGCTGGGGAAATTCCGGAAGGAGAGCCAGTGATGATGGGTATGTTTCCTGTTGCCAATCATCCTGCGGTTATACTTTTTGATTTTGGCGCATCGCATTCATTCATCAATAGAACATTTGTCGTGAAGTATGAAATTTTAATTGGGGCAACAAAGGAAAGTTTCTTTATACAGTCGCCCGGGGGACGTCTGTGTACTAAGGAAATGGTATACCAGGTACCCGTAAACCTGGGTGGGCATATTTTTTCCACTACCATGATTATCCTAAAGGATCAGGATATAGATGTAATCTTAGGAATGAATTGGATGTATCAACATAAGGCTGTTATAGATGCTTTGAATAGAACTATAAGGGTGAGCTTGCCAGCTAGTAATTCTCAACTTCTCATCCAACTTCCAACCTTAAGAAGATCAGTGGGCAAAGTTTGTGCAACTAACGTCAAAGAGATTAGAGATATCCCGGTAGTGTGTGAATTTCCTGATGTGTTTCCTGAAGATTTACCCGGTCTACCACCTGATAGGGATGTCCAGTTTAACATAGAGTTGCAACCTAGAACAGCTTCGATTTCTCGGATAGCTTATAGGATGCCACCTAAGGAATTAGCCGAGTTGAAGACTTAGTTGCAAGAATTGATTGAGAAGGGGTTTATCCAACCTAGTTCATCACCTTGGGGTGTCCGGCAATTTTTGTGAAAAAGAAAGATGAGACCCTAAGGTTATGTATTGACTATCATCCATTGAATGAAGTCACCATCAAGAATAAGTATCCATTACCTCAGATAGATTTGCTTTTTGATCAACTGGCCGGTGCCAAAGTTTTCTCCAAAATAGATTTGAGGTCAGGATATCACCAAATCAAGATAAAGCCTGAAGATATTCCCAAAACGACATTTACCACAAGATATGGATTATATGAATATTTGGTAATGTCTTTCGGTTTGACAAATGCTCCTGCTCATTTCATGTATCTGATGAATTTAGTATTCATGCCTGAGCTAGACAAGTTTGTAGTGGTGTTTATTGATGACATTCTAGTATATTCCAAGAATAAGGAAGAACATGCAGAACATCTTAGAATTGTTCTGACCCGCTTGAGAGAACATCAACTTTATGCTAAGTTCAGCAAGTGTGATTTTTGGCTTAGGGAAGTACAATTTCTTGGACATGTATTGTCAGTTGAAGGTATTGCAGTTGATCCAAGCAAAGTGAAGGATGTGCTTGATTGGAAACCGCCAACCACAGTTCATCAGGTTCGGAGTTTTCTGGGATTGGCGGGGTATTACCGTCGGTTTATTCTAGATTTCTCTAAAGTATCAAAGTCCATTACTGAGTTGTTGAAGAACCAAGTTAAGTTTGTCTGGTCATCTGATTGTGAAGAGGCTTTCCAGACTTTGAAGAGACTGTTGACCACTGCACCAATATTAGCCCAACCTGATATCGAGAAGTCGTTTGATGTTTATTGTGATGCTTCAGGTATTGGTCTTGGATGTGTGTTGATGCAAGAAGGCCGAGTCATTGCCTATGCATCCAGGCAACTTAAGCAACATGAAGAACACTATCCAACTCATGATCTGGAGTTAGCAGCTGTGGTCCATGCCTTGAAGATTTGGCGGCATTACCTGCTTGGTAATACGTGCCATATTTATACAGACCACAAGAGCTTAAAGTATATCTTTACTCAGTTAGAATTGAACATGCAACAAAGGAGATGGTTAGAACTGATTAAAGATTATGACTTGGAAGTACATTATCACCCCGGTAAAGCAAATGTGGTTGCAGATGCCCTTAGTCGAAAAAGTTATTGCAATTGCCTGATAGTAAGAACAATGGGATTGACTTTATGTCAAGAGATGGAGAAGTTGAATATAGAGGTAATTCAACAAGGCAGTTTGACCAACATAATGGTGGAAGCCACTATTCGAAATCAAGTTATTGCTGCTCAGAAAGAAAACAAGGGTGTAGCCCATATCAAGGAAAGAGTCAGGAATGGAAAGGCGGAATGTTTCAGCACAGATAATGAAGATGTGCTATGGTTCAAGGATCGCCTGGTGGTACCAAAAGTTCCTGAGTTGCGTCAGTCAATTCTTGAAGAGGCACATGCTACTAGGTTATCTATCCATCTGGGAAGCAACAAGATGTACCATGACTTAAAACAAAGATTTTGGTGGACCAAAATAAAGATAGAAATTGCAAGATATATAGCGAAGTGTGATACTTGTCAAAAAGTGAAAGCTATACATTTGAGGTCTGCTGGAGAATTACAACCATTGCCTATTCCAGCTTGAAAGTGGGAGGACATTAGTATGGACTTTATTGTTGGTCTACCCAAGACATCAAAAGGATTTGACTCAATATGGGTTATTGTAGATCGACTAACTAAGTCAGCACATTTCCTTCCAGTCCAGAATACATATCCCACTATACGGTATGCCAAGATGTATTTAGAGTGAATTGTGAGCCTCCATGGAGTACCAAAGACGATTGTGTTTGATAGGGGTACACAGTTTGTCTCCAGCTTTTGGAAACAGTTGCATTCTTCATTGGGTACCAAGCTCCTATATAGTATAGCTTATCATCCATAGACTGATGGACAGACTAAAAGAGTCAATCAAGTACTTGAAGATATGTTAAGGTGTTGTGTCCTTAACTATTCCAATAAGTGGGACGAATGCTTACCTTTGGCCGAGTTCTCATACAACAATAGTTATCTGGAAAGCATTAGAATGGCTCCATTTGAAGCACTCTATGGTCGTAGATGCAGAAAATCACTGAGTTGGTCTGAGCCTGGGGAAAGAAGGTTCTTTGGGGTTGACCTTGTGAAAGAAACAGAAGATAAGGTTAGGCAAATACAAAGTAATTTGAAGATAGCTCAGTCACGACAAAAGAGTTATGCGGATAGACGACGTAGACCATTAGTGTTTAACAAGGGAGATTTTGTATATCTGAAAGTATCACCAATGAAAGGAGTTACCCGTTTTGGTGTTAAAGGAAAGTTGGCACCTAGATATATTGGACCATTTCAAATTTTAGAGAGGTATGGGAAAGTGGCATATCGCTTAAAATTACCAGAACATTTATCAGCTGTACATGATGTGTTCCATGTTTCTCAATTGAAGAAGTGTCTCCGAGTGCCTGAGCAGAATGTTGAAGTTGAAGGAGTGGAACTTCAACCGGATCTGACCTATTCAGAATATCCTATCCGAGTGTTGGATCAGAAAGATCGTGTTACTCGAAGGAGGACAATAAAGTTCTACAAGATACAATGGAATCAACATTCAGAAGAAGAAGCTATTTGGGAATCTGAGGATTATTTGTTAGAAAAATTTCCAGAGTTTCTTGCGTCATTATAGAATAATGTTAGTTTGCTCTGTTGTTGTGAACCATGATTGTAAAGGAACCTCAGTTGTTTTATGAACAAGTTTTGGATGTTTATGGATTGACATATTTCCTTTTCCATTACTTACCCTATGACTTTAAATCTCGGGACGAGATTTCTTTTAGGGGGAAGGATTGTAACACCCCGGGTGTTATAAATACTAAAACTGTCATGTCATCGTATGCATTGCAAAGCATTTGGTCATATTGAGAACTTTGATATGCATTCACTAAAACAAGTTTATATTTGTGTTATAAGTGTTGCCTTGTAGTGTTTGAATCATGTTCCAAGTTTTGTTTGGATTGGGATTTTCGAAAACCCTAATTTCGGCCTTTAAGTTTTGACCTGGAAAACCCATTTCAAAATCGAAGCACATTTTGGGATTGAGCCTTAAAGCAAAAATGTAGAGCTTGTTGAGTTGTACAAAGTTTGTTTTTGGAGTTTTCAAAGTTGTTTAGAAAAATTGGGAGTAATTTGAAAAGGCATAATTCTTTAAATGTTCCCTTTTTGAATTTAAATTTGCATTTCAAAATGTAGACCAAATTTGGGTATGGTTATAAAGCAAAGTTGTAGAACTTTTGATTTTGAACAATTTTTATTTTTGGAGATTTTTTAGTTGTTACACAAATTTGGGAGTAATTTGGCTTTGAAAATGAATGGCAATTTTGTAATTTAGTGGAACAGTGTTCACCGCTCTTGCTACACCGCCGGTGATCTTCGGCTTGCTTCCAGTCGCGCGCGTGGCCATCCTTGGCATCGCGTTAGCGCGGTAAAGGCCGCAGCGTGGCTTCCTTGAGCTTCGGAGCCACGTTATATAGACCGAGACGCCGTCGTCGCCGATTTTTCCTCCTCCTCTGTTTTCTCCGACGCCATCGCTGCTGCTCCGTTGAGCCCTCGCTGTTGAACCAGCGCCTGTGCCATCACAGCAAAGCGCTCAACAGCTTTGCCTCTTCCTTGCGCGCTCAGCCGAACCATCCTTGATGCTTGATTTCACCGAGGAACGCCGCTTGCCGCCCTTCTTCCTCACGGCCGGCAGCACCACCGTGGTGTGCGTGTCAACGTGGCCAGCACGCTACGGTGAGCCTCTGCTCTTTCTGACTCTTGCTTTAGCTTTGCCTTGATGTCGTGGTGCTTTGTGCTCGGTTGATTGACCATTTCCTCCACCGCAGCCATCAGAGCGTCGCCGTCATCGAAGTTTGCTCCGCCGCGATCGCTGTGACCGTCGAACCGCACCGCCGTAGCTTCCCCGACCTCGTTCTTTGCTCCATCACGTTCGGGGTGAGCTACTTATCCTTCCTATGCCATTTATTTAACTGCTACTGGCCTTGTTTCACCGGCGTAGCACTGCCGAGCCGCCGTGTCCGCCATGGCCGGTGCCGTGCTCATTTCATGCTGCAATCGATGCAACTAAGGACGTCAGTAGGTGCGCTTAGTCGTGGGGAGTATGTTGGTGCAGTTGCCTTCGCCGTTGGTCTCACCGGCGGCGAGGATTCACTGGTCAGCGCGCGTGTCGCCGCAGTCAAAGCTAGAGGTAGAAGATGACATGTGGGGTCACCTTGTCAGTGACTCAGCGTTCAAAATAAATTTTCTGTTTTTCAGATTTGAATGAAAAGTGATACTTTTTGTTATTTTTGTGTAGATTTATTTAGAGCTTCAAAAATTATAAAATTTTTTGTGTGACCTCTCTGTGATGTATATTATTTAAGAAAAATATGAAATGTTGTTTTTCAGTACTTTTTGAATAAATGAGTTTCTATGATTTTTCTAGGCTTATTTATGTATCCAAAAATTATGAAAATTGTTTTGCCACTTAGTTATCATGTGATGAACATTTACAAAAATTTTGAGCTCAATTGGAATAAGTTGATTTATTTCATAATTCTTAATTAATTAATTAATTCATAAAAGCAACTAGTAACATTTAGTGATTTAGGTTTTGTTTGAATTTTTGATTGGGTGATGTCCTTGGGTCATTAGTTGATAATGATCCTTGGCAATTGAATTAGGTGTTACGAAAAGGTTTAGTTAGTTTGAATTGTAACTGTACCGCGAAGGAAAGTTGTATTCCAGTCATTAACTTTTGCATCCATCATCGAGCATCATATTTTGTATCTCGCATCATGTTAAACATGGCATTGTTACTACGTGTAGTGAATGAAGGTGAGCACGTGGTAGTTAATCAAGTAGTTGAGGAGGTTGATCCATCTGTGGAGGTTGGTGTTGATATCGGTGGAACGACTCCAGACCCAGATTTTTCTGTCAACGAAGGCAAGCCCCGAATGCATTCAAACCTACCTTATGTTTTACAAATTGATTTCGCTTTTGCTTTTCTTTACTGCATTAAGTAATTAAGAGTTAAGTGAAAACCTAATTGGTGCATTACCAACATTGTTTTTCCATATCTACCATATTACCAGTTTTAAATTCGTATATGCCTAGTTTTGCTTAGCTATGCTTAGAGCGATGAAAGTCAGGTGATTACCTGTCATCTGCAAGTGTTAAATGGAACTTTGGTTACTTCTGTTATCATGTGATATGAGCATGTGGAGTAATAAATCTAGACCGAGCGGACTCGGTGTGTGTGAGCCATAAGACATGGAGGTCTTGTGAGCGGGTTCTTTCCGCCTGTGTCGGTTAAGGTCCGTACCGTTGTTGAATTGTGTGCGGTGAGACTTTGTAGTACTAACCACATACTTCGGTAAGCCTTAACTTGGTTATTCTATTATAAGAATGGCTACTCGCGCACTGGGAGTGGAGAGATGGCGGGAATAGCGTGTACCCACGTGGCAATGGGCTGGATTGGTGAAGTACTGTATTCTCGGGTGGCGTGGACCCGTTCTTGTTTAGAGGATCCGAGGGTAGGTTGGTATATGTAGGTCGGGGACCTACATATGTCGTGTGGTCTGGAATTCCTAGCTACGGTTATAATCGGTTCGAATCGTCATTGCTCCTCGGTTATGGAGACTCACTTCTCTGTTCATCATCGTAGATAAATAACTGGAACTTAAGGATGGTTTGTGAAGGTGTTGGTTATGAAGTTTCATGATCTCAATGCGGATCGTGTCAGCTTTGTATATGATCTGAAGAAGTTTTAAATGTTGATATAAGAATTTTGTTCAAAAGCTTTTACGCAAAAGAACTTTGATTATTGCTAAAGCCATACCTTGAATCCCTGAGCCTGCATTCCTGCGTTTTGTTAATTCTTATTTTGGTTAAGGCTTGTTGAGTACTTTTGTACTCAGGGTGCTTTGACCCTTGTTGCAGGTGAGGCTCATGAGCAGATCTATTTTGGATCATGCTGCATGACTGTTGTTCAGTGCGATGATGATAAGTAAATGTGTGGCCCTTAGGCAGGGCAGCTTAAATTGTGTGTTCTGTAATATATTATAATGCCACTCCACTACTTTGGTTTGTATTATTTATCAAACTTAGTTGTATGGTTTGAAACAAATGGTTTGTAAACTATGTTATTGTAAGACTTCCGCTGATTTACTCTGGTGTAGATATTTGAATAAATGTTGTAATACTGCAATGACTCTGTAATGTGATCCTGCTCGAAAATCGTGGATGATTCGGGGTTCTCTGAGGACACCCGATAGTCTTCTTAAGTTACCGGGAACATATGCATAGATGTCAAAGGTCGTTGGACAGTGATAGGTGCATGTGGGCCCTATAATTTCGGAGGTTCTACCACATCTGTGGTGACCTACAGGTGGCACAAGAGGAGGGGGCTGGTTCCCTCGTGACTCATGCTGCTGGTATCACGGCGCGGGTGGGCTAGCTTGAGGAGAGCGCCTTTTGCCTTGGGATCACCCAAGCCTTCACTGTCGCCCATTCCCATTATGCTAAGGAGATCAACCTGGGGGTGATGAGCCAAGGCTTTGCGCCTGTCTATGAAGACGCTGAGCTGGATGAGATGGAGAAGGCGGTGGCTCCCCTTGCGCGGGACCTGGCGGACAAGCTGAAAGAAGAGGTTCTCCCTTCGCAGAAGTAGTTAGTGGAATTAGTTTGATAAACATTTATCTCTAATAGGTGAACAAGTGTCGGTTTATTCGTGTTCTAGAACAACTTTGTGATTTTCTTTTGTAATTTTGTTTTGTTTGTTTTTTACCTTACCTTCTCCCCTTTTTGCGATGAAAAAGTTTTACGCATTCGACCGTTCCGTTTGTTAAGAGGAAATTTTGATTGTACTGGTGATCAAAAATTACCGTAGCCGTATGGGCGTGGGCCTTTTGCGATCTTACCAATCTGTTCCCTGGACCTTGCCGCTAATCTAGATGCGAGGAAGAGGTCTGATGTAATGACTTTTTGGAAAAAGGGAAGGAAGTACCAGTACCTTTATT
This sequence comes from Miscanthus lutarioriparius, assembly GCA_904845875.1. Taxonomy (NCBI): domain Eukaryota; kingdom Viridiplantae; phylum Streptophyta; class Magnoliopsida; order Poales; family Poaceae; genus Miscanthus; species Miscanthus lutarioriparius. The sequence continues at coordinate 98,529,572 of CAJGYO010000001.1, forward strand.
AGCCCCCGAGTAAGGTCCGACCCTTTGTGGTTGCTGGGGTCGGATGTTATTGGAGACCGGAGCGAGGGAAGCGAACTTACGTTTGTATTCGCTCGTACCCCTTACTTAGGATCTTTGGCGATCGCTGCGTGACCGTGTGTTCAGTTTTTACTACTGGCTTGGCCTTCCCCGAGCCCCCACACGTGGTGAGGATTTGGTCGAGGGCCAGCCTATTTCGTGATGTTTCGTCCCGTCCGTGATTCTTCGTAATTTGGAGGGGTTGGGGCGGTGTCACCTGCCTCGGTGGCTTGAATGACATGCCTGATAAGTTCGCCACTCCTTGTCCTACCTTCCAACATATTTCCCCTTAATGGGGACTCTACGGGCTCAACAAGAGGGTGGATTGAGCTTTAGAAGGTTGAGATAACCCTACCTGCTTTAATGCGGGTTGGGCAAAGGCCTCTGAGGCTCATCTCCGTTTTCCCCCTGGTTCTTGTTTGACATGAGGCGGCCTCGTACCTTTGGTGGGTCAGCCTTCGAATCTCTGTCTTTGGATCGAGCGGCTCGAGCCCCCAAGCCCTGTTAGGGTCTGATAGGGGTCGGCCATATTTCACGCGGTACCCCATCCTCAATTTTCGCAATCGGAGGGGCTGAGTAGACGATACTTGCCTCGATGGCTCGAGTATTGCGCTCAATGAGCTCGCTAACGGGTACGTTCGTGTGGAATCTGGGTCCATCAATTGCTGACGGGGTTGGTAGAGCCCTCAGGTGGCACTCCACAACTTCTTAACCCGCCTCCCGGCAGATGCCCGAGCCGTTCGATAGGCTCCGGTGGCCCGCTGGCCTCTATTCGGTGGAGATTCTGTGGGTTTGGCTCGGGGTTAGAATCGAACGAGAAAAGGTTTGAGATGTCCCAGTCCGCTTCTGAGCGGGGTTGGGCAGGGCCGCTGGGGCTCATCTCAGTTATTTCTCCCTGGCTCTGTTTGACACGAGGCAGCCTCGAGCCCTTTGTAGGCCGGCCTTCGAACCTCGGCCTGTTGTGGCTCATATCGGATGAGGCGACTGTCGTTTCGTGACGCGACACGAAGCATTGGGATGCAGTGATTTGCATATGCAATGTTTGAATGTGTAATTTTGAAACAAAAAGCAAGATTACCTTGGTGGCATGAGTGATGGGAGGCTCCTACCAGATGTGTCCACGCGGGGTTTGGATCCTGATGTTTGCGACGAGGTTGGAGTAACCTGCAAAAGAATCGCTATTCTTTGTTTTTGTCACCCGATGGTGATTCGAGTCGTTTGATTGATTTAGGCGACCAGACAGCTTCTCCTTTGGGGGAGATTCTGTAGGTGGACCCCTCCGAACCCTTCATGAGAAGGTGGATGCCAAAGTTGGAAACGCGGGGGACTGTGAGTTCAATTATTTTGGAGAACAGAAACGCCGTAGCTACCGGGGCGTAGGGTCTGCCAGCTAATCCAGTTTTACTCAAAGTTCTATGCCCGCATACCATGACCTCAGCCTCAAACGTACGGAGGGGTCGGGTGAAGAGGATGTCTAGCCTAGTAGACACCCTCGGCAGCCCTGAGGGATGTCCGTGTCCCTGCTGCTGTTGGGGTCTGGAGCTCGGTAATGAATTTAACGCGTAAAGTGAGAAACCAGAGGTGCTTATCTCGTGGCAGCCATTCGTTCATCATCTTTCCTAGGCCATACGGTCGGCCCAGGAGGCCCATTGGGCTCCCCTTTTCAGAGGTCCCGTCGTGGGATCGTTCTGTGGTCCTGCCTGGGGAAACGGAGGGTCGCCTGCATGTGCGCGCTTTGATTGCCGCGTCTAGCGCGCGGTAGTGGTGGGCCATGCCCAGGCAACGTCTTGTTTGACTGGAGCGCGTCCTGTCAGTCCAGGCGCATCCCCTCGGCTTTCCATCAGCGTCGATTTCATATCTACATTAAGTAGGGGAAGGGAGAGAGTTTTTTTGTCCCAACCTTTCGCCTTTTCTTAGCTGCAGCGCCTCCTTTTTCAATAGGGAGGGGAGGGGAGCTCTCGTCCCACCTCTTTAGCCTTCCTCTGAGCCGCTACCTCTTCTTCTTCTTACTTTCCACCGAATGTGTTTGTGCGTCGCGGTGGTTCCTGAGTGAGGAAGGGTAATGCCAGAGAGAAAGGAACTCACTGATCCGTTCATGAATCCGGAGTGTGATGTCGAGCTGGATATCATCCAACGTAGATGAGATGGTGCGGGTCGCCTTTGCCAAGAAGGGGTCGCCGCCGTCGAAGGAGGAGGGGCACCGGAAGGTGCCAAGCGTCGTTGGCCTCGCCATTGTTCGTGGCGGCCTTCCTTCGGTGGCAGGCGTCCCCCGTCCAGACGTCGTTGTTGGGTTTGTGGCCAACGACGATGGCATAGTCCCCGGATGCCTCGGTGAAGGGGCACCACAGTCGCCGGCGTGGTGCTCGACGTTGTAGATGATGGCGCCTTCGATGATACTGCAGAACGGCGGGACGTCGCCGATGGAGAGCGTGGTGCGGCGGCCGCAGTAGACGAACTGGCCCGTGTACGTGCCAAGACGTTGCCGATGGAGAGCTTGGCGCGGCGACCGCAGTAGACGAACTGGCCCATGTACGTGCCAGGACGTTTGCTGATGGAGAGCTTGGCGCGGCGGCCGCAGTAGTACTTGTAATAAAACTAGGCAGGGACTGTAATTGAGTAAGTTTTGTGGGGGAGCCCCCGAGTAAATAGTCTTCTCGATTTAAGAGTACATTAGTCCTTCTCGTGATGAAATCATTTTGTAAGTGGCGAATTTGTGCGAAGAATGAACAAATTTTCATCCTTTGTTGTGGCAAACAGCTTTTCAGCTTCCTCTTCTTGTAGAAGAGGCTTCGGTGCCCTTCGACCCTTCCCATGGATCAAGTCATAAGAAACCAGGAGTGCGGGTGAATTAATTCTGATTACGCTGGTGAGCAAAGAGGTCGCAGCCGCTGGGGCATGGGCCTCTCGCAGTCCTACCTAGTTGTAGTCAGAATTTGTTTCCTGAAATCTTAGTCCTTAGGACCTTGTTATGAGAAGAACGGAAAACTTAGAGAATGTTTGCAAATGTAACACAGGAAGTTTTTGCAAGATAAACGTACTTGTATCATTTATATCAGCCCCCGAGTGAGGTCGGACCCCTCGCAACTTGCAAGGGTTGGACGTCACTAAAGATTAGGGTTTTGTAAAGACAAAAACTGATAAGGAAAGGTATGCGTTTTTTAAGGGTAAAAACGACATAGCTGTTCGATGTTCCAAGCGTTGGTGAAGACCTCGTCGTCGATGGTTTTCAATTTGTAGGCACCTGGACGGAGTACTTCCACGATGACGTACGGCCCTTCCTAGGGTGGGGAGAGCATGTGGCGGTCCTTGTTGCTCTGTACAAGGCAGAGAACAAGGTCCCCGACACAGAAGGCTCGGTCCCGTACCCGTCGGCTGTGGTACCACCATAGCGCCTGCTAGTACTTGGCTGAATGGAGGAGGGCGACGTCGCGGGCTTCATCTAGTTGGTCCATGGCGTCTTGGTGGGATGCTTCAGCTCCCTGTTCATCGTATGCCCTGATCCTTGGTGCCCCGTAGTCGAGGTCTGTCGGGAGAACGGCCTCGGCACCGTAGACCATGAAGAAAGGTGTGTAGCCGGTGGCCCGGCCGGGAGTTGTTCTTAGGCTCCAGAGTACTGCGGGGAGCTCAGCGATCTAGCATGCGCCGAACTTGTTCAATCGGTTGAAGATCCTGGGCTTGAGACCCTATAGGAGCATGCCGTTTGCGTGCTCGACCTACCCGTTTGTCCGAGGGTGCGCGACGGCCACCCAGTCGATCCGGATGTGTTGTTCATCGTAGAATCGAATGAATTTCCTACCGGTGAACTGCATGTCGTTGTCCGTGATGATGGAGTTTGGTACTCCAAAACGATGGATGATGTCAAGGAAGAACAGCATGGCCTGCTCGGATTTGATCGTGGAGATCGGCCGAGCTTCGATCCATTTCGTAAACTTGTCTATGGTGACAAGTAGGTGGGTGAAGCCCCGGGCGCCTTTTTGAATGGCCCAACCAGATCGAGCCCCCAGACCGCGAAGGGCCATGTGATGGGGATCATCTAGAGTGCCTAGGCCAGGAGGTGAGTTTGCTGAGCGTAGTATTGACACCCTTCACAGGTGCGTACGATTTGTTCGGCATCGGCTACTGCAGTGGGCCAGTAAAAGCCCTGTCGGAATGCATTTCCAACCAAGGTCCTCGGTGCGGCATGGTGACCACAGAACCCACCATGGATGTCACTTAGCAGAAGTCTTCCCTGTTCGCCGGGGATACAAAGCTGCAGGATCCCGGTGTGGCTTCATTTGTAGAGTTTGCCCTCTACAAGAACGAAGGACTTGGCGCGACGTGCGAGCCATCGAGCTTCCGTCTTGTCTGCTGGTAGTGCGTCGTGGAGGAGGTAGTCGATGTAGATCATTCTCCAATCATCCGGAGGGTCGGGCTCCGTTGTTGGATCCACTTCAAGCTCCATGACCTCGGGGTCGGGCGGAGCCATCGGTAGATCGGCCCTCGAGGCCGGATCAGATGGGCCATCGTTGGCCGGTTCTGTCCTTTCATAGCGCACCGAGGGTTTATGTTGATCGCTAGCGAACACACCCGTTGGCACCGGCTCTTGCCCAGACGCGGCTTTTGCAAGTGTGTTGGCCGCCTCGTTGAGGTGCCTTGGGATGTGGTTGAGTTCGAGACTGTCGAACTTGTCTTCCAGCCGTCGGACATCTTGGCAGTACGCAGCCATCTTGGCATCATGGTAGCTTGACTCCTTCATGACTTGGTTGATGACTAGCTAGGAGTCGCCCCTAATGTCGAGGCGTCGGATGCCCAACTCAATGGCGATCCTTAGGCCATTGATGAGTGATTCATATTCGGCCATATTATTTGATGAGGGAAAATGGAGACGAACCATGTACCTCATGCGGACCCCGAGGGGTGATACGAAGACCAGCCCTGCACCGGCCCCCTTTGCGGTTGGTAGCGGCCATGAGCGAGTCATCGCGCCGTTGCTTCTTATTCTTTCTTTTGGCGGAACGGTAGGAGGTGCCTTCGCCGGCGCCCTCGTCCCGCCTTGCCTTGCCATTAGAACAGTCGAAGATCGCTCCGACTGCCTCCTCTCTTGAGGCATGGCTGGTGGCGATGTCCAGGAGTTCCTTGGTGGTCCATGGGCCCTTGCGTCCCAGTTTATGGACCAAAGACTCACAGGTGGTCCCGGATAGGAAGGCTCCTATCATGTCGGCATCGGCGACGTTAGGGAGCTCGTTGCACTGCCAGGAGAAGCGTTGGATGTACCCGTAGAGGGTTTAATCGGCCTTCTGGCGATAGTTATTGAGGTCCCATGGGTTCCTGGGGCGCTTGTACGTGCCCTGGAAGTTTCCCACAAAGATCTCCCTCAAGTCCGCCCAACTCTGAATGGCGTTGGGCGGTGGGTGCTCCAACCATGCTCGCGCCGAATCGGCCAAGAATAGTGGGAGATTGCGAATAATGAAATCATCATCATTCGCGCCACCGGCTTGACAGGCAAGCCGATAGTCTTCGAGCCAAAGCCCGGGGTTTATTTCTCCAGAATATTTAGGGATGTCGGTAGGCGGTCGGTACCTTGGCGGGAAAGCAGCGTTGAGGATGTGCTGGCCGAAGGCCTGAGGGCCCGGTAGGTCAGGGCTCGGGCTCCGGTCCTCGCCGCTGTTGTAAAGTCTGCCGCGCTAAGGGTGGTAGCTACGTTTGGCTCCTTCTCTTGAGTCATTGTAGGCGCGTCTGCGGGCGTTGATGGTGCTGCGTGCATCGCGGTTGTGGCCGTGACGTTGATGCACCGAAATAGGGGTGTGCTGCCTGCCGTCTGGCGGTGTCTGGTGAACCGACGTGTCCTTGGCGAGGTGCACCGAGGGCGTGTGCAGGCTGGTGTCAGGCTCGCGTCGCTAAGACAACGAGCTTTCCGCCTGCTGCGCCGCCGCATTGTAACGTCCCACCTCTCTGAGGCTGGACCCGCTTACATCTGGCAGCTTAACTAGGATATAGACTGCCCTCACAGACCAACACTTGTTTTTTCTACACACTTTGTCCTCACTCGTGCGCACCCAGGAAGAACTTCCCGGTCGGTCACCCATCGCTCCAGGCCAAGCACGCTTAACCTTGGAGTTCTTAAGAGATGGGCTTCTAGAAAAGAAGTTGCAACTTGTTGGTATGAGTATCCTATTAATCCTATTAAGCCCTGAGCCGGGGTGTTACACGCATGCTCGAGCAACGTGCGAATTTCCCGGCGCGCCCGGTGATCCTCGGACGTCGTGGCCTCTGGAAGGCCGTGAAACAAGGTCGTCGCAGCGGTGATGTTCTGACTTGCCTGAGCGAAGTGAGGGAGGGTCCCGTTGTCGGTGAGGATCCTTTGGTGTACGTTACGGGCGGTGGCGCGTGCGTGCCCACCGTCTCCACGACGCTTGCTTTCCTCATCGACCTTTCGATACTCCCGAACAAGCTGTTGTCCGGCGTCATCGATCTCCAGCTTTCGTGCTCTCAGCTGCTCCATCCTTACGTGGGATGGGGCCGCCGCCTCCCCTCCGGTCCTGGAATTAGGGTTGGCTATCGGGGTGGCCTCCCCCTCGGAGACGCTTTCGACGTGCCCCTCGGAGGTTTCCACCATGAAGCATTCCCGGGAAAGGTGATGGATCCACCTGCTGGAGTCAGAGTTGGAGGATGACTCTGGCTCCTCGGTGAAGAGTTTGTGGATGGACTCCGTGTCGTGTTCAATTACCCCCACGAACTTGCTGTCCGTGGGCGGTTGAACCATGCGTAGTGCCACGAAGTGGCAAGTGGTCACCACAGCGTTGCAGAGACCGAATGGAAGCGCTGTCGGGGCGCTCTGCACGCGGTGCTCTGGAGAGAGGTGCCCCTCTTTGAAAGATTGTGCCACATCGTCGTCGTTGGAAATGGCGAGGCGACGCTGGTTCTCCCTGGATTGCTAGGGTCCAAGGGAGATGCCAAGCTAGCGCCCACACTTATTGTGGTCGAGGACAATGGAGGGGAGAGATTGGATGGTGGTCTGCACCCGTACCAACTCTCCTCCCACCGTAATGACGAAATCTAGGCTCCCGAAGCGCACGTGTGCGCCTGGGACCCAGCTGATGTTGTGGTTAGCCATCCGAGGCCTGGTTTGGAATGCGCAAAGGCCCCTACCTGGTAAACCAACTGTCGGTGTTTCGAACAAGCACCGGCTAGTAAATTTATAATTATGCGCATTAGGCCCGGATGGTGCGCTAAAGGACACAAGGTTTATACTGGTTCGGGCTGAATGTCCCTACGTCTAGTCGGTTGCTGCTCGTGTTATTAGCACTAAAAGCGGTTCATAGTAGGGGGTACAAATGGTCGAGAGAGGGACTAGTCCTAGGTCTCTAATGGAAGGGTCGAAAGGAGGCCAAGAGCCTGGTGGTGGCTTGGCTATGTATATGAGTCGAACTGAACTCTCTATGAGTTCGTCTGTATGTGAGTTGTCCATTGCAAGTCGGTCTCTTCCGTCCCCCTTCAGTGGGGAGCCCTACCCTCCCCTTTATAGACAAAGGGGGGAGCAGGGGTTATAGATGGGTGAAAAGAGGAAAATACCAAGGGCATAGAAGGTCCTTCGAAGGGCCCGGGTCTTCCTTTTGCTCCAAGCCAGCTTTGTAGACACGGCCAGCTGGTGTCAGAGGTTGGCATGTTTGTCGGGCGCCTGTGTGCTGATGATGTTGCGCCTTTACCTGATCTGCAAGTGGTCACGTCTCGTCCCACCCCTGCGGGCGGCGTGTCGGGCTGAGATGTTTCCCTATGGCCCTGTGGGGAGCGGATGGTGCGGTGACCGCTCGTTCGTTGCTGCAGAGGACGGGAGTCCCTCCTTGGACTGTATTGGTTGTCCTATGTTGATGTCTAGTTCCTCACCCGGGGGCTGAAGGCGGCACCTACAACACTGTAGGCCGGAAAGTATGCGCCCACAACACTATTCAGCTCCTGCCATACCTGGAAGGGTCTAAAGCGCCTGTCCCATCGTGCTCTGACAGTACTTTCCTGCAGCGGCGCAGGGCATGGTCCTCGATGCCACGGTTTGACCCGAACGCCTTGTCTTACCCTGTGCCTATCATCATGAGGGAGCAGGGTGCGGTTGTCAAGTGAGGCGGAGGCAGCCTTTGGACATCAGGCGAGGCGAGGTCCGTCAGGCGAGGCGGAACCTAGCCTTCAGAGGTTAGGCGAGGCGGAGCCTAGCCCTCAGGTAAGGCGGAGCCGTCCCCCAGCCATCGGGGGAGGCGGAGCTGGCCGACGGGCCTCGGGCGAGGCGGAACCAAAACTCTCGTCGTTCAGGCAAGAAGCACAGCGGTGCTCTTGTCTGTTCGGGATTTTTTAATGTTCAATGGTTATTAGTTCCATCTCCTTAGGTACCCCGGTATTAGGTTCCTGACAACTCTGATAATTCTAATTCCGATGATGGGGATAATGATGGTGATGATGGAGATGGTGGTGATGGTGGAGATGGTAATGGAGATGATGGTGGTGATGGTGATGGAGATGGAGGATACGGTGGAAATGATGGCGATGGTGACCATGATGCACTGCTGGCTCAGGAGAGGACCATGGAGATCCACTATGATTTGGAGGGTGATGCCTACTACCACCCCCAAGCTTCTCTCACTCGTACGCCGCTACCACACTAGGTGCACTGTTCAGTACAGGACGGAGCATTGGACCCACCTCGACTACACCGGCTTCTAGGAGACAGAAGTGTACATCCGTGAAGGGACTCGGGTGCGCTACATCCACTGTGCCATCACTGCATGGCTCACACATGCAGATGCCATCCGGGATGCTGCTCGATAGGCGTTGGTGGTCAACCGCGACCGCCACTTTGACGACATTGCATGGGAGGAGGATCGTTATCTTCCCTGCCATCGGAGTGGCCAGTCTACTTGCAACATCGCTGCACCACTTGGAGAGGTGAACCCTAGGCTTAGGCCTACCTTGATGAGCTTGGCCCAAACCAACACCAACTTGGATCAAGCCTTGGATGAACTAGATGTCATGGGGAAGGAGTACCTACAGCTTGCCCGTGAGAATGCTACATTGAAGCAACATCAAGGAGGTCCTGATGTGGAAGCGCAAGGTGTTCCTGCTCAGTCGCCCCCAAGGAACAGAGGAGAATTTGGAGACCCCAACACCAGCACCAACATCGACTCATAGGAGGATTTCCTAAAAATATGTAATAAACACGCATAGATGTGCGAGAGTGTGTTTAGTTTCTTTTCTTTTAAATGGTTGAACAATTGTCATTTGAATGGTTGGATGATTGTCATGATGAACAATATTTGATTTGGATTTTTGACATGATTATGATGACTTGTGGCCATGTCCATGGTCATTTAGTTTAAGATTAAGGCTTAAGGATGATATGAATAAATAGTTGGGTTTCTTTTTAACTTGCTGTCCATTCTGTATCATTCTGAGCAGTCCACCTTTATCAGTTCATATCTCATGTTCTAGATGTTCAATGGTCATAAAAATTTTATGGAGACAAGTAGACTTCTACATCTTTCTTTTGGCTTTAGAATCAACTCAATACCTAATATAAATTGTGAGATACAGCTGTTGTAAGTTGATATTTCTGTGCTGTCAGAAATCTGGAGCAGTACTGATTGTCATCTGTTTTTGCCTAACTAAACGTCAGAATCTGAAAAAGAGTTATAAATGAAAGTGGTAGATAATTTCATAAGCTCTCTAGAAAGGTAAAATTAGCATTCATATGATAAACATACAGTGATATATGCTCGTTTTACTACACTGATGTTTGTCCAACTCGCCGGAAAAGTTCAGAACAATTATCTGCTTGTATACCCTACATATATCTCTTGTCTTGATCTTGTGATACCTACTCTTAATAGACCATTATCTCTTAAAGTTTATATATTATGGACATATGAGACTTATATGATGTATCTACAGATGGTGAACACTAGGAGGAACAACCAGGGAGGCGAGGACCTGCCACCACCACCACCTCCTGTCACTAAGGAGCACTGATGATGATGCAAACCCAGTTACTTCAACAGATGGCTCAGAACATGCAGAATACGGGGCATAAGAATGGGAATGCACCCCCTCAAGTCAGAGACAAGAGGGGAGAGTTTCTAAAAGGACATCCACCTGTCTTCAAGCACTCCACTGGCCCATTCTAGGCTGACGATTGGCTACGTGCTATTGAGAGGCAACTTGAGATTGCCCAGTGCGATGACAAAGAGAAGGTCTTGTATGCTTCTAGATAGCTACAAGGAGCTGCACTTGATTGGTGGGACTCCTTCCGCTTTGGCTATACCGAAGCTAATCCCATCACCTGGCAAGAGTTTCGCTGTGCCTTCCGCTCTCATCATGTGCCTACTGGATTGATGAAGCCAAAGAAGTAATTCTTGGCTCTCAAGCAGGGGAGCATGTCTATTGCAGAATATCATGACAAGTTCATACAATTGTCACGGTATGCACCTACTGAGGTGGATGATGATGAGAAGAGACAGGAGCTATTCATGGAAGGTTTGAATGATGGTCTCCAGTACCAACTATTGTCCCATACCTTTGCTAGTTTTCAGCAGCTAGTGGACAAGGCCTTGGTTATAGAAAACAAGCGCCGCCAAATGGAGGACAAGAAGAGAAAGTTCCAGCGGCAATAGCAAGGGAGTAACTCTCGTGTCCACACTGTTCCTCAGCAAGCTTACCCATAGCAGCGCTATCAAGGTCAGTCCAGTTTGGTCAATCGCAACCAGCAACCACAGCGTGCACAGCAGCAGTAGCAGCAGTATAAGGCACCAGCTCAGCGCCAGCAGCAAGTCAACAATGTTCCTATGAGGAATAATGTCCCCCAATGCTCCATAGAAGAATAGCGCACCAAAGGCGCCAAATGCAGTTAATGATAACAGATGCTTCAATTATGGAGAACCAGGACATTACTCCAATAGATGCCCCAAGAGGACGGCTAACATGCAGCAGAACTATGTCTGGGGAAAGGTCAACCATGTAACTACAGAAACAACTCAGGAGGCACCAGATGTAGTGATCGATACATTTCCGATCAACTCAAACTCAGCTATAGTACTTTTTGATTCTGGTGCTTCGCATTCCTTCATAGCATATACTTTCATAAAGAAGCATGGTATTCCCGTATGTGTTATGAAGAAACACATGTTAGTAAACTCACCTGGGGGGGAAATGAAAGCAAATTGGATATGCTTAGCTGCTAGTCTCAACATAAGGGGTGTAGAAATTCAAGCCAACCTTGTAGTCATAGACTCATTTGGTATTGATGTTATCTTGGGTATGGATTGGTTGAGGTCCCAAAAGGCAGTTATTAATTGTGGAAACAGTTCCATGAATCTTACCACTCCATCTGAAGAGAAAGTTGAGTATGTGGCAACACAGTCAACCACGGAAATCTGTCGGGTTAATCAATTGGAGGGCACAACTATAGAGGATATACAGATAGTAAATGAGTATCCAGATGTCTTCCCTAAAGAGTTACCAGGTATGCCACCTGAATGAGATATTGAGTTTATAATTGAACTTTTACCTAGAACTGCACCCATAGCTAAGAGACCTTATAGAATGGGAGTGAATGAATTAGCAGAACTTAAGAAACAAATAAGGGAATTGCTAGATAAGGGTTATGTCCAACCTAGTTCTTCACCTTGGGGTGCACCAGTATTGTTTGTAGAAAAGAAAGATGGAACACAAAGAATGTGCATAGATTACAGATCACTTAATGATGTCACAATTAAGAACAAGTATCCACTGCCTAGAATCGATGACCTATTTGACCAGTTGAAAGGAGCTTGCGTGTTTTCCAAGATCGACCTCCAATCTAGATACCATCAGTTGTGAATAAGACATTCTGACATTCCTAAAACCGCTTTTGTGACCCGATATGGACTATATGAGTTCACAGTCATGTCCTTTGGTCTGACAAATGCACCTGCTTACTTCATGTATTTGATGAACAAAGTATTCATGGAGTACCTTGACAAGTTTATTGTGGTGTTCATTGATGATATATTAGTCTACTCTAAGAATGAAGAACATGAGGGACATTTGAGGTTAGTATTGCAAAAGCTTAGAGAACATCAGCTCTATGCTAAGTTTAGCAAATGTGAGTTCTGGCTAAAAGAAGTATCTTTCCTTGGTCACATAATCTCTAACAGAGGAGTAGCAGTAGATCCCAAAAAGGTTAGAGATGTGTTGAGTTGGAAGCCACCTCAGGATGTCAGTGAGATTCGAAGTTTCCTTGGTATGGCTGGGTACTATAGGAGATTCATCGAGGGATTTTCTAAGTTAGCCAAACCTATGACTACTCTGTTAGAGAAGAATGCCAAATTTGTATGGTCTAAGCAATGTCAGGATAGTTTTGAGGAGTTGAAGAGACTAACTTCTGCTCTAGTGCTTATCTTACCTGATCTTACTGAGAATGACTTCTGCTCCATTGCTTATCTTACCTGATCTTACCAAAAGCTTCTCTATCTATTGTGATGCCTCACGGTAAGGTCTAGGCTATGTTCTTATGCAAGAGGGTAGAGTTGTTGCCCATGCATCTAGATAGCTGAGAAAACATGAGTTAAATTATCTGACTCATGATCTCGAGTTAGCAGCCGTGGTACATGCTCTCAAGATTTGGAGGCATTACCTAATTGGTCATAAGTGTGAGATTTATACGGACCATAAGAGTTTGAAGTATATATTTATCGGTGTTTCAAACAAACACCGGCTAGTAAATTTATAATTGTTGCACGTTAGGCCCGGATGGTGCACTAAAGGACACAAGGTTTATACTGGTTTGGGCCAAATGTCCCTACGTCTAGTCTGCCACTGCTCGTGTTATCAGTACCGAAAAAGGTTCATAGTAGGGGGTACAAACGGTCGAGAGAGGGAGAGGTCCTAGGTCTCTAATGGAATGGTCAAAAGGACGCCAAGAGCTCGGTCGCTGCTTGGCTATATGCGTGATGTGTTGTGTGTGTTGAACTGATCCCTCAAAAGTCGGTCCCCTTAGTGGGGGGCCTGCCCTCCCTTTTATAGACCAAGGGGGGGCAGGGGTTATAGATGGGAGAAAAAGGAAAATACCAAAGGTATAGAAGGTCCTTCGAGGGAGCCAGGTCTTCCTTTTTCCCTGTGCCTGCCCTGCTTAACATGGCAGACTGTGTCAGAGGTGGTGTGTTTGCTGATCCTCGTAGGCCACGCCCTGGCCCCATTTAGCAAGTGGGTGCGTCCCATCCTATGTCGGCGGATGGTGCGGCGTGCCGGAGAGCCGAGCTGTGACCCCTCGGGGAGTAATCGGGGAAGTGACCATATGTCCGTCACTGTAGATGATGTGAGTTCTATCTTGGACTGTAGTGGCTGTCGTATGCATGTGTTAGTGTCCACGCCCGAGGGCTGAAGGCGGCGCCTACTACACTGTGGGACAAAAGTCGGCGCCTACAACACTATTCGGGCACTGTTATGCCAGAAAGGGCTTAAAGCGTCCGTCCCATCATATCCTGATGGTACCTTCCTATAGGCGTGCAAGGCATCGTCCTCGGTACTGCGGTTGACTCGAATGTCCTGTCGTACCCTGTGCTTGTCATTATGAAGGAGAAGGGTGCAATCGTTGAGCGAGGCAGAGCCCGCCCTCGGACATCGGGCGAGGCAGAGCCAGCCCCTAGCCGTCAGGCGAGGCGGAGCCCGCCCTCGAACATCGGGTGAGGTAGAGCCAGCCCTCGACCGTCGGGTGAGGCGGAGTCCAGCCCTCGGGGGTCAGGCGTGGCGGAGCCCGCCCTCGGACGTCGGGCGAGGCGGAGCCCACCCCTAGCCGTCAGGCAAGGCGGAGCCCGCCCTCAGACATCGGGCGAGGTGGAGCCAGCCCTTAGCCGTCGGGCGAGGCAGAACCAATCTTCTGTCGTTCGGGAAAGAAGCTTAGTAGTGTTCTTGTCTAACTGGAAGCGTCAACGTTCGATGGTTATTAGTCCCATGTCATTAGGTACCCCGGTATTAGGTCCCCGACAATATTCACACAGTCATATCTGAATTTGAGGCAGCGCAGATGGTTAGAGTTAATCAAGGATTATGATTTGGAGATACACTATCACCTAGGAAAGGCTAACGTTGTAGTAGATGCTTTGAGTAAGAGGAGTTATGTGAACATGGCCTATACAACTCAGCTACCTAGAGAGTTGTGTGAGGAGTTCGAATACCTAAATTTGGGTATTGCGGCTAACACCATGGAGTTAGAGGTAGAACCTACTCTAGAACGAGAGATTCATAAAGGACAGTTGAATGATGAAAGGATTAAAGATATTGCTGAATGTATAGTGATTGGTAAAGCCCTAGGATTCCACATGGATGATCAAGGAATAGTGTGGTTTGGGAAAAGGATTTGTGTGCCAGAAGTGAAGTCTATTAGAGAGTCTATTTTGAGGGAAGCTCATGACTCGGCCTATTCCATATACCCAGGGAGTACTAAAATGTATCTTGATCTTAAAGAGAGATATTGGTGGTATGGACTAAAAAGAGATGTAGCTGAACATGTGGCCATATGTGATACGTGCCAATGAGTAAAGACAGAGCATCAGAGGCCAGCAGGTTTATTACAACCTATGAAGATACCCGAGTGGAAATGGGAAGAAGTTGAAATGGATTTCATAGTGGGATTACCCCGTACACAAAGGGATATGACTCTATCTAGGTAATTGTAGACCATCTGACAAAAGTAGCACATTTCATTCCTATCAAGACAACTTATTCTGGTGCAAAGTTGGTAGAGCTATACATGGAAAGGATTGTATGTTTACATGGAGTACCAAAGAAGATTATTTCAGATAGGGGTACATAGTTCACATCCCATTTTTGGTAGAAATTACATGAGTCCATGGATACAAAGTTGAACTTTAGCTCAGCTTATCATCCTCAGACAGATGGACAGACAGAGAGGACAAATTAGATTTTAGAGGATATGCTGAGAGCTTGTGCTCTACAGTACGGAACAAGTTGGGATAAAAGTTTTCCCTATGCTAAATTCTCTTATAATAACAGCTACCAGAAAAGTCTTAAGATGGCACCGTTTGAGGCGTTGTATGGCAGAAAGTGTACGACACCACTGTTTTGGAATCAAATGGGGGAAAGTCAAGTCTTTAAACCAGAAGTCTTGCAACTGGCGGAGAAACAAGTACAAACAATAAGGCAAAACTTGAAGGTTGCACAGTCTCGACAGAAAAGCTATGCTGACACAAGAAGAAGGGATTTGGTGTTTGAGATTGGTGACTTTATTTATCTCAAAGTTTCACCTATGAGAGGAGTTAAGAGGTTTCATACCAAGGGAAAGTTGTCACCCTGGTATGTGGGACCCTTCAAGATCATCAACAGGAGAGGAGAAGTTGCTTACCAGCTGGAATTACTGGAACAGCTCTCAGGTGTTCATTTTGTCTTCCATGTATCGCAGCTTAAGAAATGTTTGAGAGTACCTGAGGAACAATTACCTTTTGAAGAACTGGATATCCAAGAGGACCTATCATACAAAGAATATCTAGTGAGAATTTTGGAAACAACGGAGAGAATCACAAGTGTAACACCCTAGGTGTTTGGCTCCTACTAATTGCATTTCATTTCATAAACATGTGCATCATTTATCTCATCATGCCTTTGTTACTGAAACATGCATATGCAACATTTTCCAATTGTGTATGTTTCATACTTGAGTGTTGTGAATAGTAATGGTGTAACATGTGAATGCAACCTGAGTTTCTTATACCATGAAACATGGCAACATGGTAGTAATATGACAAGTATAAAATAACCACAAGGTCCTGAAACATGTGAAACATGGAATTGAAACATATGAATGAATTGCTTGTTTTTAATTTCTTTATCACATGTGATCATTAGAAGTGGTATAACAATTTTGTAAAGTGGTTGATCATGGTCTAATACACCTTAACTACACTTAGGGTAATTGTTTGGACATTGTTCATGTAGATCAAAATGACAAAATGCCCTCAAGTGAAGGTTTGACTTGAATTGGCCTTGGAGTGTCACCGTTTGACTGATTCAAAAGTCCAACTTAGAGACTTTGCATGGCTATGCACTCTTTACAAAAGTTGTAGCTAATTTATCAAGGAACAAAAGTTGTTTTATATCGAACTCATGAAAATGTGTGGAACATGGTCAAACATGGCCCACAAGTCAGATTTCCATGCTGAATTCACACTTAGAATTTTTCTAAGTCTTTTTTGGCGATTTTCAGTTTTGAGTATCCCTGTTTGGAGGCTTGTATCTCCCAATCCTAACCGAATTAGTCCAAGCTCCAATTAACAAAGTTGTTGTACTCACTTGGATCTTTAATTTTGTTAACTACACCATGAACCAGATCACCACTGTTTGGGAGTTATAGATCATCAAAAGTACGCTGTCAGTCGGTCATTGGATCACTGAATCGATGTATCAGGCGAGCTACAGTGATCTCCATTTCAGAAAACACCCGACGCGTGGGGGACGCGCGTCGCCGGTCGCCTAACCGCGTAGGCCACACGCTGTGGCTGGCCTGACGCCGCTGCCGGTGTCCTCCACTTGAAGCCGCGCGCCTGCCTGACCTGCTCGCCATCACATTTTCATTTCTCCGCTCGCCACAGCAAGCGCAGCCGCAAGCAACCGCTCCGCCATTGCCGCTCCTGCTTCGCCGTCGCCGAGCTCGAGCGCCGCTAGGAAAACGCGCGCTACGTCTTCACCGTAGCTCCGCGGTGTTCCTCACGACCTTCTCCACCACTTAGTCAGGCCATTGGTGCTTGGGTAAGGTCGCTATGACCATTCTGACACCGCTGCACCATGGCCGCGCCGGTGACCTCACCGTGGCCAGCACGGCACCGTTCCCCTCCTCCTTTCTTAGCTCGCGTTTAGTCTTCTCCATCACGTGTAGATGCTTGAGTGTAAAGGCTACCACCAATGCCGGTCCAGCCGCGTCGGGACACGGCCGAGCGCCGCCGTGCGCCATGGCCGAGTCGCCGAGCTCCGTGGCCGGAGCACTTAAGGACCGCTAGAGCTTCGGATTTGTAGGTCAATCGACGCGTGGGAACTTGGGGAGCACGCCGGTGCTGTCCAATTCACCGGAGGAGTCGTCGTCGGCGAGTTCCACCGTCGCCGAGGCCGCCTCCCCTGTTTCTCTCCCTGACGCGCGGGTCCCGGCTGTCAGCCGCCGAGGCTCAGGCGAGAGCCTGGCTGGGCTGCGCCGCGTCTTGGGCCGCGCCAGTGCGCTTCGCGGGCCGCCGTGTCCTCGGGCCGGCCCAACAGCAGTGAAATGATTTCTTGTTTTGTTTTGTTTATTTTGTGTTTTTCACAGAATTGTGTGCATGATTCAAAAATGTGTAACTCAAGTTTGGTAGATCCAAATGCTATGGATCCAATTTTGTTGAGTTCCTAGTAATGTCTAGTATTTAATAAAAATATTATATGAGCACATGTTTTAGAAATTTTGGATGAATGAAATAGGACTTTGAAATGTGTTTTGAGATGCATGTAAACTTGTTTGAATTTTATCTTGAGTTTCTGTGGTCCAAAAATTATTAAATTTTGTGGGTAATCTATTATTGCTTAGTAGAAGGTCTGGTTAAAATTTCAGAGCTATTGCATGTATAGTTGTTGAGTTATAGAATTTCTACTTATCAACGGGTGGATCTTGTGTGAATTTTCATAATTTTTCTATAGATCCAGTATAGGTAAAATTTGGTGAGTAAGGTTCTTATGCTAGAATGATGCTAGGAAAAATGTGAAATCTGTTGCTTGACACTTTTCCTTAGGGTTTCCTAATTATGCTAAAAATAGGCATGCCACCTGTTATTTTGGATACAGCAAATTATGCTTGCTCAATGGCTTTGAAATTTTTATGGTAGTCTATGTGAAGCATGAGATAGCTACTGTAATTTTTGTAGATTTTTATGAATAGTTTTACTATATGTTGCTTTAATCACCTAATTAACTAAATAAATTAGAAAAGGATATTAAATGATTTATTTAGAAGTTGGCATTATACTTTCTAGTGTTCCTCTGGTATGTGTAACAAGTTGGTAAACTTGGTTTGGTCAAATTAGGCTTTTGCATCATCATCAAATAATTAAGTTAGTAACCCTGTCATTGCGGGACAGATTCTAGGTTTACTGGAAATTGATTTGGTTAACATAAGAATCATGCTTTGATGTTTACAAATGAATTGTAGAGAATTTCATAAGCTTTCCAGAATGTCCTCTTACAAGTCATTTGGATTTGTAGAACTCTTGTGGTGATTGAATTAAGAAACTACCCGTTTGCATATGAAGCTTTAACTGTTGTTTTAAGTATGCCTTTACTATTTCTAAGTTTGTGGTAATGTTCCTAGGTGTTAGGCCTTAAACTGAAGATGAGCATCTTTATCTTAGGTTATGCAAGTTAGGTAAGTTGATCTTGTTCTTCAAGTTAAGTTAGATACCTGTTTTAAAGTGATTTGAATAGAGCTATTCTTAATCGGTAAACGAGTGTCCAGTAATGTTTTCGTTAAACACTTACTGTGATTCATTCATCATGAGCATCATGTCATTCCTTATGCATCCATGATATTTATCTCGTGCATCGGCATGCAATAGGTGTACCGGAAGGAGTGACCCTGCTGGAATTCGAGGAACCGAGCGAGCAGCAGCAGCCGACACCAGAGGTTCAGGAGGTGCAGCCTTCAGAAGAAGTGCCAGATGAGGTCGCCGTTGAGTGCCCAGATCACCGTCCGTGCAACTTTGTGAAAGACAAGCCCCAGAGCATATTAAGCCTCCTAATTTTCGAAATGCGATTCTGATATTATTGTTACTTATATATATTGTTGCATTAAGTTTAGGTGTTGGATGCAAACACTTCTTTGCATTGGTTATCCAATCCTTGTCCAGATATTGATACCACGAATCCTATGTAGCTCGGGCTCGTGTAGTGCTTAGCCACCGCTTAAACACGGTAGAAGTCGGGTGATTTCTGTCACTGCGAGATATAGGAATGTACATGTGGCACGGTTGGCTATATTTGCTATCGTGGAAAAGAACCGGTCTTAATTGAAATGAAGACCGGACGGAGGCTTGCCGGTTTGCGGTGACTCCAAATGCGCAGGTCGATTAAGGACTGAATCTTGGAGCCTTTCCTATTCATGTTGAACGCATGCCTCTCTTAGTTGGCAGGTAATCGAAGACCGACCTCGAAGCCAAGTAGCTCACCTCGGGCCGGAGTCGATAAGTATAAAGTGCGCCTCGGAAGGGAGCCGTGAGGCGTGAGTCCAAGGGCGGTGATTTAAAAGTCCTGATTGTCTGGCGGAAGGGTAATCTCGACGAAGTCTTGGGCTGATCGAACCCATGAATTTGGTTCTGAGTTGTTCCAAAGGTGACCCACGGCTACCCTTGCAAAGTATGCTAGGGTGAGAGTTAGGAATACCCCCTCAATTTGAGTTGTAATTCGATTCGAATCGCCGTCTCTCCCGGTTAGTGAGAACTTGACGGGCTTATCTCCAATGTAGATACACTTAATAACATAATGGTTCGGAAATGATGATATGGTGATGACAGCCTTATTATACCTGCTATGGTTAATATTGTTTGCTCCTAATAAGTGAGTGCTCTAGTACAGGTGCTAATCTAGTGGACAGGTAAATGATGATAAGCTTGATGCTAAGTTTAAATTGGTTACTATAATCGTAAGCTCTTTTACTCAGACTGTGTGTCAAGCTAGCCCACCTGAAAAGCCTTGCATGATCCTTGGTGTCTTTTATTTCTGGTTTTTGACGGGTAAGTCTAGCTGAGTACCTTCTCGTACTCAGGGTTTATCTCCCACCTGTTGCAGATGACCCGTTCTACTTTGGTTGCTACAAGTATTGCCTTCTCCCAGCTGGGGATGAAGACTAGGCCATTGGGCGCGGTCTCTATTAGTTCTCGTACCTGATAATGCTTTTGTGGGACATGACTCAGATCTGGCAATGTATTTGAAACTATGAAGTTATGTACTAAGCTATGTTGCTTCCGCGCATTTGAACTTGGTTTGTAATATTTTATTTGAACTCTGATGGATGTAATCCGAATGCTACTTATGAAATGTTGTAACGGATGATGTGTTGTGTTGAATCACTATGATCTTGGTTTGTATGTCGAGAGTTGGTTGAAATCCTTCGTGATTTCCGGACTACCGGGATTATGGGAGCTTAACTACAGGAATTTGATCGCTTCGGTGATTGTTTTTGTACTTACGTTCTTATGATTTGGTCGGTTCTGTTACAGCTGGCATCAGAGCAAGATTCGACACTAAACATGTCATTTGTGTATTTAAAACAAAAGTATTTGTGAAAATCCTAAATTAAATACTAAGTATTGCCAGTGGTCATATCCCTTATGCCCAAATAAGGACTCTTAGGTGGCTTATTAAGTACTAACTTGGGGGTTACTGCTTGTTTCTGTTTCGTCGTCCATACGGCGTGCTATTGTATGGATGCCATCCACTTGGGTGGTAATGTATGGATCGAAATACCTCTACGCTCTGGTAAGTGGGAGTTATGAGAGCATGACTGTCCAACCGTCGGTCTAGGGGAGAGTAGTTGTGGTTGCTCGCATACTTACATGTTCAATCATGTATCTATGAGAGTACTTAAATGTGGGTATCTCTGACGGGTAGCTGTGATACTAGAGTATATGCATCGGGGGATGTATGTATGAAAGTATTTAGTTTACTGCTTGCTTTTATGCATTTTGGGAAATTACTGGGATGAAATGAAATTTTCTGCAGGTACACTAACAACGTATCGTTGTAGATCGACTAGCTACCGTATACGAGAGAACGTATGTATGCCACCGTATATTTTGCTAGCCTTTAAATTTTTCTAGGTTTGTGAGGACGTACAGATCGTGCATGCATCATGCTCAAGCATACATGGCATTTCTTGCATTACTCCCTCCTTTAAAATATGATTGTCCCGACTAATTAAAATTCGCATCCCTTAAATGATTCTCCCCTTACATTGTAACTTTTGCTACAGATGGCGCGCACAAAGCTCACTGCTCGCAAGTCCGCTGGAGGCAGGGCGCCTCATCACCGTTTAGCTCCTCGTGAGCCCTGTCCTGAGCCTACTAAGGCAGAGAGGCTGAGGACAGAGCTAGCTCGGGTGACTGCTGAGAGGAATGCGGCTCGGCACCGTTTGGAGCAAGTAACACAGGAAAGGGACCAAGAGACCCTTGAGGTTCAGAGGTTGACAGTTGCTCACCGCAACTGTGAACGCATGTTGATTCACGTGATGAACCAACGGAATGAAGCCTGGCACGAAGAGAATGTGTTGAGAGTGCGACAGGTGGAGCTAGAGCAGCAAGTGGCAGTTGCCGAAGAGTACAATGACCATCTCCATGAGGAGGTTCACCTGTTACACAATCAACTTCACCCTCTCCTGCCACCTGAGGATGAGGATGAGATGGGCTCTGGTGTCATCATGGCTGAAGGTGATGATGGCATTGAGGTCAATGGACCTGAGGACGTTCCACCTGATGAGGAGGAAGATGAGGAGTTAGAGCCTGCTAGTGATGAAGATGGAGGAGAGATCTTCGACACTGACTCCGAGGATGATGCGTAGTTTAGCTTACTACTTAGCTAATGCGCTAGAGCTAATCTTTTGTTGATCCTCATGCATGAACGAGTAGCTCTGTAATAAGTTAATCGTTGGGATGTAATGTCGAACTTTAAGTTACCTTTGGATGTAAGTTTGGAACCACTATGGCTTGGATGTAACCTATCGAACGTGTTATGCTCCACGTATGTGAGCTTGTGATGAATTTCGTCTTTGTGGTCTATGGATCTCGTTGTTGGTTAAGTTCATCGCATTTATGTGTCAATTGATGCACTTGATGAGTTGTGTGGTTGTGATGAATGATTGTGCCTCTGTTGATCATATAAATGCATTCCCTCCAATGGACTTAGTTTGGCATAATTATACGATTCATCTACAAAAATTTCCACATCGTCAGTGCTCATTGGCTATACATTTTGCAGATGACTCATAACCTTCATCGCGGTCGTGACATGGGAAATGAGGAACAACCACCTCCGCCACCGCCCACCCCAGCTGAGCTAATGCAGACAGTTGTGGAAAGTCAGCGCATGCTAGCTGAGGCTATGCGCCAGATGGCTAACCGTGAGGATCGACATGTCCGCCAAGGACCCGAGCCGAACCAGTACAGCAGCTTTAAGGACTTCATGGACACAAAGCCTCCTATCTTTCGTGAGGCAGAGGAACCATTACAAGCTGATGAATGGTTGAGCACGATAGAGCAAAGGTTTGGATTGCTCCATTTGACCGAAGGAATGAAGGCTTCATATGCAGGACACCAGCTCCAAGGCCCTGCAGGCATCTGGTGGACCCATCACAGGACCACCTTCCCTGCAAACGTCGAGATAGTTTGGGGCCAGTTTCAGGCAGCTTTCAGGGGACATTTTATCCCTCCTGGTCTCATGGCCATTAAGCATACCGAGTTTATGAAGCTAACCCAAGGCAACAAGAGTCTTAATGAATACCTCCAGGCATTCAACAACTTGGCGAGGTATGCTCCTGAGTTCATTGATACTGAGGCCAAAAAGATAGCTAGTTTTAAGAGGGGACTTTACCCAAAACTGATGAAGTCTATGGGCAACTGTAAGTGTGTCACCTTCAATGAGTTTATCAGTGACACCCTGACTCAAGAGAATAATGATAAGGTATATGCGGCTTCCAAGAACCACAAAAGAAACTTTGAGGCAGGTGCTTCTCAGTCTAAGGCACCAATGGTATCCAAGACCCAGTACCGTCCACCCAATGCTAATGTCCGGTACCGCCCACCTCAGAAGAAGAATCAAGCTAAAACTGGTTTTCGCAAGGGGTACACAATTTCCTTGCTAAAGAATACCTCTGGGCAGGGCAGCTCCAATGTCCCACCAGCTAACAGGCCATGTTGGAACTATAACCAGCCTGGTCATTGGGCAAATAAGTGCCCCTATCCTTCTAAGCAGAATGCTCAGGGAAGCGTCTGTCAGGGGCGTGTTCACTACACTACTGTGGAGGAAATTCCTGCTGGTGAAGTGGTCACCGCTGGTAAGTTTCTTGTTAATGATCACCCTGCAGTTGTGCTCTTTGATTCGGGTGCTTCACATTCCTTTGTGAGTTCTACTTTTGCATCTAAGCATATGATGAATGTGATTACAATTGTCAAGGGTGGTTATTGTATTAGTGTTCTTTGGGAATAATATCATGACTAACCAAGTAGTAAAAGATGTAAAGCTTGAAATTGGGGATCGAGAGTTCCTTACGGATCTTGTAGTTCTACCGGGGTAGGAATTGATATAATCCTAGGAATGAAGTGGATGAGTGGGAATGGAGTGTTGATCGACACGTCAACCCGTGTGGTAATGTTGAGGGATCCCGTGGATAAGAAGGGTTTTCTAGTGTAGTTACCTCGTGATATCTCTATTCACAATACAACCAATGCTACCCTAGCCAAAGCCATTGAGGATCTACCGGTTGTCTATGAGTTTCGGATGTCTTCCCCGATGACTTGCCCGGATTACCTCCGGACCGTGATGTAGAATTCAAGATAGAAACATTTAAAGCACGGCTCCTATTTCTCGAAGGCCCTATAGAATGCCACCCAATGAGTTGGGTGAAATTTGAAGAGTCATTGAATGAGCTATTGAAGAAAGGTTTGATTCGGCCTAGTTCTTCTCCTTGGGGTTGTCCGGCTATATTTATGAAGAAGAAGGACGAGTCTCTACGCATGTGCGTGGATTATCGCCCCCTTAATGTTTGTTACCATCAAGAACAAATACCCTCTTCCTCGCATCGATATTACATTTGATCAGCTCTCCAAAGCTAAGGTATTCTCCAAGATCGATTTGAGGTCTGGTTACCATCAGATCAAAATTCGTCCTGAAGATATACCTAAGACAGCTTTCTCTACTCGTTATGGCTTGTTCGAATACCTCGTCATGTCCTTTGGGTTGACCAATGCTCCGGCACACTTTATGTACCTGATGAATTCTGTATTCATGCCGAAATTGGACAAGTTTGTCGTCGTGTTTATTGATGATATCCTGGTATATTCTCATAATGAAGAAGAGCATGTTGAACATCTGAGAATTGTTTTAACTCGGTTGCGTGACAACCAGCTTTATGCTAAGTTCAGCAAGTGTGAATTCTGGTTGAACAAGATACCTTTTCTAGGTCATGTGTTATCTGATGATGGAATTTCGGTTGACCCTACTAAGGTGCAAGAAGTCCTTGAGTGGAAGGCACCTACTACAGTCACAGAAGTTCGAAGTTTCCTGGGTTTGGCTGGCTATTATCGTCGCTTTATCCCGGATTTTTCAAAAATCGCCAAGCCCATGACTCGACTACTTCAAAAAGATGAGAAGTTTGTGTGGACTCCAAAGTGTGAAGAGACTTTCCACACTTTGCGGACCTTGCTAACCTCTGCTCCTGTATTGGCACAACCTGACATCGAAAAGCCTTTTGATGTCTATTGTGATGCATGTGGCACCGGTTTGGGGTGTGTTCTTATGCAGGAGGGCCGAGTAATTGCTTATGCTTCAAGGCGCCAGACTTCGAAAGCATGAAGTCAACTATCCTACCCATGACTTAGAGCTAGCCGCAGATTGTTCATGCCTTGAAAATTTGGAGACATTACTTGCGGGTAATGTGTGCAACATCTATACTGACCATAAAAGCCTCAAGTACATCTTTACTCAACCCGGAGTTGAACATGCGTCAACGACGATGGTTAGAATTAATCAAAGACTACAACCTTCAAGTGCACTACCATCCTGGTAAGGCAAATGTGGTTGCTGATGCCTTAAGCAGAAAGGCCCATTGCAATTCCTTAGTTAGTGAAGACTTTCATCTGGCACACCTCCTTCATCCTGTAGTGCTCCACAATATCACTGTGGATTGCTCTCTTAGAAGTCAAATTATCGAACTCCAGAAGACTGATGTGGGTGTGTTTCACATCAAGCGGAAGATGAAAGAGAAAGAGACCAAGCACTTTAGGGTCGATGACAAGGGAATTCTCTGGTTTAAGGATAGGCTTGTGGTACCCAAAGATAAAGAACTTAGAAATCAAATTATGGCTGAAGCCCATTCTTCTAAATTGTCCATCCATCCTGGTAGCAGTAAAATATATCAAGATCTCAAGCTATATTATTGGTGGACCAAGATGAAGAAAGAGATCGCAGCTTACGTGGCCAAGTGTGATAATTGTTGCAGAGTCAAGGCTATTCACATGAGGCCCGGATTATTGCAGCCACTCTCTATTCCTGGCTGGAAGTGGGAAGAAATTAGTATGGATTTTATTGTTGGATTACCCACTACAAAAAGGGGTTGTGATTCCATCTGGGTTATCGTAGATCGTCTAACTAAATCCGCTCACTTTATTCCGGTCAAGTCTACCTATCACCCTCACAATTATGCTGAGATTTACTATCAACAAGTGGTACGTCTCCATGGTGTGCCCAAATCCATTGTCTCTGATAGAGGACCGTAATTCACAGCTCATTTTTGGGAGTGCCTACATCAGAATCTTGGCACTCATCTAATCCGCAGTTCTGCCTATCATCCGCAAACATCAGGACAGACTGAGCGTGTTAATCAAATTCTTGAAGACATGCTTAGAGCTTGTCTTATCTCTTGCAAAGGCTCTTGGGAGGACTGGTTACCTCTCGTTGAATTCTCTTATAACAACAGCTATCAAGAGAGTATTAAAATGGCTCCTTTTGAAGCTCTTTATGGCCGCAAGTGTAGAACTCCTTTGAACTAGGTGGAACCCGGGGAAAGAAGATTCTATGGTATTGACTTTGTAAAAGAAGCCGAAGAGCAAGTCCGAACTATATAGAAGAATATGACTGCCGCTCAGGCTAGACAAAAGAGCTATGCTGACAAGAGAAGAAAACCTATTGAGTTTGAAGTAGGTGATCATGTTTATCTGAAGGTATCCCCTATGAAAGGAGTCAAGCGTTTTGGAATTAAAAGGAAGCTTGAGCCTCAATATGTTGGACCTTACCGCATTATCGAGAAAAGTGGAAGAGTAGCATATAAACTCGATCTACCACGTGAGATGGGAGCTATATTCCCGGTATTCCATGTGTCCCAGCTGAAGAAGTGTCTTCGTATTCCCGAGGAAAGAATAGCAACAAGGAAAGTCAACTTGAAATCTGATCTTTCTTATGAGGAAAAGCCCGTGCAAGTTCTGGTTACTCAAGAAAGAGTGACTCGTACGCGAGTAGTTAAATTATACAAGATAGTTTGGAGTAATCATAGTGAACGGGATGCAACCTGGGAGTGGGAAGATTATCTAAAGGAAAACTATCCAGCTTTCTATATTAAATGGTACGCTTTCCAAATCTCGGGACAAGATTTTTCTAACGGGGGAAGGCTATAACACCCTAGGTGTTTGGCTCCTACTAATTGCATTTCATTTCATAAACATGTGCATCATTTATCTCATCATGCCTTTGTTACTGAAACATGCATATGCAACATTTTCCAATTGTGTATGTTTCATACTTGAGTGTTGTGAATAGTAATGGTGTAACATGTGAATGCAACCTGAGTTTCTTATACCATGAAACATGGCAACATGGTAGTAATATGACAAGTATAAAATAACCACAAGGTCCTGAAACATGTGAAACATGGAATTGAAACATATGAATGAATTGCTTGTTTTTAATTTCTTTATCACATGTGATCATTAGAAGTGGTATAACAATTTTGTAAAGTGGTTGATCATGGTCTAATACACCTTAACTACACTTAGGGTAATTGTTTGGACATTGTTCATGTAGATCAAAATGACAAAATGCCCTCAAGTGAAGGTTTGACTTGAATTGGCCTTGGAGTGTCACCGTTTGACTGATTCAAAAGTCCAACTTAGAGACTTTGCATGGCTATGCACTCTTTACAAAAGTTGTAGCTAATTTATCAAGGAACAAAAGTTGTTTTATATCGAACTCATGAAAATGTGTGGAACATGGTCAAACATGGCCCACAAGTCAGATTTCCATGCTGAATTCACACTTAGAATTTTTCTAAGTCTTTTTTGGCGATTTTCAGTTTTGAGTATCCCTGTTTGGAGGCTTGTATCTCCCAATCCTAACCGAATTAGTCCAAGCTCCAATTAACAAAGTTGTTGTACTCACTTGGATCTTTAATTTTGTTAACTACACCATGAACCAGATCACCACTGTTTGGGAGTTATAGATCATCAAAAGTACGCTGTCAGTCGGTCATTGGATCACTGAATCGATGTATCAGGCGAGCTACAGTGATCTCCATTTCAGAAAACACCCGACGCGTGGGGGGGACGCGCGTCGCCGGTCGCCTAACCGCGTAGGCCACACGCTGTGGCTGGCCTGACGCCGCTGCCGGTGTCCTCCACTTGAAGCCGCTACCGCTGACGACGCTTTCGCCATCACATTTTCATTTCTCCGCCGCCACAGACAAGCGCAGTACCGCAAGCAACCGCTCCGCCATTGCCGCCTCGTCGCCGTCGCCGAGCTCGGCGCGCCGCTAGGAAAACGCGCGCTACGTCTTCACCGTAGCTCCGCGGTGTTCCTCACGACCTTCTCCACCACTTAGTCAGGCCATTGGTGCTTGGGTAAGGTCGCTATGACCATTCTGACACCGCTGCACCATGGCGGCGCCGCGGTGACCTCACCGTGGCAAGACGGCACCGTTCCCCTCCTCCTTTCTTAGCTCGCGTTTAGTCTTCTCCATCACGTGTAGATGCTTGAGTGTAAAGGCTACCACCAATGCCGGTCCAGCCCGCGTCGGGACACGACGGCCGAAGCGCCGCAGGCGCCATGGTCGAAGTCGCCGAGCTCCGTGGCCGAGCACTTAAGGACCGCTAGAGCTTCGGATTTGTAGGTCAATCGACGTGGGAACTTGGGGAGCACGCCGGTGTTGTCCAATTCACGGAGGAGGAGTCGTGCGTCGGCGAGTTCCACCGTCGCCGAGGCCGCCTCCCCTTTCTCTCCCTCGACGCGCTGGTCCGTACTCGTCACCGCCGAGGCTCAGCGAGAGCTCGGCTGGGCTGCGCTGCGGCGTCTTGGGTCAGCGCCAGTCAGGCCATGAGCCGCCGTGTCTCGGCCGCCCAACAGCAAAGTGAAATGATTTCTTGTTTTGTTTTGTTTATTTTGTTTTTCATGTAATTGTGTGCATGATTCAAAAATGTGTAACTCAAGTTTGGTAGATCCAAATGCTATGGATCCAATTTTGTTGAGTTCTAGTAATGTCTAGTATTTAATAAAAATATTATATGAGCACATGTTTTAGAAATTTTGGATGAATGAAATAGGACTTTGAAATGTGTTTTGAGATGCATGTAAACTTGTTTGAATTTTATCTTGAGTTTCTGTGGTCCAAAAATTATTAAATTTTGTGGGTAATCTATTATTGCTTAGTAGAAGGTCTGGTTAAAATTTCAGAGCTATTGCATGTATAGTTGTTGAGTTATAGAATTTCTACTTATCAACGGGTGGATCTTGTGTGAATTTTCATAATTTTTCTATAGATCCAGTATAGGTAAAATTTGGTGAGTAAGGTTCTTATGCTAGAATGATGCTAGGAAAATGTGAAATCTGTTGCTTGACACTTTTCCTTAGGGTTTCCTAATTATGCTAAAAATAGGCATGCCACCTGTTATTTTGGATACAGCAAATTATGCTTGCTCAATGGCTTTGAAATTTTTATGGTAGTCTATGTGAAGCATGAGATAGCTACTGTAATTTTTGTAGATTTTTATGAATAGTTTTACTATATGTTGCTTTAATCACCTAATTAACTAAATAAATTAGAAAAGGATATTAAATGATTTATTTAGAAGTTGGCATTATACTTTCTAGTGTTCCTCTGGTATGTGTAACAAGTTGGTAAACTTGGTTTGGTCAAATTAGGCTTTTTTTGCATCATCATCAAATAATTAAGTTAGTAACCCCTGTCATTATGGGACAGATTCTAGGTTTACTGGAAATTGATTTGGTTAACATAAGAATCATGCTTTGATGTTTACAAATGAATTGTAGAGAATTTCATAAGCTTTCCAGAATGTCCTCTTACAAGTCATTTGGATTTGTAGAACTCTTGTGGTGATTGAATTAAGAAACTACCCGTTTGCATATGAAGCTTTTAGCTGTTGTTTTAAGTATGCCTTTACTATTTCTAAGTTTGTGGTAATGTTCCTAGGTGTTAGGCCTTAAACTGAAGATGAGCATCTTTATCTTAGGTTATGCAAGTTAGGTAAGTTGATCTTGTTCTTCAAGTTAAGTTAGATACCTGTTTTAAAGTGATTTGAATAGAGCTATTCTTAATCGGTGGCGAGTGTCCAGTAATGTTTTCGTTAAACACTTACTGTGATTCATTCATCATGAGCATCATGTCATTCCTTATGCATCCATGATATTTATCTCGTGCATCGGCATGCAATAGGTGTACCGGAAGGAGTGACCCTGCTGGAATTCGAGGAACCGAAGCGAGCAAAGCAGCAACGCACACCGAGAGGTTCAGGAGGTGCAGCCTTCAGAAGAAGTGCTAGATGAGGTCGCCGTTGAGTGCCCAGATCACCGTCCGTGCAACTTTGTGAAAGACAAGCCCCAGAGCATATTAAGCCTCCTAATTTTCGAAATGCAGTTACAGTATTATTGTTACTTATATATATTGTTGCATTAAGTTTAGGTGTTGGATGCAAACACTTGCTGCATTGGTTATCCAATCCTTGTCCAGATATTGATACCCTGAATCCTATGTAGCTCAGGCTCGTGTAGTGCTTAGCCCTGCTTAAACACGGTAGAAGTCGGGTGATTTCCTGTCACCTGCGAGATATAGGAATGTACATGTGGCACGGTTGGCTATATTTGCTATCGTGGAAAAGAACCAGTCTTAATTGAAATGAAGACCGGACGGAGGCTTGCCGGTTTGCAGTGACTCCGTCTGTGTCGATTAAGGACTGAATCTTGGAGCCTTTCCTGTTCATGTTTAACGCATGCCTCTCTCTTCGTTGGCCGTGTTTGAAGACCGACCGTGAAGCCGAGTAGCTCACCTCAGGCCGGGAGTCGATAAGTATAAAGTGCGCCTCGGAAGGGAGCCGTAGGCGTGAGTCCAAGGGCAGGTGATTTAAAAGTCCTGATTGTCCTGGCAGAAGGGTAATCCCTGAGAGTGCTGGCGCTGATCGAACCCGCGAATTTGGTTCCTGAGTTGTTCCAAAGGTGACCCACGGCTACCCTTGCAAAGTATGCTAGGGTGAGAGTTAGGAATACCCCCTCAGCTGAGTTGTAATTCGATTCGAATCGCCGTCTCTCCCGGTTAGTGAGAACTTGACGGGCTTATCTCCAATGTAGATACACTTAATAACATAATGGTTCGGAAATGATGATATGGTGATGACAGCCTTATTATACCTGCTATGGTTAATATTGTTTGCTCCTAATAAGTGAGTGCTCTAGTACAGGTGCTAATCTAGTGGACAGGTAAATGATGATAAGCTTGATGCTAAGTTTAAATTGGTTACTATAATCGTAAGCTCTTTTCTGCAACTGTGTCAAGCTAGCCCACCTGAAAAGCCTTGCATGATCCTTGGTGTCTTTTATTTCTGGTTTTTTACGGGTAAGTCTAGCTGAGTACCTTCTCGTACTCAGGGTTTATCTCCCACCTGTTGCAGATGACCAGTTCTACTTTGGTTGCTGCAAGTACTGCCTTCTCCCAGCTGGGGATGAAGACTAGGCCGTTGGGCGCGGTCTCTACTAGTTCTCGTACCTGATAATGCTTTTGTGGGACATGACTCAGATCTGGCAATGTATTTGAAACTATGAAGTTATGTACTAAACTATGTTGCTTCCGCGCATTTGAACTTGGTTTGTAATATTTTATTTGAACTCTGATGGATGTAATCCGAATGCTACTTATGAAATGTTGTAACGGATGTTGTGTTGTGTTGAATCACTACGATCTTGGTTTGTATGTCGAGAGTTGGTTGAAATCCTTCGTGATTTCCGGACTACCGGGATTATGGGAGCTTAAGTACAGGAATTTGATCACTTCGGTGATTGTTTTTGTACTTATGTTCTTATGATTTGGTCGGTTCTGTTACAGCGAGAAGCAGGATCATAAGAATGTGTAAGGTTCAGTGGAACAGACACTCTGTGGATGACGCAACCTGGGAAAGAGAGGATGATCTGAAATCTGACTTTCCCAATCTTTTCGAACCATCCGAATCTCGAGGACGAGATTCATCTTAAGGGTGGTAGGTTTGTAACACCCTAAAATATCATTTGCAAATTAGTAATTAAATTTGAGAATTTATTTGAATTTCTATGTATTTCTAATCTAGGCCAAATAATAAATTTTGGTTAAATAAAATTAACTATAAGGTTTAAAAACATGTTTGTTGCATTCATGCCGAAGCATACTATTTTTGGTTCAGTGTAGGGCTTGGTTGTTTGAGGTTGAATTCAAATTTTATTTGAATTTAGCTTGGATTTGAAAACTAGAAAATAGGAAAGGATTTTCTTTAAAAATTTTCTTTTTCCTATTTTTCAGCCCAACTGCTGAACTGGCCCAGCCCCTTCTCGCGTTCGGCCTGCTGGCGGCCTAGCCAGCGCCTCCCCTCCCTTCCTTTCCTTCCCGCATCGGCCCGCTCCACATGCAGCCAGCTCTGCACCGGCCTCCTTCGGCGCCTACGCGCGTGCACGCCTCCTGCTCACTGCGCGGCCCAGCTCGGCACCGCGGCCCGCATCGGCCTGCCCTACGTCACGCCCACGCCTGCTCTCTCCCTTCCTCTCGCTGCGACATGGAACCCACCCATCAGCCGCCCGCGCTACTTTCCTTCCCTGCCTCGCCGGTGATGGCGTGCTTGCCATCGGAGGCAGACGCTCCCGCCGGGTCACCGCGCGCGCATGGAAGGTGTCCAAAATCGCCCGCCTCCTGCTCCCTTCCATCCACCACATACTGCCCACCTACAAAATCCCGAGCTAGACCCCTCCCTCTCTCCTTTTCCCATCCGCGCTCGAGCTCGCCACCGCCGCTCTGCAATCCGCCGTTCCCGAGCCCAATCACCGTCGCCGATGCCTCTCGGAGCTCCGTCGTACTTCCCTACGACCGTAGGTACCCCCGATTCCTCATTTTGGTCAACCGTCGCTTGGATTTCCCTAACCCGTGCCCATCTTCTCTCACTAGTCACCGCCGTCGTCGACCCGTACCTTCAGAGCCCTCCCGGACGCCGCGACCATCACCGTTGGACTCGCGGTGAGCTTCTCCACCTTCCCGTGCCCCCAATTTGTGGAATGATGCCCTAGAACGCCATACCGGCGAGTTCCAGTCACGCCAGCCATGGCGCCACCGTGAGACCATCGCTCTGACGCGTTCCCTGCCCTTGGTTTGCACCCCGTTCAGTTCGCGAGCGCCTGTAGTTCATTTTCGTGTGTTTGGTTTCGATCGGGATGGCCGAAATCGCCTTCCCAGCGTCCGCCGCCGAGCTTGACTCGCCGCTGGCCATGGTGTTGGCCGCAGGAGTCGTCTTCCCCGATGATCCCACCATGCCTTCACGCCAGCACCGTCAGATCTTGCAAGGACGGCCATGATTAAAACACACCGATTCGGTATGTGGCCGGTCCACCGCGGACCGTGGACTCGGTCCATAGCGCCGCGTCAACGCGTGCCCACGCACGCGTGGTGCACCGCGCCACTCACGCACAGACGCGTGGCCACCCAGTCAGCAGCCCTACGGTCAACCCACGGTCAGTCGCGCACGTTTTGTAAATTAGCCCCTCGGTTTCTAGAGAATCAACCCGCAGTCCAGTTCAGTTCAAATGAATTGTTTTTCAGTCCTGTTTTTATTCATTTTAGACCTTGTAGTTTTCGGTAATAGTGCGCGCCATCCATAAATCATTTAAATTCAGATTTTATTAGTTTAAATTCAAATTTGAGTTCAGTTTATTTACCGAAATGCCATTGAACCTTATTTCATGCATAACTTTTGCGTTTTAAGTCCGATTTGAGTGATTCTTTCGCTCATGTGTTCGTAGCAGTACGTAGAATAGATTTATAAGATTTTCAATCTATGTTTCTACTATTTGGTGTACTTTTCTAATATAAGTCTATTTGTATGCATGTAATGATTGGATTGGATGCTTGATTGGTGAATTGGAACACGTTTAGAGGGTGAGCAGTCCGTGGTGACTGAGGATCAACAAGAAGATCAGCAGTACCCAGAAGAGAACTTTAAGGAAGGCAAGTGTAGCAAAGGCCCCTTGTACCCATGAACTTTACAATTCATATTCATGCATGTGTCTAATTTCAAATACCTTTAAGGACTTTACCTAGATTATTACTTGTACCACATATCCTTGTTACCTAGGGTTTGGATATGCATTTTGGATAGATGCTGCAGCGCTTAACATAAAATAATTGTTAAACATGACTAAAGGCATTATGCAATGTGATAAAATGGAGCTTTTTAGCAATAATTAGGGGGCTAGAGTACGGGGTTGAGTACTCTAGTGCCTCTCCATAAGATCTTAATCCTGAAGCGGCCACCCTGGAGGTTTCGTACAACCCCGAGTGTCATATGGCTCTGACTTTAACCTGTCAACTAGATTGTACTAGCTTGTCTATAGCTTTCCATAAGGGCAAGAGGAGGGCACTAGTTGGTATGTTTCCTTTCCTGCTCGGGTGTGTGTACCGTGCCGCGACCATGCGTGCCACTCCTAGAGGAGGGCCACATACGGCTAGACGACTGAAACCTTAGCAGCTACGACTTATTAGTGCGACTAGCGAAGGGTTACGTAGTGAAACCCTGCCACACTTCCTAGGTAGAGGTGTTGTGGGCTTTGCAAACCCCGGCATTGGAAATCACGGCTCGGTGGGTAAAGTTGTACAATTTCTGCAGAAATATTTGACCTGTTATAACAGTCGTGCTCACGGATACGAGCGATCTGGATCCTTCATGATTAGTGGTTACTATGGATGGTTGGGAATTGATATAAATTTGATTATACATTATTATCACTTGGGATTTGGGATTGTTCACTAAAGTAGTGATTCAGGATGCTAAAACTTAATCAACTAAAATTGCGAACCGCAGTCAAACCGTGTCTAGCCTTTGAGCCTCATAGATCCCTTTGATATACTTGCTAAGCATGATGAGCTTACACTTGCTTTACATTTAATGAAAATCCCGGATGGGTAACAGATAACGTGTATGAAGAGTTTCCGGAGGATGTCCAGGACTACTAGGATGATGTTCACCAATTGGAGTCTCTGTGGCAGTTTGGGTTTAGTTTTCCGCTGTGTGTAATAATGTTGCCAATGAGCAAAACTATGTATTAACTTTATGATGAGATATGCAATGTAATAGGTACTTTACTTTGATATTATTACAATTTGATGGTATATGTGTGTTTGGACATTTCGGGCGTACATATATGAGTACTTGATTTTGCTATGCAAAATTGGGTGCGACAGGCATATTGCAAGCGTTTGTTCTAAATATTTTATCTGTTTCTAGACGTATGTTGCAATATATTTTTATGTTTCACACATATGTTGCAACAGTTGTTCCAAATATTTCAGCTGTTTTTCAGTCTTATGTTGCAACAAGTGGTTTCATGTTGCAAGTTGCAATTTGGATGTTTCATGTGTTTCACACACCTGTTGCAAGTGCATGTTCCAAATGTTTTATCTATTTTCAGACGTATGTTGTATTCAAATATTTTTCATGTTGCAATTGTTTTATGTTGTTTGGCCGGGAGCGAACCGAGGGCGAGCGGACTTGGCGCGCACCACGCCAGGGGGCTGGCGGACAGGGGTACTGGGGGGTGTCGGTGAACAGTGGTGCTGCGGTCAGGGACGTGCTGGGGGCGTGCTCGTCCTCAGCTGGTCATTTCGGCTCTAGAGTGCTGCCCCGCGCGGAGAGGAGGGGGTCAGGGGCGACCGGCGGCCACAGAGACGGGAGCGAAGTGCACACGTGGAGCGAGGCGAAGGCGAACAGGGTTAGGGCGAAGGCGGACGGGGTCGGGCTACGGACGTCCGGACGAGCGTTTCCGTCCGGACGTCTGGGTGCTAGCACGCCTTTTTTGGAAGCTGAGTCTAATTTGGAAGGCAAGGGCTACTGGGCAAGGGCAGGCACAGTTCTGGGACTTTGTTCAATTCCTTCGAGCGTGTCAAATTTGGAAGAGGAAAGCTGCAAAAAAAACGAACTCTTTGCATGGACTGTCATGTGGCCATGTGGGACGAGATCCTCGTGACAAATAATTTGGCAATACGCTGATGGGCTCATCTAACAGCCTGTGTTCTTCGCAATGGGCCCCTTGAAACCGGGTTTACATTCATGGCTGCAATGGGAACAGACTAATTTGCCACTTTGCACCAAAGCCGTTCGAAATCGATTCGATCGCGAAATGATGGGAGGCGGCGGCAAAGTTTGCTACGCTTCTCCTTTGATTGGTATCACAATTTACATCACGTGTAATATCTGAAAGAAAAGAAATCACTGCATCTTGCCATCTTCTATGTTCCAACGTCGGATTGTTCGGCTGATGGTTTCTGCGGCCGTTAAGCCGACTAATGTTGCTGATAAGTTCGAGCGAACAGGCGGGTAGACTACAGCCGTGAGAGGTGCTTGTGGGCCGTGGCCTTGCATTTCTAGCTTTGTGTTCCAGTGTTTGCTTGCTTGTGCCATGGAGATGGAACTTGAACTTACGAACACATGGAGGAGATCCATCAGATCCCAAGGTACAGATTGCAGTGCCATCAAAACAGGACACTGAGAAATGTCGAAGGTTTCTACAAGAGAAACTAACACCTATTACAAGTGAGTCATTCTGTGGCCTGTCTAGCTAGAGAGTGTAACATTGGAGAATCTGTCAATCTTGTGAGTCATGTGTCGGATATTCATGTTGAGGCGTTGGAGCTCAGTGGTGAGGTGCTTGATGGCCCAATACTCCAATGTGGTAGCCTGGACAGATCATCTGAACTGAGCAATCAGAAATCTCACCATAATCGCACTGTCTGACTGACCTCTTGGAGGTGCAGTAGATATGCCACTTTTGCAGCAAGAGAGCAGCAGCTTCAGCCATGAGGACAGAGGAGGCAGCATCCATCTGTGCGGACTGTGCCTTTTATATAAAAAAAAAAATCTTGTGCCGTTAAGCTAGGTGCCTGTTTAGTTTCTAAAATTTTGCAAAATTTTTCAAGATTCTCCGTCACATCGAATCTTTGAACGCATGCATAAAACATTAAATATAAATAAAAAATAAAACTAATTACACAGTTTAGACAAAATTCACGAGACGAATCTTTTAAGCTTAATTAGACTATGATTAGACACTAATTGCCAAATAACAACGAAAGTACTACAGTACCATTTTCCAAAAAATTTCACCAGCTAAACCAGACCTAGCTTGTAAAAAAAGAAGAAAAGAGCCTTGCATTTCTACCGTCAAGTATTGGACCATCGTTCCATCAAGCACCACATTGCAGTATTGGACCACAGTGAATGAACCTATTTTTTCTAAATCTAGTTAAACTTTGAGATTGGTTGTTGGTTGATTATTCGAAGCGCGAGATATAGACTTATCTTAGGATTGAGTACTGTTCATATGCTTATCAAGAATATAAGATGGATCAGCTTATTCCATTGTTCGAACTAAACAAAAGTATAAGGAATTAAGGACTGATGATAAGAGAAATTTGCGTTCGCTTATGCTAAAATTTGATTTATGTTAAAGCTTAGACTAAAATATTGTAAGAGAAAAATATTATTCCATATCTGAAAAGTAGTGCTCAAGCGAGCATGGCAACGAAACTGTTGTACCGTCTTGTTGGAAAATATAACCAAGAAACGCAAAAGAACAGCCAGGCCCTCTGTTCTCTTTGATTAATTGTACTGTTGCTGCATCCTTCCTCTTTCTAATCATAAGCCCTGATGGCTGTTAAGCCCTACTAAGACCCGTGAGCAAAAGGTTACACTAATCGTCCAGCAAAATTGACCAGAGTACTCGATCCTCCTTCACTTGTCACCCGCGTCAACGGCGGCGGCAATGGCAGTGGTGACGACGACGGGGGAGGCCCTTAGGCGCTGGACGATGCGGCGGTGGTTGGAGTGCAGCGTCGGGCAGAAGGTCGGGCTGCTCGCCAGCCGGTACTCTGGCATCAGACCACCTTTCTTGTACCGCTGGCCACATGCGTTGCACAGCGTGCGCCTCCCATCGGGCCCCTCGCGCCACTGCGGCGTGTTCTCCGTCCCCCAGTGCTGGCACCACCGTTGCGCCACCGCCGAAGCCGGAGCCTGAAGCGCGGCGGCGCGTGCGGCGTGGTCCACGCCACCACCAGATGGGGCTGCCGCAGCCGCAGGACCGTTGTCCGCGGTCCCGCCGCCGGCCATGCAACTGACGCCAACGAATGGGACGCGAAGTCCTTGGTCGAGAGACATTTCACCTCCTCCTGGCCGATTCAACCGCTGCCCCACAGCACGCCCTTCGTCCGCGGCCGCATCGACGCCCACGCCATCGTCACCAGCGCCGGGAACGCGTCGTTGTTCGACAGCCATTCCGTCTCTTCTTCCCTGACTCCGCCGCGGTCCCGCCGCCGCCAGAGCCCGCGGAGCGGTGGCCTCCACGCCACCACCCGCCGGAGCCGCCGCACGCCCTTCGTCCGCGCCCCCGCCGGCGCCATCGTCTCCACCGCCGGGAACGCGTCCTTGCGCCGGAGTCCGAGGCGGTGGCGGCGGGCTCCACGCCACCCTCCGTGGCCGCTGCAAGCCCTTCGTCCGCGGCCGTTGCCCCGCCGGCGCCATCGTGTCCACCGCCAGGAACACGGACTTGTTGGACAGCCGTTCCAGCTCATGTCCCCCCTCCTTGCCGTAGCCGGCGGCGGCAAGGGAGGTCTGGACCGCCTCCCCCCTGAGGCGGCGCAGCTGGACGATGCGGTGATGACGGTTGGAGTGCAGCTCCGAGGAGAAGGTGGGGCTTTTCGCCGGCCGGTACTCCGGCAGCAGGCGGCCGGCCCTGTACTTTATTCCACACGCGTTGCAAAGTGTGCGGCGCCCCATCGGGCCCTCGCGCCACTGCGGCGTCGACTGTGTCCCGCAGTGCCGGCACTGCCGCCTCACCGCCGCGCTCCACGCCACCACCGGCCGGGATTGCCGCACGCCTTTCGTCCGCGGTCGCGCCCCCGCCGAATCCATCGTCTCCACCGTCGGGAACGCATCCTTGTTCGACAGCCACTCCAGCTCCTCCTCGTCATCGCTGCCGCAGCCGCTCGCCTTCACCTCCAAAGCCTGCAAAAATCGACCTTGCCTCCATCATCTTGCAAGTTGCAACCAAGAGTCCAAGAACCGCAAGCCCTCCAAGAAACACAACCCCCCGTACCGTGTGGTCAAAGAAGGCCTGGAGGTCGGCATAGCCGGTTCCGCCATCGAATAGCTCGTCCGCGGCGGCGGCCGCCGAATCCCCGTGGAGCGCGTCCACCGCCACCATGGCCACCGTTTGTCTCTCAACCTTCCCAGACACGGTATAGCAGGGGGGATAAAGCGAAGCAAAAAGACAATTTTCACATTTTTCTTACCTATATCCTATAGTACTACTATATCGTACTCCGGAGTAAGTTGCAAAGGTAATCCTGATATTCAGTGATAAATGAATGAAGTCTGAATTGCAAAAAAAAAAAAGTAAGTTGCAAAGGCAGCGATTGAAGCGCAATTTTCATAGAAATTAGTTTAATTTTATAAAAAATACAATGATAGAAATTTTTTTTTGCTTTCCAAACATGCTGTTTGGGGTTTAGACTTTGTAATTTTTGCAAGGCTATAAATATTTTTAAGTTTAACAACACCAACACCAAAAGAAATAGAAAAAGTTCTATTCCCTCCCTTTCAAATTATAAATTATTTTGACTCTTTTGATACATTTTTTTACTATGTAATTAGATATAATATATATCCAAGTAAAGTTACAAACGAAAAAGATCAGGATGACTTACTCCCTCGTTCTCAAAATAAATGTTCATCTCGCACTTTGAGAGTCAACAAATTCTAAGTTTTGAATGCAATGGATATCTTTTATAATTGGCACAAACAAAGGGGTAGATCAAATAAGACGTTATTGGCAGGAGGTATGAGGCTCCCGGACGATTTCGAATAAGGTAATTGATGATTTTGGCTTTTGACAAAGCACTAGTATACATGCACGTGCCACCGCACGTGTTTTAAAAAATAGAGAAATTATAATTAATTTTAGAGTCTGTCTATCCAACAACTACGTGTTTTATACAGTTTCAACATATAAATTTTTTTACACTATAAAATTAAGATCCAACAACCTCCAGTCTTCTTCTATCTTCAGACAATCACAAATCACAAGATCACAGATCCACATATCCACGTATCACCGGAAATAATTTTTTTTCTTACCGGTAAGGACCAGAGGACAAATCCATGTGTTTTCGCGGTGGCCGGCGTGGTATTTTCGCGGCTACATGACAGACTGCTACTTCTCCGCCAGGCCCACCTGTCCGGCGTGGTATTTTCGCTGCTACATGACGGACTGCTACACGACGGACCACGGCTGCCTACAGTTGAAAAGAGAGAGAGAGAGGGAGGGAGAGAAAATCCATGTGTTTTTAGTGCTAAAACATATGTGTTATATATAGCATTTCTGTAATTTTAAGATGAATTATGGTGGAGAGACACCGTTCGCATTCAAAACTAATATTATGAATGGCATGGCATGTGAGTGAACAACCTCATTTTGTAGAATCAATTGTCATTCAACATGAATATAATACTTAGTAATGTCAATGATTCAACATTGCACATAGAACTTAATATGATTGCCGACGCACGGGTTTATAAAAAAATCAGCTACCAACAATTCATATTTGTTGGATGCCAAGACTTGACCCCTTAGTAATGGAGGGATAACGAATAAGGTCGTTGTCTTCGATGTGCTTGCTGATGTACCAACAAAAATAACAATTCAGTTTTTTTTATGTGATTTGCATAAACTCTCTCCATCAAATTGAATCGCTCTTGGACAGCATAGAGATACATGATCTGAATTATTTGAATGGTACATCAGTGTATATGAAGATTACATAAGTAGCAGTTTGGACACGCTTCAATTTTGTTTTCTTGAGAAATGCAGGCTTATATTTGATCGACCAGTGTACAAAAATGAAGGATCTGCAGTGACTTGCTTGTAAGAATAAAAGAATATGACAAAAAAAACACAAGTACGTATGGAGAAGGTAAATACATGATGCCTAAAGAATTAAACCGACAAATTATTACTAAATGAAGAAGATAACACCAGTGCTTGCATCTTTAATTTTGTAACAAAACACACACTTTTTTGGGATCTTATTTTAACTGAATTGCTATTATGGAGGTTCTGACAAAGCATATGGTGTAAATCACAGTAGCCCTTGTTAATGCAAGAGAAGCAACTGCGATGCAGCTAGCAGCAAAATCAGTTTGGAAATAATGAAAATATACATGTAATAAGGCCACACCGTTTTCTAAGGATGGGTAGATTTTCTTGCAAATTTATGTTACTATCACCTTTAGTTTTTAGGACAATTTGCAGCTCGCACTTCATGTTAACCCCTTAACAGCAGGAGCAATTAAGAAGATTCACTGAAGTATTAAAGAGGGGTACAGGATATTAAAACTTCACCGATGAAAAATTAAGACCAAAAGTAGTATATTGAACGGAAAATAGGTTCTCAAAGGAATAGGAGACAATGATACAAAATTAAAGTTTAAGGAACTATCCTAAATGCAGGCATTTGAAGAAAAAAAAAAACAAACCAAGGAGACCTGACTTTTATTCTGGTAATTCTACCTCCTTTGTCAGCTTGCCACCCAGTTGGTCTGGTATTTTTGAGAAATTTGGAGGGGCTTTCGCCCCTACAGTGAAATTTATTAATTTAAAACAGTAACAAACAGTTGGTCTGGTATTGATGCTGAAGAGCATTCGGAAGTAGAATCATTGTCTTCAGTGCCAGAAACTGCAAAATGATTTTTGGTATAGAAAAAATAGAAACAATCGTACATAAATGTTGGCTAGTAAAGCACTCAGCTTGTTGCTTCTCTTAAATAGCTCACGAAATCAATATCCTTTGGACCTTGGATAATGAGATACTCCCGTTGACGTGCTGGTCCAGAGCCTGAAGGAAGAACCCAAAATGTGAAAACAACACTAATTAATCACTTAGCATGTTCGTTTGTTGGTTTCAGCCAGGGCTTATCAGCTAGTCAACAGTATTTTTCTCTCACAACAAACCAGCACCAGCAGGGCTTATCAGCCCAGACCAACCAGCAAACATACTATTATATTGTAGTGCCTTTTTTTTTAGCAAAAGATTGTACCATGCCTAGCAACAAATCACGCAAAGCCTTATAAAACTGGTGAAGGAGCTCCAGATCGATAGATTCCCAACTGATTACATAACTCACATCTAGAATTGGTTCAGTGGTTCTATGCTGAAGACAAAAGAATGTAGAAATTATCAGAGATGTTGTTGGCTTGCAGCATATTTCTTTTTTTGTGGGGCCGATTGAACTCTTGCTGCAAATCTTATATATTCTTGTAGGAAACGGAACATTTGAAATGATTGGTGTCAAACCAAACTGTGGTGTGTTCGATCATTACCAAAAAAAAAAAAACACCGCGAAGTTGCGCCACGACAGCGTGGGCGAAGCCAAGGAGCATGCAGTTGGTCACACGTTCTAGCTATGTTCATCCATGCATCCAACTTAGGTTCCACTGTTAAACTGAGTAATATGAACAGAAATGAGAACAGAAAGGAAACAAAACAGGTTGGTGGAAATAGGTTCTGTTCCGGAGAATTTGAACAACCGACCGTGCTAGTCCTAGAATTCCCAAAATAGCTTCATGACACTTTTGATCCTGACAACAATAATGGGATTATTTTATTAGCAATGGATGTCTGAAAATTAGTATTTCATCAGATTTTGGTACAAGACATATGGAACGTGGAACATACTTTTAGTAGTGAGAGGGGACGTGCCAAATATTTGGAACATTGTTGAGACTAATAATGCAATCATCCTGAATAAATACTTTGACAGATCAATACAAAACACAAATAAAAATATGAATTGTGATGCTTCAAGTTCTCATACCGGAACATGGCAAAACTGGGAAAGTTTCTCTTTGACATTTTTATTGAGAGGCAGCATATCATAGCTGATAAATTAGACGGTCCAATGTACAGTAAAGGTTTAACTGAAACATGTGAACAAAAACGAAAACAGTATACTGTTGTGCTACGACAAGCCAGAAGGTTTGGCCTCAATCCAAGCTCTCGGAGGCTAAAAATGTTGAGATCGAAAAGAGGGTTAGATCTAGCGGGTTCTCTTTACTGTGAATGTGATATCAAGAGTAGAGAGATAAAGAGGAATAGAAGAAGAACGTGTCGAATCTGACACCGTAGATGGAGATGGTCCAGAAGCCGTCATCTCGTTCGTCGGTGAAGTCTGCGCACGGACAGCGACGTTCGGAGAAGAGGTCAATGAAGTCGTCGACGTCGGTGGAGCGGGGCGGCGCGGCTGGTGGCTTTCCGTCACTGGCTGCGCCCCTCTCTGATCGGGATTAGGGTTTATGTTTCTGTGGGGAGCTCGGCTCACGGTAAACCTCGTACTCAGAGCCGTCAGCCCCCACCTCTATATATAGCGCAGTGTGACATGGGCCCTCCAACCATATTGGGCTGGGCACCCCCGATCAGGGCACGGATCAAAGGCTCAACTGGGCCGTTGGGCCCAGTTTAGGATTAGAGATCAATCTAACAATCTCCCCCTTGATCTCCTACCATCTTTCAATTTCATATTATTTACTTTTGTTCCCTCCATTACAGATTAGCGCATAGAGCATGTTTCATCGTCACGGTCAATTGCCGATAGATTTAACAACTACAATACACCACTCTGTTCTGAAATAGATACTTAACTTTGGGCCTTCTTTTGTCCAGAAATTATAGGCTTTCCCTTAAACCCATGCCGGCTACATGTTCTCTGAACACGTTGGGTGGTAAGCCTTTTGTAAGCGGATCCGCGAGCATCTTTTCAGTACTTATATGCTCAAGACTTATGACATGATCCTGGACTTTATCTTTTACAACATAATATTTTATGTCAATGTGTTTGGCAGCACCACTTAACTTATTATTGTGAGCATACTGTACTGCCGGATTATTATCGCAGTATAACTTAAGTGGTCTATAGATGCCGTCAACCACCTTCAAACCGGGTATGAACTTCTTTAGCCAGTTCACCTGCCATGTTGCCTCATAACATGCTACAAACTCAGCATACATTGTGGACGATGTAGTGACGGTTTGCTTTGAGCTTTTCCATGAAATAGCTCCCCTGCGAGAGTGAATACATATCCAGACGTGGATTTTCTATCATATCCCGCATAATCAGAATCTGAATATCCCACTATATGGAGTGAATCTGATCTTCTATACATCATCATGAGACTTTTTGTTCCTTGCAAATAACGCAAGACTTTCTTTACTAATTTCCAGTGTTCTATTCTAGGATTGCTCTGAAATCTACCAAGTAACCCGGTAACAAATGCCAAGTAAGGGCGCATACATACTTGAGCATATTGCAAGCTTCTGACAGCTGAAGCATATGGAACCGTTTTCATTTGATCGATCTCATACTGATTCCTAGGGCATTGAAAATCCCCATATCTGTCGCCCTTGACTATAGGAGCAGGTGAGGGACTACATTTGTGCATATTGAATTTCTTTAAGATCTTTTCTATGTATGCCTTTTGTGACAGTCCTAATACCCCTTTACTTCTATCTCGGTGAATCTCGATCCCTAGAACGAACGAAGCTTCACCAAGATCTTTCATATTAAATTTTAAGGACAAAAACTTCTTTGTCTTCAGTAGTAGACTGACATCACTACTAGCAAGTAAGATATAATCCACAACAGGACAAGAAAGATAAACTTCCCATTCTTAAACTTTGCATAAACACAATTGTCCTCTACATTCTCTTTAAACCCAAAATTTCTTATTGTCTGATCAAACTTCAAGTACCGCTGTCTTAAAGCTTGTTTTAATCCATAAATGGATTTCTTTAGGCGGCATCCTATTTGTTC
Organism: Miscanthus lutarioriparius; assembly: GCA_904845875.1. Lineage (NCBI taxonomy): Eukaryota > Viridiplantae > Streptophyta > Magnoliopsida > Poales > Poaceae > Miscanthus > Miscanthus lutarioriparius. The sequence goes on from CAJGYO010000001.1 coordinate 98,573,779, forward strand.
TTTTCCTTCCATGACAAAACCTTTCGGTTGTGCCATGTAAACATTTTCCTCCAAGTCCCCGTTAAGAAATGACGTCTTTACATCCATCTGATGTAATTCTAAATTGTAATGTGACACTAATGTCATTATGATTCTGAAAGAATCCTTACATGAGACTGGAGAAAAGGTCTTATTATAATCAATCCCTTCTCTTTGCGTAAAACTTTTTGCCACAAGTCGTGCTTTATATCTCTCTATATTTCCTTGAGAGTCAAGTTTTGTTTTGTAGACCCATTTACAGCCTACTGTTTTGGCTCCTTTAGAAATTATTTTCAAGTCCCAAACTTTATTGGCATTTATAGATTTCATTTCATCTTCCATGGCCTAAAGCCACTTTGATAAATGATCACTTCTCATGGCTTCTTCAAATGAGGTGGGATCATCCTCCATTTGAAATTCCTCAGTGTTGTATACTTCATAGTCAGTAGGAATAGCTGATTTTCTAACTCTTTGAGACCTTCTAGGGGCCTCCATATTTGGCACATCTTCTGTTTGAGGCTGTTGTTGCTCCCCCTCATGTGTGACAATAGGTTCTATAGGATCCTGAAGAATAGGGTCCTCATCATCATTCATTGTTGCCCACAGGCAGAATAACAACAGGTGCTGACACCACAGTATCTTGCACTGTCGGTGCAGCGACAGCAGGTAGTGAGAAAAATGGCTCATAAATCATTAGAGTGGGCACATACACCCGCTTCTCTTCAAGGTCAATTTCTCGAGCTACCATGCTCCCCCTCATCATTTCATCCTCTAGGAAGATAATGTGTCTCGTTTTCATAAACTTTGTATGTCTGTCTGGACAGTAGAAACAAAAACCTTTTGACTTTTCTGGGTAGCCAATGAAATGGCAACTTACTGTTTTGGGATCTAGCTTCCCAATATTTGGGTTAAATACTTTAGCCTCAGCAGGACTCCCCCACACACGTAAGTGGTTTAGTGAGGGTACTCTTTCTGTCCACAACTCATATGGTGTTTTGGGCACCGACTTACTTGGTACTCTATTGAGAATATGAATGGCGGTTTTTAACGCCTCCATCCATAGGATCAACGGTAAGGTGGATTAACTTATCATACTGCGCACCATATCCATCAGGGTACGATTGCGTCTTTCAGCTACTCCATTATGCTGAGGTTCGCCCGGTATAGAATACTGGGCTACTATGCCATTCTCCTGTAAGAACCTTGCAAAAGGTCTAGGAACTTGGCCATATGGGGTATGCCAACTATAGTACTCCCCCCCACGGTCGGACCTGACTATCTTAATCTTTAAATTGTGTTGGTTTTCAACTTCTGCCTCAAATATCTTAAATTCATCCAATGCTTCTGTTCTTTCTTTGATTGGATAAATGTAGCTATAACGGGAGTAATCATCTGTGAATGTTATGAACGAATCATAATCATCCACACTCTTTATAGGAAACGGACCACAGATGTTTGTGTGAATAATCTATAAAATTCCTACGTTTTGTTTGGCATCTTTCTTAATTTTATTTACATACTTTCCTTTTATGCATTCTCTGCATTGTTCTAAATTTGAGAACTCTAATAGAGGAAGAATATCATTCTTAACTAGTCTTTTTATTCTCCCCCTTCAAATATGGCCTAAACGACAGTGCCATAATTTTGACGACGCATCGTGAGCTCTCTTTCATTTTCTGTTTACATCCACAGACGAGGATACATTCTCAGTGTCGGACGCAACGTTCCCATCGTCGCATACAACATTCACATCATCACGTAGTGATAACAAATAAAGCTCATTTTGTAAGATAGCAAGACCAACACATGCATTATTAAATGTTATCTTACATTTGCCATTTTCAAAATGGCAATCATATCCATCATTGTCCAAGCATGAAACACTAATCAAGTTTCTCTATAAAGAGGGAACATAAAGTACATCTCTAAGTAAAAGTGTGAAGCCATCAGCAAGCTCTAGAGAAAGATCACCAATGGCTTCAACATCTGCTCGGACTCCATTTGCAACTTTAACGTGTCTTTCTCTTCTTTGCATAGTGCTCGTCGAACGGAATCCCTGTAAGGAATTAGCAACATGAACAGTTGCACCTGAGTCAATGCACCAAGTAGATTTCGAATACTGTACATACAGGGATTCATTTATGAACGTAATAATGTTCTCACCTTTCTTTGCCATGATCATCTTTAAGTAATCGGGACAATCTTTCTTATAATGTCCCGTCTTCTTGCAATAGAGACACTAGCCTTTCTCTACTGTGAACTTGTTCTGCTGAGGCTGATGCAGCATGGGACCCTTTTCCCTTTGACTTTGAGGAGGAGTTAGCATTATTATTCTTTTTCTTGTTGTCTTTCACATAATTGATAGTGCACCATTGGCAGCTTTCATTCTGTCAGTGCAGAAAGTGACCAACACGTAAATATTTGTAGTTTTGCCGTACGTTGTGATCAGAGGTGGCCTAGCACTCAATGACATAGGGTTTATACTGGTTCAAGCAACGTGCCCTACGTCCAGTTTGAGTCGGTCGGTGACTTTATTCCTAAGCCTAGGTGCTCAAAGTTTGCAGTGGGGTTACAAACGAGAAGGAGAAAGATGGGGGTACAAGAGATCCAGTTGGACTCCTATCGGAAGGGCCGAGAGTGACGAGAGCCCCGCTATGAACTAAGTGTTCGAGCATATGCTCATGGTTCGAACCTGACGGCTCTATGGTTGTGTGCTAGTGAACTTGATCGATCTAATGAATCTAAATTGGCCTGAATGGATTTTGAACCTCCTCATTTGGGAGAGAGCACATCCCCTTTTATAGATGAAGGGGATGGCTTTACAAGTGAGAGGGAGAGAGCGCATACGCTATTGAGCCTTGTTGCCCACGCCGGCGGGTACAGGATGATGGTAGGCGCCCACAATACTCTTGAGTGTTAGATGCATGTGGGAGGTCGCATCTTCTTCTTCAGGTATGGAAGATGTCGGTACCTGCTATACTGTTGATGCCTAGAGGGATGTGAGGGGTTTTACCATGTTCGCTCGGTACGGTAAATGTCGGCGCCCACAACACTGTCGATGCCCAAAGGCATGTGAGGGGAGCCTTACCATATGGGAGTTAATGGTACCCACAATACTGTAGGGGAAAATATCGGCGTCTATAACACTGTTTGGGCTCTGTCATGCCAGGGAGGTTGCAGAGTATGGTTTCTGTAGGTGTATAGGGTACGGTCCCCAGTATTGTGGTTTGACTTGTGCGCCCTGCCTTACTTTCTCCGTCCATTTCTTGGTCCTTACCGAGCGAACATCCCCGGTCGGTGGGTCCTGGTCGGCTCTGATCACGAAGAGCAGTGAGCAGGGGTTCAGCGCACCCCCGGTCGGAGGCGCGGGTCAGAGTCGGAAGTGGTGCTTGTTCAAGCCTTCCGGTCGGAGGAACCGTCCGGAGGCGGGCCGGAGACCGAAGCGGGCGCTCCGATCGGATAGGCGGGCCGGAGTCGGAAGCGGGCGCCATTCCTCCTCAGCCAGGCCTTTCGGTCGGTGATTGGATAGCCCTTCTGGCCTATCGTTCAGGTACTTGGGTTGGCCCTTGAGTTGAATGTTTGTTTGCAACGTTGTTGGGAAGCCGGTCCACGAGGGACCCCGGGTTTATGAACCCGACAGGAGCCCCCGATCCCCCGGGTGATTCGGGCATAATCATCTAGGGGTTTTTTTGTGTTGCCAGCGGGGAATGTTTTTGTTTCATCAGTGCGTGCGCATGAGCGCACCCACTGGTGTAGCTCCCGAGCCCCCGGGTGATTCGGGTAGGATCGCCTGGGGGGTTTTGTCAGCGGACGTGTGTGCGTGTATTTTAGTCGAGACGGAATCGTCAACCAAGGCGTCGTTGTGCTCCCGAGGCAGTTAGTTTTTAGGGATCGAACAAGACAGAGCTCATGGATCCTAGCGTCGGTGCGTGCCGTGGGATCAGGCGAGTCAGGGTCATGGATCCTGGCGTCGGTGCGCGCCGTGGGATCGAGGCGATTAGTTAGTTAGTTTAGGGATCGGGCGAGGTGGAGCTCGCGGATCCTGATGGGGCAAGTTCGGGGTCGCAGACCCAGGCGTTTGGTGTGCAGTCAAGGTGTAGCCGGATGGGGCGAGTTCGTGGTCGCAGACCTAGGCGTTTGGTGTGCAGTCGAGGTGTAGCCAGATGGGGCGAGTTCGGGGTCGCAGACCTAGGCGTTTGGTGTGCAGTCGAGGTGTAGCTGGATGGGGCGAGTTCGGGGTCGTAGACCCAGGCGTTTGGTGTGCAGTCGAAGCGTAGTCGGATGGGGCGAGTTCGGGGTCGTAGACCCAGGTGTTTTGGTGTCTTGAGCCCCCGAGCCCCGTTGGGCCTTGGTAGGGGTCGGTTTTGAGTTGTGTGTGTTACCCCATCCTCGGTTTCTCACAACCGAAGGGGTTGAGTTTTGTCGCTTGCCTCGATTGCTTGGGCTTGAGTGACGCGCTCGGTGAGCTCAGTAACGGGTATAATCGAGTGGAATCTGGGTCCATCATTTGTGACAGGGTCGGCATAGCCCTCTTGTGACATTCCACTGCTCCTTTACCTACAACCTGGCAGATGCCTGGGTCGTTCCGGAGACCGACCCGGGTGGCCTACTAGCCTCCCCTCGATGGAGATTCTATGGGTTTGGTGAGAGGTTTAGGATCGAATGAGAAGGTTGAGATGACCCTGTCTGCTTTGGGGCAGACCAGGCGAGGGCCGCATGGGGCTCATCTGCGTTTTCTCCCCTAGCTCTGTTTGACGTGGGGCATCCTCTAACCCTTCGTGGGCTAGCCTTCGAACCCCGGTCGGTCGTTGCTCATGTCGAATGAGGCAACTGCCGCTTCGTGATGCAACACGGAGCGTTGTGATGCATTTCACTGCATGTGCGATGCTTAGTTCCTGAGCCCCTGGTCGGTTCAGGGCCCGAATCGTCCGGGGGGCATGGGCGTATGGAATGAATGTGTGTATGGATGTATGAAATGATTATAAAGAAATAGCGGGGGTCGGTAGTGTTTCCTTGATGACTCAAGTGATGGGGTTTGAAGAGCTCCAGTCGGAAATGTCCGACCGGGACCTATGCTCATTGTTCGTGACGGAGTCGGCATGGCCTATATGGGGGCGTTCCTTTACTCCTTACCTATCTCTCGGCGTGTTTTTCTAAGCCGTTCAATCAACTTAGGAAGCCCGATGGTCTCCCCTGGCGGAGATCCCTTTGTTTGGGTTTTTCCAAGTCCCGCCTGGGGAGGCGGAGAGCCGCCTGCGCGTGGTGGCGCTTTTTTGCGCCCGGCGTGCGGTAGTGGTGGGCCATACCCAGGCCACATCCTATCTTACCAGTCGTCATTCCGTCTGACTAGGCATTGTTCCGTCGGTCAGTGTGCATCCCAGCGGTCAGCGTGCGTCCCATCATTTCCCATCCGTATTGAATGGGGGAAGGGAGAGAGTTTTTCACTATGATCTTTTGCCCCTCTTTAGCTGTCGCGTTTCCTCCTTAAATAGTGGGAGGGAGAGGGCTTCTCATCGTAGTCCTTTGCCTATTCTCTAACTAATGTCTCTCCTCCTCCTTCCTCACTGAGAGTGTCTGTATGCCACGGTGGTTCCTAAATGAGAGAGAGGGTAAGCGAGGGGGAGGACTTACAGATCCTTTCATGAATCCAGAGCGCGATGTCGAGCTAGAGGCTACTCGGGGCGGTGCTAGCTGTCTTTGCCTGAAAAGGGGCGGCTTTCGCCGAAGGAGGTGGCGCGTTGGATTCATCTACGAGGCCTTTTTCGGGATGGAGCCGTGTGTGGATTTTCTCCGGTGGATCTTCACCGGGCGAGCCTTGTCGGAGGGGAAGTTGCCCAGGATCGTGCCGGTGGAGGGTTTCGTGCCTACAGCTGCTCAGGTTGGCCAGTTAATAAAGTTTGATGAGATCTCTTCTAGCCATGGTGGCCATACCTCGGTGGTTGTGCCCCTACCCAGGAGCTGCCTTGACTACATGAGAAGGTCAAGAGCTCCATGCTCTTCTACTGAGCATCTATGGGTGCGACGCCCTTGAGGTACCTGTTGCGCTCGCCGAAGTCGAGGGAGCGGAACTGGGTGGGTCCCTTGAGGTATCCGTTGCACTTGTCGAAGTCGAGGGAGTGGAAGAGGGCGAGTCCCTTGAGGTACCCATTGTGCTCGCCAAAGTCAAGGGAGCAGAACCAGGTGGGTCCCTTGAGGTACCCGTTGCGCTCACCGAAGTCGAGGGAGCGGTACCGGGTAAGGCCCCTGTGGCGGTGGTTATGTCCAGTGGCGTGTGCCGTGGCCTCTCCTTTGGCATCAGGTGATGTCGTCGAGCGGCCGCAGTAGTATTTGGATTAGAAGTAGTTAGAAAATGTAATAGTTGAGTTCGTGGGTGAGTCCCTGTGTGAACTGTTTTTTGTATCAATGAATACATCAGTTCTGTTTTTGTGATAGAATTACTATCCGTTCCTTGTTTTTATCCTAGCATAGCCTTTGTTTTTGTCCTTTCTTTTTCACACCTGCCCGTTAGTTCCATTGGCTGTAGCTTTTAAGAACCAAGGCATGGCCCGCGGGGCTCGGCTGCTCGTAACCATAGGTCATGGCGGGGTGCGTTCGGTTAGGAGTAAGAACAAAGTTACGTAGGGCAATCACAGGAATGGAATGTGCTTCTGTTCGGGGACAAGGTTGTTTACCATGTGATAGCAAAAAAGAGAGGTCATATTTAGTAGGGTAATATTTAGTATTGTACCCTCATGGAGCCCCCGAGTGACCCGGGCTGAAGGTGTTCGGGCTGGGGTGCTTTACAGGAGCAAGTGTTTGACTAAAAAGCGGTAAGACCAAATTTAGGAGGAAAAATGACAGCTGTTCAATGTTCTAAGTGTTGGTAAGAACGTTGCCGTTGTTGTCCTCCAGTCAGTAGGTGCCCGGTCGGATGACTTCGGTCACCGTATAGGGTCCTTCCCATGGTGGAGAGAGTTTGTGTTTTTCCTTCGTTGATTGGGTCCTCCGTAGTACGAGATTGCCGACTTCGAGTATCCTCCCCCTGATCTTCCTTTCGTGGTACCAGCGGAGAGTTTGCTGGTAGCGAACGGAGTGGATGACGGTCATCTCGTGAGCCTCCTCGAGCAGGTCAACTACATCTTGTTGAGCCTCCGTGGCTCGATCACGGTCAAAAGCCTTCGCTCTTGGGGCACCGTGGTCGAGGTCGGAGGGCAGTACTGCTTCAGCTCCGTAGGCCAGGAAAAAGGGTGTGAACCCTGTGGATCGGTTTGGGGTCCTTCTCAGGCTCTAGAGGATCGCTAGGACCTCTGCAACCCATCGCCCGGCGTACTTGTTGAGTCGGTCGAAGATGCGTGACTTGAGTCCTTGGAGGACCATGTCATTGGCACGCTCAACCTGACCGTTAGTACGTGGGTGTCCGACCGAGGCTCAGTCGATTCTGATGCTGTATCCATCACTGAAGTCCAGGAACTTCTTCCCGGTGAAGTTAGTCCCGTGATCAGTGATGATATAGTTAGAAACGCTGAACTGATAGATGATGTCGAGGAAGAATTTGACCGCCTGTTCCGAGCGGATGTTGGTGATGGGCTTGGCCTCTATCCACTTGGTGAACTTGTCGACTGCTATGAGTAGGTGAGTGAAACTGCCTGGGCCCTTTTTGAGGGGTCCCACCATGTTGAGGCCCCAGACCATGAATGGCCAGGTGATGGGGATGGTTTGGAGCTCCTGTGCCGGCAAATGGGTTTGCCGAGCTTAGAACTGGCACCCTTCACACCAGCGGATGACCCCCTCTGCATCTCGTAGCGCGGTGGGCCAGTAAAAATCTTGGCGAAAGGCTTTTCCGACCAGCGACCTTGGGGCCACGTGATGTCCGCAAATTCTAGCATGGACCTCGAGGAGGAGCTGCTTCCTCTGGTTGGTAGGGATGCACTTCATGAGTACCCCCGATGGACTCCATTTGTGGAGTTCATCACCAAGCGCGACGAAGGTCTTGGCACGTCGAGTGATCCGTCGGGCTTCAGTCCTTTTGGGTGGGAGAACCTCCTCAAGGAGGTAGGCGAGTAGCGGCGTTTGCTAGTCGTTTTGATCGAGTGCTAATACGACGATGTTCGTGGGTGACGTTGTCATGGAGGTGCTAGGATCGGAGCCCTCGAGCGCTGGCTTGGCATTGGGGTCGGAGCCCCCGGGCGTTGGCTTGGCTTCGGGGTCGGAGCCCCCGGGCGTCGGGGTGTGTCTGGACCAAACTTTCCAGGATGCGGGCGGACGACTCATAGACGTCATTGATGAAGACCCCACCTGGGGATGGATCCTGCCGGGCAGCCAATTTTGCAAGAAAATTGGTGGCATCGTTGTCCTTTCGGGGGACGTGATGCAGCTCGATCCCCTGAAATTTATCCTCGAGCTTGCGCACCTCTTGGTAGTATGCTGCCATGAGGGGACTTTTGCAAGAGGACTCCTTCATGACCTGATCAACGACCAGCTCCGAGTCGCCGTGAACGTAGAGTCATGTAGCACCAAGCTCGATGCTGATGCGTAGTCCGTTGATAAGGGCCTCGTACTCCATGGCATAGTTTGAGGCTAAAAAGTGGAGGTGGATGGCGTAGCGGAGCCTACTCCCCTCTGGGGAGATCAGAACCACTCCAGCCCCCAAGTCGGGTACCATTATGGACCCGTCGAAGTACATTGTCCAGTACTCGTGGGTGACATTTGGGGTCAGTAGCTGCACCTCTGTCCATTCGGCGACAAAATCCATGATAGCTTGAGATTTAATGGTGGTACGGGGGATGTACCTCATGTCGTGGCCCATGAGTTCGAGTGCCCACTTAGAGATCCGTCCCGTGGCATCGCGGTTGCAGATGATGTCCCCGAGCGGGTATGAAGTGACGACCACAACTTCATGGTCGGTGAAGTAGTGCAGGAGCTTCTGGGTCACCATCAGCACGGCGTATAGGAGTTTCTGCACCTGGGGGTACCGGATCTTGGGGTCGGTGAGTACTTCCCCGACAAAGTATATGGGCCGCTGGACCTTAAATTGGTGTCTTGGCTCCTCCCTTTCGATGATCAGTGCGGCGCTTACCACATGGTTGCTGGCCGCGATGTAGAGGAGAAGGGGTTCTCCCTGTTCGGGAGCGATGAGGATTGGGGCTGATGTTAGGGGTGCTTTGAGGCTCTCCAGAGCCTGCTGAGCTTCCTCAGTCCAGACGAAAGTGTCCGCCTTTTTGCGGAGCTTGTAGAGTGGCATCCCCCGTTCACCATGCCGGGAGATGAATCGGCTTAGGGCAGCCAGACAACCAGTGAGCCTTTGCACGCCCTTGACGTTGCGTATGGGGCCCATGTTGGAGATGGCCGTGATTTTTTCAGGGTTGGCCTCGATGCCGCGCTCGGACACAATGTATCCTAGCAGCTTCCCCTTCGGAACCCCGAAAACACATTTTTCAGGATTTAGCCTGATGTTGAACCTTCGAAGGTTTGCGAACGTTGCGGCCAAGTTTGTAATCAAGTCGCAAGCTTGAGCTGTTTTGACCACTATGTGATCAACATAGACAGCGATCGTTGGTCTTGGCCACTCGGCTTGATCAGGCTGATCGAGCGGGTCGATTTGGTCAGTGAAACATTGTTGCATGCACCTTTGGTAGGTGGCGCCAGCGTTCTTCAAGCCGAAAGGCATGGTTACGTAGCAGTACGAACCATACGGGGTGATGAATGAGGTGGCAAGCTGGTCGGACTCTTTCATCACGATCTGGTGATAACCCGAGTAGGCATCTAGAAAGGAGAGGATCTCGCAACCCGAGGTGGAGTCGACTACCTGGTCTATGTGCGGCAAAGAGAAGTGATCCGTTAGACATGCTTTGTTGAGGCCAGTATAATCAACGCACATTCTCCACTTTCTAGTCTTCTTTTTAACAAGAACAGGATTGGTAAGCCAGTCAGAGTGGAATACCTCTCTGATGAACCCGATTGCCAGGAGTTTGGTGATCTCTTCGCCTATGGCCCTACGCCTCTCATTGTCGAAGCAACGCAGGCGCTGCTTGGCGGGCTTTGAGCCCAAGATGAGGCGCAGTGCGTGCTTGGCGACCACCCGTGGTATGCCCGACATGTCAGAAGGCTACCATGCGAAGACATCGTGATTGGCGCACAGGAAGTCAACGAGCTCGTATTCCTATTTGGTCGGGAGCTGGGTCCTGATCCGCACCATCTTGGTTGGGTTGGTGGGGTCGATTCCCACCGCCTTGGTTTCCTCGAGTGGACGGAAGGACGTTGAGGAGATTGGTTTGTTGCAGTCTGGGACTGCCGGGGTCGACGACTCCCCAAGCCGTGGGAGCTCGGACGAGTTGATGACCGCAGTGGCGAGCTCGAAATGCTCGTGGTCGTATGTGAAGGCGTGCGAGAAGGCGCTGCTCATGGTGATGACGCCATTTGGTCCCGGCATCTTCAGCTTGAGGTAGGTGTAGTTGGGGATTGCCATAAATTTGGTGTAGCATTGCCTCCCCAAGATGGCGTGGTAGGACCCTAGAAAGTCCACCACTTCAAAGGTGAGGACCTCCGAGTGGAAGTTGGCTCGGTTGCCAAACATGACGGGCAGGTTGATCTGCCTGAGCGGGTATGCCTGCGCTCCTGGGATCACCCCATGGAAGGGAGAGCCCGCCAGGCGGAGTTCCGATAGGGGGATGCGCATGGCATCGAGGGTGTCGACGTAGAGGATGTTGAGGCCGCTGCCTTCATCCATGAGCACCTTGGTGAGGCGCTTCTTGCGGACGATGGGGTCAATGATGAGCGGGTAACGTCCCGGTCTTACGACATGGGAGGGATGGTCCCTCTGATCGAAGGTGATTGGAGATTCCGACTAGCTGAGGAAGGAGGGGACGGCCATCTTGGCGGCGCATGCCTCCCTATAGTGCACCTTGTGCTGGCATTTGGTCCAGATGGTGTCAGATTCGCCGAAGATCATGATGCATTTCTCAGGGTCAGGGAAACCGTCTCCGTCCTTGCCCGCCGCGCCTCCTTTCTTGCCTGCTGCATCTTTGCCGTCTCCTTCTTTCGACGCGTCGACCTGTCGGAGGAAACATTTGAGGAGCCTGCAGTCCTTGTAGAGGTGTTTGACAGGGTAGGCGTGGTTGGTGCACGGGCTATCCATGAGCTTGTTGAAGTGGTCAGGCAGCCCCTGCTGTGGCTACTTGCCCGTGCGATCAGCCGCGATGACCAATGCGGTGTTGTCCAATTGGCGCTGATCCTTTTTGTTCTTCTTGCCCCTCTGTGTGGACGGGCCCTCGTCTTGGTCTGTGCGCTTGGCCTTGCCTTTGTCTCGACCTCCGTTGAAGACCGCTCCGACCGCCTCCTCGCCGGAGGCGTGGTTAGTGGCGACATCGAGCAGGTCACGGGTGGTACAGGGCTTCAGGCAGCCGAGCTTGTGGATCAGGGACTCGCAGGTTGTCCCAGAGAGGAATGTGCTGATGACGCCTGCGTCGACGACATCAGAGAGGGAGTTGCATCGTTGGGAGAACCTATGGATGTAATCCCGTAGGGATTCGCTGGGCTCCTGCTGGCAGCTCTTGAGGTCCCAGGAGCTTCCACGGCGGACATACGTCCCCTGGAAATTTCCAACGAAGACCCTCTTAAGGTCCGCCCAGTAGCGGATGTTGCGTGTGGGAGGAATTCAAGCCATGCCCGAACATGTTCCCCCACGTAGATGGGGAGATACTGAATGATGAAATAGTCATCATCCACCCCTCTGGCTCGGTAGGCGAGCCAGAAATCTTCGAGCCAAATACCGGGGTTTGTCTCCCTGGTGTACTTGGTGATGTTGGTGGGCGATCGGAAACGCTGTGGGAACGGCGCTCTCCGGATACGCTGGTCAAAGGGCCATGGTCCCGGGCCCTCAGGGCTGGGACTCCGGTCATCTGGCCGGTGACCATGCCTGGGGCACGTTTCACCGCTCCCTTTGATGGTTTGGCCGGGACCCGCGTCGCCTGCCCTCATTGCCGCTCGGTGGTCGTCATCATCATGCCGGGCCTGATACCGGTTGCTGATGACACTACGAGCGTCTTGGTGTGGACCGGGTCATCTGCGTACCGGCGGTCGGTGTAGAGCAGGCACCAGGTCAGACCGTGGTGCGGCCGCTGCCTCCAAAGCCACACTTGGCGGCTGTAGCGGCGAGCGGATGGAGCGATCCGTCTGGCGCGTCCCTACTCCCCCGGTGGGGATAGAGGGCACGTGTTGGAGTCGTGATGCGGAGCTTTCCGCCTGTTGAACGGCGGTGGCTTCTACCAGCACCTAGAGGTTCTGGTAGACCGCCCGCTCCTGGGGGTCGACGAGCTCGAGAACGCCACGCAGAAGCATTGCCGCATCAACGATGTTCTGGCTAGCCTGAGTGAATTGTGGGAGATTGTTCCCCTCATTCATGATGTCGTGTTAGACCTGGCGGGCGTGACCCCGGGCGCCGCCCACCGGGTCATGCGCATGGGGCGCAACGCGCTGTACCGAGCGTGCCGGCACAGGCGTTGGCTGGTTCTACCACCATTGTCGTAGCTCCTCAACGTGCACTTGCGCAAACAGGAGGGCCCTCGCACGTGGGTCCAGAGGGGTGTGAGTCTGCACAGACTCCGCAACGACCGGCGGCTATCTCGGAGAGTCCGCCATAGCGCACTCCCAGGACGGACGGTGGCTAGGTGCTACGTCGCCGATGCTGGAGCCATCGCTCTCACCCTTGTCATCCGGGAGTTCGTGGAAAGTGGTAGGAGCATAGCTTGCCATTCCCATGAATTTGGATGTGAGAGGGGACGGCGACAACGTCCTCCGGAGCCCCCGAGCGCACATGTCCGTGGGGGACGCGAGGTCATAGGGGAACCGGTCGTACGGTGTTCGTGGTGCGGTCAATACGGTCCCTCCGGATAATCGGAGGGAGATAGTAAATAGAGAGTAAATAACAGTATGCATATTACTTACAGCGGGGTTTGAGCAGAGAGTTTGCTCGGAATGAAGCGCAGATGCCTCGTCGTTGAAGTCATCGTGTGTCCCGGAGCCGATGGAGGACGCCCCTCCGATGGGCGCCGAAATGAGTGCCTCCTCGTGGAGGCGTAGTATGCCGAGCCGGCCGACGACGAAGTCTAGGCTCCAAAGAGGAAGGCCTGGGATGGCTCAAAGACGGGTGGAACCCACATCCCAACCGGTGGGAGTGTAGGAAACTCCAGTGAGCCAAAGTGAGTAGTATCGCTCGAGCCCGCCATGGCGAAGGTGGCAGAAAAGTGGGCCATCCGATGACCAAAAAGTGTTGAACGTACAGCGTCTTCCCCACGGGCGGCGCCAACTGTCGGTGCAGAAAGTGACCAACACGTAAATATTTGTACTTTTGCCGTACGTTATGATCGGAGGTGGCCTAGCACTCAATGACATAGGGTTTATACTGGTTCAGGCAATGTGCCCTACATCCAGTTTGAGTCGGTCGGTGACTTTATTCCTGAGCCTAGGTGCTCGAAGTTTGTAGTGGGGTTACAAACGAGAAGGAGAAAGATGGGGGGTACAAGAGGTCTGGTCGGACTCCTGCCGGAAGGGCCGAGAGTGACGGGAGCCCCGCTATGAACTAAGTGTTCGAGCATATGCTCGTGGTTCGAACCTGGCGGTTCTGTGGTTGTGTGCTAGTGAACTTGATCGATCTAATGAATCTGAATTGGCCTGAATGGATTTTGAACCTCCTCATTTGGGAGAGAGCACATCCCCTTTTATAGATGAAGGGGATGGCTTTACAAGTGAGAGGGAGAGAGCACGTACGCTATTGAGCCTTGTTGCCCATGCCGGTGGGTATAGGATGATGGTAGGCGCCCACAATACTGTTGAGTGTCAAATGCATGTGGGAGGTCGCGTCTTCTTCTTTATGTATGGCAGATGTCGGTACCTGCTATATTGTTGATGCCCAGAGGCATGTGAGGGGTTTTACTATGTTCGCTCGGTACGATAAATGCCGGCATCCACAACACTATCGATGCCCAGAGGCATGTGGGGGAGCCTTACCATATGGGACTTAATGGCGCCCACAATACTGTAGGGGAAAATGTTGGCGCCTACAACACTGTTTGGGCTCTGTCGTGCCAGGGAGGTTGCAGAGTACGGTTTCTATAGGTGTACAGGGTACGGTCCCCAGTATTGTGGTTTGACTTGTGCGTCATGCCTTACTTTCTCCGTCCGTTTCCTGGTCCTTACTGAGCAGGCGTTCCCGGTCAGTGGGTCCCAGTTGGCTCTGATCACGCTAGTCGGACAAGAGTAGTGAGCAGGGGTTCGGCGCACCCCCGGTCAGAGACGCGGGTCGGAGTCGGAAGTGGTGCTTGGCCAAGCCTTCCGGTCGGAGGGACCGTCCGAAGGCGGGCCAAAGACCGAAGCGGGCACTCCGGTCGGATAGGCGGGCTGGAGTTAGAAGTGGGCGCCGTTCCTCCTCGGCCAGGCCTTCCAGTCGGAGATTGGATCGCCCTTCTGGCCTGTCGTTCAGGTACTTGGGATGGCCCATGAGTTGAATGTTTGTTTGCAACGTTGTTTGCTGGGCCGAGCCTTTGTTGGGAAGCCGGTCCGTGAGGGACCCCGGGTTTATGAACCCAACACATTCTCTCCTCCTCTTGCACACACATAGCCATGAGCCTCTCTAAGTCCCACTTCTCGAGCTGTATGTTGTATTTGACAACAAAAGTGTCAAATTCATTTGGCAAGGAAGTAAAAATCAGATGGATAAGGAACTCTTCCTTAAGAGCCAGATCCATTGGTTTTAGCTTGGATGCCAAATTGCTCATACTTAGTATGTTCTCTCTTATGCCACCATTTCTAGAGTACCTCTCTGTCACCAGCTGCTTTATCAGCTGGGTAGCATATGCTTTGAAGAGCCAATGAATTGACTCTTTATTCTATCGAGGTACTCGGTGATCGTGTCACACTCTGGGATTGAGCCCACAATTGCAGGCTCAATCGTGTTCTTTATCATAGTCAAACATTTCTTGTTGGCAGTGACCCACTTCCTATGCTCAAGGTCATAGGACATCTTTTGGGATTCAAAATCCCTCTCTCTAGTTGCCCAAGCGGCATCAGCCTCATTTGTCTCCCTCACCGGTGCCATAGGCTCAGTGGGACACGGTGAGGTGACTACCCAGTCCACCTCAGCCAAGATGAAGGTCAGGTCAATCTTTTTCTTCCACTCCGTGTAGTTGTCACATTTAAGAGTGGGGATCTCTTAGATACAACCCATCAAGTTGTATCCGCCTGAAAACACAATTCATATAGAGTGAGAACATAAATAATAACAACAATTGCATGCCTTGATTTCAATGTTGGTCAAAATTAAAACATGCAATTGTTTATACATTAAATCTACATCACCGTTGGGCAGAAATAAAAATAATGCATAAAATCATTAAAATTACGATATTGTTATTAACAACGTTGTTCAAAAAATAACAACATCATAATCATGTCAAAATCTCTTTTTCTCCAATTAAATATCACGTTGGTTCAAAATAACTGGAGAATAAACAATTTCTTTATCAGTGGAAAAACTAATTCAATTTAATGATTTTGCCTACAGAAAAAAATCTCTTTTCTATTTTCTTCGAGCCATTTATCCATTTTCTAGGAAACAAAACTTTTAGTGAAAAAATGGCTTCATCCTTTACTGGCAATTCGGCCCAAACGTGAAATCGGCCCACGGCCCACGGCCGTGCGAGCTTTGTGCCACGCGCTCCCCCACGCCCAGGCCGCAACCTGGGCCTAGGCCGGGAAAGCGGCCTCGCGCCCTCGCTCGCCTGGGCCGAAAGGCGGCCCAGTTCTCTGGTCTCCATTGGATCAGATCCGATGGCTGCGCGGCGATCTTGGTCGATCAAAATTGGCGCCGCGTCGCCCTCCCCGAAACCCTAGCTCACTCTTCACTCTCTGCCTCTCTCTTCGCTCTCTCACGCCGAGCCGGCATCAGCGGTGGCGGCCACGGTTGTCGTCGGCGCTGGTGAGGAAGACAGCCACCGGACCCAGTCCGGCTCCCCTTCCTCCTCTTCCTTTCCCTTCCCTTTCCCCTTCTCTTCCTTAGCGCCGCAGTCAGAGAGGACCACGACGCGACGGCAGCCCATGGCGGCCGGAGCAAAAGAAGGTAGTGGCGCCGCTGTGGGGCCCCTCGCCGGTGCACGCGCTCGCCCAAAGCTGAGCTCGTCACCATCGAGCGGCCTTGCGGTGGTGCCCTGAGCGCGCACGCAGCGTAGCGGAACGCCGGCGAGCCGGCGCAGCTTGGGTGGATTCCGCGCTGTGGCGGGGTAACCTTCCTGCACAACGGCGGTGGCGACGGCGATGAGAGAAACCCGAGTAGGTCCCCTCCCCTCTTCGTCCTCCTTCTAGGTTAGGGCTACTCTTGCTACCGGCGGCCGGCGGTCTAGCTCCGGCGAGCCGCCTCCCATGCCCTTTCCCCTTTCCCCTTCTCTGTCTTTAGATCTTGTTGTGTTCTTCTCGGTTCTTTGCCGATTGGGGATTAAGGTTAGGGTTAGGGTTTCGTTAGGGTTAGGATTAACCCGATTCATTTTTCGTTCACCCGATCTAGATCTAAAAGCCCTAGAAGACCTGGCTCTGGTACCATTGTTGAGATCGAAAAGATCATCTAGGGTTAGGTCTAGCGGGTTCTCTTTACTGTGAATACGATATCGAGAGTAGAGAGACAGAGAGGAATAGAAGAAGAACGTGTCGAACCTGACACCGCAGAGGGAGATGGTCCAGAAGCCGCCATCTCGTTCGTCGGTGAAATCTGCGCACGGGCAGCGACGTTCGGGGAAGAGGTCAATGAAGTCGTCGACGTCGGTGGAGCGGGGCGCCGCGGCTGGTGGCTTTCTGTCACTGGCTACGCCCCTCTCTAATCGGGATTAGGGTTTAGGTTTTGGTGGGGAGCTCGACTCACGGTAAACCTCGTACTCAGAGCCGCCGGCCCCCACCTCTATATATAGCGTAGTGTGACAAGGGCCTTCCAGCCATAGTGGGTTGGGCGTCCCCGATCAGGACGCGGATCAAAGGCCCAACTGGGCCGTTGAGCCCAGTTTGAAATTAGAGATCAATCTAACACTGAACACTGCACTGGGTAGGTTTTGTTTTCTGCATTTTTCAGATAGAGTAACTCAGTATCATTGATCTTCAGTAAAACAAGTCATATATTGAAAACTGGCGATAAATTTAATATTCAATCATGTTCTACCTGTTCGCCAACTATCAGCCTGTTCGCTTAGTCGTATTTGGCTTATAAGCC
This sequence comes from Miscanthus lutarioriparius, assembly GCA_904845875.1. NCBI lineage: Eukaryota > Viridiplantae > Streptophyta > Magnoliopsida > Poales > Poaceae > Miscanthus > Miscanthus lutarioriparius. The sequence goes on from CAJGYO010000001.1 coordinate 98,591,021, forward strand.
ATGACTTATCAGCCAACGAACAGTATTTTTCTCACACCGAACCAGCCAACGGTACTTTTAGCCATGGCTTATAAGTCAAATCAGCCCAAACGAACAGGGCTTATATCTATAACAGGGACAAGGGCTGAATTAACCAAACAAAAATTATTATCCGCTGAAAACAAGAGGTAGCCAATTAGCCTGATCAAACTATGAGCAAATCACCAAGCCACCAAATATTCAGAGAATGTTACCAGCTCGGTATGAAAACTGGCTCAAAGCTTCCATAGTTCCATAAATGGCCTTGACTCTATATCTCCTGCACAATTAGGGATAAATTTTCGTTTTCTCAAATGAACAAACACAATAGGATCATCTAAAAACTGTGTCTGAATCCCCAAACCTATAGTCCCTCCCAACTCCACTATACAAACTTCAGGTCGCCCTTCTCTCCCATCGACAGGGATCAAGGCGACACGTTCAATCCATTCTTGAATCGCATCCGTAATGTGGGGATGAGGCTCCTGGACGATTTGGAATAAGATAATTGATGATTTTGGCTTTTGACAAGCATTACAAAGAGACTCATTGCTTGACAAGCATTACTCCTAATTACTCTCAGAAATGGGTAAAGATGGATGGCCAATGACGAAAGGAATATTTACAACTCCAAAAGCTTGTTTTATTGGTGGCATATATAGCGGGAAAAGTTTACATACCCTTATGCATCTTCCTCTAAGAAGAGCGCTAGGCCTGGTTACTTGTTAAAAATAATTTGGTGAAATTATAGAGAAACATCATTATCCGTGGCAAGATAATGAAGAGAAACCAAATTTCTTGTTAGCTCCTGCAACATACAAAACATCATACAAGTGGAGATAGCGACTAGGGGTATGTATATGAACCAACGTTTTAAATCGCGAGCTATCAATTTTAGCGTGAGGCTGTCCTGGGCGTTATTGGCGCTATGGCTCCGCTATAGCAGCAGCTAAATGCAGTAGCGTCAACTGACTGCTCACGCTATAGCGCCGCTATTTGCACGCTATAGCGCGCTATTTGTTTACAATTCCAAAAAACATAAAAATCTGTCAATTCTCAATTACTCAATGTCTCAATCTGATAACTCATAACTCATAAGTGATAACTGATAACATCCACCATAATAATCATAAGAGCAAAGTAGCAAATAGCCAAACAGGCAACATAACCATATGAGGTTCATACATGCAAAGCCAAACAATCATAAAGGGATTAAACTTTAAAGTTTAAATGCATAAAGCCATAAACTCATGAAGTACACACTTTGCATTCCACGTCCACAGCACAGGCAGAGCCCACAGCACAGGCAGAGCAATAGCGGCTGGTTAGCGGCGCTATAGCGCTAAACGCACTTAGCGGCGCTTTAGCGCGCAATAGCGGCAATAGCGCGCATAGTGCAAAAATGAGCAATTGCGTCGCGTCCATTCCTGTGGGCCGCTGTAGCGCCGCTATAGCGTCGAAATAGCGCGCTATTTTTTCCGTGGATATGAACAATAGTGTTGCCAATATGATTAATATTCATACATGCACCACTTGTTGTACGAAACATGATCATCACTGCTTCTCTACCTCCCAACTAATATGATTTGTTGAACATCAAATGGATTTGAACATTGAATTCCTCGATGGCAGCAATGGTGCATGCTGGTTAGAACATCTTGAAGAAAGGTTGTACTATGGAGCATTAGAGCATCTCCAATAGTTCCCAAAATAATAATGGGTAAATAAATGAGTTGTTTTCCAAGTGGCTAAAAAATGTTGGGATCATATTTATTGACTTCTCCAACCGTTTTCAAAATCTCACTTCTAAAATATAGAAGATAATTTTGCATCAGGAATCCCAAACTATTTATAGGCCCCGTTCGGCTTACCTTATAATCCGCACTATTCAACTTGTTTTTTCTGCCGGAATAGTGTTTTTCTCTCACAACAATACAGCAAGAACAGTGTTTTTCAGCCAATTCAGTCAAGTTTCCAAGCTGAACGGGGCCATAAATCACTCCAATCACTTTTGTACTTTCTTTATCTCTTGTATATTTGTATTACGAACCATATCCTACTCCTTATTCTTTCCACGTCCTTCCACCTCCAGATTGGCGGATCGATACATACGCATATATTTCCACGGGATTGGATTAGCTTTACCCAAGTGCAGAAAGATTGGAAGTTGAGATAAAGAATTGTTGGAGAGCATTTTTTTCAATCTTGCTAAAAAATTTAGATTAGGAGTGGGTTTTGGAAACTCTCGGAGATGCTCTTAGTGTTGTCCATTTATGGCATTTTCGTTTTCATTTCCTAATAATTGGAAAACAAGAAATGGATTTGAAAAAAATAAGGATGAGTGCTGACCGTGCTGGGCCAGTCAAGGCCCAACAGGACAAGCAGCCCAACCGACCAACTGCCCAACTTATCTCTGGAGGCACGGAAAAGAAAAATCTCCTAGCTGAAGAGGCACGGGAGCGCAGAGGTAGGGTGGACACCCCAAGAACGGGAGACTACAGGAGCACGTACGTCGCCGTAGCTTGCGGGGTTGTCAACATCACATGTCGATGCCGGTAGTAATTATGGCCGGCAGTGCAGTAGTTTAGTTTCTTCCAAGTTGTAGACTAGCAGTAGATATTTTTCTGGATCAGTCACTAACTCGTCGTACTTAGTTTGTTTTGTTAACATCCTTTGGCATAACCCGCGCGCAAGTGCACGGTCCATGCATTCGACAGGGGCGAAGCTGCCTATGGGGGTGGGTGGGTGGGTGGGTGGGTGGGGGGGGGGGGCGCGTTGCCAATGCACCCACGGCAAAAACAAAATTAAGTGCTAACAATCTCAAATTACCACACGTGCACCCCCCTCAGCCAAGGTTCATGCACCCCTCACTGCCCAACGTGGAATACTGGAAGCGTGAAAGAGTTCTAGTAGACCAATGCCAATCCAAAGCCACGGCATATAAGTTTACAATAACTGCTCGCTTGCTAATTGGCTCAGTTATAGGAATAGATATGAAATATATGAATAGGTGTACACTTTTGTATTGGGAGATTTTTTTTTCAGCTGAGACATAGATAAGTAAATGAGACTCATTTTTATTATTTTGTAATTAGGAGATAGACTTGATTTGTCAAACTATAAGGTTCTATAAGAGTTTAGTATTTAAATTTAGTTGACCATAGTAGTATGTCATTTGAGTTACTAGTATTGTCAGATCAATATTGTAAAAATATAATTAGATAAATGAACTAGGAGCCGGTTTTTAGCTTCATCGGCTCTATCTCATCTGCGCACTCAAGCAAGGGACCATAATTGTTTAGAGTCATGCCAAATAGGGTCTAAGTAGAACTGAAGTGTTGCACTCAGGGTTTGATTTACCGGTTGAGACACAAACCGGAGGGAGCCGATGGGACAAAAAATCATGAAATCCCTAAAACTTGGATAAAAAATATAAAATTTTGGCTAGAATTTTAGAAAGTTCAACAAATATTGTCTGAATGAATCGCCATTACTCGTATGTAAATTTATCGAAGGTCATCGATAGAACCAAAAATCAACAAAATTCGGTCAAATTTCTGAACCCTCTATGCACCCCTCGTTGGAGCTCTAGCTTCGCCACTGGCATTCAATGATGTATTGTCTTCTTCTGTTTCTACGTTCGTCACCCTCTTGCTGCGTCCTCTCTTCCTCGGTGCTCCCCCTCGTGGGTCAGTGGTCAGTCACCACGCCTTCTATCTCGATCGCCTCTGCCGCCATGCATGCATGCATCCCTCCGCACGCACCAGTGCAGTGCACCACCCCTCATAGTCATCCTAGCTGTAGCTACCTACTCCATTTCGTTGACCCGGCCCCTTATATATTATGTGTTCCTGGTCGATCGTCGAGGGCACACAAATCTCGGTACGGTTTCTAATGCCGTGCAAGCGTTACCTATCGATAAAATAGCTACTAGTGTATTGACCAAATGACCCAGTCGGCCTCGAGGTACTATACCCATCTTTTTATTTGTGATATCTCCATCGGTATCGATCGATCGTAGTTTCTGTCAATTTCAGGGCACGGAAGGTTGATCGATCATAGCGGTTTAGTAGTCGTACTAGATTAAGATCGTCAGAGACCAGCCTCGCATAGGTAGGTATAGCTCCTCCATGCGATGCGCACGTACGACTTACGGCAGCAAAGAGCTAGCCTCACTAGCGACGTACGTACGTACTCAGCTCCTCCCCCTCTCGCCGGTCGCCGCCGCTGTGTTTAGTTCGTGCCGTTCTACGCCAGCTTGGATGGTGGCAGGGTAGGCACCTCTGGAGCGGCAACACGTCGATACGTGATGATGCACTGTCGCCAATCGCCATGGGCCTCGTCGAGTGACTACTGCCGCAGCAGATCAGATGGTGCGCAAGGCGGAGCGGACGTGGCTGTTCCCGTTGATCGCCGCTGCAGCCCCGCCCTTGGCAAAAGCGAAACCTGGAGATTGATGTAAGCTCACTGGTATTTGTTAGGAGATTGACCATCAGGGAATTACACTATTTGTCATTTGGGATACTGATGTAGGCTTTAACACACATATGGTTGACCTCTTTTCACTAAAATTGATTATTTAACTTTCAATATGTGAAAATACTCTCTCCCTCAAAAAAAATCGCCTAGAGTTTTATACGGATCAAACTTTCTTAAATTTGACTAGGTTTATAGAAAATATTATAATATTTGTGTATCCAAATAAGCTTAGTATGCAAATATAATCAATGATGAATCTAATGATACTTAATATGCACCATAATATTAATAATCTCTTGTGTATATATTTGGTCGAAGTTAAAAATATTTGGTTTTTTCACGAAGTGAGAATGACACTCTTTGCGGGATGAATGAGAATATTTTTTATGATAAAAATAAAACTACAAATATGTATCATTTTCATGTGCAAATCTAAATTAATTGATCTATGTATATCGCTTTTTATTGGTCAGAGAAATTAAAATTTCTGTTGCATTCTGAAAATATCTACTCCACTTCCTCCATCCCAAAATAAGTGCACATCTTACTTCCCAAAAAGTCAAAAAAATTTAAGTTTGACCAAGTATTATAGAAATAATATCAATATTTGTATATCTAAATAAATTTATTATAAAAATATATTCTATTATCACTCTAATGATACTTATTACAAATCATAAGCATGAGTATTTTTAGATACATTTAGTTAAACTTAAAAAGATTTGACTTATCGGGAAGCAAGATTTGCACTTATTATGAGACGGAGGATGTACTCAACAATGAACAGTGTATCTTATCTATGGTGCACGAAGGTGAAATTAAAGAAGCAAAGATTTGAAAAAAGAAGCCGGCAAGAAGAAATTGTGCAAAATGAAAAGTTGTGTAATTAAAACACTGTTACAAAATGGCCGGGTTCCAGCGCGCACCCATGTTGGTTTACTCACCTTGGAACTATTTTGCTTTTGCCTCAATCGCTTGGCTTCCCACATGTACCAAGTTCTTGCCTCCTCCTTGGCCTTTGCAAAATTAATTACCATTTACATACTAAGCTTGGACGTCGAAAATTCTTGAATTGTGCTCTTTCTAGATTTCCCGGGTCACAAGTATCACCGGATTGCCTTCACGTACTGGCCTCCCTGGCACATTGCAAAGGGGCAAGATAGGATAGCTAGAATCTTATCCTGTAGAACTCAATGAATTTTGCCATAGCCATGTGTAATCAGCAACAAATTAAAGCTAAAACTCAGGTGTCGTTGGCCACTTTGTCGCATCGTCGTGGCGGCGGCACTAGTCCTGGCTACCGGCCACGCCGCGCCGCCGCTTGGCCACCGGTCAATGACCGCGTCCATCGCCAGATCGAACGCGTCCGTGAAATCGACACGCCTGGACCTCGGGTCAGCGTAAACCAACCTCGGGATGAGCCGGATCACCTCCTCCCGCATGGCCTTCACCGCGGCCGGCGAGATGTTGCTCAGCGTGTCCTCGATGCTCACGTTCCGGCCGGTCACATCGGTGTGCATGATGAGCACGGAGTAGCTGTTGGGGTCCTTGGGGAGGTGCGCCGTGTACTGCGTGTACGCCGAGCCCGGGTGGAAGAACACGGGGATACAGCCGGCCAGGATGGCGTCGAACGTGGACCGCCGCGTCAGCGTGTCCCCGCGCGGCTGCAGGCAGAAGCTCGAGCTCTCGAACACGCGCATGACGCCGCCCGGCGAGCTGCAGTCGTTGGCGCCGGCGCCGCAGTGGAAGAGCCTGCAGCGGCTCGACGCGCCGCACTGCTGGATGATCTCCGCGCGGACGGTTTCGGTGTTCCCTGGGCGCGGCCCGCCGGCGAAGGAGAAGAGCCACTCGCGCTCCGTGCTGCGCACCTTCTCCTGCCAGGCGACCACGTCGGCCGCCGACTCGGGGTGGAAGTACGTCGGGTAGGGGACAGCCAGATTGCGCTTCTGCTTCGGCTTCCACTGGTTGGTCTCCAGGACCAGCGCCGTCATGTTCTCGACAGCCGGGAAGTTGAGGAGCTTGTCGCCCCACTCGTGGTCGAGGTCGGAGTTCCGGCTGAAGTCCACCGCGGTCCGGCCAGCCACGAGGAAGTGGTCGCGGCCGCCCATGGCGCGCCACTCCGGGCGCCGCGCCAGCCACTCGACGAGGTCCAGGCTGAGCGCGTCCCGCATCGACGTGCTGTTCCACTGGTACCTCCCGCCGTCCAATGCGGCGTAGAACGGCACGTACACGGCGGCGGCGAGGGACGGGTCGTCGGTGAGGCACTCGTAGCCCTTCATCCGGCCGTGGAAGATGATGTCGAGCGAGAACTGGTCCGTGGCGAACCAGCCGCTCCCGGAGAAGGCGCCCCCCTCGTCGCCCATCGCCGGGCCCATGCCGCAGTTGACCATGTACGGGCACATGTCCATCCAAATCTGGAGGTTCCTGCAGTCGCGGACCAGGTCGTCGTTGAAGCGCGGCGGCAGGTCGTACATGTAGACGTACCGTCCGCGGCAACGGTCGGCCAGCACCATCGGAGGCGGTGGCGGCGGCGGGGGCGCCTGTCCGAGTCCTGCGTGCTGATGCTCGGGTCGTGGGCTCTGGCCAGAGGTGACGCTGGGCAGCAGGGGGAGGGAGAACGCTGACGGCTTGAACAGGACGGACGCCACGCCGCCATCGCCATTTTGCATGTAGTACAAGACCAAGGCCCAGAAGGCGGTGGAGATCATGACGATCTTGACTATCCGGGACGGCTGGAGCACGACCCAGGTGCCGGTGCCGCCGTCGGGCTTGTCAGTGCCCTCCCCGGCATTTTTCTGGTTGGTGGTGGGCTTCATCGGTTTGCAACACTAGTAGCTGCGCTCTAGAGCGTTGTTCCAGTCGATATCTGCAGATAGGAGTACTCCACCACAAATAAGTAGCCGTTCTCAACTTCTCCCAAGGTCTACCCTAACCTCATGTTTAACCACAATAGTACCGTTGTTAGAAGAAAAACATGTACGTACAGTAGTAATCCACGGCTTTTACTGCACGCTCGGCATGGGTGCCCACGCTCGTCAGACACTATTGCTGGTAAAAAAGGGATGTTAGAAGCTTGACTATTTCAAAGCTTTTGGTTCCATGTTCCAATTGCAATAGATCGGTAATTCAGTCAATAGTGGCAAAAGTAACAAGTCAACCGGAAGGTTGCTACTCACCGCTGTTTCCACTTATAACTTCTCCCGTGGAATTAATGAACCCCAATTATCAAGGAAGTTGGACAATATGCAGTGGTAGAACAAGGTTAAAATCGATCCGCACGCGTGTAAAAGTCATTACTCCCCCTGCCCTTAAATAAATCAATTCTCAAATTCTGTGTCAGTCATACTAAGTTTATAGAAAAGAATAACAACATCTATAACATAAGTTCAGTCTTAGTGGAGGTTTTATGGATCAGTTTCCAACACACTCATATTTTGAAAACAGTGCAGAAGAGTTTCATCCCCATGAAACTCTTTCTACTCCTATGAAACTTTCATCATCTCTCTCTTTATCAATACAGTGTCATATCAACATATTTCATGCCCATGAAACTCTATGGAACTCCCATTGATATTGACCTAAAATAAACACATTATGATAATATACTCCATGATACATCTAATGATACTAGTTTGATATCATAAATCTTGATGTTTTTCTTTTACAAATTCGGTCAAAGTTTAAAAAGTTTGACTTAAGACAACTCTAGAAATTTATTTATTCCAAACAGGCGGAGAAGATCTTTTATTCCAAACAAGTACAAGAGTCTTAGAACATGTTGCTGGCTATATGTTATTCCCTCCATCCTCTCTAGCTAGGCCTTGTTTGGATCAGTTTCGGATTCTTAAAAACTAGTTTTTACTTCTAGTTTCTAAAATCTAGATTCTGAGTAAAAACAGGTGGGGTGTTTGATCCCAGTTTTTAAGAATCTAACTTCATATATTGCTCTATGGGTCATAAGAAACTGACAAAAGATATGTATCAATAGCTTCCTAGTTTTTAAGAATCTGACAAAAACTGTATTTGAAGCGACAGAAGCGTTTTTTGGGGAAAAAAAGGGTTTTGTAAGGCGTTGTAAGTTACCAAAGTGCACGTATTAACTTGTGCCTGACGGCATTCGAAACGACAGAAGAGTGCTAGTTGTATTTGGTTGATGTATTTTACGGTTGATAAGCCGGCTGATGCTATTTTGTTGTCAGAGAAAACATTGTATCATGGCTGGCTGATAAGTTCAACGAACAGGGCCACAACAGGCTGCTATCGGGCTGCTTTGAGCTGTTGCCACCCTTTGCATCGAGCCGCTGCCGCCACTTCTGTATCGACCTCTGTCGCTCGCCTCTCGATTTGTTCGGATGTTCTTCCCTCTTTCACAGCTCGTGCAGCGCCACCCGTCGTCATCCCCTACGCTGTAAATCGGATCACGCCACGCCTTCCGCGGCCCTACGGAGACGCCCTCTGCTCGCAGCTGCAGTCACAAACCACGCTACTCCCATCGGGTCCATGGCGCCAGCAGCCCAGCACGGCCTCGTCCCCGGCGCAATCTACCTTAGCTGCAAGCTCTGACCACGGCGGCGAGCATGCTCGATCTAGCTGCACCACCCATAGGCCTCTTCCATTGTTAGCTGAGCTTATTTAGCTCTGACGCTCGTGCCTCACTCTGTCGCGGCCTTGTTGGGCTCGCTCACGCCCCTTCAACTGTGGGCCACGCTTGCGTTATCGGGGGCCCATGCCCGCGCTGGTAGCCCACGGCCGCCGGCGCGCGCGCTTTGCCAGTGCGAAGGCAGGGATCCATCAGCACGTGGTGCTGCGCCGCTGCCGAGGACAAGGAGGGGTCGCGGGGAAGAAGGTGGACGTGCAGCGGTGGAGGTGATCGGGCGGAACCAGGTGAAGGTTCGCGATTACCAGGGACGGTGGTGAAGCGGGTAGCAGACCCGAACCAGCCCGCATCAGACGGTCTAGTCTCATTTTCGCCTGATCCAACGGTGAAAGGGCTAACAGGCGACGTGGCGGTACCGGGTGCCCGTGCTTGGACTCTGGATTCGAAAGTCAGAGATTCTACCCCGCTTCCCCATCTTCCTCCTCTCATCATGCATATACCCAGTTCCTTCTATTAGCTTTTATAGACTTGTTTGTTGCTTTTGTACCTTCAATTACTGAATCAAACAACTAGGTTGTCAATACAGATGCAGTGCAATAGCGAGTGTCGTAGTCTAAATTCCGAACGGAAGTTACACCACTTACAAATGAACACGTGGTAAGATCTACTTAAACTAGTTTGCTTGTAGCTCAATCTTTGCGCCACAAGTATGAAGGAAATGAATGTGGTGCCGTCTTATATAAGTGGCCTTAATGGGGGCTTATTGGGCTGTGGCTTTACAGAGAAGCTGCTCGGCTGCAGCTCGGGAATATTTTCTTTACAAATAAGGCGCTGCGTGCTGTACCGTGCTGGCTGCTGGATGCACTGTTCCTGCTGCTTGTACTGTAACTGCTGCACCTGGCTGCTGCAGCCAGAACAGCCGAGCTTAATAGTACTAATCCATCCAGCCCGAGCGACGTGGCATGTAAAATGAACACGAGCACGACACACCCAACGCTAGATTAATTCTCGGACGTGTACCGCACTGGTGTCATGTGTGTAAGGATGGATTCAGATCAGATTCGGACGGATATGAATTTGGTTACCACTATTTATCATATTTTAATTTAAATTTGAATATGGATACGAATATTACCGAATAGTAATGCAGAACGGATATCTCAAATTCAGATATCTATTTGATTTTAAACATAACATGTATCTATTTGCTTATCGAATAGATATGGAAAGTTTATATGAGAAATGCTTCCCAGATAAGCTGTACAAATATAGTAAAAATAACGGTTAAAATAAGCTGGTCTAATCTAGATTCTGCTTTTTAGTACAAATGGGAATGGAGAGAATAAGTATGGCCATAATAAGTTGCAGAAAAACGGGGCCCCATGACTATGCAAATGAACTCACCCTCACTGCAACGCGCTGCTCAGTCAAGGTGAGTTTGTTCAAATTTTTGGTTTATTAATCTTTGTTGAATCGTATACTGAAACCTTGAGATGGAGATCCTGTCAACTACTCCTTTTGTTCCTCTTTAAATATCGTTTTCACATATTGAGAAGGTAAATATACTTAGACCAAATATTATACTAGAGATTACTAATATGATACGTAATAAATGTTATAAAAATTAGTTATTTAAATATTTTATAATATATTTATCTGAAAATACAAATGTTATTAATATTTTTTATAAATTTAGTGAAACCTAAAAAATCTTGATTAGCATGAAAATGTAGACTACACTTATAAATAGATAAAAAGAGAGGGAGTGAGTACGACCACAAGGTGCTTTCGACGAGAGCTCCGATCTGCAGCTTCTGCAAGCTGCTCTGACATGGACGCTGGAGCGTGTTGCGTTGAGGCTGCTCTAACTGGAACTCCACAGCAATCCGTGTCTGCTCCTAATATTTGACATCTTTGGGCTACAGCATCACCAAGTCGCCTACGCACTGGAGCAGCTTCCGTAGCCTGTCTGTCAAGTTCCGTCCTCAGGTTACAGGAGAACCCAATTCCGGCGGACAGATATCTCCAGTTCGTTTTGCTTCCAGCCATTTTCATGAATTTCCCTTCAAAATCTGCTAATGATGTTTGATTTCTTCCCGCACCCCAAAGCATCTCTGATCCAACACCAGATCACCACTGCCTGAGGGCATTGAAATAGCAGATGATTAATGGTCTTCTCTTTTTCACATAATTTGTAATTCTTAGAATTTCATGGCACTGATATGTGATGGCATATCATCCATGGAAAGATTAGAACTTCCAAAGTACAGTAACTTTGGTCTTCCAAATGTGTTGCGGCGGGATAGGGTCAGCATCCATGGCGGCTTCAGCCAAGACGATCGGAGGCGACGCGCGCACTCAGAGGAAGGCAAATTCCTGGCCGGCGGGACGGGCGGTGGAAGCTGGGCCAACCAAGAGAAGCAACCAGGCTGCGTGGTCCAATCCTATTGGAAAAAAAGTCCATATTAACTTCTCAAATTCTGTGAAAGTATATTTTCGGCGTGTTTAGTTCCACCCCAATTTCTAAAAAGTTGCTACAGTACCTGTCACATCGAATGTTTGCGGCCCGTGCATGGAGCATTAAATGTAGACGAAAAGATAAACTAATTGCACAGTTTGGTGGAAAATTACGAGACGAACGTTTTGAGCCTAATTAGTCAATGTTTGAACACTATTTGCCAAATAAAAACGAACGTACTACAGTAGCCCAAAATCCAAATTCCTGCAACTAAACAAGTTCTTTTTCTATCTAACTCTAAAACTGGAGAAACCACCTCTCTGAACTTTTAAAACCGTTAGTTTTACCTCCCTGACCGGTTATACGCAGATTTTAAAGGCAGTTTTATCTTTTCCTTTTTTTTATTTCGGCTGAATCTTTTAAAAATTATAGTAAATCAAAAAAAAATTATAAAATGAAAAATCTAATTTTGTTGGACTCCACATGAGTATATCTATACAATAAACATATAATATGGTATGCTTTAATACAAATTTTTGTTGTAACTTTAGATATGTGATTTTAAGTAATTAATTCATAATTACAGTTTCTATGGTCCAATTGTGGTGAAATTTTTATAATATGCTAATTATTGTATGCTTGAATTATAGTAAAAATTTCATACTCATAGGATCATGTATAACTTAGTTATAAATTTATAAATACTTTTAAACAAACATACACCTAAATAAATCTATAACTAAGTTATACTTGATCCAATAAGTATGATATTTTTACTTTAATTGAAGCATACAATAATTAGACCACCATAAAATTTGAAAGAATTCCTTGTGAGCCATTAAAAAAGTTCTCAATTCCCTATCAACCACTAGAAAAGTTACAATGTCACGTGAGCAACTATAAATATTTAGACCCTTACATGTCACTACCGTTAGCTTTGGGGTGAACAGCTAACAGAAGTTTAAAATGACCTTTTTGCCCCTCTTACATGTGGGCCCCAGGCATCAGCTTCTTCTTCCTCACTCCATGGCCATGGAAGCTAGCTGCACCGCTGTTGCTCGCGCGCGGAGGAGAAGGGAGCTCTGTCAGGCCGGCGGTCGGCCGGCGGGTGCACACGGCGCGGCACGAGCCCTCCTCCGCCCGTCACCTCTATCGCCGCGCGTAGCGCCGCCTCGCCCGCTGCGGACGCTCACGAGCGCGGTGGCCGGCACCCTCCGCGCCACCTGAAGCAGCATCACGGAGCCGACAGCCATCCGATGCGGCTTGGAGTCTTGGTGTCGACATCGAGCCGGGGCTGAGCCTCGTCTGCTGCTGCAACCTGCACGACACGCACGAGCAGATCGACACAGCGATGAAACCGTTGATGGTGGGCGGGCCCAAGATCCAGGCCGGGGGGAGCGGTGGCCGGCGGCGTGGGGGTCGCGCGTGGTGCAGCACTGCTTCTCCTGCCGCGGATGTTCCTGTGGCCGGCGTGCTTTTTCTTTCTTATTCTTCTTCTTCTCTGGTGAGCAACATCCATGGCCGGCGAGACTTTTCTTTCTCTCCTTCACTCCCGCGCACCCTGACCCTTGGCCTAGCGCTGCCACGGGCAGGCCCCACATGCACCCCACCCCGCGCCCCCGTGGGCAGCTCTTGGGTGGACGACGCTTCGAGATGGAGGAGATGTGCAACGGAGCCTGCTGTGGTGCCGGCAGGTGCTGGCGTGCTCCTACGTGTTCCCCTGCTACATGTTCAACGCCGAGGCCACGCTGACACGGCAGCGGAAGCCTATCCATGGCACAAAAGCGGGAGCTGTGTCCATGGCGTACAAGCGGGAGCCGGGCAGCCGCAGCGACAGAGGTGATGGGCGGAGGAGGGCCCACGCCGTTGGCCTGGCCGAGCTCCCTTCTCCGCGCGCGAGCAACAGCAGTGCAGCTAGCTTCCATGGCCATGGAATGAGAAAGAAGAAGCTGACGCCTAGGGCCCACCTATAAGAGGGGCAAAAAGGACATTTTAAACTTATGTTAGCTGTAGTTCATCCTGCAACGGTAGCGGCACGTAGGGCTCTAAAAATTTAGAGCGGTGGCTCATATCACATTGTAACTTTTTCGGTGGTTGATAGGGAATTGAGAACTTTTTTAATGGCTCACAGGGAATTCTCTCATAAAAATTTCATCACAATTGGACTATAGAACTGTAGCTATGAATTAATTATAGAAAAACATAGATCTAAAGTTACAGAAAAAAACTTATACTAAAACATACCAGTATTATATGTTCACTGTGTAGATTTACTCATGTGGAGTCCAACAAAATTGGATTTTCCATTTTATGATCTTTCTGTGATTTACTTTGATTTTTCAAATATTCAGTCGACATAAATAAATAAAAAAGAAAAAGACAAAACCGCTTTTGAAACCCACTTATTACCGGTCAGGGAGGTAAAATGAATGATTTTAAAAGTTCAGGGAGGTCGTTATCTAACTTTAGAGTTCAGGAAGAAAAAATAGACTTTTACAAAGTTTGAGGAGGTAATGTGGACTTTTTGCAATCCTATATACGTAGGTGGCAAGTGGGCCTAAAACGTGGCCCGACTTAACCAATATTGCTGTTCTGTAATGGGAAAGGAGAGGGCGTGTTGGAGAATGGAGAGGATATATATGTGCTTCCCTTCGTGTAACAGAAATGCTATAAAACACACATGTATTTTAGCAAAAAAAAAAATATATATGGATTTTTTTATCTCTCTCCCTCTCTCTTTCTCTCCGGTGACCACCGGTGCCGGCGATCGGCGAGCTCGCCCCAGCGCCCGCGGCGGCGGTGGATCTGTGATTTGTTCTTTCATAGAAAAAAAATTGTGATCTGTGATCTGTGGAGGCTGGAAGCTGCAGGTAGAAAAAGGGTGGAGGCTGTTGAATCTTAATCCTATGATGTAAAAAAATTCATATATTGAAACTGTATAAAACACATGATTGTGTAGTAGACCAGACTCTTTGTGTAATGGCGGAGCAGAGAACGTAGACTTGGCTACAACGTGGAGGCGTCGTCCGGTTTCCGGCGGCAAGGAGGCAGGTGACGGGAGTAGTAACCAGACAAGACGAGAAGATTTCAAATTTCAGATTGCAGGCAAGTGTAATGTAACTATTATATCAGCATCACCCTTTTTTATTTTGAATGAACAACAAAACCTGACCGAGGTAAAGAAAGAAAAACGAAGGAATGCCCAGGGCTGCTCTGAGCGCGCCACTACGCCGCGGGTAGCCATGTCGCACCGTAGCTATACACGTGCTGACGTGCACCGTGCACACGATCCTAAACCGAAGAGACAGGCGTTGAAGACTCCCAGAATCCCATTCAAATGCTCCTAGAGTCCTAGTCCTAGGTACGAGCGCGCACCGTCGCGATCGAGGAAGGTTCACGTGGCGGTGGCGGAGCCCAGACGCCGAGGCCATTCAATTTCCTCCTAACCGGCCGGCTACCGGTCCATCAGCGTCCGCCGACATCCCCTCGCCGCCGCTTGGCCACCCGATCAAGGACGACGTCCACTGCAATGTCCAAAGCGTCCTTGAAGTCTACACGCGTCGACCTCGGGTCCGCGTACACCAAGCTCGGGATGAGCCGGATCACCTCCTCGCGCATCGCCTTCACGGGCGCCGGCGGGATCTTGGCGAGCGTCTCCTCGATGCTCACGTTCCGGTCCGTGACGTCGGTGTGCATGATGAGCACCGACCACCTCTCGGGCTCCGCCGGGATGTGGTCCGCGTACTGCGTGTACGCCGAGTCGGGGTGGAAGAACACCGGGATGCACCCCGCCAGGACGGCGTCGAACGTGGACCGCCGCGTCGTCGTGTCGCCGCGCGGCTGGAGGCAGAAGCTCGAGCTCTCGAAGACGCGCATCATGGCGCCCGGCGCGGCCTCGCACTCGGACCCCTTCTTGCACCGGAACATCCCGCAGCGGCTCGACGCGCCGCACTGCTGGAGAATCTGCGCGCGGACGGTCTTGTTGCTGCCGGGCCGCGCCGCGCCGACGAACGAGAAGAGCCACCTGCGCTCCAACGTGCGCGCCTTCTCTTGCCAGGCGCGCACGTCGGCAGCCGTGGCCGGGTGGAAGTTCGTCGGGTAAGGCACTGCGAGGTGATTCGACCGGTTCCACGGGTCGATCTCCAGGACGAGCGCCGTCATGTTGCGGACGGCTGGGATGTTGAGCAGTTTCGTGCCCCAGTCGTCGTCGCCGTCGGTCTTCCTCAGGAAGTCCCACGCGGTCCGGCCGGCCAACAGGAAGTGGTCGCGGCCGCCCCTGGCGCGCCACTCCGGGCGCCGCACCAGCCACGCGACGAGGTCGAGCGCCAGCGCGTCCCGCGTCGCGGTGCTGTTCCACAGGTACCGCCCGCCGTCCAGGCTGGCGTAGGCCGGCACGAAGACGGCGGACGCGCGGGCGGGGTCGCCAGTAAGGCAGTCGTACCGCCTCATCCGGCAGCGGAAGATGACGTCGAGCATGAACTGGTCAGTGGCGTACCAGCCGCGACCCGGGAAGACGCCGCCCTCGTCGCGCAGCGGGCGGCCCAGGCCGCAGTTGGCCATGTACGGGCACACGTCCATCCACGGTCGGAGCGCGCGGCAGCCGCGGACGATGTCGTCGTTGAAGCGCGGCGGCAGGCGGTACACGTAGATGTACCGCCCTGCGCAAATGTTGGCGGTCACGTTGGTCCGGGTGTCCTCCGACGGCGGCGGCTCGTGGGAAGCAGGGTGCTGCTGGCTGACGGTGACGACGCTGGACATCAGGGGAGGAAGGGGGAACGCCGACGGCGGGAACAAGATGGACGCCACGGCCCAAAAAGTGGTGGCGGCAACGACGAGGTAGCAGATCAGCGACGGCCAGAGCACGCCACCTGTGCCGCCATCAGGCTTGTCGGTGCCGTCTTTCTGGAAGCCGAGCTCCAGTGTGGTGTTGGTGGTGCTGGCCTTCATCATTGGCCGGTTTGCGAGTGGTGTCGGGAGTCCGTATCCGTTGCTTGCAGCCAGCTCTCAAGCACCTCGTGTTAACTGTCAATCTGTCATTAACTAGCACAGGGGCGTGAATTTACTGACGTGATTATTGCGAATCCACTGTATCGGGTCGCGTGCTCGTGCGGATCTTCTTTTATATGGCCTTCTTTAAATTCAACGCGTAAAGTTTGGTGCTATCATACGGCGTGTAGTATAGAATATTCGGATACTAATAAAAAAATAAATTACTTAATCCGTAAGTAATCTGGGAGATAAATTTATTAAGGTTGATTAATTCATCATTAGCATATATGTTACTGTAGCACCATATTATTAAATCATGAACTAGTTAGGTTTAAAAGATTCGTCTCGAAAATTAGTTGTAAACTGTGTAATTAGTTATTTTTTAATCTATTTAATACTCTATGCATATGTTAAAATATTCGATGAAATAGGAAGTAAACTTTAGGTGGAGAAACTAAATAAGGCCTAAATTATTACTTGCAACAGCTCGAGACTCGTCGGTTTCCCAATTTGTCACCCAAAATTTGCCAAAATTATTTGAGAGCATATAAGCATCAATCGAGGAAATAATAATCACAAACATGTAAGAAAAGAAGACGAGCACGCACAGCTTTCGAGGACTGCTAATCTGCCTCTGCTATTGCTGGTCGCCTGGTCCATAGAAAGCACAGGCCAGAGGGTCCGGTCCAGCGAACCGGGTCCAGTATTCACGGGCCACGGCAGTCGGTGTGGTCGCATAAAGCCGGCAGAGGATTGGCACATGGCGTGCGTGCATCAGCACTTCAGCAGCATCGCTGCCTGTTTTGCGGTGACCGTTCCGGACGGCACCGCCACGCGGGAGAGCTACAGTGCTACACGAACGACCCAACGCGCGCTGCTTTTGGTTGTTACTGACGCATACACACGTTGACGAGTGATTGAACGACCCAGCGCGCGCATCGTCTTCCTCGCACCTACCTTCTTCCTGACGATTCGACC
Organism: Miscanthus lutarioriparius; assembly: GCA_904845875.1. Classification (NCBI taxonomy): domain Eukaryota; kingdom Viridiplantae; phylum Streptophyta; class Magnoliopsida; order Poales; family Poaceae; genus Miscanthus; species Miscanthus lutarioriparius. Next base: position 98,608,540 of record CAJGYO010000001.1, read on the forward strand.
GGCGGCTAGCGAGGCGATGGGGAACATCCGGTGAGCGGAGCTTCCCCACCCGGTGAGCGGAGCTGGCGACGGGGCGAGGGATCCATCTCTTCTTTCTTCGATTGAGATTAGAGGAGGGCAGAGGCCTATCGACGAGTGCAGTTGGTGGTGGGGGCACCGGTGGTGGGCGAGGCCGACGGCGACGAGGTAGGGCCGGTGATGAACGATTCCTTGAATCGATTAGTGGAGGGCGGGGGAAGGTAAGGTGGGGCTGGGCAACAGGCGATGTAACTGTGGCAGAGGAGCCGCTAGCCGGGGACGTGGGTTGGATCGATCTAGGAGGAAGAAGACGAGATGGAGGAAGAGAAAGAAACGTGGACACCAGCGTTGTTGGCACATAGGTGTCAACTAAGGCCATGTTTAGATTGTAAAAAATTTCAACCCGATAAATAGTAGCACTTTCGTCTTATTTGGTAAATATTGTCCAATCGTGGACCAACTAAGCTCAAAAGATTCATCTCATGATTTCCAACTAAACTGTACAATTAGTTATTTTTTTTACCTACATTTAATGCTCCATGCAAACGGCTAAAAATTGATGTGATGGAGAGAGAGTGAAAAAACTTGGAATTTGACGGTCATCTAAACAAGGAAAAATTATCTGCACTCGTGATGTAGAAAATCTCCTATGCGACACTGTTTTGTTGTTGTCTACGTGTCCGGACTCAACTTGACGGAGGCCCTGTTGCTTTACTGGAAAGTCATGGCTAAAAGTATCATTCGCTGATTTATTATAAGAGAAAACTACTATTCATTCGCTGCAACAGTACGTACGGCTCATAACACACGGACAGGCCGAAGCGTTACGTTCCACAGAAAGACAGGGCAGCAGCTTGGACCATGCAGGTGGCATGCAACCATGCGAGATGGTGACCAACAGATCAAAGATCAGATGACATCAGATCCATGTTGCACGGGAGATTTTCTGCATCACGAGTGAAGATAACTTTTTTCTATTAAGGGGGCTCATGAATGAATGAGGGGTCAGCCGGACGCCCGAACAAGGTGGAAATGGTTGTAGCCAAAACTTACGGAAGTAAGTACCAGACCAATTTTGTTTGGCCAAAGTGTTATGCTTGTTTTTTTTTAATAAAAAGGACCAAAGTGTTAGTTTGGGCACATTCACCTCTGTTTAAATACTTTTTAGTACTCATAATTTTCTTCAGATATAGTACAAATACGGACAATATTTTAAATCAAATACAAATATAAATGCAGATATGTCAAATACAAATATGAACAGTTTTTTAATATCGCTCTTTGTAGTACATATATGAAAATTAATTGTGGCTAGAACTATTTACACCAAACTTATCACTTATGTGATGTGCACTTATTTGCATCGGCAGCACTAGCACCCGAACGTCCGAACGCATGTGTCCGTCCAGACGCCCGCGGCTCTTTCATACCGTCCGCTCGGATTTGCGCGTCGGCCGTGCCAGCTCCGTTTTCCATGCTCGCATCCGAACCGCCCGCTTTAGATCCGCTGCCCACGCTGCTCGGATGACTCACCCCGCCTCTTCCACACCGGCATAGCGCCCGTCTCTTCCAGGCCACCTGGAAGACTCACCCCCGCCTCTTCCACAATAGCACCGCACGGCCTGTGCCTCCTCCCCATACCCCCGCCAGCGGTCTGTGCCTCCTCCACGCGTCGATGGCTGCGGCTTGGCCCTGACCGCCCTCATGGACACCAACGTCGGTCATCTGCACTTGCAGCATGAAACACTCGAATGCAACATACATTTGAAATAGATGAAACATTTGGGACATACGCTTGCAATATGTGTGTGAAACATATGCAACATTCAGATAAAACAATTGCAACATGGAAAAACACTTACTGCAACATAAGACTGAAACAACTGAAACATTTCAAGCATACTGTTGCAACATATTTATGAAAACATATGCAACATCCAGATAAAAAATAATTGCAACATACGTCCAAAAACAGATAAAACATTTTAAGCAAATGCTTGTGTTGCGGTGTCGGAACCGCGACAAGCATTGTTGTTCGAGTTGGTGTTAGCGTACGTGTCTCCGGTGGCTTGGGTGGACTCAAGAACACAAGAATCACAGATAGGACGCAACGGTTTATCCTGGTTCGGGCCGATCGATGCCCTACGTTCAGCACCTGATGATCCTTATACTCAAGAGCACCTAAAATTAGGGGTTACAACAGAGTGTACAGGAGGAAGGAAGAGATTTGCTAGGGGGTTAGCTCGATGCTAATCCTGAGATTGCCTCACCGGCGGTGGAGTCTTCCACTCATCGGAGAGGAGGAAGACGACGGTTGCGGTGGAGGAGCTCACGGTGCCCCTCTCTCTCTGGGTTGCTCTGCTCTCGGTGTTGAGCAGAAGCAAACTACACTACCAAAGCAACATAGCAAGTAAACAAGATACTTACAACTGCGACTCCCGTTGCGCAGCTCAGAACCGGTGCCCCCGCCCGCTACCTGTCGGACCACCACCCGAACCGCTCGACGTCTCCACCGTCGTCACTAGGGTCGTCCGCGCAGCCGTGGGGACTACGGTGGCCGCCTGCGCTGTTATCACAGGGGTTGTAACTGTGACCTCGGGGGCTTCGGTAGCTGCCTGGGCTATTGACGCTGCCACCACACGAGTCGTCGCCGCTGACGATGCTCGAACACCACCGGGCGTCGTGGCAGTGGCTTGCCGCGTCCGTCGCATCTCGTGGGTCTCTGCTCCGGCCGGCATGGCCGGTGGTGGTGTCTCATCCCTCGGAGATGGTGGTGCTGCCAACCCATCGTCATCCGACGAGCTTGAAACCACCATTCACCGTCTTTGGGGTGAGCGGGAGCGCCGATGTTCACCGACCGCTCTTCTCCATGGGATGATCCTGTCGTCTTCCTTCTCTTCAAAGATGGCTCCTCGCTAGTAGGCCGCTTCCCCCAAAGTTTCTCATGGACATCTGATGTCCGCTCACCTTCGTCTTCGTCGTCGTTATCATCCGAGCTGTCTCCACCAGCCCTCAAGCTGGCACGACGCTAGGGACTGATCAGCCGGGCATGAACACCCCTCAGCCAGTCCGTCGATGGCACGGCTAAGAAGTATGCTGCTCGGTCCTGCCCACGTATCTTCAAGAGCATGAGTGAGTCCCTAGTCCGTTCACAACAAAAAAGAAATTAGGCTAAACTAATAAAAAGACTCTTACCACCGGTGGGAGGTTCCGAACACTAAAGGCCCTCTACTAGTCGTCAAGCTTGTGGTGCTTCGTGAGGTTAAACAACACCCCAATCCACCGCTTGACTTCCTCTCGAGCAATCAGCTCGGGCACCTCTCGGGTCCCATTAGTACCCTCCCAGAATTCATATGCAGGGTGTGCCCTCTCCTTGCTGGGCTGGCATCGCCAAAAAGTAAAGTTCGTCACCACTATGACCCCATCTACTCTCCTTCGGTCAATCAATGCCAGGAGTTCCCTCACCTGCTCCATTCCACTGGCACTAGATCTGTTCGACCACCTAGCGTTGCTCATGGGAATAGGATCAATGTTGCATGCCACATAACGTTCCCCCTATGGCATATAGAACCATCGCTATGCCCAATACTTCACGTTTATGTTCAACGGGGTAGCGATGTACTGCCCAACCATCCCATCCCGCAGCTGCAAGTATGCGCTACCCACAACTCTAGATCCAGATCTCCCGCGAGATTTCAAACAGAAAAAGTGGTGGAAGAGATCAAAATGTGGGAGAATGCCAAGATAGGCTTCGCAGAAATGGATGAAGATAGAAACGTGAAGGATGGAGTTTGGGCCTAGATTGCAAAGACTAATGGCGTAATACTCAATCAATCCATGAAGGAACGGATGGATCAGAACACCAAATCCACGATAGAAATAATCTTCAAACACGACCAATTCATAAGTAGACCAAATCCGAGGCCGCTGATACCGTGGCTTGGGCTGGCATGATGCGCACGCTAGTGAGGACGATGAGGTGTATTGGGGAGGCAGAGATGGGGGAGTGGAGGTATCTAATGGCGAGTTTAGAGGGGGTTATGCTTACTGATGAAAGTGACAATGTCTGCTGGAAATTAGAACAATCAGGGAAAATTTCCACAAGAAGTTTATACAGGTTCATTACTTTTGCTGGAGTCAGATGTGAGGATGATGGAGATTTGAAATGCCAAAGTACCACTAGAAGTTTAGATTTTTCTATGGATGGCCTGGCATGACAGGATTCAGATAGTTCAACAGTTGAGGAAAAGGAACTGGGATGGTTCACATGTGTGTAAATTCTATGGTCAAGAAGAATCAGTAGACCATCTTTTGTTTCAATGCCCAATTGTAGTTTCAACATGGTGCTAGATTAGAGGTAGCTTAGGATGGCCTGGAATTCCAACTTCTATCTCTTCTTTTCAGAACATGCTAACAAACAGTAGTGGGGGGATAGTAAAGAGCATTTGTGATGGGTAATGGCGGCAGTGGGTTGGTCGTTCTGGAAGACTAGAAATGACTTAGTGTTCTCTAATGTTGTGATCAAATCCCCTAAGCAGGTGGCCTACAAATCAATTGTTTTTTTGAAGCAGTGGACCAAGCTAGCGAGGAAGGATGGAGCCAAGAAGGACGCGTGGGTGGAAAAGCTGAAGGAGGGGATGGCATGATGGTGATCTGTGCCTAATGGGCTGCATCGTCTTCTATCTAGTTGTTTTAGGCCAAGTCTTCTAGTGTTGTGATGCATGTTTTGGTAGTCCCTAGGGTTATATCTATGAGTTTGGAAGTGTTGGAGGATGTGATTTTCATTTTTATGCTACTCTATAAGCTAGAATCTCCAGTGTATTCTCTACCTTTTCAGCATTCAATATAAGCTGGGCTTGAAGCCTTTGATCTAAAAAAGGACGACGAGGCAAAAGAAGATCGCAAGGGCCCAGAACACCGCGGCTATGACCAGGAGGAAGCGGAGGAGGGGAATGACGATGGAGCTGGATTTCTCCATTGTCTTCGCTGACAACACGGAGTCATCACCTCAGCAGGGGTTGTTGGACTGCCAATGCACCAGTCAGCTCCCACTCTGCTTAGTAGTCTTGTTCTTGCATGGCACATAGAACACAACAACATGGAGCTATTGATGATTGAACATAAATAACACCTAGCACAACTTATTCATAACATTTATGTTCACCCGACAAGCAAGTGGACTTTGGGATGAACTAAATCCATTCTTTACCAAAGCCCAAATTGTAGATATCAGAGATCAAATGTGATATTCCATTGGGATGGCTGGCAAAACTTCCACCAAACCACATAAACAAGCTGACAGCCAATTCCTTTAATCATTCATCATTAACAAATTGAAATGACATCCACCATTCCCCCGGCACTGCCCTCAAGGGTGAAACATGTTGGGTCAAAAGAGTAGAAGCAAGTAATCCCACATCTTGTGAGTCATGAGGAGAAATATCTACCATCACATCAGTAGTAGAATTAATAATCACATGCACAATAGACACAACAACTTATGTGGAAAACACCTCAAGGCGAGGAGCAAAAACCACAGGACCAACCGGTCCAGTCCAAACTTCCACTATGATCAACAATGGGTATAAGGAGACTTCTCTAGAGCATCTAGATAACTACACCAGTAGCAACACATTCATCAAGTTACAAACTTGGCATCGACTACAACCACAATATTTTAACTAGAGAAAAAACAACAGCCAAAAGAGAGAAGTCAGAGATTCTATCCCCTGGGAAATTAGTTCATATGCCTAGACTAGAGGTCCACTGTGCATGAATTTTGGTAGGCATTTAGATCCATGAGTCCCCTAACCACTGACCAAATTTCGTCTCAATCAAACACCATTTCACCATCCAAATAAATCATCTACCAAAATGGCTCTGTCCTGAAACTATAGTAACCCGAACTAACAAAACCCCTCTCAAATATGGTGCTCTGCTAAACTAATCCTTAGACCAACTTGACAGATCAAACACTAGCTTGAAGATGACCGGTTCAGAGCCACCAAATCTGGACAGATTTCCATTCTCCTTCCTATTTCTCTCTTCTCATGTTGTAGTGTGTGTGTGTTCATCTACTCTCTCTCTCTCTCTCTCAGTAGCATTAGCTCTAGCAAATGGATCTGAGCCGATTTTTGGTAGGCACATCATTCTTTAAGTGGTAGGCGATGTGTCTATCGACAACAAGGTGCTGTGGTGACTTCGTCACAATCTTGAGATCTGCAAGCTTAGTTTTTTAGGTGCTCTTATTGATAAGATGTATGTGCGTGTGTTTATAGGGGTGAGTGTTCTCTAGCATAATGACTGTGTCCATGCTCCTCCTCCTTGGAGTAGAAGGCAAGATAGGGCATATGCATGGATGGTTTGTTTGGAGGTAAATATGGCATGATAGAAATCATTGTCTATTGCAAGGAGGCTATGAGCATTGTGGTGGCGAAGATGTTGATCTATTTTCTCAATATGTGGTAGCCACGTCTACTATCGAAGTTGCAGGGACTTTGGTGGCCTATGGTAAGGAACCACTGCTTGGCCCCTTACCGCCTTAGTGTTCACTTCCTAGCTTCTTTGTTGATCGTTCACTTTTCTTCTTGGATCTATCCATTCCCCCAAATTAGGCTTGCGAGGAGCTTGATGGCCTAGTGGCTCAGAGGTGGTGACCTCTGGTTTTGGGTGGGATCGATCTTTGTACAAATATTTTTGAAGATGGTGGCATATGTGAGCACCACTATCGTATAGAGGCAATCCGCCGATCATCAGCTCATCGCCAACACCCACAGTGCGGTTAGGTGGCTGTATCCCGCCCGAGTCCAATGATCGCCCTCCTCCAAGATCTAGGCCATGATCATCCTCCCCATGATAGTATCATGTTTAAACCTTCCAACAGAACCATGACCGATCACATGTTTATCTAATTCTTTTTTCCCGAATACGCAAAAGGTCTACGCATCTTTGTATTAAGATCGAGAAATAGTGAAAGTTATAATGATGCACCACGAATGGCACACTAGGTGAGGGATAGTGATATACAATCGGCTCTGCCCTCCCTAGCACATGGAGATCATGGGCTATTACTCGCTAATCATGCTACCAAGCCATCACCGATGATCAGACGCGCTTTCTTGCATGGCGTCTTGGTCGCTCTCCCTATGGGTCCAGTAACAACTATCCCATTGGCACATCATGCGAGGGGTTGAGCTGGTCGATAAAGATGCTATCATAGGTGTTCTTGGATGCAATGGACTGTCTCATCTGTTCATCAACGAATCCCATTCACTTCATCATCAGCACCTCTTTCCGCTTAGAAGCTGGGACATGTGAGAGTGGTTGTGCGTCGATCCTCCTGCTACGGATCGACAACTTTGGTTGTGCCTCCATAGTCGGCTGAGGCAGCAACAGCAATGGTGCCTTATGCAGGATCCTATTAGTGAAACGCTTTAGCCTCCTAGTGGCGGAGCTAGCTTATTATGGAGAGGTGGCCACGTCCGCGCATGTGGGGTTGGCATTGGGACTTTATGCATGTGCCTCAATGTCCACGATGCAGTGCTAATCTTCTCAAGGCGGTGAGCTTTCTAGGGATGCTTTGGCATCCACAATGCTAGGCTGCCACCCTCATAGTGGTGTGGTGTGTGGTTTCCCCTGCACAGACGACAGCATAGGTGAGCCCATTGCTTCCTGAGCAGCCTTCGCTAGAGAACTGGTGTTCATTAGCGATGCTTCGTCTTCCTGAGGGGCAATTATCCCTGTTGGTCGGCACATAGTGAGTGAGGCGATGAGCTCCTATAGCATTGGGTCGACCTACATGGGAGGCCCCACGGTCGTGCACAGCTTCGATCCTGGTGGATCTAGCTCATGGAGGTAGTGTGCAGCAGCAGTAGAGGTAGCGGCGTTGTCGGCGTAGTTGGCCCACACGTCCATGCTGGTGTCCCTTGTCGGCTTACCCTGACGCTACCAGTGTCATCATCGGGTTTCACCACTCTGGCAGAACCACCTAATCTAATACCCTCCTAGGAGTACTTATCTTCCATTAGACACTAAGTACCCAAGAGAGTGCACTAAATTGTGCTATTCCGTCGAGCACACCCTAAGGGAGAACTTAAAAATCCACATTTTTCCATTAGGATCATAAATGAGAGAATAAAGCTTACATCATTCTAAAGTCATTTCTTACATCACTTTATTATGGTAGTAGAATATTACCTCAATTAAATATAACAGCGGAATATAACAATGTTATTAGAGTTATAGAGGAAATAAAGATTAATTTACTGACATGGTGGAGTATTAACATAGTGGACATTTATATCCAAGAGATGTTAGCAGATTTTACATCTTTTCTTATAAAAACCTTCAGTGAGGGTTATAAATAAACACTACGGTCATAGCGTGAAATGAATCCTCTCTGGGCCCACTAGGAGGTTTCCGCACACAAGAGTCAGCTCTATGTATCCTCCGATCACCTGCAACAGGGGAAATAAAACCCTAAGTACTCGATTGTACTTGGCAAGACTTACTCGACAGGAGAAAAATAAAAGACTCCAAGGATATACAAGGCTTATTTGGCTTGTGGGTTATTGCATCTGCAGAAGCATTACTAATAGTGCATCCTTATGTACCAAGTTTTATTAGCGGTCATCATTAGTTCATTAACTATCCATTCTATGTAATCTCCTATGCTACTTACAAGCAGGTGGTGAGCAATTAGAACCATTTTACCATCTTTCATATTTTAGTTCTTACTACGATGCTAGACCATAGCCAAGTCATACCGTCTCACAGAAATGGCGATTCGTGAATCAATGTATCCTAGCTGGGTACCCCGAAACACATGCCCCGTTTGTACCCTAGGCACAAACAAGACCAACCCATTCCACTCCTATCACGGGGTCCAGGTCCCCGTCCAAACTTGGACTCCAAGCCCCCACACTTGAGACCCGGTCTCAATATGGTGCTTAGACCTCCATCTTTCCCCGCCTCCAATCAGTCGGTCTAGAAAGAGCCGGAACCCACGACAAGAGCGTAACGAGCCTTCCCGCTCCCATAAGCAAGTATGTGCTCAGGATAATAAGTCTGTGACCGAACTACCATCCACATCAACGGATGGCCCTCAATCGACACAGCCTCGCTCGAATGCATAACCAAGTCCAGATCCAAAGTACCATTCTGCCCGGTCTCCAATTATCCTTCATATATATTCTATGTGATAGTAATATAATAACAACAATGATATCTTTTCTATCTCTCGCGAGTGATAGGTAATCACTCGACTTCTACCGAATCCTATAGCATAGCAATCTACACGATCCTGACATACTAGTAGGACTCATAGGATAAGGATATATATATGCAAGTGGGTTTTCAGTCAACTCCTTAAAACTTAATGCTCAAGCATAAAATTAAGTGTAGAATAATAGGGGTTATGCACCGGGGCTTGACTAGACAAGATATAACCAAAGATTAGCATTCTATCATAGTGACATGATCATCAAGGCATCATCTTTTCCACTACTTCGATCAACTCCATGATCCATCATTGTTCCTATTATGATATACGTGGATGCAATGCAGAGACGTAAATAATCAACAACAACTGCAACTCTAAAATACGATTACGTTCCATAAGCTAACGAGCTAGCTTTAATGACTAACATACTAGTCTACATATCCATGTCGTCAAGTAAGGCCTTGTCTCCGGAAAAAATGTTTTAGTTCTAAAATCTCAAGGTGTTTCAGCATTTTATTGATTAAATGTATATTTTCGAACTAGGGCTCATTTAGCTACCCTAGCAAACTAAATATTATGGAGCTACAAAAATTACAGTGAGCACCTAATAATGTTAGGAATTTACTATGAAAGTTTCAGAATTAACACTTGCACTGATTAATCATAAAAATTCCTACAACTTTATATCTTACGATATTAAACATCTCAAATTAATTAGATAACCCCCAAAAATATTATAAAACTATGTGAACAAAATATACTAGCAGATAGATCATGATTTTAGAAACCTAACAAAATTGGTTTCATAATTTTCGGTTAACTACACAATTTTATATTGCATTTACAAGTTTACCTTGGAAACTAAATTAGAAAATTTTTTAGAAAACAAAAAGGGCCGGTGGCAAGCATTCGGCCTAGCAGCCCAGCGCGGTGCGGCTGCACGCGCGTCGCAATGGCCCAATGCGGCCCAAGGCCAGGGAGCCCGCGCGTGACGACGGTTTTGCAGAGAAACCCCCGAGCTTTGAGGTAATAGTACGACTACCATGTGTACTGTTCCTATCGGCAGTGGCTTTGCGACCAAGCTCTCTGTTGTTTTAGTCCTCACCATAGGTAGGTCCATGGAATCCCCGTGCTTGCCGGCACGGCGACCGATGGCATAGGGTAGCTACGCCGAGCAACCTAGGCTCGCTAAGATGGGAGTAAGGGGTCGGCCACTATCTTTGTTTAAACGCGCATGACAGGGTGGCGGTTAGGGACTCGGAGGCGCACTGTCATGGGCTGCAGCGGCGAGCAGCTATCCACGGTGGCGGCGCAACTGTTCCGGCGGCCAAAGATTCTATCGGGATGGTAGAGATAGCGGATAAGCACCAGTAGCTCATCGAAATTCATGCTGCGGTGATGGTTGAGGCAAGGAAAAGCTAAGGTGGTCTAGCCACGTGCACCCGGACATGGCGGTGATGCCCTGAGCTGGACACCGACGCATCACCACGTCATCGACAAGTTCCCTAGCCAAAACAGTGCGAGCACCGGATAGAGGGAGTCAAGGCGAGTTTAGGGTTATGACCAATTAAACTGTTACCACTCCTACAGGCCTTACCCCTAACCCTCTGGTCATGGCGGCGCACATGACCGACGGCGAGGAGAAACCGAAATTGACCATTGACAGACCAAGGCTGGGCTCGATGAGAATGCGACACCTAACTAACTTGCTAAGCTACCCACCGATGCGAGGAATTGGACTGAGAGGGCTTGAGTTGGTGATTATGAAGGGGAGAGGAGAGCGGCGCACTGCCACCACCATGTCGTAGGGAGTGGCCCCGGTGGAGGTGACCCGGCCAAGACCCGACAAGGCATGATAGCACGAGGAGACAACCTCACGGGCAAGGGCAAGGGTTGCATGGTTAATGCTCGAGTGGAGCCTTTAGGGGTGCCTGTGCGGCCATGTGTACGCGGTAGCACGGCATCACGATGTGGTAGACTACGTACGATGTCGAGCTCGAGCTTGGTAGGTGAGTTGTGCGGCTGGGAACAAATGCTACAGCAGCCGGGTGAGTAGGAGGGCGTGGGACAACGCCATGAGCAGCGGCATGGCTCAAGACAAGGAGGGCAGCAGGTGGGGCAGCCACGCAGTAGGGCAGCGGCGGTGACTGAGGGGCGAGTGCCAAGGCCATCAGCCAGTAGCAGGCGTCGTAGCCGAAGGTGGCCAAGCCATGACCATGCCACAGCCAGGCCGAGGGTGGCCACCATCAGCCTACCCACGCACGCACATGGCTAGAGGCAGCCATGGTGCGCACCAAACACAGTGACCATGCATTACCGACCGAACGGCCAGACATGTGCTAAGCACGAATTTTAAAGCATCAAAACCAACTGCTTAGAGCCCGATTGAGATTAAAACAAGAGTTCAAGATTCTAGTAGCCACTAAGGGCTTCTCGTCCGAGCAACAAGCATGGCTAGAGAGTGAGCATCGAGGGAGATAGAGAGGTGCCAATAGGAGCTCGTCGCACTGAACGCCAGTTCATGACCGAAGCCCGAAACAAGATCGACAGCGCGTTCTAACAAAGTTAGGACATTTTTTATGAGAACCACATGACACCCAACATAACAACCACCAATGCCATGCTTAAGTACTCACTTTGATGCAATCAACAATACCAAAGCATGCAGCTAGTGTTTAAACATTTTAGCTAGAATTTAAATGTCAAGATAGCATTGTATTACTACTTTTCCCATACTTAGAAAAGTTAAGGTTCAATTCGAACTAACAGCCATTAACACTTTTGTTACAATTTTTAAAAGGCTGAAACCCTATTAACTGCTACCAACAAGTATTTCATGCAATAGTCCATATCTTATACTAACCCATAGGAGCAAAATATTTTAGCAGCATTTAACTATTTTGCTCAATATAATTCGCCAAAAATAGTATTTTAAACAATAGTTCAAGTGTTGCCGACTTAACGAAAAGAGCTTATCTTAACGTCACATTTGGTTTTTGAGATCCCAAGAGCACTAGTTAACACTATTTATTTTCACAAATTAAAGTTGCATCTTCAACTACACCACTTGCTCATCATCTTTACTTAAGTATTACACACAAGTTATATTTTATTTTTGTTTATATAAATTTTTTTTTCGTGCCAAACAATTAAAACGACTTATCCTATTTTTCTCGCTAGGATTTTCATTAGCACTTTTACGCACCAAGTAAGTTAACTTGGATATTTATTTGAGTCCACAAAAGTGAGTCACATAGGATTCGCTTATCATTTCACGTGCGTTATAATTTTTTAAAACCCAAAAACTTGTTAGGCTAATCCCTCTCGGACCTAAATCTTGGTACTAAGCAAGCTCGTAACACCAAGGATGTTACAGCCACCCCCCACAGCACCCTGCTTGGACTCAGTTGAGCTAGATGGGCCACCGTGGGGCGCGTGCTGGGAGGCCAATGGGTCGCTGCCACAAGCAGTGTTTCTTGATAGATCGCCGCCCTTCGCCTTTGTTGTTGAAGCAGACCTGGGCCGCTTGCAATCCCTGGCGACACTACTACAGATTGATATATCGTAATCATCACTTTCATTGTCGTATCAATAGAAGCGACGGTGTTATACTTCCACCACCAGTTGGACCGATAGCGAGGCCTCCTAAGGAAGAAAACTGGCAGTTGAAACTTCTACCACCCACGGGTTAACAATAGATATGACAATGGTATTTTCTCTGTCGTATGAAAAGTCGAGCCGACTAGGATAGGCATTATGGCCGCCGGCCCTACATGACCGTTTGGTGTACCGGAGGTAATAAATTTAGCGTGAGTTATTTTCCCATTTTGTAACTACTCACAACATAGTTCCATCACCATTACTCTATGCCTCATCTTCCCTAATGCGTATAACTGCTCCTCTCTGCTTCTCCATCTTCAAGGCTGGCATATTTAAGTCGGGGCTGGATGCGCTTCTTGGCAATCCACACACTCCTTCTTCCTTAGATATAGATAGATATAGACAAAGCTCTTGAGCCAACCATCTATATTTTCTTAATCGCCATGGTGTTCCTTCTCCAACTCCTCTGGTGGTAGTAGCAGCATTGGGAGAAGGCCTTCAAGATTGGGTACTACCAGCATCTAGGCACAGCGGGGGCTGCTCGATCTAGGTGCTTGTGGAAGTTTTGTGATTAAGGGGGTTTGCTTATTTGGGCAAGCCAAGGGGTACTGAATTCACTTTGGTATCCCTAGTTTGGTATTCAATATGTGCAGGGCCGCTAGGAAGGTTATATGTCTGTATGTATAGTTGCCACCTTTCTGCCCAGCGCATTTCTTGTACTACTGCCGATTCATTAGTCCCGGCGCCCTAGCGATCCTCTCCTTCCTCTGGAGCAACAATGACAATGACGGCGCTTCTCTTCCATGCCTCCTCTTTTTGCCTCTCTCTCCTGACCATCAGAGGTGCAGCTGGGAAGGTAAAGCATCTCACTGAGATGCTGGTGGAAGTTTTGTGAGGTGCTGCCTCATCCTTAGCTTGCACTGTTTGTCTCCAGACTCAACTATGGGATGTACCTGTACTCAACAGACTTTGTTATTATATACCAAGTAGTCTTCGATAGGTATTTGTTATTGTACAACTATGGAATGTAATTGAAGTTATCAATGAAATTGTTGTGATGCTTGTTACTATGTCATTTATATATAGTTTTTTGCCTTTAAAACAATTAATAATTGAATGGTTGTGATGCTTGTTACTCCATTTTTTAAGTGTCATAGTATTTGCCTTGGCTACACAGACGTGAGATAAAGCACCTCACTGAGATGGTGCTGGGGTGGAAGTATTTGCCTTGGTTTATTTGTAAATTGGTTTGTTGTGTTTGTAAATTATCATTACTGCAGCTCCCATCGCCATTTCATACGGTGACTCAATGCTAGTGTTAGATCAAAAAGTGCCTAGGAATCAAATGGTCCTCGTCATCTTTCCTGCTTTGTCGCCTGTGACTCGCGTGGTGGTCGTGGATGTCATGAACCTTGACTGTTGCCTTCCCCTCTCATGTCATATCATACGTTGTACATGTCATTAGGTCTAGTTTTAGATGAGGATGAAATGTAGCAGGGAATCAAATGTGCCAGGGAATCTAAAACCACATCATTTTCACCGCTCCGTCGCTCGTGACTCGCATGCGTGGCCGCAGATGTCACAGACCTTGACTGTTGCCTTTCTCGCGCACGTCTTGAGGGGGGCTATTTAAGCCAAGTTAAGGGGAGCCTCTCTAGCAAACTCCAATCCTTCTTTCTCCTTTAACATCAGAAAAACCAGAGTAAACACCTTCAAATTGCACGTATTCTCCCGTCGCCATGGCCTCGCTCCTGGATGCCCTCTTATTCTCATGTGAAGTTTGCATCAATGTGAGACACATTGTGCTAATGCCAACTTCTCATGAGGATAAGAGGACGACCACGATCATTTCTCATGAAGCTAGTGTGAGCCAGGCGGGGCTTTTTGGCCTCTTATGCTCATGATGAAAATTTTCCTCATGTGGTTGTGATGCTAGTTACTATGTCATTTATATATAGTTTTTGCCAAGAAGTGGTATTGAGGTTGCATTTTCTCCGTCGCATGAAAAATAGAGCCGACTGGGATAGGCGTTATGGCCACTGGCCCTAAACAACCGTTTGGTCTACCGGTGGTAGTAACTTTAGCATGAGTTATTTCCCAACTACCCACAACATAGTTGCATCCATAAGGGTTGTGAGGCTCGCTTGGGGGGCTAACCGACAGCCGCCTTGCACTTCCATGTGATTCAATATGTGCGGAGGAGGGAGAGTGCGTAGGTGCAGAGATCTACTCATCACAAATTGCAGCATGGATCTATAAGCAAACTCAATGGGGCCAGGGTACTGATGTGACATGCTTTAGATCAACAAGTGTTTTCTTAATGATTTTCTGCACATTATGGGGTACTCGGATGGGTACTCTTAGATACTTACTGTGGATATGGAGGGAAATATATGGAGGAGAATTCGTAAGCCTAGTGGTGCTCAATGCTCCATCCATCAAGCTTAGGGTCACTTGTGTGTATGTACTATTGGTGATTGCAATATGTCCTAGCTTTCAATCTGGATCCTTGAAGACTATGGTATTAATGAATGGACATTGAAGCATACTGTCAACACGCTGAATGTGCTTGGAAAGACTGATATTCAATTTGGTTTCCTGCATTGTGATGTGGACTACACATCGATTGCAATTCACCTAGAATGGAATATGATTTTCATTGTTGGCGAAGAAAGAACCATCATCTCATATTACATGGACCATAGAAAAGTTCACGTCATCCCTACCATAGTCATTCGGTATCATAGATGTAGGATCGTGAAAGAGGACATGAGCATACATACTATCTTCCTTATGTTCCCTTGTTCTCAGAGTCATTAGGAGAGCAGTAAATTATGTTCTCTCTGTGTTGACATGTTTAAATGGACCACTGTTGTTTGATTATCTATGGACATGTTAATTTCCTCTAGGATCGATGTTGTCATTATTGTAGCTAAACCAGTGTGCCATCTTTGTTGTGTTTGCAAATTGCATTATTTCTCTAGCATGAAGAGTACGGTGGTGTGATAGCTCCTATCGTCGTTTCATACAGTGATTCATCGTTAGTTTTACATAGCCTATAAGGATCTTTGCGGCAATGTTTATTTTGTGTGATGGGGAAGCGGTCTTCTACGACCGGTAGTATGATGGTAGCCCCCGAGCACCTTAGATTTTGTGACCGTATGACACATCCATCGTTAGATGATATTCGTAACACGCAACCACCACCGTTGATAGCCTTCACCGCCATTTCTAGACGGTCAAGATGGCACCACTAACATCATTTTCCAAGCTCGCCCATGTCTCCCGCGCGTATTTACAAAGTTTCTATGGCAGAACTGACCGAAATAACATGTTTTTGGAGGTGCTCATCTTCTACTAGACACTAAGCACCCCAAAAGTTAGCTACATCGGACTGTTCCATCGAGCACACCCCATGGGAGAACTCAAATCAATCCATGTTTTACCTCCAGAATCCAATAATGAGTACGAGCTTACAATACTTAGTCCATTTCATACAACGAGAGTTCTTGGAAATTATTTATTACAATACTAGGGTTCAGAGTGCGATAATTAAACATCGGAATAAAAATAAACATCTAGCAGAAACGATACAAGGATCCATCTGTGCCCACCAGAAGAATCCTCCACACAAGAGTTACTCCTCAAGCTGCACCCACAACATGGTAAAATAAACCCTGAGTACACAATGTACTCGCAAGACTTACCCAACTAGTGGGAATAGTTTCCCGACTCCAAGGGGTATGATAGGCAATATAGGTTTGCTGTTTTCTTTTTGTTTACAAAAAGCATTACTAGAAGTACGTCGTTAAGATCAAGTTTAATTAGCAGTCATGATTACTTCATTAGCGAACCATTCTAGGTAAGCACCTGTACTACCTTCAAGCAAGGGTTGAGCAATGAGAATCATTTTACCATCTTTCATATTCTAGTTCTTACTACGGTGCTAGACCATAGCCAAGTCGTACCGTCTCACGGAAACGGCATTTTGTGAACCAATGTATCCCAGCTGGGTACCCCAAAACACATGCCCCCGTTTGTACCCCAGGCACAAACACGACCAACCCATTTCACTCCTGTCACGGGGTCCAGGTCCCCGTCCAAACTTGGACTCCAAGTCCCCACACTTGAGACCCAGTCTCAATATAGTGCTTAGACCTCCACCTTTCCCTGCCTCCAATCAGTCGGTCCGGAAAGAGCCGGAACCCACGATAAGAGCGTAACGAGCCTTCCCGCTCCCATAAGCAAGTATGTGCTTAGGATAATAAGTCTGTGACCTGACTACCATCCACAACAAGGGGCAGTCCTCAATCAACACAGACAGGGAAAATAGTGTAACGAAGTTAAGCCCCGTTGGACACGGGACACAACTCGTCACACCCACCATAACCCATACCATATCCCTACCCGGTCTCTATTTTTCCTTTCATTATTTTATCATGAGAGTAATTATAATAATCACCTATTGTGAGTAATGGCAGGTTACTCACGCTACCGAAAACCTAAGCATAGCAGCTACTCGAACCTGTACTAGTAAGACTCATAGGACAGATATATCTATGCATGTGGTTTCCATAAAATTCCTGTAATGTAAATGCACATCACATATATATATTCAATGATTATAAAAAATAAGAAGTTAGTTGAGTCAGTCGTTGGTGGCTCTGGGATCTCCTCCTGCACGAGAATCTCCTCCTCGTACCACTCGATGATCTCCTTGAACTCGCGATTGTCTATGGTCTCAATCTCCACCAACTCATTCTCTACATGCATGCGATGATGATGCAACACTTAGCATTTAAGCAACAATAACTCTTAAAATAAGAATACGCATACTAAGCTACTAAGCTAGGTCTAATGACTAAGGTACTAAGCTAACTACCATCTTCATCAAGCAAATTGTTGGGTTCAAATAACAAACCCTTAGCTTAGCAATTTAAGGATATATCTTTATTTCTACTAGTGATTTAATGTATATTGAAACAAAGAACATTTAACTACCCTAATGCTTAGTCTATTCTAAAGCTACAAAATTTACAGTGAACACATAATAATACAATGAAACTGCTGTAAAAATTTTAGGATCAAAACTATCACCAATTTACCACAAAAATTTCTACAATAATCAACTTAATAAATTAAGTATTCTCATACTATTTAACAACTCCTAGTGTCAACACATATAAACATGAACTAAATATATCAACAGATAGATTACAATTTCAGAAACCTAACAAAATTTGTTTCACAATTTTTGGACACCCACATGATTTTATATTATTTACCAAAGATCTGCTATTAGAAAACTATTTCTAATTCCTTCGAAAAATGAAAAGTGAGTCTCCCGTGCGGCCCACATGCATGGCCCGTGCGATGAAGCGCGCGCGTGCAGTGGCCCGCTGAAGCGGCCCATGCGACGCCGGCCCATGTGCGAGACGGCCCAAGGTGGGGAATCCCGCGCGCACTGGCGCTTTTGCAAAATAGACTCCGCACTTCTTTCGAATTACAACTAAGTCCTAACGCTATTCCCCCTCTCTCAAACCTTCTCACTTAACCCCCTGGCTTTCATGGAATTCCCCCACGCGCACCCCTGGTGACACAGTGCACGGCGACGTGGCGGTGGTGCCGGCGGCAGTACCGCTTGGCTGCCCAAGCAGCAGTGGCGGCTCTGCGCGCCAGAGGCCAGTGGCAGCTAGGCCATAGCTAGGCCATAGCAGCCGTGGCCAACCACGCGTGGCAGCGCGTGACGCGGTACGACCGGGCGTGGTGATCGTGCTCACTCGGCAAACCAGCCTGAGAACATGTCATGCACGAATTTTAAAGCGTCTATAAAAACTAAACGGTTGTTCTAGGAATCAAACCACCTTCACCATGCTCAAGAGGGCTTATTAGGCTACCAACTTGAGTTAAAACATGACACCACTTCTTAACTCCATTTCACAAAATAAATTGCCAAACATTGCATTGTCTTGTTGTTTATAAACTTGAAAATATTCTAAGTCTTTGAGCTGAACTTGATTCCAAGTTGCATTTCTAGGCTATTAGAAATATTGGCTAGCAATGTTATTTTTCCACAGTAAGTATTTCATTGTCATCTACAAAGTTTATATTCAAAACTTTATTTAAATGCCACATATATGTTCTATAGTATTGTTGTTCAATAAAAATTGGTTTTAAACCCTACTTGATACATATGAGTTATGGAATAGCTTCTCATTTAACATTTTTATTGATCATCTTAAGTAACAAAAATGTTATCTACACATTCCATCACATGCATTATCACATAAACATGATGCTCATGACATGATTTGGTAATTTGTTTAGGGCATAACACCGAGGGTGTTACAGTTTTGTTCAAATTTGTATTTCCACGGCTCCTACTTTAGCTTACAAAGACCGCTTCCCCACCTTGTCTGCCTCCTCCTTAGTGCTACTATTCCCCATAACCATCACTCACCGCCGACAATCTAGTGCTCTGCACCGTGGCGCAGATACGCCTCACCGGCCCATCCAGATCCACCAGTGACTAAGGTGGTACTCACCGCCGTGCCCGCTCGAGCTCACTGCTGCAAGATCCAAATGCAAGTGTCGGGGACCTAATACCGGGGTACCCAAGGAGGTGGAACTAATAACCATCGAACGTTAAACACTCCCGGATGGACAAGAGCACTACTACGCTTCTTGCCCAAACGATAGGAGTTTGGTTTTGCCTCGCCCGACGCCCGTGGGCCAGCTCCCCTCACCCGACGGTTGAGGGCCGGCTCCGCCTCGCCCGACGCCCGACGGCTGAGGGCCGGCTCCGCCTCGCCCGAGGGCTGAGGGCTAGTCTCTGCCTCACCCGAGGGCTAAGGGCGGGGTTCGACTCGCCCGAGGGCTAAGGGCGGGCCCCACCTCACCCGACGTCTGGGGCCAGGCTTTGCCTCGCCCGACGGCTAAAAGCAAGACTCCACCTCCCCCGACGCCCGAGGGTGGGTTCGACCTCACTCGATGACTAAGGGCTAGCTCCGCCTTGCCCCGTGACTGCACTCTGATCCTTCCTAAAGATGAAAGACAGGGTATGACAGGACGTACGAGTCAACCATGATGTCGAGGGCCATGCCTTGTGTGACTATAGGAAGGCACCATTAGAACATGATGGGACGGGCGCTTTAAAGCCCTTTTCCTCATAACAGTGCCCAAATAGTGTTGAGGGCGCCGGCTTTTGTCCCACAGTGTAGTAGGCGCCACCTTCAGTCCTCGGGCGTGGATACTAACACCGGCATATGACGACCGCTACGGTCCAAGATAGAACTCACATAATCTACAGTAACAGACGTATGGTCGCTTTCCCAATTACTCCACGAGGGGTCACTGCTCGGCTCTCCAACATGCCGCACCATCCACCGGCATGGGATGGGACACACCCACTTGCTAAATTGGGCCAGGACGTGGCCTACGAAGATCAACAGACACGCCACTTCTGACACGGTCTACCATGTTAAGCAGGGCAGGCGCGGGAAAAAAGGAAGACCTAGATCCTTCGAAGGACCTTCTATACCCTTGGTATTTTCCTCTTTCTCCCATCTATAAACCCGGCTCCCCCCTTGGTCTATAAAAGGGTGGGCAGGGCTCCCCACTGAAGGGACCAACTTTTGACGGATGACTCACACAAAGAGTAGTTCGACACAGGCACAACACATCACGCACACAGCCAAGCAGCGACTAAGCTCTTGGCATCCTTTCGATCTTTTCCATCAGAGACTTGGGACCAGTCCCTCTCTCGACCGTTTGTACCCCCTACTATGACCCTTTTTTGGTGCTAATAACACGAGCAGCAACAGACTGGACATAGGGACATTCAGCCCGAACCAGTATAAGCCTTGTGTCCTTTAGCGCACCATCCGGGCCTAACGCGCATCAATCATAAATTTACTAGCCGGTGTTTGTTCAAAACACCGACAGTTGGCGTGCCAGGTAGGGGCCTTTGCGCGTTCTAAATCAAGCCTCGGATGGCTAACCACGCAATCAGCTGGGTCCTGGGCGCACACGTGCGTTTCGGTGACCTAGACTTCATTGTTATGGTGGGAGGAGAGTTGGCATTGGCCCGTCTCACCATCCAATCTCTCCCTTCCATCGGCTTCGGCTACCGGAGGCTTGAGTGCTAGCCCGGCGTCTCACTTGGACCCTAGCCGTCCAGGGAGGTCCCACGCCGCCTCACCCTCTCTCCAGAATGCTCCAAACGATGCGCCTCGACAGCATTTTCGTTCGGTCTCCGCAACGCCGCAGCGACCGTGAGCCACCTTGTGGCCCAGCGCGCGATCCCGTTTCCTGCGAACAACGAGTTCATGGGGATGATCGAAAGCATCACAAAATCCCTCCACGGCCTCCTCGCGAAAGGTCCGGGGTCAGACTCTAGCTCTGACTCCGGTAGGGGGAGCCATCATCCCTCCAGGGAATGCTTCATGGCGGAAACCTCCGAGGGACACGTCGAAAGCACCTCCGAGAAGGAGGTCAGCCCGGCAGGCAACCTCGGTGAGGGAACTGAAGGGGGAGCAGTGGCCCCACCTCACGTAGGGGTGGAGCAGCTGAGAGCCCGAAAGCGGGAAATAGACGAGGCTGGACAACAGCTTGTTAGGGAGTATGAAGAGATCGACGAGGAGATCAAGTGCCGCGGAGATGGTAGGCACGCACATGCCGTGGCTCGCGATGTAAACCAAAGAATCATCACCGATGGTGAAACCCTTCCTCACTTCCCTAGGCAAGCCAGAACATTGCTGCCGCGACAGCCCTACTTCATGGCCTTCCAGAGGCCACGACGTCCGAGGATCGCCGGGTCCATCGCGAGATTCGCACGCTACTTGAGCGTGTGGCAGCACAGCAGGTGGAGAGCTCGATGTCTCGGCGACGTGAGCCCGATGCCAGCTAGCGTAACCCCTCGGTGCGCCCTGCCAGGGACACATCGGTCGACCAAGCGCCGTAAGGTAGCGTGCAGCGTGCTGCAATCCCAGTATATCAATGTCTCGGCCACAACCGCGACGCGCGCAACACCATCGACCCCCGCAGGTGCACCTACGGTGACCCAAGGCAAGGAGCCCGCCATGGATACCACCCTCGGTGCGGCAGACGCTACGACAGCGGTGAGGACCAGAGCCCGAGCCCTGGCCTACTAGGCCCTCAGGCCTTCGGCCGGCACATCCTCAACGCTGCTTTCCCACCAAGGTACCGACCGCCTACCAATATCCCTAAATATTCTGGGAGACAAACCCCGGGCTTTGGCTCGAAGACTATCGGCTTGCCTATCAAGCCGGTGGCACGAATGATGATGATTTCATTATTCGCAATCTCCCACTATTCTTGGCCAATTTGGCACGAGCGTGGTTGAGCACCTACCGTCCAACGCCATTTAGGGTTGGGCGGATCTGAGGGAAATCTTTGTGGGGAACTTCCAGGGCCCTACAAGTGCCCTGGGAACCCATGGGACCTCAAGAACTACCTCCAGAAGGCCGATGAAACCCTTCGCGGGTACATCCGATGCTTCTCCCGGCAGTGCAATGAGCTCCCTAATGTCGCCGATGCCGACATGATAGGAGCCTTCCTATCCGGGACCACCTCCGAGTCTTTGGTTCATAAGTTGGGACGCAAGGGCCCACAGACCACCAAGGAGCTCTTGGACATCGCCACTAGCCACGCCTCAGGAGAAGAGGCGGTCGGAGCAATCTTTGACCGTTCCGACAGCAAGGCAAGGCGGGATGAGGGCGCCGGTGAAGGTGCCTCCAACTGTTCTGCCAAAAGGAAGAACAAAAAGTAGCGGCACGAGGACTCGCTCGTAGCCGCTGCCGACCGCAAGGGTGGCCGGAAGCCCACGGAGGGCACTCCGAACCACTTTGAAAAAATGCTCAAGGGTCCATGCCCGAACCATGCTTTCCCGGCCAAGCATCTGTACAAGGATTGTGGCCTCATGCACAAATTCTTGTCCAGAAGCTCCAACAAAGGGGAGCAGGGGAAGGATCTGTGCCCCGCTACTGACGACGCCGAGGAGAAAGACGACACCTTCTCGACACCGAATGGCGCCCTTATGATCTTCGGAGGATCAACGGCCTATGACTCTAAACACCGCTAGAAGGTTGCGCGCTGCGAGGTCCATACGACCGGACCAGCCACGCCAGCCTTCCTCTGGTGGTCAGAATCCGCCATAACCTTCGACCGGACAGACCATCCAGATGTCGTCCCACACCCGAGAAGGTACCCGCTTGTTGTCGACCTGATCGTTGGCCCAAAGCAACTCACAAAAGTACTGATGGATGGAGGCAGTGGCCTCAACATCATGTACGCCAAGATGCTCAATGAGATGGGTGTCGACCGGACGAACCTCCGCCCCATCCGAGCGCCTTTCCACGGAGTCGTGCCTGGCAAACAGGCCGTGCCACTAGGACAGATCGATCTACCCGTCACTTTCAGGGATTAATTCAATTACAGGACTAAGACCGGCACCTTTGACGTGGTGGGGTCCTCCGGAACCTTCCACGCCATCCTAGGACGTCCGTGTGACACGAAGTTCATGGCCATCCCCAACTACACATACCTCAAGCTGAAGATGCCGGCCCACATGGGGTCATCACCGTCGGCACCTCCTTCCAGTGGGCCTACGAGTGCGAGGTCGAGTGCTGCGGCCACGCCATAGCAATCGTCACCTCCGGGAGCTCGCCACCCTCAAGGAGGAGGTCGTCGAAGAAGCGCCCAACATGAAGAAATTGATCGGGTAGTTCGAATCGGCAGAGGGCTCCAAGAAGGTCCTCATAGACCCCACCAGCTCTGAGGGTAAAACGGTACACAATGGTATTGCGCTCTCCTCCGAATAGGAAAGCGTGCTCGTTGACTTCCTCCACGACAACAAAGACATCTTTGCGTGGAAACCCTCAAATATGCCAGGCATCCCGAGGGAGGTTGCCGAGCACACCTTGAAAATCCACCCGGGCTCCAAGCCGGTGAAGCAACGCCTACGCCGCTTCGATGAGGAAAAGCGTAGGGACATCGATGAAGAGATAGCAAAACTATTGGCCTCCGGATTCATCAGGGAAGTACACCACCCAGAGTGGTTAGCAAATCCCGTTCTTGTACGAAAGAAGAGCGGGAAATGGAGGATGTGTGTCGACTACATGGGTCTCAACAAGGCATGCCCAAAGGACCCATTTCCTTTACCACACATAGACCAGATAGTCGATTCTACCTCAGGGTGCGAAACCCTCTGCTTCCTTGACACGTACTCCGGCTACCACCAAATCGCGATGAGAGAGTCCGACCAGCTCGCGACGTCTTTTATCATCCCCTTCAGGTCGTTCTGCTACATCTCGATGCCGTTTGGTCTAAAGAACGCTGGGACAACATACCTGTTCTGTATGCTCAACTGCTTCAGGGACCTCATTGGGCGGACCGTTGAGGCCTACGTCGATGACATCGTAGTTAAGTCCAAACGGGCTGGCCACCTTGTCGCCGATCTTGAACAAACCTTTGCTAAACTCCGGGCAAATGGCATCAAACTTAGTCTCGAGAAATGTGTTTTCGAGGTCCCGAGGGGCATGCTGCTCGGCTTCATCGTCTCCGAGCGTGGCATCGAAGCCAACCTGAAGAAAATCTCAGCCATCATAAGGATGGGCCCGATCCAGAACATAAAGGGGGTTCAGTGGATCGTAGGGTGCCTCGCCGCCCTCAGCCGATTCATCTCATGCCTCAGCAAATGGGGACTCCCCCTTTATCAACTCGTGAAGAAAGCTGACCACTTCGAGTGGACAGCCGAGGCCCAGGAGGCGCTTGACATGGTCAAGCTACTTCTAACAAAACCCTCGGTCCTAGTTCCTCCAAGCAGCAGAGAATCCCTCCTGCTATACATAGCGGCCACCACGCAGGTGGTCAGCACCGCCCTGGTAGTAGAATGGGAAGAAGAAAGGCACGCCTTCAAGGTGCAACGCCCTGTGTACTTCATCAGCGAGGTACTATCTGACTCCAAAACCCGCTACTCCCAAATCCAGAAACTCCTATACACCGTCCTCATCACCAAGAGGAAGCTACGCCACTAGTTTGAGTCACACCCTGTGATAGTCGTGACATCGTTCCCCCTCGGTGAGGTCATCCATAGCCAGGATGCCACGGGAAGAACCACAAAGTGGGCACTCGAGCTGATGGATCAAGGCATCGCGTATGCACCCCGAACGGCGATCAAGTCTCAGGTGTTGGCTAACTTCGTCACGGAATGGACTGAGGTCTAGATGCCACCAGTGGTCATTGATCATGAGTACTGGATGATGTACTTCGACGGGTCGCTGATGAAGAAGGGCGCTAGCACGGGGCTAGTCTTCGTATCACCCCTCGGCGTCCACATGAGGTACATGATTCGGCTCCATTTCCCCTCATCAAATAATGTTGCCGAATACGAAGCGCTCATCAATGGCCTACGAATCGCCATCGAGTTGGGCATCCGACGCCTCAACATCAGGGGCGACTCCCAGCTGGTCATCAACCAAGTCATGAAGGAGTCGAGCTGCCATGACGCCAAGATGGTGGCGTACTGCCAAGAAGTCCGACGGCTGGAGGACAGATTCAATGGACTTGAACTCAATCACATCCCAAGGCGCCTCAACGAAGCGACCGATGTGCTCACGAAAGTAGCGTCTGGTAGAGAGCCAGTGCCAATGGGTGTCTTCGCTAGTGATCAACACAAGCCCTTGGTGCGCTACGAGGGGTCAGAATGGGCCGATGATGGCCCATCTGATCTGGCCCCGAGGGCCAACCCGTCGACTGCTCCATCCGACCCCGAGGTCATGGAGCTTGAAGAGGATCTAGCAGCAGAGCCCAACCCTCTGAACGACTAGAGAACGCTTTACCTCGACTACCTCCTCCATGACACACTACCAACAGACAAGACAGAAGCTCGACGGCTTGCATGTCGTGCCAAGTCCTTCGTTCTTGTAGAGGGAGAACTCTACAAACGGAGCCACACCGAGATCCTGCAGCTCTGTATCCCCAACGAATAGGGAAGACTTCTGCTGAGCGACATCCACACTGGGGTCTGCGGTCACCATGACACGCCAAGGACCTTGGTTGGAAACGCATTCCGACAGGGCTTCTACTGACCCACTATAGTAGCCAACGCCGAGCAAATCGTACGCACCTGCGAAGGGTGTCAGTACTACGCTCGGCAAACTCACCTCCTAGCCCAGGCACTCCTGATGATCCCCATCATGTGGCCCTTTGTGGTCTGGGGGCTCGACCTGGTTAGGCCACTCAAAAAGGCGCCCGGGGGCTTCACCCACCTACTTGTCACCATAGACAAGTTTACGAAATGGATCGAAGCTCGACCGATCTCCACGATCCAATCCGAGCAGGCTGTGCTATTCTTCCTCGACATCATCCATCGTTTTGGAGTACCAAACTCCATCATCTCAGACAACGACACGCAGTTCATCAACAGGAAATTCATTCGATTCTATGATGAACAACACATCCGGATAGATTGGGTGGCCGTCGCACACCCCCGGACGAACGGGCAGGTCGAGCGCGCAAACGGCATGCTCCTACAGGGCCTCAAGCCTAGGATCTTCAACCGGTTGAACAAGTTCAGCGCACGCTGGGTCACCGAGCTCCCGGTGGTGCTCTGGAGCCTAAGGACAACTCCTAGCCGGGCCACTGGCTACACACCTTTCTTCATGGTCTACGGTTCCGTGGCCGTTCTCCCAACGGACCTTGACTATGGAACGCCAAGTATCAGAGCATACGATGAACAAGGAGCCGAGGCATCCCACCAAGACACCATGGACCAACTAGACAAAGCCCTCCTCTGTTCGGCCAAGTACCAGCAGGCGCTACGATGGTACCATGGCCGACGGGTGCGGGACCGAGCCTTCAACGTCGGGGACCTTGTTCTCCGCCTCGTACAGAGCAACACGGACCGCCACATGCTCTCCCCACCCTGGGAGGGGCCATATGTCGTCGTGGAAGTACTCCATCCAGGTGCCTACAAGTTGAAAACCATCGACGACAAGGTCTTCACCAATGCCTGGAACATCGAACAACTATGTCGTTTTTACCCTTAAATAAACGCATACTTTTCCTTATCAGTTTTTGTCTTTACAAATCCCTGATCTTTAGTGACATCTGACCCCTGCAAATTGTGAGGGGTCAGACCTCACTCAGGGGCTGATACAAATGATACAAGTACGTTTATCTTGCAAACACTTCCTGTGTTATCTTTGCAAACATTCTCTAAGTTTTCCATTTCTTCTCATAATAAGTTCTAAGGACTAAGATTTCGGGAACAAATTCTGAGTACAACTGGTAGGACTGTGGGAGACCCATGCCCCGGCGGCTATGACCTCTTTGCTCACCAGCATAATCAGAATTAATTCACCCACACTCCTAGTTTTTTGCAACTTGAACCATGGGAAGGGTCGGAGGGCACCGAAACCTCTTCTACAAAAAGAGGAAGCTGAAAAGCTGTTTGCCGTAACAAAAGATGAAAATTTGTTCATTTTTGCACAAATTCACCACTTACAAAGTGATTTCATCATGAAAAGGACTAATGTACTCTTAAAATTCAAAGGACTGTTCACTCGGGGGCTCCCCCACAAACTTATTCAATTACAGTCTCTACCTAGCTTTACTACGAGTACTACTATGGCCGCCGTGCCACGCTCTCCATCGACAACGTCCGGGCATGTACACGGGCTAGTTCATCTACTACGGCCGCCGCGCCATGCTCTCCATCGGCGACGTCCCACGGATCCGCAAGATCCTCGAAGGCGCCGTCATCTACAACATCGAGCACCATGCCGACGACTGTGGTGGCCCTTCGCCGAGGCATCCGGGGACTACGCCATCGTTATCAGCCGTGACCCTAACAACGGCACCTCCGCCGGGGCATCCAAGGACTACGCCATCGTCATGAGCTGCAACCCTGACAACGGCGTCTGAACGGGGGGCGCCTGTCGCCGAAGGAAGGCTACAACGAACGACGGCGAGGCCAATGACACTTGGCACCCTCCAGTGCCCCTCCTCCTTCGATGGTAGCGACCCCTTCTCAACAAAGGCAACCCACACCATCTCATCTATGTTGGAT
This sequence comes from Miscanthus lutarioriparius, assembly GCA_904845875.1. Taxonomy (NCBI): domain Eukaryota; kingdom Viridiplantae; phylum Streptophyta; class Magnoliopsida; order Poales; family Poaceae; genus Miscanthus; species Miscanthus lutarioriparius. The sequence continues at coordinate 98,636,469 of CAJGYO010000001.1, forward strand.
GACCTCCAGCTCGACATCACGCTCTGGATTCACGAGCGGATCAGTGAGTTTCTCTCCCTCTGGCATTACCCTCCCTCACTCAGGAACTACCGCGATGCACGGACGCATTCGGTGGAAAGGGAGAAGAAGAAGAGGTAGTGACTCAGAGGCAGGCTAAGAAGTGGGACGAGAACTCCCCTCCCCCTCCCTATTTAAGGAAGAGGTGCAGCGGCTAAGGAAAGGCGAAAGGTGGGGACGAAAAACTCTCTGCCTTCCCCTATTCAATGCAGATGGGAAATCAATGCTGACAGGAACCCAAGGGGATGCACCTGGACCGACGGGGCGCACCCTGGTTGATGAGACGCCGCCTGGTCAAGCAGAACATTGCCCAGGTATGGCCCACCACCACACACCGAGCGCGAGAACCGGTGCGCACCCGCACACAAGCGACTCTCTGCTTCCCCAAGCAAGACCGCGAAACAACCCGACAATCGAACCCCCATCCGAGGGAGCCCAACGGGCCTCTTGGGTCGAGCGGATGGCCTAGGTAGAACGATGAACGAACAAACCACTAAAAGATAAGCACCTTTGCCTCCTTACTTTGCGTGTTCATTTCATTACCGAGTTTCCGACCCCAGCAACTGCAGGGGCACGGACATCCCTCGGGGCTGCCAAGAGTGTCTACCTGTTTAGACATCCTCTTCGCCCGACCCCTCCTTACGTTTAAAAAGTCGGAAGCACAGCGTGTGGGTATAAAACATTGAATACAACTGGATGAACCACCAGACCCTATGCCTCGACGGTTGCGGTGTTCTTGTTCACCAGCACAATCGCATTCATAGTTCCCCACATCACAAGCCTTGGCTCCCGCCTTCCCAAGAGGAGTTTGGAGGGGTATGCCTGCAGAACCCCCTTTGGGGGGAAGCTGGCAGATCGCTTAAAAATCAATCGTACGGCTGAAATCGCCACCGAGAGACAGAAACGAAAAATCGCGACGCTCATGCAGGTCATGCCAGCCCCGTCGTAAACGTCGGACTCGAACCCCGCACGGACGTGTTCGGTAAGAGCTTCTCGTCGCTCATACCACCAAGGTAACATAACTGACCCCTGCTTTTGTCTCAATTAAATCGTACATTAAACTTATGCAATTGCTGCATCCCAAACGCTTCGTGTCACGTCACGAAGTTGCAGTCGCCTCATTCGATACGAAACGACAAATGACCGAGGTTTGAAGGCCGGCCCGCGAAGGGCTCGAGGCCGCCTCGCATCAAATAGAGCCAAGGAGAAATAACTGAGATGAGCCCCAGCGGCCCTACCTGACCCCGCTCAGAAGCAGACAGGGACATCTCGACCTTTTCTCATTCGATTCTAACCCCAAGCCAAACCCACAGAGTCTCCACCGAGGAGAGGCCAGTGGGCCACCTGAGCCTATTGAACGGCTCGGGCATCTACCGGGAGGCACCCGGATTCCACACGAACATACCCGTTAGCGAGCTCATTGAGCGCGACACTCGAGCCGTCGAGACAAGTGTCATCAACTCAGCCCCTCCGGTTGTGAAAACCGAGGATGGGGTAATGCGCGAAACATGGCCGACTCCTATCAGACCCTAACAGGGCTCGAGCCGCTCGATCTGAGATCAAAAGACCGAGGTTCGAAGGCTAACCCGCAAAAGGTCCAAGGCCACCTCGCGTCAAACAAGAGCTAGGGAGAAAACACAGATGAGCCTCAGCGGCCTTCGTCCATCTCGCATTAAGGCGGGTAGGGTTATCTCAACCTTCTAAGTTCAATCCGGCCTCCTGCCGATCCCATAGAATCCCCATTGATGGGGAATCTATTGGAAGGCAGGTCAAGGAGTAACGAAACCCCACCCAAGGGCTTTTGCCGACCCTGTCGCAAAGCAGCGGGATCGGGTTTTGCTCAAACACCTCCGTTAGCAAGCTCATCAGGCACGTCATTCGAGCCACCGAGGCAAGTGACACCGCCCCAATCCCTCCAAATTATGAAGAATTGCGGATGGGACAAACGTTATGAAATAGGCCGGCCCTCGACCAAATCCCCACCACGCGTGGGGGCTCGGGGAAGGCCGAGCCAGCAGTAAAGACCAAACGCACGGTCACGCTGTGATCACCAAAATCCTAAGTAAGGGGTACGAGCGAATACAAACGTAAGTTCGCTTCCCTCGCTCCGGTCTCCAGTAACATTCGACCCCAGCAACCACAAGGGGGCGGATCTCACTCGGGGGCTGATAAAGGTACAGGTACCTCCTTTCTTTTTTTGAAAAAGTCATTACATCAGACCTCTTCCTCGCATCAAGACTAGCAGCAAGGTTCAGGGGGAAAATAGGTAAAGACTGCAAGAAACCCACGCCCAGACGGCTACGGTAATTTTTGCTCACTAGCACAACCAAAACTTCCCCTACACACCTCAGGCCTTACGGTCTAAATGAGCAGAAGAGTCGGATCACGCAAACTTCTTTTCGTCACAAAAAGGGAAGAAAATAAGACCGAACAAACGAAACAAAAATTACGAAATGAATCCATGAAACTGTTTCTAGGACACGAAAGTACCGACACTTGTTCACATATTACGAATAAATGTTTATCAAACTGATTCAACTAACTACTTCTGTGGAGGGAGAACCATTTCTTTCAGCCTATTCGCCACCTTCTCCATCTCGTCCAGCTCAGCATCTTCATAGACAGGCGCGAAGCCTTGGCTCATTACCTCTAGGTTGATCTCCCGATCATAATGGAAACGGGTGACAGCGAAGGCTTGGGTGATCCCGGCGTGAAAGGCGTCCTCCTCAAGTTGGCCCACCCGCGCCAAGATACCCGCGGCACGAGCCGCGAGCGAGCTGGTTTCCGCCGGCTGCGCCACCCTCAGGGCATCGATGACCACCCCAACAGCGGCTTGCAAAAGGTCATGCTCGTCACTCTCGGTCTGAAGGATCCCTCGCACTTCGGTAAGCTCCTTCTCCAGCCTGGCAGCGATGCTCTCGGCGTCCAACCTTCGGTTCACCATGGCTCCAAGATCCGCCCGGAGGGAGTTGACCACCCGACGCACCTCGTCGCGCTCCCAGATGGCCTGGTCGTGATCCTCACAGGCTGTGCCGCGCTCCGAGCGAAGTCTTTCCTCGGTCCAGCGTAGGTCGTCCCACTCCTCGTGCAACCGGGCGATCACCTCGGTGTCCCGGTCCGCCCTCTGCTAGAACGCCACGGACCTCTCCTTAGCCTTTAGCTTGAGGTCCCGCTCCGTCTCCAGCTCCGCTAGGAGCTCGACGGCCTACTCACTGGCTGCGGCATCCTTCTGTAGCAGCTCGTCCCGCTCCTTTCAAAGCCTAGCGGCCGCCTCCTCGTCCAGCTTCACCCTCGCCGACAAGTCCTCGAACATCCCATGGAACTCCTCCGCGTTTCGACGCGCCTCAGCCTCCCTCTGCTGGGCGGCCGCAAGCTGCGTGCCCATGTCCCCTCGCAGCCGGGCCTCCTCGGTAAGGCGGTCCCACTCCGCCTTTTGCCCACGGAGGAACCAGGATTTGTTCCAGCTATGAGCAACGATACACTGAAAAGAAGACCGGTATCAAAAATACAAAAACACAAAAATACATGAAGAGAGAAGAAAACAAGGGAGAAGATTAAGTGGGTATCTGGCCAGTAGGAACGAGCATCTTGCACAGGGCACCACTGGCCTGGCTCAAGGCATCCATCACAGCCGAGAACCCGATGTCAAGATTCTCCCACTCCATGCTCTTGGAAGCATCGTCGAGCAAGAAAAGAACCGACACTGGGTCCTGAGCGGCCATCCACTGGAACGGCGGCTCGCCCCGCGCGGGGGAGCGGCTGCCCCCCGACAATAGGGCCGGGGACGACCTTCTGTGGGTCCTCTCCACCACCGCCATGACGCCCGGAGATCCTTCGACCGTGTCCTCCTCCATCCGACCCACCTCGGGCGCCGTGGCCTGGGCCGCTGGTGGCACGGATTGTGCCTCCCCCTCGGATGCCACCATGGCAGCATCTGACCCCGCCGGGCTTGCCGTGGTCGCGCCACCTCCGTCTAGGCCTTCGGTGGCACGGACTGCGCTGCTCCCTCGGACGCCATCGCGGCTGCATCCGACTCCGCCCGGCCCACGTCAGACGCTGTCACTTGGGCCGCCGGGGGCACGGATTGCGCCACCCCCTCGGACACCACCACGGCTACTCCAGGCTTGGCGCGGTCGCGGTCACTTGCTCGGCAACCATCGAGGGCATGGGCACCACCGCGGGCGCCGCCAGACCGGCCAATGAGGCCGCAATATCAGCACCGCTCCTGCCCGAAATAGGGGCAACGCCGGGCAGTGCCATCCGTCCCGCCTAAAGGGCAAGGCTCTTCTTGGGCGCCGGCCCCAGAAGGTGGCCCCGTCACAAAAATCCGCAAAAGGGAAAAAGGCATAAGGTCAGAACAGAAAAATAAAAAGGGAAAAATGAGGGGAATCGGTGACATACTCTGGCGCTTTCGGACGGTGGGTACGTTTTGGGGACGAACCCCCAGACCCCTACTCCAACTCATGTGGGTGAGACCGTTTCGAGCCTGCCCCCTGCTCTGAGGCAGGGGGCTCGTCTCCCTCGTCTCCAAGGGTACGGCAACAGGGCCGCTCCCCTCCATCGGTTCGTGGGGTGCGGCGACAGAGCCGCCCCCCTCCATCGGCTCATGGGGCGTGGTGATAGAGCCACCCCCCTCCATCACCTCATGGGGCGCGGCGCTAGAGCCGCCCCCCTCCATCAGCTCACGGGGCACAGCATCGGAGCTACCCCCCTCCATCAGCACCTCAGGGGCAGCTGTGGATCCATCCCCTCCCATCCACCGATCCCCCGCCGGCACCCCGAGGGTGACGACGGATCCACCGACTCCCACCGGACCCAGGGGCAGGCCCGGCTCCACCGTCCTCGTGGACTCGCTTCCCCCCGTGTGGAACGGGAAGGGTCCCTACGTGGACAACGAGTCCTCGTCCTCCAGGTCACCCCAATCCACGCCGGTGCTGCCTTGTCAGACTCATCGTCATCGTCATCATCTTCACTGCCTGTCTCCTCTCCTCGAACTCGAGCTTGCTGCTTCCGTATCGCATTTTTCTTCGTGAGCTCCCTCGTCTTCTTGTCCCAACCGACCACGGCGCAGTTTGCTACCATCCAGGTTGGGTCCTTCGGCAGCGGAGCTAGGCTGTCCTTGAAGAACAGTCCCCCTGGCTAGTCCCGCTATCCCGAGGTTAGCATCAGGGGGTCAGAAAGTCAAGTGAAAAGAGGAGCAAGGGGAAAGAAAACTTACAAAGTCAACAAACCACGGTTCCGGCCGCATTGGGGGATGCCCTGGCACCGGATACACGAAGTCAAGGACGGGGCCAACGGAGTCCTTCATAGGCTCCATCGCCTCCTTGATGCGCTGCTCCACTTTGGAGGGAGGGAGCGCTTCGTCGGCAAGCGCCATCCCTTCAAACGACGCTCCGGGCACCATCTGATACAGGGGAAGCGCGTGCGCCATCAGCGGTGCAACCCTCCTCGCATGGTAGGCGCCGATAATCCCTGATCCCTTCACGCCCCTGTCCTTCAGAGTTTAGAGGGCGGCAAGAAGGTCGTTGAGGTGCTTCTTTTCCTTGCCCGTGACACCCCACCCCCATGACCCCAGGGTCTCCACGATGTAGCGCCCGGTGAAAACTGGCAAGGGGCGGCGGCATCATTCTTGACATAGAGCCATTGCGAATGCCACCCCTTGTTAGAGGTGGACAGATGCATTAGCGGGTACGCTCCTGCCCGGTTGTTGCGTAGGTGGATGCCGGCGCACCCCACCGGTGCGTGCAACTCTTGCTTCCTGACCCACCTCTTCAGAAGATTGACGGTGAAGAGACACCACCACAGGTCAAAGTGGGGACTGATCCCCAAGAACCCCTCGCATAGGGCGACGAACGCCACAATGTGCTGGATCCCATTGGGGGTAAGGTGCTGTAGCTCCACCTGATAGTAGTCCAGTAGTCCTCGAAGGAACTGATGGGCAGGCATGGTGAATCACTGCTTGTGGAAGTGAGCGAAAGACACGACGTACCCTTCGGGCGGCTGTGGCTTGTCCTCTTCACCGGGCAGCCTCCACTCCTCGGTGGTGGTCAATGGGCAAAGGAGGCCTCGGCAGACGAGGCCCTCTAGGCGCTGAGGGGAGATGTTGGATCTGTACCCTAGGTCCATTACGATGGCAGGAGCAGCACGGGGAAGAAGGCAACAACGAGTTTGACGGCGGGAGCAGTACGGGTGCGAGAAGCTCAGGCGATTGGCGGCGGAGGCTGAGAATGCGAGGGCAAGGAGGCAAAGTATGGAACCCTAGGGGCGAACCCCATGGTTTTATAGGGGCGATGAATGCGAGAAGGGCAACAGTCCACCTCGATCTCCGAGCCCGCCATGACACACCACCGCGTCACGTCATGGGACATGCGCACACGATCCCTATCCCTTCCTGCGAAAGTCGTGCCGGGCGATTCCCCTTCCCCAGGCGGACCAGGACTCTCTTCCCAATGAGGGAACATGGGTCACAAAGCCTTTCTCTCTGGCTCGCCTAGGGCCCCGGAGCCCAAGGGCCGTCCCAACAAAGGATGGGCTCGCAAATGACTAGGACTCAAGGACGCGAGCATCACCGGGGCCTCGATCCGCAGTCGAGCCCCAGCCAAGCCAGCCCTGAATGAAATCCCCGCGAACAGGATACCACGATTCCCTTAAAAATATCCAGTTGACGAAAAACCAAGTCTTACGGCCTTACCCGCGGAGGGTCTGATACTACCCCTCGAGCGATTCTACTCGAATCACCCAGGGGCTTGGGGGCTACACCCACTGGGTGCGCTCGCACGCACCCTCTGGCGAATTAACTCCGACGAAACCGAAACATCCCCCGGGCGATTCTGTCCGAATCACCCGGGGGCTCGGGGGCTACACCCACTGGGTGCGCTCGCGCGCACCCTCTAGCGAATTAACTCTGACGAAACCGAAACACCCCCCGGGCGATTCTATCCGAATCTCCCGAGGGCTCGGAGGCTACTGTCAGGGACCTAATATCGGGGTACCCAAGGAGGTGGAACTAATAACCATCGAACGTTAAACACTCCCGGACGGACAAGAGCACTACTACGCTTCTTGCCCAAACGATGGGAGTTTGGTTCCTCCTTGCCCGACACCCGTGGGCTAGCTCTGCCTCACCCTATGGCTGAGGGCCAGCTCCACCTCGCCCGACGCCCATGGGCCAGCTCCGCCTCACCCAACGGCTGAAGGCCGGCTCCGCCTCACCCAAGGGCTGAGGGCTAGTCTTTGCCTCGCCCGAGGGCTGAGGGCGGGGTCCGCCTCGCCCGAGGGCTGAGGGCGGGCCTCGCCTCACCCGACGTCCGGGGCCAGGCTTCACCTCGCCCAATGGCTAAAAGCAAGACTTCGCCTCGCCCAACAGCTAAAAGCAAGACTCTGCCTCCCCCGACGCCCGAGGGCGGGTTCGACCTCACTCGACGACTAAGGGCTAGCTCCGCCTTGCCCCGCGACTGCACTCTGATCCTTCCTAAAGACGAAACATGGGGTACGATAGGACGTACGAGTCAACCACGATGTCGAGGGCCATGCCCTGTGCGACTGCAGGAAGGCACCGTCAGAACACGATGGGACGGGCGCTTTAAAGCCCTTTTCCTCATAACAGTGCCCAAATAGTGTTGAGGGCGCCGGCTTTTGTCCCACAGTGTAGTAGGCACTACCTTTAGCCCTCGGGCGCGGATACTAACACCGGCATATGACGACCGCTACGGTGCAAGACGGAACTCACATCATCTATAGTAACGGATGTATGGTCACTTTCCTAATTACTCCCCGAGGAGTCTCTGCTCGGCTCTTCGGCACGCCGCACCATCCGCCGACATGGGATGGGACGCACCCACTTGCTAAATGGGGCCAGGACATGGCCTACGAAGATCAACAGGCACACCACTTCTGACACGGTCTACCATGTTAAGCAGGGCAGGCGTGGGAAAAAGGAAGACCCGGATCCTTCGAAGGACCTTCTATACCCTTGGTATTTTCCTCTTTCTCCCATCTATAAACCATGCTCCCCCTTGGTCTATAAAAGGGAGGGCAGGGCTCCCCACTAAAGGGACTAACTTTTGATGGACGACTCACACAAAGACCAGTTCGACACAGGCACAACACATCACACACGCAACCAAGCAGCTACCAAGCTCTTGGCATCCTTTCGATCTTTTCCATCAGAGACTTGGGACCTGTCCCTCTCGACCATTTGTACCCCCTACTATGAACCTTTTCCGGTGTTAATAACATGAGCAGCAACAGACTGGACGTAGGGACATTCAGCACGAACCAGTATAAACCTTGTGTCCTTTAGCGCACCATCCGGGCCTAATGCGCATCAATCATAAATTTACTAGCCGGTGTTTGTTCGAAACACCGACAGCAAGGTTAATGCTTTCACATTTTCCCATGTCTATATTTCTTGGATTTTTATTCCCCTCTTCACTCATGTAAGTAGGAAGCAAGCTTCCATCTAATTAGTGTGTGTCCACCGCTCCAGCAGATCCTTATCAAGATGAAGGAGGTCCCCAACAAGATGAACGAAGTGGGCATCCTCACAGACCATATCTTGGTCCTCATCCTCCGCTGCCTCACCGCCTGCTCCTTGTGTAGCTGCAAGTGTGTTTGCTGCTCCTAGAACCACCTCATCTCGGACGCCGAGTACAGTAAGGAGGTGCCCTAGATTATTGTCGGATTCTTCTATCGCATCTAGAAAGGCAAACACCAGTTCACCAGCATCACCTATGAACACCCCTTGTTATCCTTCTTGCCCTTCCCCATTCATGATGTCGTCGTGTCAGATTGCTATAGCGGCCTCATCCTCTGCTGGTGTTTTGGGTGTCGCCATGTTGTCTACAATCCGATGACTAACAAATGGTTGCTACTGCCGGATAACCTCTGTTCTTGTAGCGAGGCTCGCTTGGGGTTCGATCCAACATTCTCCTCGCACTTCCATTTTTTTGAATATGGGAAGATGAGGGAGGGTGAGTCTATAGGTGTGAGAATCTACTCATCTAAGAGTGGAGCTTGGATCTTTAAAAATCTGAATGGGGTGACGGTATTATAGTTTCCACATATGCGAGAAGTGTGTTTCTTAATGGTTTTATGCACTGGCTCGAGTTCTCCTAGATCGTTGCTATTGATATGGATGGAAAGACAAAGACAAAAATACAGAAGCCACGTGGTGATGCAATCTCCATCCATGAAGCCTAGGGTCAGTTGTGTTTATGTACTGCTGATGTTTACACTATGACTCAACTTTCAATATGGATCCTTAAAGACTATGGTAGTAATAGATAGACATTGAAGCATACAGTGACCACGCTGGAGATATTTGGATAGAATAATATTGAATTTGGTTATGAGGTTTGTGTGCAGAGTACAGAGTGATTGCAGTTCACCTTGAATGAAATTTGATTTTCCTTATTGGGGAGGACAGAACACTGCTTGCATATGACATGAACTACAAAAAAGTTCATGTCCTCACTACACGGTCATCTGCTATCCTAGACCTACCCGGAGTCTATGTATCAATGGACCTCACTTTCTTCCTTATGTTCCCTTGTTCATGGAGTCATTAATAGAGCAGTAAAGGTGCATTTGCTGTATTTTGTTTGTTGAGGTAGGTAGTTGTTTTGATTATATATACAGGCCAATTTGGGCTTGGTAACTAAAGGAATCATGTGTTCAATATCATTAATTCTGCTGCTTTGTGTAGGTAGAGTCTGAGTACTTTTGAACAATTTACCTGCATTAGCTAAGGGAGGAAGAAGCATGGTTCCATGGTGTATTGGCTACCAATCTGAAGGATACACTAATTATATTCATTTTTGCCTAGCAAGCAGCAGTGCCACATGAGAGAAGCATAACTACGCCGTTTCATTATGTAAGTCTGTAGAGATCAGTACCTTTAGTTTGCAATCTATGTACTGCTTGTGTTAGGACATCAGTTGAGAAAGATATTATTTTTAGCGTCCATTGTTATTGTAAGAACATGGTTTATGGATTTAATGATTATATCTGTATGCTTTGCGTTTAGTAAGCTATTAAGGGTCATTTATTGTTTTGTTATCACCACCGCCATTGGTGGTGCAAACGTCCAACACTGTCGCTATACATATTATGCGGTAAGGCTCAAAAGTGTATCACCGCCAAATTGTTTAGTAACCCGACACCGACTAAACGATCATCAAAGGTGGATCGTGGTGCAAGGCGACGGTAACCATGACCTTTGTACTGATGGTTCATATGCTGAAGCGACGGTGATGTTTACCTCTATAGACGTCTCGGTCATCGAAGCTACAGTGAACCTGCACCATAGATAGTCGGGTTGAAGTACAAGGCGAAGGTGCTGGTGACCACTACACAGGCGGTTGATGTGCCCACACGACGGTGATGATAGCCTCTACACAGGCGGATCATTTGCCAATGCGGTTGTATTAGTGTATACCGACACAGACGGGTTGTAACACCCTAGGTGTTTAGGCTTCCACTAAATTGCATGTCATTTCATCAACATGTGCATTATCTATGTCATCATGTCATTATCATTGAAACATACATATGCAACATTTTAAATTGTATGTGTTTCATGCTTGATTGCTTAGAGTGGTAGTAGTGCAACATGTGAATGTAACATGAAACTCTCATACTTGGAAACATGGCAATATGGTAGTAATGTGGCAATTATAAAATGACAACAAGGTCTTGAAACATGTGAGACATTTCATTGCAACATATGAATGAATTGCTTGTTTTACTTTCTTTATCACATGTGATCATTAGAAGTGGTATAACAATTTTGTAAAGTGGTTGATCATGGTCTATTACACCTTAACTATACTTAGGTTACTTGTTGGGACATTGTTCATGTAGATCAAAATGACCAAAATGCCCTCAAGTGCAAGTTTGACTTGAATTGACCCTTGGAGTGTCATCGTTTGACTAATTCAAAAGTCCAACTTAGAGACTTTGCATGGCTGTGCACTCTTTACCAAAGTTGTAGCTAATTTATCAAGTAACAAAAGTTGTTTTATGACCAACTCATGAAAATGGCTAGAACATGCTCAAACATGGCCCACAAGTCAGAAGTACATGCTGATTTCAGACTTAGGAATTTTTCTAAGTCCTTAACTGTGTTGCAGTTTCTTGTACCCAACTTTGTCACCTTGTATCTCCCTAACCAAGCCAAACCAGCTTGAGCTCCAGTGGAAAGAGTTGTAGTTCACGTATAGATGAGCAACTTTGTTAACTATGGCATAGTCTAGATCGTCACGGATCAGGAGCTAATCACCGTCTAATCGGCGCGCTCGACCGATTCCGTTATCTCGAATGTGATCTCAAATGATCGACATTCATCGACAATGACGCCGCGTGGGTACACACATTGCGGGACCTCTGATCGCGCTGCCACGCGCCGTGGCTGATCTAAAGCTGCTGCCCGTTGTCCTCCACTTCAAGCCAGCGCCTCACCACTCGCTCGTGCACTCGCCATTTCACCCTGCCCTCTCCTTCCTCCGCGTGAGCATGGCGACCGGAACGCCGAAGCAGCGCCGAGCCAAATCCACCGAAACCGAGCGCCCTTGCTCGATTCATCCCTGACGCAGCACCACCGTGAGCTCCTCCACGTCCGTGACCCCACCGCCAATCCATTTTCGTCCCAGGTAGAGCTCACCGCGTAGGTGGCTCCACCGGGTCGCCATGACCGCCGCCGCCGCCAAGCGCAAGATGGTCCGTCTTTGCTCGAGCTCCTTATCGCCCTTCTCTCCCTTGCGCTAGCCTCTGGGTGGGACACGGAAGCTCGTTGAGTGTGCCACTAGGGCCGTGACGTCGTAGCTTCGCCGGAGCCGGCCATGCCGTGGCCGAGCACCGCCGTGGCCATCGCCACCCCTCCTAATTGTGTCAATAGTTGCAAATAAGGGTTCCCCTAGGTCCGCTAGGGTGAGGCGAACCCTTAGGCACCGTTGGTCTCACCGGAGAAGCCACCGACGGCGAGTCCCGCCGTCGTCTTCCTCCGTCCCCTGCTTCTCTCGACGCGCACGTGAGTCCACCACACTGGCTGGGCCTTGTGACAAGGTGGGAGCAAGCTGGGCTACGCCTGATCTTGGTCGCGCCCGGTGGCTTTCAACCTGGTCATTGTTCCTTCGGGCAAGCCCAACAGTGGCTGAGATTGTTTTCTTATTTTGTTTGCTTTATTATTTCACAGCTTTGTATTGATATTCAAAAATTTGTATTGCTTAGTATATAGATCCAAATGCTATGGTTTCAATTTTGTTGAGTTCCTAGTATTGTCTAGTATTTAATAAAAATATTATATGAGCACATGTTTTAAAATTCTGGATAAATTAAATAGGACTTTGAAATGTGTTTTTGGATACATGCAAACTTGTTTGAATTTTATCTTGAGTTTCTGTGGTCCAAAAATTATGAAATTTTGTGGGTAGTCTATTATTGCTTATTAGAAGCTCTGGTTAAAATTTCAGAGCTAGTGCATGTGTAGTTTTTAAGTTATAGAATTTCCTTTTATTAATGGGTGGATCTTGTGTGAATTTTCATAATTTTTCTATAGATCCAGTGGAGGTAAAATTTGATGAGTACTATTTTTATGCTAGAATGATGCTAGGAAAAATGGGAAATCTGTTGCTTGACACTTTTAATAAGGTTTCCTAATTATGCTAGAAATAGACATGTCATCTGTTATTTTAGATACAGCAAGTTCTACTTGCCCAATGGCTTTGAAATTTTTATGGTAGTCTATGTGCAGCATGAGATAGCTACTGTAATTTTTGTAGATTTTTATGAATAGTTTTACTATATATTGCTTAAATCACCTAATTAACTAAATAAATTGGAAAAGGATATTAAATAAATTATTTAGAAGTTGGCACTATACTTTCTGATGTTTCTTAGGTATGAAAAATAAGTTGGTAAACTTGGATTGATCAAATTATGCTTTTGCACAATCATTAATTAAGTAAGTTAGTAACCCTGTCATTTCTGGACAGATTCTAAGTTTACTGGAACTTGATTAGGTTAACTTAAGAATCATGCTTTGATGTTTACAAATGAATTATAGAAAATTTCATAAGATTTCCAGAATGTCCTCTTGCAAGTCATTTGGAATTGTAGAACTCTGGTTGTGATTGGATTAAGGGACTATTTGGATGCATATGAAACTTTAAATGTTAAAATTATGTATACCTTTACTATTCTAAGTTGTGGTAATGTTCCTAGGTGTTAGGCCTTTAACTGAAGATGAGCATCTTTATCTTAGGTTATACAAGTTAGGTAAGTTGATCTTGTTATTTAAGTTAAGTAGATACATGCTTAAAGTGATTTGAATAGAGCAAATTCCTCGGTAAACGAGTGTCCAGTGATGCTTTCGTAAACACTCACTGTGATTCATTCATCATGAGCATCATGTCATTCCTTATGCATCCATGATATTTATCATTTGCATCGGCATGCAATAGGTGTACCGGAAGGAGTAACCCTGCTGGAATTCGAGGAACCGAGCGAGCAGCAGCAGCCGACGCCGGAGATTCAGGAGGAGCAGCCTTCAGGAGAAGTGCCAGACGAGGTCGCCGTTGAGTGCCCGGACCACCGTCCTTGCAACTTTATGAAAGGCAAGCCCCGGAGCATATTAAGCCTCCTAATTTCCGAAATGCAGTTACAATATTATTGTTACATATATATATTGTTGCATTAAGTTTAGGTGTTGGATGCAAACAATTGCTGCATTGGTTACCCAATCCTTGTCCAGATATTGTTACCCTGAATCCTATGTAGCTCAGGCTCGTGTAGTGCTTAGCCCTGCTTAAATGCGGTAGAAGTCGGGTGATTTCCTGTCACCTGCAAGATATAGGAATATACATGTGGCATGGTTGGCTATATTTGCTATCGTGGAAAAGAACCAGTCTTAATTTGAAATGAAGACCGGGCGGAGGCTTGCCGATTTGCAGTGACTCCGTCTATATCGATTAAGGACTGAATCTTAGAGCCTTTCCTGTTCATGTTGAACGCATGCCTCTCTCTTAGTTGGCCGGGTCTGGAGACCGACCACGAAGCCGAGTACCTCACCTCAGGCCGGGAGTCGATAAGTATAAAGTGCGCCTTGGAAGGGAGCCGTAGGCGTGAGTCCAAGGGCAGGTGATTTAAAAGTCCTGATCGTCCTGGCAGAAGGGTAATCCCTGAGAGTGCTGACGCTGATCGAACCCGCGAATTTGGTTCCTGAGATGTTCCAAAGGTGACCCACGGCTACCCTTGCAAAGTATGCCAGGGTGAGAGTTAGGAATACCCCCTCAGCTGAGTTGTAATTCGATTCGAATCGCCGTCTCTCCCGGTTAGTGAGAACTTGACGGGCTTATCTCCAATGTAGATACACTTAATAACTTAATGGTTCGGAAATGATGATATGATGATAACAGCCTTATTATACCTGCTATGGTTAATATTGTTTGCTCCTAATAAATGAGTGCTCTAGTACAGGTGCTAATCTAGTGGACAGGCAAATAATGATAAGCATGATGCTAAGTTTAAATTGGTTACTATAATCATAAGCTCTTTTATGCAACTGTGTCAAGCTAGCCCACCTGAAAAGCCTTGCATGATCCTTGGTGTCTTTTATTTCTGGTTTTTGGCGGGTAAGTCTAGCTGAGTACCTTCTCGTACTCAGGGTTTATCTCCCACCTGTTGCAGATGACCAGTTCTTCTTTGGTTGCTGCAAGTATTGCCTTCTCCCAGCTAGGGATGAAGACTAGGCCATTGGGCGCGGTCTCTACTAGTTCTCGTACCTGATAATGCTTTTGTGGGACATGGACTCTGATCTGGCAATGTATTTGAAACTATGAAGTTATGTACTAAACTATGTTGCTTCCGCGCATTTAAACTTGGTTTGTAATATTTTATTTGAACTCTGATGGATGTAATCCGAATGCTACTTATGAAATGTTGTAACGGATGATGTGTTGTGTTGAATCAGTACGATCTTGGTTTGTATGTCGAGAGTTGGTTGAAATCCTTCATGATTTCCGGACTACCGGGATTATGGGAGCTTAAGTACAGGAATTTGATCGCTTCGGTGATTGTTCTTGTACTTACGTTCTTATGATTTGGTCGGTTCTGTTACACGGGTCGTGCTCCAATGCGACGGAACTAAGGAGCTTATCACGGCCGGATCATAAGCCAATACATCGGTGTAGTGTATACCACAGTCGGTCTTAGATACCGACGATGAGGGCTATGACCATCACTGCCGACAGCATACTACTGAGGCCAAAATAAGGCTGCGATGGGGGTTACAACAAGGCTATGAAAGGTCCGAGTGTAGTAGTGTGAGGTGATGAAAACTGTGGTGACGCAGGCAATGCCGAGGCAATCGGCCAATCGCTACTTGGTGCGAGTAGGAGAGACAGTTGAAACATCTGCCTTGAAGCTCAGCGGGGATCCTTCGGGCCTATGGGAGCTGCTCTGGGCGAGGCTCAACTGAGGTGGCTACAGGTCACATCTCTGGCCGAGGAAGGATCTCCCGCCAACCTTCGGCATTGTGACCAGAGACCTGTCCGCATTGGCTGAGACGTTGGCGGGTAGGGACACAACCATCCACTGGCCGAGCAGGCATGCCGCACACCATCTATGGGTGCGTCCGTCTACGATTCCTCCATCTTCTTCCTTGTCTCTATCGTCCAGCATCCGCTCCGCCACGGTCCACAACCACGATTGAACGAATCTAGGCGCACGACGGGGACGTTGTTACCGGCTTCACCAGCCGACGGACAACATCTAGATAGGTTGTGGGGTGGTCGTCGTTGGACTCCTTGCCATCGTAGCTTCGTGCGCCTTCCTGAGGTTGGGTAGAATGGTGGGTAGAACATAGCCGCTACCGGTGAGGGCGTGGAGCCTGGCGTCGGGGACGGGGAGGGAATCCGCGGAGGCTCTCCAGCGCTGGATCCCGCAGGAGCGAACTCGACACAACTGCTGCTACTGTAGACGACCGTGGCATTAGGGCCCGGTGTCGTTGTCAGCGGTGACGGAGAGGGGCCCCGCGGAGAAGCTTCGGTGTTGGTTGTCGTGGGGAACTCGGCGGCCGCGATGGCGGGCCCCGTCATCGCCGGAGGCAGCGGTGGGGGCATGGAAGGCCACACGGCGCTGGATCCCATGGCGAGCAGGGTGGCCACGTCGTCGTCGGTGCCCGCCCCGCGTCAGAGGGGGCGTTGGCTCACCAGATCTGACCCCCACGCGAGGAGGCGGGGAGCCCGTGGCGACGGAGGTGCCGTCCCCCCGGCGGCGTGAGGGGCTGGGGGGCACCGGCGTCGTGGGCATCTTCCGTGGCGTGCATAGGGGGCGATGCACCGTACCGGATCTCCGCAGCGGCCGTGGCGCGTGGGGAGGATGGCCCCGGCGGCGTCGGGATGGCCCTCATGACAACTGTATAATTTTCCAAGGTCAAAGAGCACCTGGCCAATTCAAAAATAAAAATAAAAAGGGCATCCACGCAGCGGGTCTGCCATGGCCGGCTGCGGCGCACAGAAGGTGAAGCTCGGGGTGGGAGGGGGCCGCCGGCGCCGGAGCGTTGCCACGGCAGCGGCGGCTCGGAGGCCACCAGGCCGGGTGGAGCCCTAAAGGGCCTGTTCGGGCTTTTTTCCTCCACGTTTAGCTAATTCTCATGGTCTTAATCATCCTTCAGGTATTCAAGTCCCTCCTCCAAGCTCTTGTGTCTTCTCCAAGTTTCCTGAACTTCCAAGTCTGAAGAGATGTAGTCGCTTCCAGCATCACACGAACTCTTCAGCTAGCGATTATGTTCTGCTTGTCCTCCGAATATAAACCTGCCTAGAATTTCATCAATGCACAAGCAAAGCACATAATGTCAAACTGGGCTTTGTACAGTTTTATTTTCAAAACACACTTTGTTTCTAGATTTCCAAATTGCCCAACATATAGCAGCCACTCCAAATGTATGAGCATTTTTTCCATCAGGAATCCATACTTTGACCCCACTCCCAAACCTGCTGCAATGATCGAGTTACATTGTTTGCTTTGGGCCAGTGCAAGTAGTAATGATCCCCCAAATAACCTTGGACAGGACACTCAAAGAACGGATGAGAGATTGATTTATTGTTATCATAGAAAGAGCACTTAGGGTCAGCAACCCATCCTCTTCGAATAAGAATATCCTTTGTGAGAATTGCATTGTTCTCCATTAGCCACACAAAGATTTTGACTTTTGGAGGAATATTCCCTTTCCAAATGTGTTTGTGACAAGTCCCACATATATTTGGAGTAATTGCATTGTACATAGATTTAACTGAAACTTTTCCAGTTTTTTTCCCGTCTCCAGTATATCATATCACCCCTTAAGGCAAACTGAAAATCTTGGACTTTCTAACAACTCAAGTACCACTGAATTCTCAGTTCAGGATATAACCATCTTCAAAATGATAATATTCATATTCCTCACTAAGCACCATTTCGCAGTGGCCTCCTTGTGTTCACAAAGAAGGAAAAGCACTTAAATCGCTCACATAAAGGGGAAATCAGACAGACATACGAGGAGCAACAGGTATTCATCACAGGATCGTCTAGTTGAGGGCACGCACCGGGCGGATTTGTTTCTCTGTACAAACACATCTCTATATTAATCTTCAGAGTTCAGACAAAAGAAAAAACGGGCACATATGGTCAACTGTTTGAAGGGAAAGATGACATGGTTTTTGTTCATCTTGTCTCATCACCTGTTGAAATTGTTAATTTTCTGGCCCGTTCGCGTGCCCTTAAACCCGGCTTGATCCGCTTCTTTTTTCATCTGGAACAGTGTTTTTCTCTCACAAATTCCTCCAGCATTCCTCCAAACCATCCAAATTCCTCTAGAATTTCTCCAAACGAACAGGCCCTCTGTCTACAGTTCCTATCTTCATATTTTTGTCGGATTTAATCCGAAGGCAAGGGAAAGAAAAGATGATTTGGTATTATCTCAAATACTATCTTGTCTGAAGCCTTAAGATCACCTAGACACCTCAGTCTGCGAATTGCCCGATGGAATCCCAGATTTAATTTGACTCGTAGCAGCGCACCCGCTAAAAGGCTTTCCATATCACACACACAACACACACACTTGACATGGTGAATTGGTCCGGCTCATTTCCAGTATAGGTATAACGAAGCTCTCTGAACTAGTCTAGCGCCATGTCTGATAGCTCGTCGTGCACAGGTGCTGCAATTTCATATGGAAGCATCTCTGACCAGACTAGACTAGACTGAGCATCACCACTGACTAACCGTGGTTTTTGAACCAGCTCGTCGTGTTTGAATTTTAATCCTCTTCTACTGACTACTTGTAGTGTTCACCACAACCACTGTCAGTGCTACTGGAACTCAGAAGAGGAGGAATCCACCCTGGCTTGACCGATGCACTGCTCGATCAACCATGCATGCCTCACCTCGTCCGGCTCCTCAGCTCGATCAAGATTCAAACACCAGCCGAACCTCATGAATTTATCATCCCGCACTTGGCTTGCATTGGTTGGCGTACATGTGATCGATCGAATCACCAAGGCAAGCGCAAGCTCAAGCGAGCTCGCCGTGGTCATCCCGCCGTGCGCGCGGAGCCCTGGCTGGCAGGCTGGAGTGCCAATCCGCCAGGCGCCATTGCCCCGGCCAACAGCCCAACACCCAACAGGATCGGAGGCGGGCGAGGGCGACCTTGCTTTGCTTGGGTCACGGAATGGTGGTGGCGGGGCGCCATTCTAGAAACCAATGGCCAACGGGATCGGAGGCGGGCGCCCTATTTTCTCGCGGTTGGTTTCAGTTCAGACTTTTTTTTAATCTGTTTCAGTTCAGATTTGAGACATGGAGTAGGGCGCGGAACGAACCCATGTAGTATTTGCTGAAACTAATCGCGGCAAAAACAAGCAAAATCCATCGATATAAGCGTAAGCGGTAAGCGGATCCCACCTCTGCCGCCAACGTGCGCGTTCTTCACCTTCACGGCTTCACGCACGCACGTACGCCTCCACATCCACCCAAAGTCTATCGTCGTCGATCCATCGGCAGCAACATCTCATCTCGGTGACATGGATTCCAATGAAGATCGCAGCCCCACCGACAATAAGGCTTCCATCGCCCTCCTGCGCCACCACCGTGCCGTTGGCAACAGGCGTCCACTTCGTGCACCGCGTCAACGTCTGCACGCCGCTCCTCCCGAGGTTTTCGTGCACCGCGTCGACGCCTGCGCCGCTCCTCCCGAGGTTCTCATGGCTGATCTAGAGCCGGTGCCTGGCACAGGTCTCGACGACGATGGCTACAGCAGGATCTGGTACTTCTACCATGCCAAGAAATTCACGAACACGCGAGGCAAGCTCAGCGGGTACAGGCAGCGCGCGGTCACCGGCGGCGGTGGCGGCACGAGCTGGCACTCGGAGATAAGCCACAAGGACGTCCGGGGATCCGTTGACGGCACGTTCTGCACCTTCTCCTACGGCCGAAAGGCAGAGCCCTCCGCTCGAACGATCGACAGGATGGGGTGGTGCATGGTGGAATACTGTTAGACATAATCTATTGCTTCCCATTTCTCCTTGGTTGAAGACTGGTCGGCTCAGCCGACCACTCCCTGTTGAGAGTTGGGAACTGATCGGCTCTGCTGACCAGTTCCTGTAGCTGTAACAGTATTGCAATAGGCCACCTCTAGTACATTAGTTGATAGCTATTACATCAACCATGTCTTGGTAGTGGGCTGAGGTAAGCTTTGTACTGCTAGGAGTAGTTGGTATACTCTGTACCTTAGGAGTAGGTAGTTGGTGTACCCTGTACCTTAGGAATAGGTAGTTGGTGTACTCTTGTACTCAGGAGTAGGTAGTTGGCCAACAACTATGTACCTGGTAGAGGTACAGCTAGAGTTGTATATATTCCATCCAAAGGGCAATGTAATACTTAGTTCAGTTGCCACAAACCAAAGGGCAGGGCTTCGGCCAACGCTGGTGCTTGTGCTGAGTGTGTGTGTGCGATGTTCTCAATCTCGTCTTCTACCTCTAGCCATAGTGAGTGAGTGTGTGTGCTGGTAAGCTAGTTGCTTACCTGTGCATGGCAACCAGGGATCAACAAGTGGTATCACAGCTGTAAAAGCGCCATCACCGGATTAACCGCTGGCGATGACGGATGGTTTAGAGATGGTCAATAGCAGTGGCGCTGCTGTGGCTGCCTAGCCACGATAGGAGGTCATTGTGCACACGGTATGGGAGGTCAGCCGCACCAGTTGGCCGACGCTGACTCGCACCAACTATGGTGAATGGGCGGTGACAAAGAAGGTCAAGCTCAGAGCCCGACGGCTCTGGAATACCATTGATAAGGGTACCGACAACGAAGAAGATGACATGTCAACGTTGGAAGCTATTCTCGCTGCTGTGCCAGTGGAGTACAGGGAGCCGTTGGGGGCGAAAAGCTCTGCTAAGGAGGCATGGGAGGCCATTGCGGCGATGCGCGTTGGTTCCAACCGTACAAAGAAGGCAACGGCCCAGCTGCTGAAGCAGGAATACACCAACCTCAAGTTCAAGGATAGTGAATCGGTGGAGGACTTCTCCCTCTGCCTGCAGACGCTCATTAGCAAGCTGAGGAGTCACTGCATCACCATCGACGAAGAAGAGACGGTCTCCAAGTACCTCTACTCCGTGCCAGCGAAGTACATCCAGATTGCTCTCTCCAAAAGACGATGCTGGACTTATCAACCCTCACCATTGAGGATATGACAGGTCATCTGCGGGCGGTGGACGATTGTATGGAGCAGGCCACAGCAATGACAGACAGCGGCAAGCTGCTGCTGACAGAAGAGGAGTTTGCTACCCAGATGAAGGAGAAGAAGTCCGGAGAAGCCTCCTCCAGCTGCGGTGGCAATGGCAAGCGCCGCGGCAAGGCTTCTTCAGAGAAGAAGAACAAGGTCGACCCCAACGCCTATCGGCGCTGCGGGAAGACGGGCCATTGGGCAAAGGAGTGCCCAAATCTCAAGCAGGAGAAAAAGGCTGAGGCTCATCTAGCATAGGTTGATGATGATGATGAGGCCACTCTCTTGATGGCGACGTTCTGTGCACTGCACGATGTTGAGGCTAAGGAGAAGGGAGAGGGGATGGCAGTGGAAGGGCCTAGGAAGGCTCTGACGGCTATCAACCTCGACGAACCGCGCGCCCAAGTCCACCTCGAACATGTGGGTGGCAAGCAGGAGCAGCGGTGGTACCTGAACTTTGGCGCCAGCAACCACATGATGGGCTCCAAGGCAGCTTTCTCCGAGCTCGACGACGACGTGACCGGCACGGTGAAGTTCGGTGACGGCTCAAGGGTGGCGATCCGAGGGCGCGGCACCATCATCTTTAGGTGCTAGAACAGCGAGCACCGCATGCTAACGGATGTATATTACATCCCGCAGCTGTGTTCAAGCATCATCAGCATTGGCCAGCTGGATGAGCGCGGCAGCGAGGTACTGATCAAGGATGGCGTCCTCAGGATCAGGGACCGGGAGCAGTGGCTTCTTACCAAGGTGAAGAGGCCCCGGAACTGGCTGTACCTGCTCGAACTCAAGGTGGAGCAGCCCATCTGGTTGGCTGCACGGCGCACGGAGGAGCCATGACTGTGGCATGCTCGGTATGAACATCTTAGCTTCGACGCTCTTGGTCGGCTAGAGAAGATGGTGACTGGGCTGCCTCACATCGAGCATGCAGGCGAGCTATGTGATAACTGCCTGGCCAGGAAGCAAAGAAGGCCGTTGTTCCTGAAGACGGCGAAGTACCCGCGGCAGAGACCCTCGAGCTGGTCCATGGTGACCTCTGTGGGCCGATCACGCCGGCGACGCCCGACGGGCACAAGTACTTCATCTTGCTGGTGGATGACTACAGCTGGTACATGTGGCTGCAGCTTCTGACCAGCAAGACCGAGGCGGCGGAAGCAGTCAAGAAGTTCAAGGCGTGCGTGGAGGCGAAGAGCGGCAAGAAGTCGTGCGTGCTGTGGACTGATCGTGGCGGCGAATTCACTTTGGTGGAATTTGCTACGTACTGCGCGGATCAGGGCATGGTGCAACACCACACCGCGCTGTACTCGCCACAGTAGAATGGCGTGGTGGAGCGACGAAACTAGACAGTGGTCGGCATGGCTCGATCCATGATGAAGGCTAAGAAGATGCCGGCAGAGTTCTAGGGAGAGGTGGTGACCACGGCGGTGGTTATCCGTCGTTCGAGGCTTGGCATGAACGCAGGCCAAATGTGTCCTTCCTCAGGACATCTGGCTGCGTCGGCCATGTGAATAACACCAAGCCTCACCTCGGCAAGCTAGAAGACAGGATCACGCCAATGGTGCTGCTGGGCTACGAGGAGGGCAACAAGGCCTATCGGCTTTATGATCCCAAGAGAGGCAAGGTGGTGATCTCTAGGGATGTGGTGTTCGATGAGAAGGCGGCCTAGGACTGGGACAGTCTGGGCACGAGGGAAGCTAGCGGCTTCACCAGCAGCTTCGTCGTCGAGCACATGGTCATCCACGGTGGTGGAGATGCTAGAGAAGAGGTGCCGAGCACTCCAGCAATAGAACCGAGCACTCCTGGGGCAGTGCCGAGCACTCCAGGAGGAGTGCCGAGTACTTTAGCAGCAGTGCAGAGCGCTCCAGCAGTAGAGTTGATCACTCCATGAGTGGTGCCGAACGCTCCAGCAGTGGATCCGACCACTCTGGCAATGGTGCCGAGCGGTCCAGCAGCGATGCCAACCACTTTAGCAGTGGTGCCGAGCGGTCCAGCAGCGATGCCGACCACTTCAGCAGAACAGGGAAGCCGGGGACCACCGATCGAGTTCACCTCCCCTCTAAGCGACAGTAGCGAGTTCATGGATGCCTTCCACGACGACGAGGAGGTCCGGTTCCGTAGGCTCGACAACATCGTCGGCAATGCAGGGGCCATAGGCCTGGCGAGTCGGCTGCTCGATGATCCAGAGCTACTCCTTGTTAGTGTCGAGGAGCCACCGACGTTCGCAGTGGTTGAACGCGACGCCAATTGACGACGGGCGATGTTGGAAGAGATGAAGGCCATCGAGGACAATGGCACATGGGAGCTGGTAGACCCACCGGTGGGCTGCAGGCCGATTGGTTTGAAGTGGGTCTACAAGGTGAAGCAGGACGAGTGCGGCGCCATTGTCAAGTACAAGGCTCGGCTCGTCGCCCGCAGCTTCGTGCAGCGTGAGGGCATCGACTTCGAGGAAGTCTTTGCTCCGGTGGCGCGAATGGAGTCCGTTCGCTTGCTGTTGGCCATGGTAGCAGCGAAGGATTGGCGTGTCCACCACCTCGACGTGAAGTCTGCGTTCCTCAATGGCGAGCTCACAGAGACGGTCTTCGTCAAGCAAGCTCTGGGCTTCGCCGTCAAGGGCGCTGAGCACATGGTGCTCAAGCTGCGCAAGGCGCTCTATGGGTTGTGGCAGGCCTCTTGGGCGTGGAACGCCAAGCTCGATGCCACCTTGGGCGAGCTTGGGTTCACTCGCTGCGCTACAGAGCACGCGCTCTACACGCGGCGACGGGGAAGGAGGAGCTCGTCGTCGGCGTGTACGTGGATGACTTAATCGTCACCGGAGCACGAGTAGAGGACATCGATGGTTTCAAGCGTGAGATGACGGCTTGTTTCAAGATGAGCGATTTTGGCGTGCTCCCCTACTACCTCGGCATCGAGGTGAGACAAGGGAAGCAGAGCATCTCCCTGGATCAGCACGCCTATGCGGAGAAGCTGCTGGAGCGCGGTGGCATGGTAGAGTGCAAGCCGTGCGCGACTCTGATTGAGGAGCGGGTGAAGCTGAGCAAGCACAGCACTGCTACAAAGGTACAACTAGAGTTGTATATATTCCATCCAAAGGACAATGAAATACTTAGTTCAGTTGCCACAAACCAAAGGACAAGGTTTTGATCAATACTTGTGCTTGTGCTGAGTGTGTGTGCGCTATTCTCAATCTCTTCTTCTAACTGGCCACAGTGAGTGAGTATGTGCGGGGATCCAGGATCAACAAATACGATTTCGTCGCCGACGACAAGAAACAAGACGAAGCCGCCGACGACAGCAGCAACTACGTGCTGTGCAAGGTCTACCGCTCGCCTCGCGCGAAAGGGAAGTCGGCGTCGGCGTCGGCCTCCAGCAAGAAAGGCTCGTGCAAGCAGACGGCCAAGAAGAGGAAGGCCGGCGGTGACCACCCCGAGGCGCCGCCAGCCAAGTCGATCCAGCAGCAAGAACAGGTGCAGCACGAAACCGCCTAGTCGCCTACTGCTATCAGCCAGAAGACGTGCAGGAGGTTTGCGTGCAGCAGGCCCAGGCGCGGAGTTGGAGCACTGGCACGGCGGTGTCAACTTCAACATCGAAGACTTCAACGTCGACAAGTGCATGGATATCCTGGAGATGTTGCAAGACGAGCCGGAGCCGGGACTGGGGCAGCGCCAATCGCCGAGCCGGAGCATGACGGCCGGTTCATCCAGCTACCGTGTGGTCCGGTGTTGGCCGCCGAAGTCACCGGAGATCTGCTCGGCCCAGTGACGACGATGTTCGGCGATTGCAGCAGCTACACGCCGAGTTGGTTGTACACAGGAATAGGAACACATGATGCAGCAGCGGGCTTCTTCAACTTCAAGGATCTTCCCTCCACCTTCCCTATCTCATGTGTTGACAGGGCTACAACTAGCATGATGTGTGTGTTCTTGGTTAATGCTGCATAAGTTTTTGTGCATCAAGTGTAGCTTTTTCCTAGCTGGGTAGAGATTATTTACCATGCATCAGACAGATAGTGGCAAGTTCTTCTATCTATCGTCTCTGCTTGTCAAGTTGACAAATATCGAGTTTGCAATGTAATGTGATATATCCCCTAAAAAAATGTAATGTGATATAACCGATGATCAATCTGTTCTTGCAATATATAATTGCCTTTCTGCAGACTTGCATGTGATGATCGTTTGTAACATAATGCTTGTGATGAACTTATAGTTCAATCAGCACGTGTTGTGTGTACTTGTGTTCCATGGTAAACTTTGTGCTTGCCATGTTCAGAAGGAAGTTCAGGAGCAGCCAAGCGCCGGCCACGCCGGAGCATGGGAGCAGGGCAGAGACGCCGGCAGCCTGTTCCTCGTCCCCGTTTGCCGGAGCGGCCTGCCGATCGACCTGCTCCTCGTCCGGGGAACGCGGAACGCCTGGCCGCTTGCATTGCCTACTGAGACTTCACATCAGATTACTCAGAGTCATGTGGCGGCCATGTTTCAGATTATGCTACCATTAGTGCTGTGTCTGTGTCTCTATGACGGCTGATGATCGTTCCTGCTTGCCCTTCGTCCAACTTGTGTATCAATTTGGATCTGCTCCTGTGAAAATCTAACTGTGATTCACTAGCTTCATGCGTGGGGATCATGCAAATATTCTGAGTTCACAGGAACAGTGGCGGAGCCACCGCCTTGAGAGCCGGCAGCCACCCGGGCCCGTCGGCGAAGTCAAAGGAGAATTTTTATGAATTTTTATTTATATATCAAAGAGAAACACTATATTTTTTTTAATATAAACGACTTTATATAATGAGAATCATAATGACATCACTCCTTCCGTACCAAAAACAAATACACATCTCGTTTCGCTAGGGTTATACTTAAAAAATTGACTAACTAAATACAAAATAGTGTCAACATTTATATCTACAAATAATTTATTATAAAAATATATACCACAATTAATCTACTGGTATTTATCATGCATCATATTCGTACGCCATCTATCTCAAAATAAAAGCAATCTAGATTTTAAGAGGACAACTTAAGATGTGTTTGGTTCCATGGATATCCCTGTACAGAACATGGATATTCATGAATATATGGTGTTTGGTTGGATGGATAAGTTAAACCTGTTGATCCATAGTTGGGAATATTTTGGATAGATGTTGGATATCGTGGCCCTCAAAAATCTAATGGATGAGCTTATCCACATGTTGATTAGCGCATGTTTGTGTGACAATTAGATTAGTATAGTGCTAATTAACATATTTTATTTTCACTTAGTGATTTTAATGACAAGATTAGTGTTGGTGCATATTTATTAGTGTATAATTAGTTGTTATTATTTTTAAATAATGGATATAGTTAGTCAAGTATTCTCATCCCATCCAATCTCATCCATCCAACCGAATAGAAAAATGGCTCACCTCATCCATCCAACCAAACAAACAACATGGATATATCTATATCCTAAAATCCATGGTTCACTATAGCCCATCTACAGGTCCAGGAACGACGTCTGGGAGAGTCGGGTGACACCACTGCCTCACTGCGGCGGCACCGCTTCCCCCGCCGCCGGTGAGTGGAGGGCAATGCTCTGGGGACCCTCCTACAAGGGTAGGTACAATTTTTCCCCTTTATTTATTGATTTGGTGGCTCATTGTTTTCATGACTAGAGTTAGGAAATTTGGGATATTATGAATTTTTTTGTGTTCGCTGTTGGTATTTGATGCGTACATTAGGTTTACGATATAGCCAGCCTGTGGATCCGACGTAAACTTAGTGTTGCATGGACCTAGGTAGTTGATAAATGAAGAATTTGGATAGGTTTGTTTGCTGACTTTGTTGTCATCACTGTGAAGGTTGTGATGCGTTACTGTGGAGTGAATGCACATATTTGGTTTGGAAATATGTAGTTGTTGGTCGTGTTGATGGCTTGTTTCATATTTTGTAGATGGATCGTTTAGTGCGATTGTTTCATGGTGGCAACGTTAAAGGAAATGGGGAATCTGAAACCATGCACGAACAAGTTCAGTTCTTTAGTCAACCTCCTAGTTTTGATGCTTTCCTAAGCCAATGCCGGGAGAAATTTAGGTGGGCAATAAGTTTGAGAGGTCGATTTGACTGTGGAAAGGAAAGAGAACACTATGTGTTAATGACTTTGTTATGTGAGGATGAATGGAAGAATTATAAGAAAGTTGTCAAGAGTAGCAGTGTTAGGTGCTTGGAAGTTGTTGTGGAAAAGGGGTGTATCCCATTTGTGGTGTCTGTGGATGATAATGTGGAAGTCGAGTCCATAGAGAACCTTACCTAAGATGAAGTGTTGCAGTTGGTTAGTGTTAGGGAAGTTGATAGATCCTTTCAGCTTGGTGCCTTGAATGATGACTTCAATGTGGAAACGTTTGTCGAGGATGATGGGAACGGAGATGGAACACATGATATGGACGACATAGTTAGCTGGGAGTAGTTAGTACCGCTGACACTCCACAGTGGAAACGAGGAGGATTGGCTAGATGATACAAACTAGCTTCAATCTTCCCTTCCCTCTATCATTTCCAGAGGGTTTGGTGATGGCGGAACCCAACGAACAAACTCAGAATATGGCCAGCTCTTCGAGGGTTGTAACGAAACAATCTAATCAATGGATCAAATATTTTGTCGGGTCATAAACCCGGGGTCCCTCATGGATCGGCTTCCCAACAAAGGCTCGGCCCAACAGACAACGTTGCAAGCAACGCGCTACTCATGGGCCGGCCCAAATACCTAGACGACAGGCCAGAAGGACGATCCAATCTCCGACCGAAAGGCCTAGCCGAGGAGGAACGACGCCCGCTTCCGACTCCGGCCCACCTCTCCGAGCGGAGCGCTCGCCTCGGACTCCAGCCCACCTTAGGACGGTCTCTCCTACCGGAAGGCCTGGCCAAAATGCCACTTCTGACTCTAGCCCGCTTCTCCGACCGGGAATGCATTGGACCCCTGCCTACGGCTCCTCTCCGACTGGCGCAATCAGAGCCGACTGGGACCGACCGACTGGGGACGCCCGCTCGGTAAGGACCAGGAAACAAACGGAGAAAGTAAGGCAGTGCACTCAAGTCAACCGCAATACCAAGGACTGTACCCTGTACACCTGCAGGACAGTACTCTGCGACCTCCCTGACATGACAGAGCCCAAGCAATATTGTAGGTGCTGACATTTTCCCCAACAGTGTTGTGGGCGCCATCAACTCCCATACCAGACAAACGTGGTAAGGCTCCCCCCACGTGGCTCTGAGGCATCAACAATGTTGTGGGCGCTGGCATTTACCGTGCCAGGCGAACATGGTAAAACCCCCTGCATGCCTCTCGGCATCAATAGTATGGCAGGTACCGACATCTGCCATACCTGAAGAAAACGACGCAACCTCCTACGTACATCTGACATTCAACAGTATTGTGGGAGCCTACCATCATCTTGTACCCACCGGCGTCGGCAGCAAGACTTAGCAGCGAACGTACTCCCTCCCTCTCACTTGTAAGGACATCTCCTTCATCTATAAAAGGGGGATGCACTCTCTTCCAATAGATAGGTTCATTTTAGATCGATCAAGTTCTCTAGTACACAACAACAGAACCGCCAGGTTCAAACCACAAGCACACGCTCGAACACTTAGCTCACAGCGGGGCTCCCATCACTTTCGGCCCTTCCGACCGGACCTCTTGTACCCCCATCTTTCTCCTTCTCGTTTGTAACCCCACTGCAAACTTTGAGCACCTGGGCTCAGGAATAAAGTCACCGACCGACTCAAACTGGACATAGGGCACGTTGCCCGAACCAGTATAAACCCTGTGTCATTGAGTGTTAGGCCACCTCCGATCACAACGTACGGCAAAACTACAAATATTTACATGTTGATCACTTTCTGCACCGACAGTTGGCACCGTCCGTGGGGAAGACGTTGTACGTTCAACACTTTTGATCATCGGATGGCCCACTTTTCCGCCACCTTCGCCATGGCGGGCTCAAGCGATACGACTCGCTTCGGTTCACTAGAGTTTCCCGCACTCCCTCCTGTTGGGATGTGGGTTCCACCCATCTTCGAGCCATCCTAGGCCTTCATCTTTGGAAGCCTAGACTTCGTCGCCAACAGGCTCTGCGTACTACACCTCCACGAGGAGGCACTCGTTCCAGCACCCGTCGGAGGGGCACCCTCCATCAGCTCCGGGACGCACGACGACTTCAACGACAAGGCACCTGTGCTTCATTCTGAGCAAACTCTCTGCTCAAACCCCGCTGTGAGTAATGTACATGCTGTTATTTACTTGCTATTCTCTATCTTCCGTCGATTATTCGGAGGGACCCATTGTCCCCGCCACGACCGCCATACCACTGGTTCCCCTATGGCCTTGCGTCCCCCACGGATACGTACGCCCGGGGGCTCTGAAGGATGCCGGTGCCGCCTCCTCTCATGTCCGAATTCGTGGGGATGGAGAGCTATGCTCCCACCTGTTTCCTCGACCTCATGGATGACGATGTTGAGAGTGACGGCTCCAGCATCGGCGACGTGGCGCCTAACCACCGTCCGTCCCGGGAGTGCGCTATGGCGGACGCTCCGGGACAGCCATCGGTGGTAATGGAGTCCTTGCAGACTCACACCCCTTTGGCCCCTCGTGCGGAGACCCCCGCGCTCACACGGGAGCACGGCGAGGAGCTATGACAACAGTGGCTGAACCAGCCACCGACTGCGCCAGCACGCTCGGCGCACCACACTATGCCCCGTGCACATAAACCGGCGAGCGGCGCCCGGGGTCGCGCCCGTTGGGTCCAGTGCAACACCATGGATGGGGGAATGATCCCCCACAGTTCGCTTGGGCTGATCAGAACATCGCCGCTGCGACAATGCTTCTGCGTGGCCTTCCCGAGCCGAACGACCCCTAGGAACAGGCGATCCACCGGAACCTCCGGGCACTGGTGGAGACCGCCGCCGTTCAACAGACGGAGAGCTCCGCATCGCGACACCGACTCGCGGCCTATCTCCCCACCAGGGGAGTGGGGACGCACCAGACAAATCGCTCCACCCACTCACCGCTATAACCGCCGAGCGCAGCACAGGAGGCCGCATCTACGCCTTGTCTTGACTTGGCAACCGCTCCGCACCGACCGCCTGTACACGAGCGGCTCGGGCCGAACCAAGACGCTCATAGCGTTTTCAGCAACCGGAGTCCCAGCTCGGATGGCCCGGGACCACGGGCCGCTCCCACAACACTTCAATGGAGCCCGAGGCAAAGGCAAGGCCAAGCACCAGGATCAGGACGAGGGCCCCTCCACGTAGAGGGGCAAAAAGAACAGAAAAGATCGCCGCCGTTCGGGCAACTCCGCGTTGGTCGCCACGACTGATCTCATGGGCAAACAGCCCCAGCAGGGTCTTCCGGACCACTTCAACGAGCTCATGGAGAGCCCGTGCACCAACCACACCTACCCCGTCAAACACCTCTACAAGGACTACGAGCTCCTCAAGCGCCTTCTGTGATAGGCTGGCGGGCCAAAGGAAGAAAAAGGCGAAGAAGCAGCGGCCAGGAAAGAGGGTGTAGCGGGCAAGGATCTAGACAACTGAAGGTCGAGGTGATCCGACCGGACGCCTACCTTCTGAAGGACGACAATGACAATGTTCTCACCAATGCTTGGAACAGCTATGTCATTTCATCCCCTAAAATTCAGACTTATCATTGTTTACTTAACGTTTGCTCCTATAAAAGCGCCCCGACCCGAACACTTTTGGCTCGGGTCGCTCGGGGGCCCTATGGGGTGCACTACCACCTCTGTTTTCATTTACTATCATATGGTAAAACTCCTTCCTACCCAAACGAAAGGATAGTTTGTTCCTTTAAATTACCTTACGTAGCTTTGCTTTAAATATTCTGACCGATCACACCCCGTCTCTACCTAAGGTTACGAGCAGCTGAGCCTCACGGGCCATGCCCAGACTCCTAAGGTTGCAGCCTATGGAATGAACGGGCAAGTGCGAAAAAGAAAGAATAAAAAACAAAATTATGCTAAGGTAAAACTAAGGAACGAATGGGACAAGCTTCCCTGAATGGAGTGATTCCATCACAAAAAATGAAACTGATTGTATTCATTAAGTACATAAAAACATTTGCACGGGGGCTCCCCCACGAACTTAACATTTTTACATCTGCTAAACTACTTATACTTTACAAGCTATTAGGGCTGCCCGGCGGCATCTGCTGTCGGTGCGACCGGCGAAGGCACAGGCTGCTCACTCCTCGGCTGGACGACATTCAGCTCGGTTGAAGGCGGGGCGATGTCCACTTCCGACCTAGGCTCCATGCCAACCGTAGGCTGGGCGACATCCCCCTGACACACGCTTCTAGCCATGTCCTCACGGTGAGCATCCATCACTAACTGTGCGGAGACTTGCTCTGCCACCAACCTTGCGTACGGCAGCAAGCTCTCCCCGAGCGATTGGATCTCCTCCGTGCTCAAGCTATTGGCATACCCATGGTTGATAGTGGCAAAGTCTAGGTCCAGGTGGTACGTCGCCACTGAAGTTAACACCCCCAACGCTCCATAGAACAGCCCGTGTGTGATGAGGGCCCGGACCTCATTCGGAACCTCCGCCAGCTGGATGGCGGGTGCACTAGTACTTGGCGCCGACCCGAAGACCTCCGAGACAACAAGCTAGGCAACATTGCGGATCTGGTCAAGTTCCCCCTTGAGAGCACGTCGCTCTTCAAGGGACTTGGCCAGCGTCTCCGCATTCCAGCCAAAAGTCACCTTGGCCATCTCTAGGTCCTGCTCCAACGATTCCACCTTTCCACCCAGCTCTGGAAAAAGGACGACAAGCTCAGAATCAAGCTAAAGGAAGAAACCAACATGTCGAAAGCAGAAAAGGTACTTACCGAGTTGGGTGTTCTCGAGGACAGAGAGTCCCTTCGCCTGCTGGGTCACCTACTCGCGCAGCCGGGCGTTTGCCTCCTCCGTCCCCATCACCCGGCCCCAAAGCGCGAGCACTTCCTGGTCTGCCTTTGACCGAGCCTTTCGCTCCATCTCCGGGGCATTTCACTCCAACTCCAGGGCATTCCGTTCTTACTCTAGGGTCTCCAGGGATTTTTGGAGCGCCGCCTCGGTGTCCGTCAGGGACTTCCGTAGCTCCGCCTCAGTCTCCACCTGGCAGGCCTTCGTCGCCTCAAGCCCCTGCTCGGTGGCGATCGCCCACTTCGTTGCGAGCTGCTCTACCGTCCGTGCCTCGGTCGCCTCCGCCGCCCGGTCCTGGGACTCACGACGGGCGGACTCCAGTTGACGCTCAAGCTCGGCCATCCGGACGTGCTCCATCCAGAGGAAATGGGACTTGCGGCATGACATCTCCTGCAAACCAAACAAAAAGGAAAAGCAAGCATGCTGAGGCAACCAACAAGAGACTAAGAGGTCAAGGACAAGCGTGGGAAACTCACCTCCACAGCGTGCTATAGGTCAACCTTGACCAACTGCTGGATAGACTTAACCCGCTCCTGGGCATCCTCAAGCTTCACCGACAGCTTGGCGAGATTGGACTCCATGGCGAGTCCTCTCCCCCCGAGGATGTCCCAGAGCTAACACTCCTGTGAATCCCAAAGGATGAACTGAACCTTGGTCGGCTCCTCATGATAGGGCCACACCAGGTCAGTCTCCTCCAGCCCGCTGGAGGGTCTAGCCTCCGAATGGACCAACGCCAGCTCCCATGACGGTGCTGGTAGCTCCACCACGTCATCCGCCTCGTCGTCGGAGGGGATCTCCACTACCTCATCTTCGTGGGACATCGGCAGATGTTCCAGTTCCGACCCGGCCGCATCTCCCAGCACCTTTGGCGCTGACCGGGATGGTGAGTCGTGCAGCCCTCTGCCTGGCGAGGCAGGAAGCCCAGTCTCCCTCTCCTCTTCTACCGCAGCCGGTGGAGGAGGGGCCACGAGGGACACCTCCAATGCAGCCTCCGCCGTCACCACCGGGATCGCCGCCAACACCATCAGCCGCTGCTGCCACCGTGCTAGCAACCGACCCGGCGAGCACCACCCCCAGAAGGGAAGGACTCACCATCGCCACCCTGCTCTCCCGCCGCTCGCCGTAGTGCGTTGCAAGGTGGGCCTCCAAACCTCCTGCATGGAAGTTGGGGCGATGCTCAACCCCGTCAGCGTCCGACCACTGTCAAAAAGCATAGGTCAGTCATTCTCCAAAAAAGACTCAACAGAAGATCGAAAAGAAACAAAGAAAGATGTATCGGGATGTAAGCGGTACGACTCTAAAGCGAAGACCTGACATCGATGGGCCCATAGGGCGAGGGCCGCTCCCGGGCTGTGACCCATGCCCCCTCACTTAAGCCGAGGGCGGAGTTGACCCAACCAGCTCCTGCCCGACCTGCAAGTCACCATGACCTTCGGCTCGGGGCACTTCGATCGAGAACAGCACGCGGGGCATCCTCCCGCTGTAAGTCATGCATTGGCGCTAGCCCTGGCGATGTGCCGGCCCGCTCCTCGGACCGCTGACTTGGTTGGCCACATCCATGGCAGGTGGGGACAAGACCGGCAACAGCACCGAAGGGCGTGGTGACCGTGTCCGCTTCGCCTCCTGTCCTCGCAGCACGCTTCCTCGGCACGGGAACATCGCCGCGCCTCTCCTGCGTCCTGCTCACCGCCAGCGGACACGACCGTAGGATCACGACGCTCCACCGAGGTCGCAATGACCTCCCAGTTTTCCTCCTCCTCTAGAGAAAATCATGTCATCCCCCACCTCTGTGGGGTCCTCCGACTCGAGCTATGACTCAACGCCGCTCCTATTTTCCCCGACCTTCACGCGCCGGGCGATCTCCTTCTCCTTCTCATACTTCCACCGAGCCACCTAGGCCTTCTTCTTCTTCTTGGCATTCGCCGCCTCCTTTTGGGTGGCCTGCCGAGCCACGCCCTCCGGCCCCTTCGAAAGGTGCGGCCGGGACTTGTAAGCATCAAGTCCCAACAAAACAGGCGACTCAAAATCAAAAAAGCAGGAAAGCAAAGGGGAAAAGAACACGGAGTAAAGAGAGGGGAGCATACCATTTTGGACACCACCGAGGCGTTGAGAGGTTTGGGCTTTCCATCAACCTTCTCTTTGGGCTTCAGCTGCAGCACCTGGTCGAGGTGACTCCAGACCTCATCGTTCGGTAGCTCCTACGGCGACGCACGATGAGGGTCCGACGGGCCGCCATACTTCCGCATCGGCCGTGCCCTCTCTACCAATGGAGCAACCCGACAGTGGTAGAGGGTGTGGAACACCCGCACCCTATCAAGGCCACGCCGCACGAGCTTCTGGAGCTTCGCCTCAATGATCTCCACCTTCTTCTTCTCCCAACGGGAAGGGCCCCACGACCAACTTTCCCGCCTCTCTAGACTTCCGCCGGTGAACACCGAGAACGGTGCCTCCACCGGGTTCCTGATATAGAACCACTCCCTGTGCCACCCCGGTTGGAGTCACAGGGGATGTACACGGGATACAAGCCTCCCGCGCTCGGTTTTCTCTGTAGGGCGAAGCCCCCCACCAGCGTGGCCTCGGGCGGATTCCCCGCCAGCAAAGTTCGCCTGGAGAATAGACGCCGGAAGAAGTCCACGTGCGGCTCCATCCCAAGGAAAGCCTCGCAGACGATGACGAAGCCGGCGATATGCAGCACCCCCATCGGATTGAGGTGCTGCAGCTCCAGACCCCACTCATTGAGGAGCCCGCGTAGGAACCAGTGCGCGGGGTATCCTAACCCGCGCTCGTGGAAGGCGAGGAAGGAAACCACCTCGCCAAGCCGAGGTTGCGGGAAATCCTCCCTCCCGGGAGCCCTCTAGTGAGCCACCTCCTTCGGCGGTAGAAACCCCTTCACAATGAAGGCCTCCAGCACCGACTCCCTCACAGTGGATGACCTCTAGCCCAACATTTTGCTCTGGGTTCATGAATGAATTTGTGAGTTTTCTCCTCTCCCTCGCTCTCTCCCTTTTCTCTCCAAGGAACTGCCACGGCTCTCAAACGCTCTCGGCAAGAAGGAAGATGAGAAGAGGCGGCAGATGAGGAATAGGCAAAGGAATAGGGCG
Source organism: Miscanthus lutarioriparius (assembly GCA_904845875.1). NCBI lineage: Eukaryota > Viridiplantae > Streptophyta > Magnoliopsida > Poales > Poaceae > Miscanthus > Miscanthus lutarioriparius. Next base: position 98,671,329 of record CAJGYO010000001.1, read on the forward strand.
AAAATCCTTCTCCCTTCTCCTACTTAAGGAAAAGGGCGTAGCAGTTGGGGAAGGCGCGCCGATCGGGGAAAGGTGAAACGATGGGATACGATGGGACGCGCCCTGACCGATGAGACGCACCCTGCTTGATGGAACAACGCCTGATCAGACGGGACGTGGCCTGGGTATGGCCCACCACTACCGCACGCCAGGCACAAGAACCAAAGTGCCACCACATGCAGGCGGCTCTCCGCCTCCCCAGGCGGGACTTGGAAAAACCCAAACAACGGGATCTCCGCCAGGAGAGACCATCGGGCTTCCTAAGTCGATCGAACGGCCTAGGAAAACACCAAGAGATAGGTAAGGAGGAAAGGGACGCCCCATGTAGGCCATGCTGACACCGTCATGAACGATGAGCGCGGATCCCGGTCGGACATTTCCGATCGGAGCTCTTCAAACCCCGTCACTCGAGCCATCAAGGTAACGCTACCAACCCCTGCTATTTCTTTATATAATCATTCATACATTCATTCCATATGCCCATGCCCCCCAGATGATTCAGGCCCTGAATCACATGGGGGCTCAGGAACTAAGGCATCGCACATGCAGCTAAATGCATCACAACGCTCCATGTTGCATCACGAAGCGGCAGTTGCCTCATTCAAGCATGAGCAACGATCTACCGGGGTTCGAAGGCCGGCCCACAAAGGGCTCGAGGCCACTGTAGGGGACCGTGATGCCTAAGAGGGGGGTGAATTAGCTAACTTAAAAATCTACCTCTAAACTATGGCCTCTTTTTCTAACCTTAGCAAAACCTATGCAAAAGATAAACTATCTAAATGTGCAACTACGATTTTGCTAGTGTGTTGCTATCTCTACCGCAAAAGGAGTAATGCAATCAATGTAAATGCAGAAGCTAAAGAGCAAGGTAGAGATATGCAAACTCCCATCGACGACTCTGGTATTTTTACCGAGGTATCGAGAAGCAAGCAAGCTTCCCCCTAGTCCTCGTTGGAGCCCCTCGCAAGGAATCCCTCGCAAGGGCCAAGCTCCCGGTCGGGTAACTTCGTGGATAGCCTTAGGCCTTCCCCACATTCAAGTGGGTCTCCGACGTGCCTTCCGGCAAGCCTCTCCTGGATGCTCCCTGTCGTCTTCACTATCAAGCTTCCGGCTGAAATGCGCGGGCCTTGTTCCCTCCAGTACACGGTGGCGGCCACACCACAAACACGGTTGGTGTGATCTCGCAAGACTACAAGCCTCTCTGATGTACAACGATGGTGCGCGCAAGCACCGAGTGGTAAGAGGTATGCAAACCTCACTAAACACTAGGCCTAAACCTAGAGCAAGCGCATAAGCGGTGGTCTAATCAACCTAAGCACTTCACAAAGCACCTACGCTAATCACCTAATGAAACACTAAGCACTATGCAAGTGGAGATCACTAAAATGGTGTATCAACACCCTAGATATGTTTCCTCAGCTCCACTATATTCAAATGGCCGGTTGGGGGTCTATTTATAAGCCCCACTGAGAAAGTAGCCGTTGGGGATGAAATCCCACTTTTCTGCTACTGACCGGACTCTGACCCGCGTTCGGTCAGCACTGACCGGACGCGTCCGGTCACGAAAATGGCTCTCTGGAACCTTACTGATGTTGACCGGACTCTGGCACCCAGTGTCCGGTCACTTTGCTGCTCAGCGTCCGGTCCAGTGTCTGGTCACCTCTATGAGTTGTCCAGCGTTCGGTCCAGCGTTCGGTTACCTCTGTGAGCTATCTAGCGTCCGGTCCAGCGTCCGGTCACCTCTGTGAGCTCGTTTCTTCGCGATCTTGTGTCCGGTTTGGTTCCTATCTTCGTGCTTAGACTTTACTTGATATCTTGGGTCTTCTCTTGTGCTTCTAAGGTCTTGCTTATGGTGTTGATCATCGGATTATCACGTCGCCTTCGTCCAAGTCACGTCTTGCCTATTGAACTACAAAACAATCACTTGAAAATTCATTAGTCCAATTTGGTTGTGATGGTCATCAAACACCAAAATTCAAACTAAATGGGCCAAGGGTCCATTTTCCTTACAGCCACCTCATGTCAAACAGAGCCAGGGGAGAAAACACAGATGAGCCCCATGCGGCCCTCGCCCAGTCTGCCCCAAAGCAGATAGGGTAATCTCAACCTTCTCGTTCGATCCTAAACCTCTCACCAAACCCACAGAATCTCCATCAAGGGGAGGCCAGCAGGCCACCCGGGTCAGTCTCCGGAACGACCCATGCATCTACCGGGTTGCAGGTAAAGGAGCAGTGGAATGTCACAAGAGGGCTATGCCGACCCCGTCATGAACGATGGACCCGGATTCCACTCGATCATACCTGTTAGTGAGCTCACCGAGCGCGTCACTCGAGCCTGAGCGATCGAGGCAAGCGACAAAGCTCAGCCCCTCCGGTTGTGAGAAACCGAGGATGGGGTAACGCATAAAACTCAAACCGACCCCTACCAAGCCCAATAGAAGCTCGGGGGCTCAAGATCCCTAAACTAACTGCCTCGACTGCGCGGGCTGCACCGAGGCCAGGATCAACGAGCTCCACCTCGCCTGATCCCTAAAACTAACTACCTCGGCTGAGTGGGCTTCACCGAGGCCAGGATCCACGAGCTCTGTCTCGCTCGATCCCTAAAACTAACTGCCTCGGCTGCGCGGGCTGCATCGAGGCCAGGATCCGCAAGCTCCGCCTCGTCCGATCCCACGGCGCGCACCGACACCAGGACCCGCGAGCTTCGTCTCGTTCGATCCCTAAACTAACTACCTCAGCTGCGCGGGCTGCACCGACGCCAGGATCCGTGACTCCAACTCGCCCGATCCCACGGCGCGCACCGACGCCGGGATCCACGAGCTCCACCTCGCCCGATCCCAAAACTAACCACCGACTCTGTCTCGACTAAAATACACACGCACACGCCCGCTAACGAAACCCCCCCAAACGATTCTGCCCGAATCGCCCGGGGGCTCGGGAGCTACACCCGCGGGTGTGCTCGCGCGCACCCGCTGACAAAACAAAAACTTCCCCCGCAGGCAACACGAAAAAACCCTAGGCGATTCTACCCGAATCGCCCGGAGGCTCGGTGGCTAAACCCGCCGTTAAGACAAAAATCCCCCAGACGATTCTACCCGAATCGCCCAGGGGCTCGGGGGCTCCTATTGGGTTCATAAACCTAGGGTCCCTCGTGGACCGGCTTTCCAACAAAGGCTCGGCCCAACAGACAACGTTGCAAGCAACGCGCTACTCATGGGCCAGCCCAAATACCTAGAGGACAGGCCAGAAGGACGATCCAATCTCTTTGATCGGAAGGCCTGGCCGAGGAGAAACAGCGCCCGCTTCCGACTCCAGCCCACCTCTCCGATTGAGCGCTCGCCTCGGTCTCCAGCCCGCCTCCGGAAGGCCTGGCCAAAACACCACTTCTGACTCCGGCCCGCTTCTCCGACCGGGAATGCGTCGGACCCCTGCCTGTGGCTCCTCTCCGACTGGCGGAATCAGAGCCGACTGGGACCAACCGACCGGGGACGCCCGCTCGGTAAGGACCAGGAAACAGACGGAGAAAGTAAGGCAGCGCACTCAAGTCAACCGCAATACCAAGGACCGTACCATGTACACCTGCAGGATAGTACTCTGTGACCTCCCTGACATGATAGAGCCCAAGCAGTATTGTAGGCGCCGATATTTTCCCCTACAGTGTTGTGGGCGCCATCAACTCCCATACTAGACAAACGCGGTAAGGCTCCCCCCACGTGCCTCTGAGGCATCAACAATGTTGTGGGCGTCGGCATTTACCGTGCCAGGCGAACATGGTAAAACCCCTTGCATGCCTCTCGGCATCAATAGTATGGCAGGTACCGACATCTGCCATACCTGAAGAAAACGACGCAACCTCCCACGTGCATCTGACATTCAACAGTATTGTGGACGCCTACCATCATCTTGTACCCGCCAGCGTGGGCAGCAAGACTTAGCAGCGAACGTACTCCCTCCCTCACTTGTAAGGCCATCCCCTTCATCTATAAAAGGGGATGCGCTCTCTTCCAACAGATAGGTTCATTTTAGATTGATCAAGTTTTCTAGTACACAACAATAGAACCACCAGGTTCAAATCACAGGCACACGCTCGAACACTTAGCTCATAGCGGGGCTCCCGTCACTCTTGGCCCTTCCGACCGGAGTTCGACCGGACCTCTTGTACCCCCCATCTTTCTCCTTCTCATTTTGTAACCTCACTGCAAACTTCGAGCACCTAGGCTCAGGAATAAAGTCACCGACCGACTCAAACTGGACGTAGGGCACGTTGCCTGAACTAGTATAAACCCTGTGTCATTGAGTGCTAGGCCACCTCCGATCACAACATACGGTAAAACTACAAATATTTACGTGTTGGTCACTTTCTGTACCGACACATTTCATGGCCATCGATCCACCTAAAGAAGTTGCATCCCTCTAGATAGGCATCAAGTTTGGGGGCACGCTTAAGTTGACATGTGTAGAATGCATGGCCAGCTGACTCCGGAGGATTTGACTGCTTCACAAAGGCCGGTATGCCACAGTCACATAAGGGTGTAGGTAGTGCTGGTAGGAAAGGACCGAAGGCTCAATGATCTTTCAGATAATGCAAGAACTGCTTATTATGTCGAAGCGCCATTGAACCTGCCATCAAAATTATCAAAGGAATACTATTACAAAGTAGTTCACTTATTTCCATGTACCCTACAACAGCGTCCAAGGTACATATCTTCCTACAAATCATCTATATAATCGTGCAAACCCATCAAGCCAAATACTAGAAACATACTTAATCCCTGCAAATCATCTCTATAGATACACAGGAAAACCATGCATCTAATCACTACAAAATAACTTCAATTAAAACTAACCTTAGTTACAACAGTCCAATTCAGACACATGTGCAAACACTGCAACAGTCTAACCCAGTAGCAAGTCAAACCCTAGAATAGTGCAAACCTGACACACCAGTCCAAACACTAGAACAATCTAACAAGTACACATGCAATCGGAATATATTCACACCATTAGCCAAACAAACTTTCAGTTAACCAAACAAAAGCCAGTCTTGGACACAACAGTGTAAACCATAGCAGTGTACAAACATCAACTCAACAGATAAACATCAAAGGGTGAGGGAGTCATACCTCCTACACGAGACCGTTGCAAACCAAAACCAAAATCAAAATCCAAACTTGATCACATAGACAAAGAGAATGTGAGGAAGAGAAGAGAGAAGTGTCCTCCAAAACCCGTTCACGAGCTCATAGGAAAGAGGGAGAGATAACAGAGAAATGGGTTGGGGCCGTGCCATTTTGGAACTGCCGCGCTAGCCCGCCTGACGCGATAGCACTATCGCACCCGAGTCGGTGGCGCGATAGGGTGGGCCCCATCACGTGCTACGCCAGCGTGGTTCTCCTTGTCGCGCTACTGCATGTGGCGCGACAGCGTGGTAATGTCACGCCAACCGTGATAAAAAAAGTCAGATTTGCTTATTCTTTTTTAGATGCCGTAATTATTAAAATATTTATTAAAAAGGATTAAAAATAAAAAACAATGTGTGAACAAATCGAGTGAGAGGATCGCTGCATTGGTGAATGGGGAGCGGCGGGGCGGGCGAATGCAAAGCAGCCCAATGAGATCAGTCCTTAGTGAGACAGGCCTCCTACCTCTTATTATGTGTAGCCGTTTGGACAGGTATATCGCTACTCTTTTTTATAGATATCATGGGAAACTGCTCCGGTTAAAACAAAACGAGGTACATCTAGTTTGGAAGCTGTGAGCTTGTTCTCACTACATATATAATGATATAAGAGCTTTTGTTACGGTGCTTGGATGAAACCACCGGTTCCTCCCGTTAAAATTATTTCCCGCACGTGTTAATTAAGAATAGTAATTAAGGCCAGTTTAGTATTTTGCCTACTGTACAGATTCTCTAACTTCTTGGCCCAATACCACGAAAGTGCTCCGTGCGCCGCGAAATCTCTCTGCTCCCTGAGTCGCAGCCTCCCAGCTCGCCGCCTGCGGATTGACATAATCATTGCATATGACCTTGAACCATTCTCTATTCAGGCCAACAGCATCTCAGAACGGCAATGATCCTCATTCCACTAAAACTATCGTGGCAACGCAGAACGGCTGAAGACACGTCCAGAATGAACTCAAATCAATCAGGTAAATCGCGAAGCACATAGCCTACTGAAGAACAATTTATAATAAAGAGAAGCATTCTTTTTCAGTTTACAACAGAAGATACAGCAGCAGCAGTACTCCACTTCTACTTACAGCTGCTGAACTCTCTTAAGCCGCTCCGCGATTACAGTACAGTAGAGGTTGACTACGGCTGCTCTTCCTCCACCAAGTTGATCACGGCCCACGCCACCTCGACGCTGCCACACCCTGCGGCGTTGACGACGCGGCAGCACTCCCCGGTGACGGCGCCGCAGCAGGTGACGTCAACGGCCCTGCACAGCTTAACCTCGACGGTGCCGCACCAGGCGCACCCCGCCGAAGCTCTCGACGTCGGCATGCCGGCATAGTGCGGCGCGGAGCGCGCCCCTGCACCGGGAGTCGCGTCTCGCGGCAGCGTCGAGGGTGATCCTGCCCGACGCTCCACCCCAACGGCGTGGCACCAGACACAGTCACCTCCCGTGCGCCCTCCACACGTCCAAGGAGCACCCGCATTAGAGCCCGCCCACGACAAGTGAAAGGGGCCGCCGCTCCGCCGGCGTGTCGAGAGAAGGGGCTGGGAGAGAACTTTCGGATAAGTAGTAGCTTCAAGATAAGACTGAGAAGCAACTCCTGAGACGTAAATATACTGATATACCCTCTAAATTTAATTAGAAACCAGTTCCGAATCCACATATTATTTGGTTCCGGTTCACAATTTAAATTCCTTACGTTTGGTTTCTCCTATTTTTATACCATCACATCTAACGAAATGGAGGGCTCTCGTTATTAAAATTTCACTAATGGATAATATAGAACTCTACAACCGAGTAAAATATAAGAGAATGCTTGGAAGACAGGAATTTCGTGAAGAAACAACTCAATTCCAGCAGAAATCGGGAAAAGGAAATTCTCGCGTTCCAAACGACCCCTAAATTCTTCATCAAACAATGCCACGCAGAGCAACAATGACGAGCTAATTGAACAGGGGATCCCATTCATGATGGTCCTCTGCCTTCTGCCCTTCTGCCAACAACGGGTACTTCCAGCTATACCTCTCCAGCCTCTCCTCCTCGGCTCGACCCTCCACGATGCCCCTCCTCAGCTTCGTCACCTTGTTGATGACAGCGGCCACCGCGATGTCAAACACATCCTTCACCGTCGTCTCAAGCCTGGACGTCGCGTCGCCGTAGGTCACTGACGGGATGAGGCCGACGACGGCGTCCCTCATTGCCCGGACCGTTTCAGGCGGTATTTTCCGGAGCCTCTCCTCCACGCTCTCGTTCTTCTTGCGCACGTCATCCTCGGGGATGTACACCGAGTAGTCGGTGTGGGTCTTGGGCAGGTGCCAGGTGTACTGCACGTACGCCGAGCCGGGGTGGAAGAACACCGGGATGCACCCGGCTAGCATGGCGTCGAAGGCGTGACGGCGCGTGTCGGTGGCTCCTCGCGGCAGGAGGCAGAACGTGGAGCTCTGGAAGAGCTTCATGACGCTGGCCGGGGACTCGCACTTGTTATCCGGACCCGTGGTGCTACACTCCAAGAGAGAGCAGGAGTCCGACGCCTTGCACTGGTCGACGAGGTGGCCCTCGATGGACTTGGCGTCGCCGGGGCGCGGCACGCCGGCGAAGGAGAAGAGGTACGAGCGGTTCAGCGCGCGCACCCGGTCCTGCCAGAAGAAGAGGTCCTCATCGCTCGCCGGGTGGAACGAGGTCGGGTAGGGAATGGCGACGTCGTTGAGGTGCCACGGGCTGGCCTCCACCACGAGCGCGGTCATGTTCTTGGCTGCGGGGAGATTCAGCAGCCTGCTCCCCCACTCAGCATGGGCGTCATCCTTCCGCCGGAAGTCCCACGTGGTGCGGCCGGCCACGAAGAAGTGGTCGCGGCCGCCCATGGCGCGCCACTCGGGGCTCTTGGCGAGCAGGCTCACCAGGTCCAGCGCCAGGTCGTCCCTCGCGGAGACGTTGTTACCCCAGAGGTGCCGCGCGACGTCGAGGCCGGCGTAGAACGGGACGAAGACGGCGGCCGCGAGGGAAGGGTCGTCGGTGAGGCACTCGTACCGCTTGATCCGCTCGTGGAAGACGATGTCCAGCGCGTGCTCGTCGGTGTCGTACCAGCCGTTGCCGTTGCCCTGGAACGCGCCCTTGCCGCCGCGGAGCAGCGGGCCAAAGCCGCCGTTGGTTGTGTACCTGCACATGTCCGTCCACGGCGACAGCTTGTCGCAGTTCTGGATCATGTCCCTGTTGAAGCGGGCCGGCAGTTCGTGCACGTAGATGTACTGACCACCGCAGAGGTCGCCCTTGTCGTCGGCTGCGGCCAGCGCGCGCTCGAAGGGGTGGCCGCCGCGCTGCTTGGTATGAGCATGAGTTCCCGAGGGCGAGCCCTGCTTGGACGATGTTTTGCCTCGATTGGCAGACTCGTCAGACCGTGACGCCGAAGGCTTGGACGACGCGTCATCACCGTCGTCCACCGGAGCCGAGGTGGAATGTCGGGACTCCGACGGCTCGCCGCTGCGAGCGATCGGAACGATCTTCCTCTCTCGATGCACCGACGGCGGCAGGCCGTGTTGCACGGCCTCGATGCGCACCACGCCGGCACTATCGCCACGGCCTAGGCCGGCGTCGTAGCAGTGGCGCGCGAGGATGGATACGGTGGCGGCGAGCGCGAAGAGGAAGCAGAGACGGGAACAGCGGACCCGCCCCTTGTCGTACTTGTCCATCTTGTCCTCCGCCTCCTCCGTCGCCAGCAGCCGCCTGTCGTCGCCCGCCGGCGACGACAGCGGCAACTCGCCCACGTTGTGCCGCTTCATGCCGCACGGCAGACGTGCGCCCGGGGACAAGGACGAGCGAGCGAGCTAGGTGGCACGGCGGGGGGGCCGGTTGCGGGCAGGGTGGAGCTGCGGAGGCTGGCTCGCGTCGCGTCGCGTGGGATCCGAGGTGCTGTTGTTTGAAGCGCGCGCGGGGCGAGGGCATGAAAAGCCGAGCGACTGCGTCGGGCGAATCAAATCGCTGCCAGTGGCTGTCACTGACACGGAAACTGCGGGGATCTCTAGTGAATCACTGTACAGTAATCTCCGGTTGGACCAACTAAATCAAGGCTAATTAAGCTGCGTGACAGCAGGCCTGCCTGGTTGCCTGGGGATGCAAGCCGGAGAGCTTGCCATTCACGTGCGAGTGAGTTGAGTAATCCGAAGTCAGCTCACCAGCTGCCATGTCAACGAGATGCATCCCGGCAGTATGTGGATCGGAGATGGAGAGTTAATGGCGTGCGTGGTTAGTGCTGACCAGCATGGCTGCTTTAGGCTCATCAGCTCAGCTCATTGGCTAATCCATGTATTTTGTCATCTATTGTCAGTACCGCCTGTGCATTTTCTTTTCTCCGATTCCTATTAGATGCTTCCGACGGCAATCAGGTAGGATTTTTGTTTAGTTCCACTTGAGTGTCAGTAGAGTTTTATCCCTTTTTCATGGCCTGTCAGATAAGCATTTCTCTTGACATGACAATGGGTTTATTAAGAAGTGAAGAAAATTTGAGTCTAAGGAAACTCTCTTGGTTCAGTTTCTAATGAGTCATGGAATTAAATATTTATGAAATAATTGAATAAAATTATGCATTAAGAGTGCTGATTTCATCCATGTTTCACTATATTTATCTGACGAGTCATCTTTCGAAAACGACACTTCAAAACTATTGATGGAACTTAATCCAACTAGCATGTGAGCGATATCTCACGGCTCAGAGAACGTGTATGTTTGAGGTTTCTAAAATTATTAGGTCCCTAGTATTTGTCACAGGAGAAGTAGGTCTAGGATTCGGAGAAGAGAGATGGTTAAGGCATAAATTCATATGACTAATAAGGGAAGGTGCATTATCTTCAGAGTTTGTTTGGATACAATCATATCCATCTTAACTGATGTGTGTTGGTGTGGATTGGGGGTGAAAATTAAACCAAGTTTCACTCTAATCTACTCCCAACTCATATGGATTGAGATGGATAAAAGTCCATCCAAACGAAGTCTCAATGGCATAGCTATAGGATTTATCAATGGCATAAGACTCGTGAAGTACTCTTCTCATAGAACAATGAATATTGTTAAATCTTAGATCATTATGTGTCTTCTACGAGCATAACAAAAAAATGAGAAGACCAAATCTGTAGTGGCCTATTATGGCCCAATGGCCCATGCTACAAAATAAAAGCAATATGAGAATGAAACCCATGGCCCATGGGCCAAAGTAGTGTAAGTGGCAGCTTTCACCTTTTTGCTAAAAAAAACAAAGAAATGCAAGTTCGAGGAGTCTCCAGGAGCGTTAGATTCTTAGCTGAATTAATTTGTCTGCTCAAACACCCGCATGATTTGAAAGTTGTGAATTTTTTGTGCCCCATCTATTTCTAGTCGCGATTCACATTACTAATCACAGTTGAAAATCGATTTCTAACCACAATTAGTGTTACCGAGGCCCTTAGAAATGCCTCTATTTACAAGGATGGTTTTGTAATACTAACCACCTCTAAAATTAGTACATATTTCTATAGACGGTTAGTTATATCCACCAGCCTTGAAAATAGAGACATTTTTAGAGGTGATCGGTAACACCAATTACTCCTTAAAATTGATTTCTAAAAGCATCTCAAGAGCATTTCTAAATCTCACTCTCTAAATCATTATTTGGAGAGTCATTTGCATAAAAATCGCTTTCTATACCCTTTCACTCTCCAACAATTTTTTTATCTCATCCACACTCTAGAGAGTCATTTTCGTCTTCTATTTTTGGCTAGCAAAAAAACAAAATAGAAAAAGACTATATTTGGATAACCATTTAGAGAAGCTGTTGGAGCATAGTTTTTCACCAAAACCTCTATTCCTAGGATTTAGAATAGATATAGAGAGTCTCTTGGAGATGCTCTAAGGATTGCTTTTTACTAGCTTCTATCAACTAGAAGCCAGAAGATGAAGCAAACAACCTAGCTATTGAGCTGGTTTTTGAATAGCTAAAACAACTGACTTTTGAGGAAATATATTGAAAGTTAAAAAGCACGCTAATAGGAGCTTTTCTGACTCTTGGTGTGCTCAAAAGCTAAAAATTTATTACAAAAGTCAGTAGCAAAAAGATAATAACGGTAAGCCAAAAATCAAAATGCCAGCTTTTAAACTAAAAGCCTAAAAGTTAAAGCTCAAGAAAGAGTTTGCTCTAGCTATCCTAAGGGCAATATCAAACATAGATCAATGGTTAGACTCTCTTGTGTAGTTTTCTTGATTTTCTTTGTTTCGTGATCTTGTAACTTGAGCTCCTTACTTTCTGTTTTAATAAAAAAATTAGTAGGAGGTAACCTCGCCTGTTTTCATAAATAACAAATAGGCTATAAGTGTGGACACGACTTCTTTGCAATGGGCTTGCCCTAAGAAGTTTGAGAAGACACGTAAAGATGGCTTTTTTTTTTGAAAGGACGGCAAAAGCTTTGCCGCGATTTTCATTAGACGAAGAAAGGAAAAAAGGCAAGTGCCCGTCCAGTTTTTTGAATGGAAACTAGTCCCCAAAACCATACAACCGAGGAGAATGTTCCACTCATCCTACACCACTTTGATACAGCAGATCAGACAATTATCACAACTCAAGCCACTACTTGCTTCAACTTGGTCGAAAACGACCCAACTAAAACAACTCAACTAACAGAAACAAGGATAGAAGAAAAAACACGACGACTAGCCGGGCGACACCAAACAACCTAGACGGAAAGAGAACTACGGAACTGGAAGGCCTAGCCTTGCCTCCAAGGAGGAAACGACGCTAAAAGCACCGACATGGTAGCTCGCCATGGGAAGGTTTCCATCTGCAACATCCAGTACTGTAGGAGGAGAGGTAGGAAAGGACGCCTCCAAAAAGGGAACGGCATCCACAAACGTTGTCGTCCAAGCTTTCGCCCTGAACTCAAGCAACCTCCAACACCATCGCCGTTGGAGACCGAACCCTACCGGGGAGGTAGAGTGCGGTGATGGATCAACAGCAGCCCCACCCCACCACCGCCCCTAAAGGCATCGGCCGAGAGAACCATCGGGAGAAACCTGCCGAAGTGTTCGCCCTCCGCCAGAACCAGCAAAGCTCCGCCGCAGGAGCCACAATCCGAGGAAGGGGGAAGGCGGATGGTAGGGAGAAAAGGCCCGGGATCAAAAGAAGCCCAAGACGTCCAGCCCACCAACAACCCAACCCCTGTCGAGCCTGCCCTGCATCAACCAAGCCGCGCACAGCCTCCAGCAACCTCCGCCGTCCCCAAGCGAAACGAGATCCTCTGCAGTCATGGCAGTGACAGCTCTCTACAGTCAGGCCGGCATCCGACCATTCACTGAGATCCAACGGCAACCGGCTCCCACCAGGCTTCTTTTGTGCCTGAGTCGTCGAAGCACTGGGCCTTGGGCCAACAAGCATAGCGTTGTTGCTGGCGTTTTTGGCGCGAGGTCCGCATGCTCTTCGAGTCTTCGGTTTCTGGCATGAGGGTAAGCCTTGAGCGGCGATTTTCTTGAGCCCGGTGGTCACTGCAAAGAGAGATTCAGGAAGGATAATTTAGCCGTCTTCCAAATTCTGAGTGCCAGTACAGGCTTCTCCTCTAGCTCGGCCTCGTCGACCGGCACCACCTTCCTATCGTCAGCCTTCGGCGGTGGTGCCGAGATGGTGACAAGCCAGAGACGAGCAGCGGCAACGACGATAAACAATCCAGCCTCCAACCTAGGTGAAGCGTGCGACGAGTGTGGTGGCCAATGCGGGGCCGGCATTACGCCGTTGCTGTCCTCGTCGTCATGCAGCTCATTGTCACAAACCCGTGGTTCTGTCTGTGCAGGAATTGGAGTAGAATTGGAGTCACAAGCTAGTTTCAGGAAGAACAGAGCATATAGGATTGAAGTTTTAGTTATTCATCTTGCACAACTCATATGAATGCTTCACATTTTTGTGTAGTTTCAGGAAGAAACAATTTGAACAAATTCCAAGCACTTGTGCTTCCTGTCTAATTTCCTATACAAACAACCATCAAAGGAAGTGCAGCTTTCCTGCACAAACAGATTTCACCACATATGCAGCTTTCCTGCACAGCCACCTGGAGCTCGATCATCAAGGACTGCACTTGGAGGTGTGCGTATCTCATCACTGAGCAGGGACCGAACATGGCACGGAGGGCAGGCGCGCTGCCGACATCCACAAGACCAGCAGGCTACGCGAGGAGCGCCCCTGCGAGGCTGCGGCTACGACAGCGTATGAGCGCCAAGGCAACATGAAGGGGAGGAAGCTAGATTCATGGGCTCGCATGAGGGATTTAGCTCGGGGACGCGTGACAACAGCCGTGGTGAACGAACGAGTGACCGAGCAAGATACACAAGACGCCAGCGACTGCCTGTGTTGTAACTGGCTAATATGGTACTTCGGATGGCAGCCAACGGCACAGATACGCCGACTGCAGACTGCAGTCGATGAAGCCGACTGCAGGGGATCTCGTTCCCCCCAAGCCACCCACTCTGTCATGCCACACACGCCATCGTTGTCGCTGAACTGGGCGAGCCTGGTGTGGCCTGCTCGATCGACGCCCGCCTCACTGCCATGGCACGGCAGCCGCGAAAAAACGAGCAGGTCAGTGCCGTCCACGCCACCATGGCACCGATGCCGCATGACCAGCGCAGCCGCCTACATCACCACGACGTTTGACGGCGCCTGGCCGCACCACCACGCCACCAAACCGCACCAACACAGCCAAAACCACTGCAAAGCCATCACCGATGCCTGTGCCAGCCGAACTCTAGCGCCGCACGCCGCTACCACCGCAGGAGTGCCAGCCTCCGAACTACAGCCATCTGCACGCCCGCTTCTAGCCTACCGTGGAACTGCGCACGCAGCCCCTAGCCACTGCGCCAACCGAGACGGCCTGAGAGGGCCGACCACCATGACCCGCCAGATCCAGCAGCAGGGCCGACGGATCCGGCGAAAGAGACTCCAGAGCGGTGGTGGAACGCTAGAGCAAGCCGCCGCCGGCCAATGCGCCATGGACACCACCCACTGGGAAGAGGGCCACCACGAGCATAGCCCCGGTGAAGCAGCAGGCACCGCGCCGACCAGCACCGCAAGGGATCCACGAGCGTCTGGCCACCAAACGGCATTGCCGTCCTGGATCCGGACTCCCAGGCAGCCCAACTCCAGATCTGCAAGCCGCACGTGCCGAACTCCATTCGTGTGATGCTATGGCTTCGACGAGAAGAAGCCCCGCCACCACCTTCCTTGCAGCGTGCTGGACTTCCGGCCAACTGCTCCGGCAGCGGGCGAGGCAGGGGGAGGGGCAGTTTCTTAAGTCAGTGATTGGTTGGGCTTCATCTATAAAGAGCCAAAGAAGTCACAACTGAATCCATTAAGAATCCGTACCAAATAAGGTCCAAAACGTGTAATCCATCTTTGAATCCATTTCTAAAGACCCTTTCTTTTTATACGACTGTCTATGAAAGAGAGAGAGAGAGAGAGAGATACACCTCTAAAAATCATTTTCCATGTGCCTCTCTTCCTTCCATCAGTGACAGTGAGATGTCCCTGTCCCGTCCCTTCTCCTTGACCGGTGAATCGTGAGATGTCGCTATCCCGCTTCCGGCTTCTCCTCCTTTGTCCCGGTAGTTCCTATTCCTCCGGCCCTAGTTCTCACCAAAGCTCATTGGGGCTTGGAGAGTCGTCTTGCACCATGGTCGTTGACATCCCCATCTCCTATTCTCTTCGTCTTCCTGTATGCCGCCCACCAGCACTAAACTAAATAGGCCCTGTTTAATTAGGTTGCCTTATAAGGACAGGAGCTTGTTACTCAATCCGTGACCCTAAACCACCTTCAAGAGAATCCTAATAAGATATAGTATATGAAATTTGAACGATTTCTTGCCCAAGAATCATTCAACAGATATCTATCAGTTGGCAGTTGCCTCCACTGGTGTTCAATCACCGCCAGTAGGACCCTGTTTGGCTCTCCTCTGTTTCCGCCATCCTCTCCAAGACGCCATCCACGGCGACGTCGAACGCATCCTTCACCGTCTCCAGCTTGTACCTCGGGTCAGCGTAGACCAGCCTTGGCACGAGCTTGATGACCTCCTTCCTCATCTTCTCTATCGCTGCCGGCGGTATCTTCCTCAGCTCCGCCTCGACGCTCACATTCCCCGAGCGCACGTCCTCCGCCGGTATGAACACCGAGTACGTGGCGTGGTCCCTCGGCAGGTGCCACCTGTACTGGAGGTACGCCGACCGCGGCTGGAAGAACACCGGGATGCAGCCCGCGACCATGGCGTCGAACGTCGAGCGCCGCGACGCTGAGTCCCCCGGCGGCTGGAGGCAGAAGGTGGAGCTCTGGAACAGCACCATGATGTCGCCCGGGTAGTGGCACTGGGCGCTCCCGAAGGCGCACCCCAGCTGCCGGCACGCGGGCGACGCGCCGCACTGCGCCATCACCTGCGACCGGATCGACCGCGGGTCGCTCGGCCGCGCCGCGCCCACGAAGGACATGAACCACCAGCGATCGGAGCTCCGGATCCTCTTCTGCCAGCTCAGGACGTCGGAGTCCGTGCGTGGGTGGAAGTAGGTCGGGTAAGGCACGGCCAGGTCGTTGCCCCAGCCCATGGTGGCCGTCTCCACGACGAGGAAGCTCATGTTCTTGACGGCCGGGAGCAGGAAAAGACTCGTGCCCCAGGTGGAGTTGCGGTCATCACGGCGGAAGTCCCACCCCGTCCGCCCCGCCACGAGGAAGTGGTCGTGGCCGCCGGCCCTGCGCCACTCGGGCCGCCGCACGAGCCAGCGCACCAGGTCCTGCGAGGCGGCGTCCCTGGCCGCACTGTCGTATCCCCAGATGTGCCTGGCGAACTCGAAGCCGGCGTAGAACGGGACGAACACGGCGGCCGCCGCGGACGAGTCGTTGGTGAGGCAACCGTACTGCCGCATCCGCCCGTGGAAGATGGCGTCCAGCGCGAACTGGTGCGTGGCGTACCACCCGGTCGCGCCCGTGAGCGCGCCGCCGGAGAGAGGTCTCCCCAGGCCGGCGTTGCGCACGTCCTCGCACATGCCCTGCCACCAGTCGTTGGCCGCCGCGCAGCCGCGGACAATGTCGGCGTTGAACCGCGGCGGGAGGTCGTGGACGTAGACGTACCGGCCGCGGCAGGGATCGCCGCCGGCGCCGCTGGCGTTCGTCATGTCGTCCGCCGGGACGAAAGACGCGACGCGCCCCGTGAACGCGACGGGCACGCTTATGAGGGCGAGCAGGCGCAGGTAGAGTGTCAAGGCCCACAACGCTGCCGCGGTGACGAGGAGGAAGCAAGGCCGGGAGACGGCGCTGGGTTTGACCATTATTGCTGATGCGGGTTGGCTGCGGCGGCGGTACGTGGGCACGGCTCGTCGGAGTGGCTTGTGCCTGGCGATCTGGAATGAACTCAAAGGCATGCATGATAAGCCATGCGTTTGCGTTGGGCTCAGCGCGCGAGTTGCCGCACCAGGTGGCCGTGGTCGGCAAGCGGCTCACTGTCACCGATCAACTTGTAAAGGACGGGGATCTCGAGTGAATCTATCTCTCTCTCACACACACATTGGATTACCAAATGAGGGTTGTTTACCAGTATCTGGTCTGGCCAAGACTGGCCGGCTGTCTGGAGATGCAAACTGGAGGTGGAGGGTTCGTCCCGAGAGTGGCCATCCACGTGCTGCTGAGGATTCCGAAGTCAGCTTAAGCTCGACCACCGTGCAATGCACGTCAACGGAGTTGCATCGAGCCAGCCTATGGTGACAGGGAATTAATGGTTTGCGTGGTTGCTGCTGATCAAGGCTGTTGATATGAGATGCATCTAGGGCAATTGGTCAATTCTTTTTCTCATGTTCGCGGAACCTAGAGCAAGATTAAATTAGTCTTACCCATCTAGCCAAGTTAGACTGCGTTTCATACAAGATGGCAATGCTTCCTAGAACGTCCACGAGATAGTTGGGTTGTTTATCAGTCTCTTTTGCCTCGGTTGGGGCTGTTGTGTGCCTGCTAGGTGTTAGTGGTTTGCGCTTCAGTCGGTTTCTGTTTTGGTTGAGTGGTTTCGGCGTTTTTATTTTGTTTTGGTATTTCTTTCGACCCCGGCTGAAGCGCTTAGTTGAGTAGCTGTTTTGTACTAACCACCTTGTTTTGTTTTTTCCCGTCTAATAAAAATTACGGCAAAACTTTTGTCGTTCTTTCAAAAAAAAGTTAGACTGTGTTTCTTACAGCTCCAGCTGAGCTCACCAACCAAACAGTTTGTGGAAAAACAGCTTCAGTTGTGGAGCTCCCTAAATCAGCGACTGCATCCACATGCATAAAGAGGATCTGAAACTTCACATCTATCTCCAACCTCCGTGCTTGTGGGCCCACCCTAAAATGCCCTCCTTCGTGGTCATGCGTGGGCGGCAGCAACCATGGCCGCACATGCGGGCGGGCGGGCGGCAGTGGAACAAGGTGGGTAGGGTAGCTGGATGAGGGGTGACGGCAAACGAGCTGTGGATGAGGCAAGTGAAGGTGGGTGAGAGAGATGGGAAAGAGAGGAGGAGGATAAAGGGAAGGAGAAATTGTTTTAAAAAAACAAGTTCATTTTGTTAACGGAGAAATAAATAAAGGAAGAAAAGAGAAAATAAAACAAAAGAAGGGTATTATAGATATTTTATGATTTTTTCTTTACCAGGAGAAGTTATTTTACCAAACATTCTTCTAGACTAGAAGAACTGTCTAGAGTTAAGGTCAGGGCAGAGATGTGGATAGACAGTAGTGGGACAAGACATGCAGGAGGCAGGGGCGGTGGCGAATGAGCCGCAGACGAGGTAGGTGAAGGTGGGTGAGAGAGATGGGAAAGGGAGAGGAAGAGGATAAATGAGAGAAGAAAAGAATTTCTAAAAATAAGCTCAAATTATTAAAGGAGAAAATAATAAAGAAATAAAATGAAAAATGAAAAAAAATTATGGATATTTTATATGTTTTACCAAACGTTCTTCTATAAAAGTTGTTCTAAGCCAAAGAAAACTGCTCCACCAAAGGAGCTTGAGGTGGAACCAGAGCAATTTTAGCTAAAGTCAGTGCTTTACCAAATACACCCTTACTTGAATGGAGATTACTTAAACATATGACTAGTTGCACGCTGATGAAGGTGAACAATGGTTGCAAGGACAGTACACATAGGATGTGTTTGGTTGATGACCATAACGCCACAAGGCCCACAACACGAATTGCCTAAAGTTACCCGGTGTTTACTTTATCACCAGACTTGTGGCGTGCCGTAGATGGCTAGGCATGCTGGCAATTCATTTTTTGTGCAAGAGATAGTGAAAAGTCCAATGCTATTTTTGTAGGACAAATTTTTGGTGGAGCCAAAGCTTGAGTGTAGCATGTTCTGATTATAAACCACCAGTTTGGATACGAGGCGAACTAAAAGTCCATGGGCCATTCCAGCCCATTTCCCTTCCTTCCACAGTTCCACTTGATAACTTGACTATGAATATGAATAACACTCCCGAGTCTGTGTCTGTCTGTCGCAGTAGTCTCGCCGGCGCTGATCTATCAAAGTGTCAAATATTGAAAGGACCTTCATGTCGCCTAAAGGGAGGAGTGAATAGGCATGTTTAAAACAAACTTGCAGCGGCAGTTAAATTCTAAGTGTGGCACTGCTGCTCCCAAGGTGCAGCACTGCCGCACTAAAAATGCAGCACTGCTACGCCTGTAGATAAACTCGAACTATAATTCAAAAACTGCCCAAGGAAAAGTAGATCGAACAAATTACTGATATTTCTGGGGTAGCGTAGAGCCTATTCCACCACCTGGATATTGACGGAAGTGCACGAGCAAGTAGATCGGGATCAAACCCTAGAATCACATCAAATACAAGTATAGCAATGCAAATCACAAGAACACAAGTGAGACACCAATATATCCCGTGGTTCAGCTCGCCACTAAGGCTTGCCTATGTCCACATTGTTGAGATAGCCACAAAGGCTTTGATCTCTTTCAACCTTATCCTCGTTCTCAAGTTAAGAGAATGAACTCTTGAGATGAGGAGTGATTTCACTAGATGATTGGAGTGATTACAAACCTCCTGTGGCTGCCACACAAGTTGGCAAGCTCCATGGGCGATGCTCTAACCGGCTAGGAGCAAGCTCCAAGAGTAACAAACACAATCCACCGGCTTGAACGCGAACCAAGTGCTCTAGGAGATGAAGAACAGTTGGGGCTGCTCTCTAATGCAGTTTGGACGCTCAAACTCTCATGGATTTGCAAGGGAAGCAAAAGAAGCTTGAGGGGCTCCAATGATTTGCAATGGAAGCACTTTGGAAGGGAATGGTCGATCTGAAAACTAGGTTACCGTTGTGAGGAAGAAGAGAAGGTATAAATTTCCCCTGCTCCAAATGGTCAGTTAAGTCGCGGCAGTGCCACGGCTAAACTATGGTAGTGCCTCACTGCAGCAGTGCCTTAGTACGGCAGTGCCTTGCCTCAGCGCGGCAGTGCCTCACCTGCCAGGCAGCACAAAAGATAGGATTGCAAAGCTTGCTGTCTTGGCTAAGGCTTTAAGAAAATTTGGTGGGTAAATGAGCACTTGGTTGCACATTAAACCGTGTGCATTGTATCCCCCTTTATAGTATGGCTTTTCCTAAACTCAAATTCAAAATATCAAAGAATTTAAACACCTTTGAATTGGTCACTTCATCCTTTTATAATTGGGAGTTTCCACCATCGCATGTATTATCCTCTTTCTCAATATTACTTCATAAGGTTTGCAATTATCTGTCTCGTCTCTTCGAGCAAACACATGTTGATCTTGTGACTTGAATCTTTCCAACACATGTGAGTTCAATCTATTGCTTCAAGTCATTTTCACTAATGATTTGATCCTTAACATAATATGACTCCACATAGCTTGATTAGTTCCTCGACTCAATGCAAGTACTCTCTTCTTCACCTTAGCTATGCTACCTTAGTCCTCAGGCCATCGCTTGCCCTTCACCTCCGCTGAATCCCTCGAAGCCCTTTCCTTGCTATCTTCACCTTATCAAGCCATACTCAAGTCACATTATGCTAAGCATCCATTGAAAAACCATTTCTTCAATATTGTGATCCTTACTTGAATATTCTTCTAGATATGAAAGTTCAGATCAATCAAACTTTAGTTAGACTCACATAGAGACATATATGGATCAACATCAATGTGGTCAAGCCAATTCACGATTCCTTATATCCTCTTCATTTTGGCATGACATTTCTAACACTCACTTCAATCTCTATCTTCATACTTCTAGATTGATCAAATCAATGCAAAGTGATTTTTCAAATCTTTATCCATACAAGCAAACCAACATAGAGACCAACTTATATCCAATATGAGTTGTGTCCTTTGCCATTTAATCTTTACTTGGTATTTCTTCACTTATGCATTCTTGACTTATTCTTCAATCCTTGATCAAAGCTAATTTACTATCCAACTCTTCTTGTTCATGCAAAGCAAGCCATTATTGAGACCAATCCAAAATCATCAACTCATGTCTTATTTACCATTTGCCAAATATGCTTGCTTTCTCATGATACTATGATATCCCACGACATAGAAGCTATTTCAACAACTCCATTTGCATTGTTGTCTTTCTCTTGAACAATATTGTTTCTATGATCTTCCAACACAACAATACATAATTTTAGCCTTTGTTTGAACATTATGTGAAACATCATCAAGTTTGCCTTCTTGTTGAATCTATATACCTTTCTCATTCCACAATCGACAAGTGTATGCAATAAACTTAATTTCCTGTTCAACACTTAGCAAACTTGTTAGACCTTTAATGGTGTCGTCATTCATTTCACCAAAACCCACTAAAGGGCTAGATGCACTTACAATCTCCCCTTTTTGGTGACTGATGACAACATAATTAAAGCTTACAAGAGATTGAAAAATAGTAGGATTTTGAATCCTATGATATAGTGAGCTCTCCCTAAATGTGTGCATAGAATGGAATTTCAAATTTTGGCCTCAAATGCCAAATGCATATATTCAAGATGAAGTGTGGGAACTCTCCTATATCTTAGCATCTGTAGGATGCAAGGTGTCATCATGATAAACGTGATGCTCATGATAGTTCATACACTCAAGAAGTTTCTACAACTGTCATGTGCGACACTTCCGCGAGTGAGCGTGGCACTGCCGCACAATGGTAGTCAGACAAAATAAACAATACACCATTCAAGGCATGAACATCACACACTAGCATAAATGATCCTTATCAAGAGCATCAATTTAAACTATCCTTGCACACACCACACATTAAAAAATTGAAAAATCTTATATGCCTCTCTTTTACCCCTTTAAATCCACATATCAATCTCTCCCCTTACACTCTCTCCCAATATTTCTCCCCCTTTGGCATTAATCTCCAAAAATGATCTCTCCACCAAAAGTAAGAAATAATGGTAGACAAGTGAGGGCAAGAGGTAGGTAAAAGTTTAGCATATATGATTTCTCTCCTGAGTTTTCTACCAAACAAAGCATGCAACACTTTAAGTCAAGATTCTTGAGAGGTCAACATATTTGGCTCATACCTCACTTAGATGACACTTTTAACATGAGACTAACTCATGCCATCACCACGAGAGGTATCAACCAATTATCTAAAAATTCTCTAATCGTCACCACAAGAACAAACTCACGGTGTGACTCAAGATATTGCATACACATGCACACACTAGCATGTAAGGGCCTAGATGCACAAAGGTAATACAAGTGTTCATGGAGCGATATACCTTTGTTCTAAGCCTCACAATCTACACCATGATAATGATTTCAATATTTGGATTTAGTGCTTCGATGGGACTAGTACTTCTTTATGCAAAATAATTTCATTTGTGCCCATCTCTCTTCATCATCATCTTCAAGGAGATATCACAAGCTTGTGCTTGATCTCAATTGAAAGTCCATTGCTAACTTTTGTTGTCATTTTGAGATACCAATTTAAGATATATTTCTTGATATACCAAATTGAAAGATTGTTCACCAATAACAATTGAAATATTATCTTCATAATTTTGACACCAAATGAAGGAATCTTCACAAGTTGATGCCAATTGGAAAGAATGCTCATATCTCATAATGTCACCTAGAGAATGCTCACAAAGACAAGAGATAGCATTACATTGCACAAGCTATAGTTTCACAACTAGTGACCCTTTAGATGTGGAAGGCATGTAAGTCACTAATTGCAAAAAACCTCATAATATAGACTAAATTCCTCCTTTTTGATAGTGCAAACATATATATGTGGAAGGCAAGAATATAAGCACTTTTGATCAGTTAAGTCTAAACAAGGGAATTTAAGCTATATTAGGAGAGTAGCTACTTAAGAGATAAAAAATGTAATCCAAATGTGTCGATAAAAGATGCTCGGCAGTCCACCGAGGGGTATCCCATGATGGTAGATTTATCGTAGAGGTGAGCGAGATCAGGAGCGAGATGGTAATACAAGCACCAAGACACAAAATTTAGACAGGTTCGGCCGTCAGTATGACGTAATACCTACATCCTGTGTTCTGATGTATTGCATTGAGATGTATCGATCTATGTTGATCGTGTCCGTTAGGGGACCCCTGCCTCTCCTTATATACTATGGAGGGGTAGGGTTATAAGGAAAGTAGCCTATTTGGTACTATACAATGTCTTGCGGTGCACGCCGAGCAGCGCCGTGCACGCCTTGATCTTGTGGGTTGGGCCACCTCTGATAGTGCGGCCCATGTCTTGTCTTGTGGATACCGGGGGCCGTACCCCCACAAAATGAATATGAGAGATAACTTTACCAATTTGGATTGAGTTAATGTAGCATACCCATGACAAACCCATTCTCACCGAGAGACTACACAAATCACTAGAAGAAAAGGTTAGTCTCAAAAAGACATAAGACATAGAATGGGCTCCCCCTTAATATGTGCATCAAGTACTTGAATTACTTGTGAAATGCACTTGAATCAGTTTAAGAGTCTAGAGGAGTTCATCCTATATCTTGGTCAAGGCATAACAAATTTGCAATAATTGAAATTATGTCAAAGAACATACCACCACCAAGGTAGATAGATCACCACATAAATTTTCATTGACATGACCATCATAAGTGAGACTTCTATACTTTGGATGGCCATAGTTTTTACTTCATGACTCGTGGTGAATTAGATTTCTTGTGATCATCCAAGATCCATATTAGGTTCCTAGTTCTTTCTTTACCTAAAGCAACCCATATAGAGAGCAAAAGATAAAATTCATGAAATTTGCAAATTGTGAACTAGGAGTTACCACTCTTTATTGACATGATCCTAGGTGATCAATGGGATGGATCATGTGCACTTGATGAGCTCTTGAGAGGAGAAATAACAATGAAAGTCCACTCTTCAATTCTTTTCTCCAACTCATTCAGATTTGGTTCCACTAAAGGATTGGGGTATCCCACACTAGACCGGGAGCACTTGGTTTATAAAGACCGAGACCTCCTAGAATAACCTTTGGAGTATCCAAAGATTCAATTGGAACCATCCATCCTCCTTTGATGTTATTCTTTCTCCAATGTGTGAGACTACTCAACATTAACTTTGAAAGAAACCATTAGTCCCACAAGATATAGGCTAAACTCCCCCTCAATTTATGCATACAAGAGTACACAAAGTATGCTCATGCATATCAATACCATGAGGTCAAGGGAGAAGTTTACACTATATGCCAACTGATTCAAACTCCTTCAAGCTGCTTGCAGTTTGATTCATTTCACTGGTTGCAATTGCTTCAAATTGATTTCAGCTAGTTCCAACTAATTGTAACTCATTTCTGCTACTTGTAACTGCTGAAGTCAACTGGTTCCATCTAGTTTCAATTGATTTCAGTTGTTGTTTCTGAAAGCCTACAACTGATTTCTTTTAGTTCCAACTAGTTGCAACTGCTTGCTGCTGCTTGTAATTTTGATTGCAACTCCTTTAGACCCTTGTGTGAGTCTTTCTCTTTCATTGCAACACCTTTAGACCAAACTGATGTATCTTATTTTTACTGATTCTTCAAGACCAACTTGAGAGCCAACATAATCTTATTGATACAATGCAATCCAATTCCATCCAATGAGTTTTCAGATTCTGTCTTCCATGGAAAACAATTCATATTTCTCAGACCACTTGTCCAATATGCATGAAATTTGGTAGAGATGTGAATCCATGAGTCCTCTAACTACTGTATTAGCTCATTTGGACTCCATTTGATTAGTCAAATCAATTTTCTACCAAAACTGCTAGGTCTAAAACTATAGTGCTAAAGCTGACAAAATTCAACTCAAAACTGATGTTCTTCTCAATCAATCTTCAAGGCAATTGTATAGCAATAAGTACTAGGTGTGTATAGCATGCTCACAATTTTTTAGGCCAATTCATAAGTATTTGAACTTCTAAATCCATGCTTGAAGATAGCCATCTCATATTTCTAATTTTCTAGACATATTTGACATTTTATAATTCTTCTCTTCTTGTTGTCCAATCTTGAGGTGATTTCAGTTGAGAATACTCACAAGATCTTGTATCCATTCAGTCCTCTTGTCAACACTTGTACTCTTATGAATTCTTCTAGTATAGATTATCCCACTCAACCTCAAACTTGACTTTATTCAAACTTAGACTTTTGATCTCTTTGACATCTAGCAACCTCATCTTACTTTTGGTGAAGAGTAACCATAAGTTTGTGATTTATTTAGTTAAACAAGCACAACCTCTTCTTCTTGATTTTCTATAAATAAGCTCAACACAAGAGGGCATTAGTAACACAAGCACTAGTTTCTCTTTTAGTAACCCTTTATGTGTGAAGGGCAAATGGGTTACCAAATGGAGAAACCTCATAATATGGACTAAATCTCCCTTGTTGCCTCATACACACTCTTTTGAGTGGAATGAAAATGTGAATGTGCATGGTTGGTCAATTAAGTCCAAAGGGTAGATTTAAGCCATATTATTGTGAGTGGCTAGCATAGATAAATCAATTCAAAATCAACTAAAGAGAGAATACAACACATTATTAGATTGATGATCTTCCTATGATAGCACACTCCATTTGAGACACACATTCTCATTTAGTGAGACTGCACAAATCACTTAGAGAAGGGTTAGTCTCACAACTCTAGTCATAGACTAATTTTCCTTTTGGTAGGTGCTCTAAGTATTTGAATTTCTCACATAGCACTTTATTCACTTAAGAACTTGGGATTTCACTCTATGTCTAGGTCATGGCAACAATACATTTATCAAAGTTAATTATGCCAAGAAATACTTATAACCATTATAGCATGTAGATACCCATAAGATAAAAATGAGAATTTGGCAATCTACCATAAGACAAGATTCCATCAAGTAGAGAGTTCTTGAATTATGAGTGATAAGTGCTTCTACTCAAGCTTGATTCTTTATTCTTGTCTTTCTTGAAATTCTTGGTTTGAAATCCACAAAGGAAACCTAAGTCATGTATGCTGCTTATTGTGGATGATCAATTCAATTTAAATCATACTTTCTTTCATGACCAACAACCAATGAATATCTCCAAGTGCTTCTTTTATCCTAAGTGGCTACACAAGGCACAAAGGAGTAAAATTTGATAATAGCATGCACTTGAGATTTAGTTGTTATCACCCTTTTTGAATATAATGGATGAGGTGGTCTCTTCATCTTCACTCTACTCATCATCATGTTGTAGGTTTTGTCCATGAACTGGACTGATGTCAGCTGCTGCTGTCTGCAGGGCGCGGCAGTTTTGCTCCACTTGTGTGGCACTGCTGTTGGTGTGAGCGGCACTGCTGCTCGTACTTCAGCAGCAGGTTGCAGATCAGCTATGACATGAGAAGCCTCCACTTCTACAGCCTGTGCTTCTTGTGGTCTTATAGCACCAATAGCCATTTGCTTGATTGCATCACAAGGTGGTTCCTCATTACCTACAACATGAATAAGATCTTGCTCTACTAGAGAGCCATTAAAAGCATCATATGTCAAGTTAAGTGGCTAGCTAGCAAGGGTTAGGTACTAATTACAGAGGAGAGTATGAAGTTAGAAATATATCTATCAATTTGTCCTTGGGTCAATCTTGAGAGAATAGACAATATAAATACGTTGATAGCTTGAGATCATATTTTTCAATAAACTTGCTCAAACACCCCAAAGCTTCATATCACCTTCAAGTACCTACAACATTCATCAAGCACAACTTGGTACCCATACCATGATGGGTCCATCAAGGTTAGTCACAATGGACTTAGGCACCCAAATAGCCTTTGTGTTAGCACATGGTGAACCAATCACCTTCCTAGCACAAGTGTCATTTTTGGGCCTCCTAAGCATATTTGAATCAATTGATGAGTTGAGCTCAGGAGTGTTATCAATGGGACAATCCATACTTAGATGTCCCTTACCTTAGAAAGTGTAGCAAATGTGGTGTTTGTTCTTGCAAGAAATCTTCTTCTCTTGCTTCTTGTTTGCTTCCTTGTCGATGAGCCTCTTTCTTGATAATGTCAAGCCTTCATCCTTCATGTTGGGGCATGATGTAATTTCATGACCCCTCTCATTGCATCCATAACACTTCCTCTTGATTTTTCTTGTCTTCTTGTTTGGAAGTGTGGCTTGGTCATCAACCTTGTTGGAACACATAGAGGCATTATGTCCCATGTTGGAGCACTTGACATGAGCCACCTTCTTCTTTTCTTGGATCTTGCTCATGCCCTTCTCTTGTTTCTTCAAGGTGCAGTCTCTCATGTGGTGACCCTCTTTCTTGCACTTGAAGCAAGTGATGAGAGTCTTCTTTGGTTTATGTTGCACCTTGGTGGCCTTGGGAGCTTTGCTATTCTGCCTAGGTGTGGCACTGCCGCACTGGGATGAGGCACTATCGCATCCTTGGACCTCTATAGCCTTCAGTAGAACTACTATATTCTAAATAGATTGCACTTCTCCAAATTGTCCCTTGACTTTACCACTGTTGGACTTGTGACCTTCTTGATAGGGCTTGGTGCATGCTTCGGTTGATCCCTTCTCAAGCTTCTTCACCGTGTCTTCACGGTTATCTTGAGAAGGTTGAGCAATACACTTCCCCTTCAGTTGAATCAAGTCCCTTTTTAGCCTCTCAACCTCTTCCTTGAGCTCTTCATTTTCTTTTGTAATGGAATCATCACAAGTTTCTACAAGTACATGCTCAACAGAAGGTTGGCTTGCTTGAGAGCAACAATTGTTAGCACATGATAAAATATATGAAACTTATGTACATGTGCACTTGTGAGTGTGAGGTTGGTATGATTTTACCGCTGTTACCACAACCTCATGAGCAATTTCTAACATGAGATGAGAATCCATAAACTTATCATGAGAGCACAAGAGCCCATCATGACTTTCTTGCAAAGTCTCATTCTTGCTAGTAAGCCTTTCCACCTTGTCCTTGAGCACATAATTTTCATCTTCTAATTGAGCAACACAAGATAGAGAGTTAATAGTACAAGTTTGCTCAATTGATAAGTTTTCATACCTTTCGACCAAACTAGCATGAGAGCACTTATGCTTTTCATGCTTCTTGGTCAACTTCTCCAAGCATTTGATCTTGTTGATGAGAAACTCTTCATGGTCATGAAGTGTTTCTTCTTGCTCTTAAATTTTCTCTATGAGCTTGAGCACCATCAACTTGTCTTTCTTGGTTAGACGTGCCAAGTGTTGATTGAACTCATCATCATCACTTTCATCTTCACTCTCACTCTCACTTTCACTTTCACTTTCACCTTCTCTCTCACTCTCACTTGCCATATTCTTCTCTTTCTTTGTCATGAGACCCACATGAGGAGTGGCACAGAGAGTTGAGCTTCTTGGTGAGGTGGATTCTTCATTTGGCCTCCAACGATCACAAGCTTCCTCTTCCTTCAAAATGTTAGTCTCACAAGAACTAAAGGAAGTAGAAGTACCACATGTAAAATCATTGTTCTCACCAACCATTTCATTACCGTTCACATATGTTGGTGAGGGAGTGGATGTGGCATGATCACTTTGACCATTTGAGAGAATCACTTGAGGCTCTTCATTTGTCGGTGAAGTTGAGCACTCCTCAAGTGGTTCCTCCAATAATTGCAACTTCTCATCACATTTGGACTTCTCATATCTTTCTTTAATTGTGGTCCAAATGATATGAGCATCATCAAGTGGTTCATCATCTCCAAATATGATGGCATCAAAAACACCTTCACTCAAAGCACTAAATACGACATTAGTAGCTTGAGCATTGTGTTGTAAGCATTTCACTTCCTTTATGGATAAGATGGTCACATCATCACTAGGAAGAGAAATGTTTATATCTACAATCCGCTCGATATGAGGACCCATGTCCTTAAAAACAGTAAGCGCACTAGCGGACCAAGATGCATAATTTGAGCCATCTAAAAGTAGAAGTTCTAGAGATACCTCCTCACTTGTTGACATCGTCTCTCAAGATGGTTAAGCCCAAAATTGAGAGCCTAGCTCTGATATCAATTGAAAGGACCTTAATGTCACCTAGAGGGGGTGAATAGGCATGTTTAAAACAAACTTGTAGCAGAAGTTAAATTCTAAGTGTGGCACTGCTGCTCCCAAGGTGTAACACTATCGCACTAAAAATGCAGCACTGCTGCGTCTGCAGACAAGCTCGAACTATAATTCAAAAACTGCCCAAGGAAAAGTAGATCGAGCAAATTACTGATGTTCCTGGGGTAGTGTAGAGCCTATTCCACCACCTGGATGTTGGCGGAAGTGCACGAGCAAGTAAGTCAGGACCAAACCCTAGAATCGCCACAAATGCAAGTATAGCAATGCAAATCACAAGAACACAAGTGAGACACTAATTTATCCTATGGTTCAGCTCACCACTAAGGCTTGCCTATGTCCACATTGTTGAGATAGCCACAAAGGCTTTGGTCTCTTTCAACCTTATTCACATTCTCAAGTCAAGAGAATGAACTCTTGAGATGAGGGGTGATTTCACTAGATGATTGGAGTGATTACAAATCTCCTGGGGCTACCACACAAGTTGGCAAGCTCCACGGGTGATGCTCTAGCCGGCTAGGATCAAGCTCCAAGAGTAACAAACACAATTGTTGGATCTCTGGTTGGCCTAGAGGGGGGGGTGAATAGGCCTGTCAAAACAAACACTCAAACTTTTATTAAATTCACCCAGTGGCACTGCCGGGCCAGAACTGCGGCACTGCCACACCTACAGACAACTTCAAATCACATTTCAAAATTCATGAACAAAAACTTAGATCGGAAAAATTTCCTAGCTTACTGTAGGTATGACAATCACTGATCAAGAGCTAGAAGTGGTAAGAACACCACACACAAGTAGATCGACTAGAAACCCTAGAAATCACCTCAACCACAATATGTCATGCAAGTAATGTAAATCAAGCATAAGTGACACAATGATTTATCCTGTGGTTTGGCTCGCCACCAAGGCTTGCCTACCTCTACATTGTTGAGTTTAGCCACTAAGGCTTAGAGCTTTCCAACCCTTCCTCGTTTTCAAATCAAGAGACTTAACTCTTGAGAAGAGGGATGAGTTTACTAAGTTCAAGAGATGGTTACAAACCTCCCAGGGCTACCACACAAGTTGGCAAGCTCCATGAGCAACACCCTAACTGGCTAGGAGCCAAGCTTCTAAGAGTAACAAACACAACCGCCGGCTAAAACATGAACCAAGTGCTCTTTAGAGTTGGGGGAATCAATGGAGCTGCTCTCTAATCGGATTTTGGACACTTTTCCCTCAAGGATAGATGGAGAAATCAATGGATTTGCTTGGGGCTTGAGGTCAACAATGGAGGGAGAGAGAGAGAGCTCCTGCTCTGTTTTGAGCATGCTGAAGTGAGGAAGAAGATGCAGATAGCCATTGGGGAGGAAGAGGAAAGGTATATATACCCCCCCTAGCCCCCAATGGTCACTGCATCCAAGGGGTTGGGTGAGACGGAGCCCACGGACTCGAGGTCGGGCGAGATGAAGCCCATGACTTTGGGGTCGAGCGAGACGGAGCCCGTAGCCTCAAGGTCGGGCGAGACGAAGCATGTGGCCTCGGGGTCAGGCGAGATGGACCTCATGACCTTGGGGTCGGGCAAGACCTTTTAATGCATCTTGAGCCATCTGGAGAAGTCAGCATGGGCTCTAACTTCCTTGTGCCATGACTCAAGTGCGATAATGCCTCTCTTCAAGTGTGGCAGTGCCACACCACGCAAGACAGCAAGGGTAATAGTGAAGTGTAGACTGTCTTGGCTGTGAATCTGAGGATGCATGTGGTTTTTTGAGCACTTGGTAGCACATATTAGCTTAAGCATTGTGTCTCCCTTTATAGTATGGCTTTTCCTATACTCAAATTCAAAATATAAAAGAATTTAAACCTCCTTTGAGTTTGAAGCCATCTACATTTGTAATTGGGGGCTCCTCCATTTCGTGTAGCATCCTCGAATATAAATTCCCCGCTTGTCATCTCGATAAGTCTCATTAGTTCTCTAATTGCGTGGTCATTATCACCAAAATCCACAATTATGGCTTGATTGCACTTTCAATCTCCCCCTTTTTGGTGATTGATGACCACCCAATTAGAGCTTATAAAAGATATGAAATAAATACTGAGATTTTTGAGCCATGGGTATAGAGCCTCCCCCTAAGTATGTGAATAGAGAATTGAATTATCAAATTAGCATAAGAAGCTAAGATTCACATGTTAGTGAAAGTGATGGGGCTCCCCCTACATCCATGGTCCTATGGGATGCTGCATACTATGTCAGGTATGTAAAACGTGATGCAAATGATAGTTTATGCACAACATGGATTGCTATTGAAGCTGGGTGCGGCACTATCGCACTAGAGTATGGCACTGCCGCACTTGCTGTAATAGCACAGATCAGAACAAACACCACACAACATGTGATATATATAAAGATATACATTCTAGCACAATTATATCACAAGCGACGGCATAGATTAATATATGACCATATCCCACACATATATAAAGTACTTAAATAGCATTATTACATAAATAGAGTTTCTAATGGACTCTCAAACCCTCACCTAATGAAGACTACTCTAAACCGATACGAACATGACTCTAGCTGCAGCAACCTCTAAGGCGTCGAAAAAGTTGTTGACCCCTCTAATTTTCTCCCCCTTTGGCATAAAGCACCAAAAAAAGAAGAAAAAAAGAAAGACCAACACTCACTCCTCATCCTCTTGAATCATGTCCCAATCAACATCATCGCCACTAGCAGCTCCACTAGCACCTGCAACGTCCTCCTCTCCACCATCATCATCATCGTTGTTGGAGGAGGAGGAAGAAGAAGACACCACTGCCCTCCCTTGGCGATGAGTGGTCGAAGTTTGGCACTCACGCATGGTGCTCCTCCTCATGTACTACAAGGTGGTCCTCAAACTAGTGTGAGGATTAAGCTCTGGCTGCTCCTGCTCCTCCTCCTTCTCATCCTCTGAATCTGTGTTGGATAGGCTAGGGAGGTCATCAAACTTTGGCGGTAACTGAACTAGAGAAAGAGGTGGTAGCCCTACATGCTCTCTAGCCTCCTGGTTGGCTTCACGGTTCTCCAACCGGTCCTAATATGCGGTTCTCGCTGCATAGGTGCATGTGGTGAAGATGGCCTTGATTCACTTCCCAAATTTTTCCATCTTCTTTTCCTTGTGAGGCCTAGATCGGGACAACTTAGGCATGTCCTCAACTGATGGAGAGCATCTCACTGCCCTGCTAGCACCTACCCCTTGGGTCTTCTTAATTTTATAGATGGTGTGAAGACCATCTTTCTCAAATCTATAGTCAGTGACCCTCTCAATCATAAATATGAGATAGGTGGCATAGGGTATCCCTTTTCTCCCATACTCCATGGCATTCCTTAGCTCATGCCACATGAAGCGAGGGACATTAAACCTGTCACCTCTAGGAACAAATCTAGCAAGCACATTCCTAACATAGCCCTTAAGATCAGAGGCTACTCCATCCTTAGGGTTGATAGTGTGCCTGATCAAATTATTCAGAATGTAATAATAGCTCTTCAGGCCACTGACTTTTCCATCTGCACTTCTCCTATCAATCCACATATAGGTAATATCACGGATCTCAGCTCTAGCCTCATCATGAATATAAGTGAAGCCGCGCTCCTCCTCTCCAAAACCAAGGATTCGGCTAAAAGTCACAAAATCAACTCTATAATGCCGTCCCTCCATCATCTAGTGAATCTCATCAGTGTAGATACTGTAGAAGAAAGTGGCATGGAACTGGGCTAGCACTTCCTCATTCCAATTATATCTGAAACTCTTAATATCAGTGAGGCCAAACAACTCACAAGCCTTGATCACCTTATTGAATTCTGGCTCATTCTTTGCCTTCATCTCCTCCCAATCAACATACTACATCTTGATAACTTTGGATTTCTTAGAGTTGAAGTTCACGGATGCATAGAAGTTGGAATGAAACTCATTCCAAAACCTGTAGTCTATCTCCAAATCCTTTGGCTGCTCATAGGGATGTTCTCATGTGCTTCCTCCACCATCTTCAGCTTTCCCACATAGTTGAGCACGGGATAAGCACGTGTGTCAATAGGACGTCTCATGACTACATCCTCAGAATACTCTCTAATGTAGCTCCTATCAAACTCCTCAAGATGAGGTGGAGTATTTGGGCAAGCACCTAGAGAAATAGTGCGTCTAGCCCTCTCCAAGTTCTCCTCATCCCAGATCATCTATTCTCTCCTCCCCCTGTCTCTAGTAACATCTCTGCCTACTGCACTACTGCTACCCCCTGTGGTCCTACCATGACCATGACAAGGCATTTGCTTGTCCCGAGGCTCTGTCATCTTCCTCTTCCCCCTCTGGTCATCATCACCCCCGGAGGCCATCTTGGTTTTCATGGATTGAGGAGGAAAGAGATGAATCAGCTCCGTCCATGAGCTAGGACTGCTGCTAATGATGACATAGAAGAACAGCAGCAGGCCGCGGCAATGCCGGAGGTGGCAGTGTGGCTGAATAGAGCGGCAGCGCCACCTGTGCACGCATGGAGGGGAAGAGAGGCGGTGGCTAGGAGATAGGAGAGGAGAGGGTTACCTGGGGCCAGGTAAAATAAGTAGAAAAGATGGCCCCCATGGTAACAGCTGATATGGGCCAAATTTCTAGTTAAAATTCAAAGTGTGGCACTGCCGCAGTCCACACGCGGCACTACCGTAGGGCAGGCACAGTATTGCCGCACTCCCCAGTACAACAAATTTAGCTACTAACTAAATATCTCTATATATATAGGATATAGACACATATCTCAAGCACACTATGATCAGCAACAAATAATCAATACAAACAATGATCATAATGTACTTGTTTCTTATGATAAACATTTTAAGCACAATATTTGAACTTTTACAATTCATTTCTCCTATCCATGCTAGTTCATCAATCAAGGTGTGCTATAGTTCAAACCATGTTGCAAGAATAAAGAATATTTAGCTTACTACGCAAAGCACAAAACCTTGACTCATCAAGAGGCTTAGTGAAGATATCGGCTAGTTGTTTTTCGGTGTTCACATGGTGAATTTCGATATCTCGTTTGGCTTAGTGGTCTCTCAAGAAATGATATCGGATGTCTATGTGCATAGTTCTTGAGTGGCTTGCGGGATTGTTGGCTAACTTTATGGCACTTTCATTATCACACAAGAGTGGGATTTTAGTGAAGTGACATCCAAAATCTTGAAGGGTTTGCCTCATCCAAAGTAGTTGAGCACAACATGCACCAGCTGCAACATACTCGGCCTCGGAGGTGGAAGGGGCTACATAATTTTGCTTTTTAGAACTCCAAGACACTAGGGACCATCCAAGGAATTTACATGTCCCCGAAGTGCTTTTTCGATCTACTTTGCAACCGACGTAATCGGAATCCGAATACCCAAGTGGATCAAACCTAGAGCTCTTAGGATACCACAAGCTAAGGTTAGGAGTGTGTACTAAATATCTCAAGATTCTCTTAATGGTCACTAAGTGACACTCTTTCAGATTAGCTTGAAATCTAGCACACATGCACACACTAAGCATAATATCGGGACTAGATGCGCACAAATAAAGTAGAGAGCCGATCATGGAGCGATATACCTTAGTATCCACGGCTTTCCCTTCATCATTGAGATCTAGATGTCCATTGGTTGGTATGGGAGTTTTGATAGGCTTGGCATTCACCATGTCAAACTTCTTGAGCATATCATGGGTGTACTTCGTTTGGTTAATAAAAGTTTCATCCTTCACTTGCTTGATTTGAAATCCAAGGAAGAAATTCAATTCACCCATCATAGACATCTCAAATCTCTTGGTCATGATCCTACTAAATTCCTCACAAAAATAATGATTAGTACTACCAAATATTATGTCATCGACATATATTTGGCACATAAATATATCTTTGCCAACTTTGTGAGTGAAAAGGGTAGGATCGGCTTTGCCTATTTCAAAGCCTTGTTTAAGCAAGAATTCCTTAAGGCATTCATACCATGCTCTTGATGCTTGCTTAAGCCCATAGAGCACATTTTGGAGTTTGTAGACATGGTTGGAAAACTTGTGATCTTCAAAGCCCGGTGGTTGCTCAACATAGACAAGTTCTTGAATAGGGCCATTGAGAAGTGCACTCTTCACATCCATTTGATATAGCTTGAAGTTGTGATGAGTGACATAGGCTAGAAGATTTGAATTACTTCAAGTCTTGTCACCGGTGCATATGTTTCTTCAAAGTCCAAGCCCTTTACTTGAGTGAAACCTTGAGCAACCAACCTTGCCTTCTTCCTTGTCACCACTCCATTCTCATCTTGCTTGTTGCGAAAGACCCACTTGGTGCCAATGACATTGGTATTGGGTCGTTCCACCAAAGTCCACACTTGGTTTCTTTCAAAATTATTGACCTCTTCTTGCATGGCCATCACCCAATCTGGGTCTCCAAGTGCTTGTTCTACCTTAAGAGGCTCCAAAGAGGAAAAAAACGAGTAATATTGACAAAAGTTTGCTAAATGTGAATGAGTTATTACCCATTTTCAAAGACTCCTAAGGATGTTATCAATGGGATGATCCTATTGTATTGTTTGCCTTAGCCTTGGATGCTCAATGGCCTCTTGTTCATCTTCTAGATCTTCATCATCATCTTGCTCAAATATGGGTTGTAGGTTTTGTCCACGAGTTGGAGTCGAATCAGCTGTTGTTGACTGTGTAGGTGCGGCACTACCACGCTCTGGAGTTGTAGCATGTGTTTGCTGTAGTGTAGCATTAGGTACGCCAGCAGAAATAGGTGCAGCAGCAACTTGAGGAACATCCACTTCAGTGACTTCTTTTTTTTATGGTCTAATATCACCAATAGCCAATTGCTTAATTGCTTCATATGGTGGATCCTCCTTTCCTACAACACTTGAATCAACTTGCTTCACTTAAGAGCCATTAGATTCATCAAATGTTATGTCTACCACAATCTCAACTCTTCCAGAGGTTTTGTTGAAGACACGATAGGCATGCTCATTTGATCCATAACCAAGAAGAAAACCTTTATCAACTTTAGGTGCAAACTTAGAGGTTTTGGGTTTCTTGTTAAGTATGAAACATTTGCACCCAAACACTCTAAAGTAAGACACCTTAGGCTTGTTACCGGTTAGAAGCTCATATGAAGTTTTCTTTAACTTCTTTGTGTAGGTAGAGGCGATTGATGGCATGGCAAGCGGTGTTGACGACGTCACACCAAAAGATGTCCGGCGTCTTGTACTCATCTAGGATTGTCCTTGCCATGTCAATAAGTGTACGGTTCTTCCTCTCTACTACACTATTTTGTTGAGGGGTGTATAGAGTTGAAAACTCATGCTTGATGCCCTCTTCATCAAAAAACTCCTCAACTAGAGTATTCTTGAATTCGGTCCCATTGTCGCTTCTCACTTTCTTGATGAGAAGACCAAACTCCTTTGAGCTCTTCTAACAAATATCTTCACCTTCTCTTGAATTTGGCACTTGTCATGCAAGAAAAATACCTAAGTAAAACAGGAATAGTCATCAACAATAACTAGACCATATTTGTTACCCCCGATACTTAGGTAGGCGACCGGTCCAAAGAGATTCATATGTATTAGCTCCAATGGTTGCTTGGTGGTCATGATGCTCTTTGGTGGGTGAGGTGCTCCAACTTGCTTTCTGGCTTGACAAGCGCTACAAATCCTATCTTTCTCAAAGTGAACATTTATTAGTCCAAGGATGTGTTCATCTTTTAGAAGTTTGGCCAAGTTCCTCATCCCAACATGGGCTAGTCAGCGATGCCAAAGCCAACCCATGCTAGATTTTGCCACTAAACAAGTCTCAAGTTTAGCTTTACTTTTGTTGAAATCAACTAAGTAAAGCTTGTTCTTTAATTGACCCATAAAGACAATAGAGGAATCCTCCCTTCTAAAGACTTCCACATCCTTATCAAAAAGAGACAATTGTAGCCCATCTCATACAATTGAGAAACGGACAACAAATTATAACTCAATGAATCAACATGTAATACATTTGTAATTGAATGCTCAAGGGTTATAGCAACTTTGCCGAGACCAATCACATCCCCTTTGAATTGTCTCCAAAGACAATATTTTCATTTGAGTGCATCATTGGGGAATATGATGAGAACATACTCCTTTCTCTAGTCATATGATTTGTACATCCACTATTAAGCACCCAACTTGATCCACCGGAGGAGTATGCCTACAAAATAAGTTTAGTTGCTAGATTTAGGTTCCCATTTTGACTTGGGGCCTTGCATGTTAGTCACAAGAATCTTAGAAACCCAAATAGAAGTATTCCTATATATGTTAGTTTCCTTTCCAACATATTTTACAACCACTTTTCCCACTGCTGTTGTTTCTCAAAACAAAGCATGATGTCAAGCTTTGTCGAGGTGCATAAGTCTTCGGTTAATAAGCATACTTATTCCTAGTGGCCCACACTGATTCCTTAGGCTTCTAGAAATCCTGTTTCTCCTAGTACACCTTCTTCTTGGGTTTAGTTTGATCAAGAACAGAATTGGTAGCCTTCCCATTTTTGTGGGGCACGGCACTGTCGCCCTTCACTGTGGCACTGTCGCTGTGCGGCACTACCACTCTAGGACACTGCACTACCACGGTCTATGCAGGCTGATCTGTACCAATTTTGCCCTTCTTCTCAAACTGTACACACTCAGCCATTCACTATCCTTCTTCCATTTGTCTTGGCTCCTTTTGTGTGACTGAGCCCATGCTTGATTGAGGGATGCCTTCCTTGCTTGAATGGTGGCTCTTTTGATTCATCAACTTTCTTGTCATTGAATTGGGTCACACTTATCCACCCTTTTCCAATGACTTTATTGAGCCTAGCAATCTCCTTTCTCATAGCTTCTATGTTTGCAAGGTTAGTGGAATAAATATTCAAATCAAGATTAAAACATTTTCCACAACCTTGACTAGTGGAGGGAGTAGAGGTTTCCTTTGCCTTAGGAAGATGTGAGTTGCTATCCCAAAGAATGCCATATTGCATCTCAAGTTCTTTGTGCTTTTCATCCAAGTCATAATACTTTTTCTTGAGAGCTTTATTTGCTTTCTTTGTAATAGCATGGTCCTCTTACTCTTTGGCCAAGGCATTGCGCAAGGATTCCACCTCACTTCTCTCTAATGCAAGAGCTTCTTTGCTAGCAATGTAGATATTGTCTTGTTGGATAAGAGTCTCTTCTCTAGATTCTAGCTTGGCTTGGACACTCTCTAGATCCTCCATTAGCTTAGTGATGAATAATTTGGTCTTTCCATCCAAATTTTTAGTTATCATGTTTATTTCTTCATCACTAGATTCATCATCACTAGAGCTATCACTAATATCACTACTAGAGATATCACTAGGAGGTGGAGGAGATTTGGCCTTTGATTTGGATTTTACCTTCTCACGCTTTGCCATAAGACAAATGTGAGGGGAGTAGTAATCATCATCGGACATGTCGTTGAAGAGCGTTGGTATAGGGGATGACTTGTGAACAGCAATAGTTGCAACCTTCTCATCCTCATCACTTGTGCTCTCTTTAGTTGAGTCCCATTCATGCAGAATGTGAGCCTCTCCCATGTACTTCTTGCTATTTCTATGGTCGGCCTTCTCCTCTTTGTTGTCCTTCTTGTATTTATTGTTCTTGATCTCATATAGACACTTGGTAATGAAGTGATCGGTGCTTCTACAATTGTAGCATGTCGTCTTTTTTTTATTTGAAAAGCTTCTCTTCACTACCTTGTAGCCTTGCTTCTTTAGCCCCTTGTGATACCTCTTCATAAAGAGAGCAACATCATCAACTTCCTCATATTGATCATCATCATTTTCACTTTCACTTGAAGATGATGTGGTCTCTACTCTTTCTTGAACTTGCTTGCTTGCTTTGGGCTTGCTAGTTGAAGCTTGTTGGCTGATCTTAGACTTACTTGTAGAGCCTTGCTTGCTTGATTTGTTGGCCTTGAGAGCTACATCTTTGATCTTGATGCCCTCTAACTTTGCTTGCAATTCTCCAAGTTTCTTCCTCTCATTTGCTTCTTCTCTCTACACGTCAAAGGTCAAGATCCTCCCAAGTACATCATTTGGTGTGAAGTACTCAAACTTCTTCTTGTCTCTAATTAGAGTGACTACGGTCTCATTTCTAGGTGAATAAGCTTCCAACATAATCTTGACAACTTTGTGATCATCTAGCTCATTACAACCATAGCATCTAATCTTGCCTACCATTGTCATCAACCTATCAAACATCTCTTGTGGCCCTCTCCATCCAAGATTACAAACCAGTTGAGCTTTGACATCAACAAATCAATTCTAGCCTTTCTCACTTTGTCAACCCCTTCATGTGCTAGGTGCAAAGTGTCCCATATTTGCTTGGCAACATCAACTCCAATCACTCTATTGTACTCATCACCATCCAAGGGACTAAGCAACACACTTGTGGCTTGACCATTGAGGTGAATGATTCTCATCTCTTCTAGTGTTGGGTTCTTGGGATCAACTGGTGGCTCAAATTCATTGCAAAC
The DNA here is from genome assembly GCA_904845875.1 of Miscanthus lutarioriparius. Lineage (NCBI taxonomy): Eukaryota > Viridiplantae > Streptophyta > Magnoliopsida > Poales > Poaceae > Miscanthus > Miscanthus lutarioriparius. The sequence continues at coordinate 98,710,607 of CAJGYO010000001.1, forward strand.
AATCTTTCAAATGCCGGGGTGAAGACCTATAAGATAGGCTCTCATCAAGTGCTTTCACTTGGCAAAGTTAGTCCTATCGAAATGAGGTAACTTGCTCACGGGCACATTGATGAAAGACCTCCGATCATGGTTAGTCATAGGCATAGAAGAATAGTTAAAGGATATGGCGGCATATTTGTTGTTGTCGGCTTTGCCCTTTCCTTTCTTCTCCTTGTCCCCCTTCGACACTTGGTAGGACTCATCATCATCTCCATCTTCGAAACTACTTGATATGTCACTTGATGATGCATTTGTTGCCTTCTCTTCTTCTTCCTTCTTCTTCCTAGGTTCCCTTCTTTTTCTTCTTGCTTCTCTTTTGGGCTTTCTTTCTTCTTTTCTTTGCTTCTTGTCTTCTAACCACTGCTGCTCCTTCTTCTTTTTCTCTCTTGCTTCTCTTTTGAGCTTTCTTGCTTCCTTCCTTTTTCTTCTCTCATCATCATTGAGAGCTCTTTCGGCATCGGTAGCCTCAAGATGTGATAGCATGGTGTTGCTTGCTGTCAACATGCTCAACTCGCTACCGTCGATGTCGTGTCGATCAACCCGCTCTGGATCGACATCCACCGGCTTCACGCCACTAGTTCCTCCTCCAGGCTCCATACCTCATGTGGTGAAGCGTATATGAGGTAACCTGCTCTGATACCACTTGTAGGATCTCTGGTTGGCCTAGAAGGGGGGGGTAAATAGGTTTATCAAAACAAACACTCAAACTTTTATCAAATTCATATAGCGGCACTGCCACTCTGGAGAGCTGCACTACCGGACTGCGGCACTCTTAGGCCAGAACATCGGCAATGCAGCACCTGTAGACAACTTTGAATCACACTTCAAAATCTATGAACAAAAACTTAGATCGGAGAAATTTTCTAGCTTACTACAGGTATGGCAATCACTGATCAAGAGCTAGAAGTGGTAGGAACACCACACACAAGTAGATCGACTAGAAACCCTAGAAATCACCTCAACCACAATATGTTATGCAAGTAATGTAAATCAAGCACAAGTGACAATGATTTATCCCGTGGTTTTCCTCGCCACTAAGGCTTGCATACATCCACATTGTTGAGGTTAGCCACTAAGGCTTATGGCTTTCCAACCCTTCCTCGTTCTCAAATCAAGAGTCTTAACTCTTAAGATGAGGGGTGAGTTTACTAACTTCAAGAGATGGTTACAAACCTCCCGGGACTGCCACACAAGTTGGCAAGCTCCACGGGCGACGCTCTAGCCGGCTAGGAGCCAAGCTCCAAGAGTAACAAACACAACCGCCAGCTAAAATGTGAATCAAGTGCTCTTTAGTGTTGGAGGAATCAATGGAGCTGCTCTCTAATCAAGTTTTGGACCCTTTTTCCTTAAGGATTGATGGAGAAATCAATGGATTTGCTTGGGACTTGAGGTCAACAATGGAGGAAGAGAGAGCTCCTGCTCTATTTTGAGCGTGCTGAAGTGAGGAAGAAGAGGCAGATAGCCATTGGGGAGGAAGGGGAAATGTATATATACCCCCAACCCCCAATGGTCACCACACCTTTTAATGCATCTCGAGCCATCTAGGGAAGTCAGCGTGGGCGCTAACTTCCTTGTACCGCGACTCAAGTGTGGTAGTGCCTCTCTTCAAGTGTGGCAGTGCTGCACCACACAAGATAGCAAGGGTAATAGTGAAGTGTAGACTGTCTTGGCTGTGAATATGAGGATGCATGTGGTTGTTTGAGCATTTGGTAGCACATATTAGCTTAAGCATTGTGTCCCCCTTTATAGTACGGCTTTTCCTATACTCAAATTCAAAATATAAAAGAATTTAAACCTCCTTTGAGTTTGAAGCCATCTACATTTGTAATTGGGGCCTCCTCTGTTTCGTGTAGCATCCTCGAGTATAAATTCCCTGCTTGTCATCTCGATAAATCCCATTAGTTCTCTAATTGTGTGGTCATTATCACCAAAACCCACAATTAGGGCTTGATTGCACTTTCAACAATCCATTGACTTGAACGCGAACCAAGTGCTCTAGGAGATGAAGAACAGTTGGGGTTGCTCTCTAATATAGTTTGGAGGCTCAAACTCTTATGGATTTGCAAGGGAAGCAAAGGAGAAGCTTAAGGGGCTCTAATGGTTAGTGAGGAAGAGAGAGAGCTGCTCTAGTTGCACTTGGGAAGGGAATGGTCGATCTGAAAACCAGGTTAGCGTTGTGAGAAAGAAGAGAAGGTATAAATACCCCCTGCTCCCAACGGTCAGTTAAGTCGCGGCAATGCCATAGCTGAAATGCGGTAGTGTCTCGCTTGAACTACGGCAGTGCCTCAGTGCGGCAGTGCCTCGCCTCAGCGTGGCGGTGCCTCTCCTGCCAGGTAGCACAAAAGATAGGATTGCAAAGCTTGCTGTCTTGGCTAAGGCTTTAAGAAAATTTGGTGGGTAAATGAGTAATTGGTTGCACATTAAAGCTTGTGCATTGTATCCCCTTTATAGTACAGCTTTTCCTAAACTAAAATTCAAAATATCAAAGAATTTAAACACCTTTGAATTGATCACCGCATCCTTTTATAATTGGGGGTTTCCACCATCGCATGTATTATCCTCTTTCTCAATATTACTTCATAAGGTTTGCAATTATCTTTGTCTCATCTCTTCGAGCAAACACATGTTGATCTTGTGACTTGAATCTTTCCAACACATGTGAGTTCAATTCATTGCTTCAAGTCACTTTCACTAATGATTTGATTCTTAACACAATATGACTCCACATAACTTGATTAGTTCCTCGACTCAATGCAAGTACTCTCTTCTTCACTTTAGCCATGGTACCTCGGTCCTCAAACCATCGCTTGCCTTCACCTCCGCTTAATTCCTAACACTCACTTCAATCTCTATCTTCATACTTCTAGCTTGATCAAATCAATGCAAAGTGATTTTCTAAATCTTTATCCGTACAAGCAAACCAACATAGAGGCCGACGTATATCCAATATGAGTTGTGTCCTTTGTCATTTCACCTTTGCTTGGTATTTCTTCACTTTTGCATTCTTGACTTATTCTTCAATCCTTGATCAAAGCTAATCCACTATCCAACTCTTCTTGTTCATACAAAATAAGCCATTATTGAGACCAATCCAAAATCATCAACTCATGTCTCATTTACCATTTGCCAAATATGCTTGCTTTCTCATGATACTATGATATCCCACAACATAGAATCCATTTCAACAACTCCATTTGCATTGTTGTCTTTTTCTTGAACAATATTATTTCTATGATCTTCCAACACAATAATACACAATTTTGGCCTTTGTTTGAACATTATGTGAAACATCATCAAATTTGCCTTCTTGTTGAACCTATATACCTTTCTCATTCCACAATCCATAAGTGTATACAATTAACTCAATTTTCTGTTCAACACTTAGCAAACTTGTTAGACCTTTAATGATGTTGTCATTCAAATCACCAAAACCCACTAAAGGGCTAGATGCACTTACAAATATGCGTCCATTTCAAATTGTAAGTCATTTTTAACTTTTTTATACGTAATTTTTGTTATATATTTAGACATAGCATACTTCTAGATGTAAAGCAAAAGCTATGTATTTAAAAAAAGAAAAAAACTTATAATTTATAATGGAGCACTACCAGGCCATAGATTTTTTGTGATAGCAAAAAATAAAGACCATGGATTATTTTCTCATAGCAAAAAGTCGTCAGGAAAGAACCAAACTGGAATCACATTCCTAACGAGATCGTCAAGAACTAGCTGACAAACCAGCTTGTTAGGAATGTCAGACTTGCGCACCATTATTAATTGTACATCAAAGGGTAGTCATGTAAGACCACATCAACCGTGTTTTTTGTGCGGCCGTCACCGTGTACCGGAGAGAACGAGACCCACGGACGATTTGACCGAAAGCTCAATAGTGAAGACGGTAGGAAGCGGCCTAGGAGAGGCCATCTTGAAGACCCACTTACGCGTGGGGAAGGTCCAGGAGCTATCCACGGAATTACCTGACCAGAAGCTTGGTCCTTGCGAGGGCATACTTGCAAGAGGCTCCAATAAGGATTAAGGGAAAGTTTGCATCTTTATCTCATTTAAGCTTCTGTAATTAATTTGTGTACCTAGGTTGTGTGCTTACATTTCTAATTTAGCTAGCAAGGCTAGTTGATAGTATTGGAGCCTAGATTGTATATTACGGTATAGATAACAACACACCTAGTAAAACTTTAGTTGCACATCTTGATAGCTTTTTTATTGCATAGTTTTTAACTATGTAAAAATTAGAGGCTATGGTTTTAAAAGTAGATTTTTAGAAAGTTAAATTCACTCCCTCTTAGATGTCATGTTCCTTCAAGGTCGAAGTCCATGGTAAAAAGGATATGATAGACGCTGAGTAGGGATGGACTAACTGATGTCGGACTGCAAGTGAAAAGGAGATGAGCTGGATTTTTATAGAGGAAAAAGAAAGGAAGAAAGGAAGATTGAGCTTGATATTTTTGGACTTGTTTTGAGCAGTTTCGCCCATGACACAAAGTAGGGTTTAAAATTTGTATTTCTATTATGGATGTTTAAACAATTTTGAAACTTAATTTGAAGCCTTTTGTAATTTATTTTAAAAGTCACTTTAGAAACTATTTCAAACACTTTTACATCTAAACTTCAAACTCATTTTTGAAACAAGTTTTGGAAATTTAAAAAACTAAACTTAATATCTGAAAATAGAGTAGAAAACCTATTCGCGACTTAAATAGATTTTCACACAAATTTATTTTTCAAACAATAAAATAAATGCAATGTCATGAATGCAACAAACCATTTAATAAATTGTGATTTTTGCCAAATCACACTTAAGCTGTTTAAGTTGAAAACAACTTAAATAAAGCTTGGAAAATTTTAGAAAAGTATTAAAATCATTAATTTATTTAGTATTTTCTATTTACATTTAGTCTTTGTTAAATTCATTCTCTAGATCATCATTTGTAGAGTCATTTAAATAAAAAACGCTCTCTATATCTTTTCATCCTCCAACAATTTTTCTATATCTTGTACGCACTCTAGAGAATCAGCATTGCGTGTTCTCCATCTTTGGCTAGCGAGAAATCCAGAATAAGATGACTACATTTGGAGACCTAATTTAAAAAGTTGTTGAGAGTATTTTTTCACTAAAATCTTTATTCCTTTCAATTAGGTGCTTTCCCTGGATCGACGTGGATTAAGTCCCGATCTACCAAACACTCGTCCTCCCAGATGGAATTTTGGGCCAAACAGGAATTGTCCCTGCATCGGCGCGTTCCACGGGAAACCAGGTTTGGGGCCAATCCACTCTGGATTTGATCGATCCACACCAACCCATGAGCTATCAAACGAGGCCTAAGGGCATGTACCTAAGTGCATAATGATGTATTGATGTTCCCGTAGGATCAACAGAGAAGCCTGAGGCAGGTTCGACACACTGACTGCCCTCTTTCGCTGTCTCTCCCCGTGAGAAAGGCATTGTTGGTTTCTTGCTTTCTCGGGGGCGTGCATGTTTACTTGTACACGAAGTATAAGACGTCACGGGCAAGCCGCAAGTGAGCTCATTGGAGAAGTAGAGAGAAGACTGCTCAGAATCTAGGAATGGCGCTTGACCAGCACCACGACAATAGATACCTCTCACGTAGTCAGGCTCGTTGGAGAAGTAGAGGGGAGACTGCTCAGAATATGAAAATGGCGCGTGACCAGCACCACGGCTATATATACGTCTCACATAGTCAGACTCGTTGGAGAAGTTGAGAGTAGACTGCTCAGAATCTAGGAATGGCGTGTGACCAGCACCACGACAATAGATACCTCTCACGTAGTCAGGCTCTTGGAGAAGTAGAGGGGAGACTGCTCAGAATCTGAAAATGGCGCGTGACCAGCACCACGGCTATATATACGTCTCACATAGTCAGACTCGTTGGAGAAGTAGAGAGTAGACTGCTCAGAATCTAGGAATGACGCGTGACCAGCACCACGACAATAGATACCTCTCACGTAGTCAGGCTCGTTGTAGAAGTAGAGGGGAGACTGCTCAGAATCTGAAAATCCGCGTGACCAGCACCACGGCTATATATACGTCTCACATAGTCAGACTTGTTGGAAAAGTAGAGAGTAGACTGCTCAGAATCTAGGAATGGCGCGTGACCGGCACCATGGCTATAGATACATCTCATGCAGTTAGGCTTTTGCTGTATGGAGGTTATGATCAGGACAAGCGGTGAGGCATATATACATAGTGGTATGAGGAACAGACTCGACCATGGCTTCTATTCCCTTTGTCCCAAATTATAAGATCATTTTGATTTTTCTAGCTAAATAGTTTTTGCTATACACCTAGATATATGATATGTCTAGATACATAATAAAAGTTGTATATTAAAAAAGCCAAAATAACCTATAAATTAAAACGAAGAGAGTATATCATTGTGGTTGGCTACCTCGACATCGACAAGTAAGGGCTACGTCTACAGCAAATTGTTAGCAACAACTCTAGTCAAAAGCGTTCGTGGCATAGCTATTGTCCATGATACTCCCGCTCTGACTATCGTAGAGAATAGAAGAGGATAGATCGAGGAGAGACGCGGGAGAAGATGAACGGAAGCACAACACTTTAAAGCCAGTCGCAATCATCAGACTGAGAGGGAATGTTAAAAGTATAAAATTATACGGTTAGGGATAGAGATAGAATCCTAGATATAATAGGTTTAGGAATAGTATCATACTGCAAATAGATTTGGAATCCTACTCAATCATATACCAATAAGTCCGACTAGGACAATCGGACAATTACATAGTGGCAACTAATCATATACCAAGTCATTGCAACAAATCTTTCAGGGACTGCCCTTACTGCTGTTTTATATGTCACTCAATATAATTATCTGTTATGTGCTTTGTGTTTCGGTGTGCTTAGAACTTGTTTTTAACTCCATCTCGTAAAACAATATATGATTTTTTTTTACTTTTTTGGTCTTAGAGACGTGACTTTGGCCATTTTTTCTTACAAACACACGATTATAATGTCAAATAAATGGCTGTGATTATGAAAGTGTTATTGAAGACGAATCTACCGATATCATGCATTTTTGAATCTCGAAAGTAAATACTTTGAGAGCTATGAGTAATCAAAGTTTAAAATGGTCAATTGGATTTTAGTTAAAGCATGATATATTTGTGATTGGATGGAGTAAGATCATAATTTCAATGCACAGAGAAACCTATGGACTATTGAAGCAGAGTACTACTCCCTCCATTCTAAATTATAAGTCACTTTGACTTTTGTGGTTTATCTATTTTCCTATGTATCTAGACATATTATTATATCTAGATGTATAGTAAAATAAATGTATCAAAAAAGTTAAATTAACTTATAATTTGGAATGAAGAGAGTAGTATAGTTGGTCCACGCAACCAAAGAGGGACGAATTAGGGTGGACGCCGACGTATCACCGACATAGGCATATAGCTGACATGCAACATGCAAGTGGCCCGGAGCCAATCAGCAGGAAACGCTCGTGTCACACATGCAACGGTCTGCAGCATCTCAGGAAACACACATCTCACTCTGATGCGCTGAGTCCAGGGGGAGTGGCGAAGCCTGGAACGGAACCCATGCATGCGGCCATGCCAGCCGGAGTGGCGATCAACTAGAAACTCAGTAGAGTCCAGGGGGCGGACCTGCCTTGCGAGGTAAGCATACCCGGCCTTGAAAGGCCCGTTGCGACAGCCGAGCCGACAGATGCGTTCTAATAATGGCTTATTTATATACTCCCGTTATATCATCCTTTTCCCCAAATTATTAGATCGTTTTGGGTTTTTCTACGTGCATAGCTTTTGCTATACATCTAGATATACGATATGCCTAGATACATAATAAAAGTTTTATATAAAGTCAAAACAACCTATAAATTAGAATGAAGAGAATACTTCTCTTCTAAATTGCAGATCATTTTAATATACTTCTCTTCTGAATTGTAAATTATTTAAGTTGTAAGAGCATCTCCAACACATTACCTATATCATTCTTAATATTAAAATTATATAATATAAGGAATTATGATTGTTCCAACAGATTATTCATCGTATTCCCAATATCGAAAAGTTTTAAGTAGTAGTTATTTAGAATCCATATCGTCCTCTCTCAAATGTAGGACATCGAACCCCTCTCCCCTATCCACTTTAAATATATTAATAATATATTATATTAGGAGAGAAGAAAAATATACACTACTAATAATAAGAGATTACTTATATGGACTTTGAGGAATGTGGGATAAGTAATATGCTGTATGCTATAATCTAAGTCAAACATGCCTAATCTTAACCATATTTATAGGAAAAAAAATATTATCTTACAATATCAAATAAACGTACTATCAAAATATATTTCATGATATATCTAATAAATCTAGTTTGATGATGTAAATATTTGTATTTTTTCTAATTAGAAAATTCTAGTTTAGCACAAAGCTAAAATAATTTATAATTTGAAACAGATAATACTAATAATAGCATCTTATTTTAAAAAATAACTACATATGGCATCCCATGCAGCCTTCTTTTTAAGAAATTTTTTTATTCTAGCCTGCATAAGCAAGGTTTTAAATCCCCAGGCTAAAAGTATTTAGCGGATGACCTCTAAAACAGCTATAGTGGATGCTAAATGGGGCTATAGCGGGCTATAGTCGCTAAATTCTACATAAACACAAATAGCTTGATCACCCTCAATCAGCTACAGCTATAGCCGGCTATAGCGATAGCTATAGCCGAAGATTTAAAACCTTATGCATAAGTCTTGCATTTAATTATTTCTTATTACAGGTCTAGCCTCCAGCCTCTAGCTGATAACAGCAAGTTTTAAAAGAAAAAACAAAGAAAATAAAAAACACTCATCCACCAAACTAAGCGGTAAACCTATTAGCAGACCCTCACCGATTAAGATCTCTATCGATGGAATCTCTCTAACATACGTATAACACGCCCACTTCAGAGTTGACATGTTCTCTTTCTAAAAGATGGACAAAAAACATGTCCAGGACATGGCCCTGAAAATAACGAACTAGTAAGAATAAATCCTTTTTTTGTCAAAAAACATCGTTTCAGCTCAAGCAAATAGACCAAATGATTCGCTTACTCCGATATAAGCATGGGGTTGCAATTTAGACTCTACGTATTTTTGCCACCTTGGCGCCACCGCCTCTCCACTCTCCCCTATAAGCACCCCCATGGCTCCTACACACAATAAATAGGAGCTTTGGTGGCACACTATTGATATTTCTTAACGACTATTGGAAAATTCAGCAAGCACATAGAACTATCACATAGCACTTCGCTCGGTGAGTACCGAGTGTCGAATTTATATTTTTTTCATAGGAAGACGGAAGGCTAGAATTTATATTTAGGCTAAGAATTGCTAAGGTAAAGTCTAAGTTGATCCTAGGTAGGCGAACGATAGTGAAGGGTGAATGTGAACTACCTAAACTAACTACTACTAACAAGCTAACCTAGAGATAGCTAGGTGGGAGAGCGAGCGTTTTATCTTTCTAGTAACTAAGGTAAACAAATGACTAGGAGAAATGCGATAATACTTCGGGGCACAGCCCGCCTATCAACTAGGAGAGTTAAATAGACAAGGTCTACACGAGCCCTACGATTTAATAACTAGACCTATCGTGGTGGAATACAGAGGATGGACAAGGCTGTCACTACTTGCCACCTACCACAATCTATCCCGAGGCCTAGCCGTATCCACAGGTAATCTATAGCCTAAGCACCACGCTTAATCTACAGGCTTACTACTTAGATCCGAGCTCTGATGAGATGAGATCAAAATACCCTAACTAGATGGTGGAACCGGTACTAACGAATAGCTACTAATTATAAGATAACCTATGCTACTAATGTCAAAGAACAAGCACCTAAGCTCACTAATGATGAACACTAATGGCTAAGTACTTAAAGTAAAGCAAGCAATAATACTAGAATAAAGTACATAAATAAATACTGAATAAAGTAAATGCTGAAATTAAAGAATTACAAAGGAGCTATACCAGACCCAGAAGACTCTTTCGGACTCTGAGAGCAGCTCCGCTCTTGCTCTACTCCACTACTAGACTACTACTCTATAGCTAAGCTAAGCTAGAAAACTAAGAGAAGCTTGGAGAGCTTGGAAATGAATGGGGCACTTCTCCACCGAGCTTCACACCCTCTATTTATAGTGTAAAGAGACATGGGGGATACTTGTAGGCAGCCAGGAGGTCGGTGGAGGCAGGGGGCGTCGGGCTACGACATAGGGGCGCCGGCCCTTGGATGCACCGCCTTTGCATCCAAGGGTGCTGGTTGCTGGTTGCTCCTCCAAGTCGGTTGTGAAGCCATCACATGGTGAAATTCGGTAGGTATGGAGGTTGGTAAGTCGGTGGAAGCTCCCAAGTCTATGACAATGGGCCCATGAATCCACCGTGAACAAATCTTGTCTGTTGATCAAACCGACTTGAATGAAAGCTTGTGATTGGCTCTGGAGCAGCTCCCACGGATCAATGACATGGCAGGGCCACCTGGGGGGACGAGCGGCGCCCTAGTGGGGCAAATGGGCACAAGGCCTCCTGCCACATCCAATTGCTTCCTTGGTTCATATTTGTCATTTTTTGCATATTTTTGCTTAAATTTCCTGCATACAAATAATTCTACAAGCACAAGTGGAACTAGGTGAATTATAAGCAAAATTCTACACATGTGATGATGATTTACCTCACTTTGCCATACTTTTGGGTGGAATGTTGATGGTCAAAACGGGTGTTAGTGACCGTCAACAAGCTCCCCCAAGCTACCCATTTGCTGTCCTCAGCAAAGATGCGGGTTTAGCATGGAATAGGTGTTGGATCAGGAGTTGCTACTATGTAACGCCCTGCAAAGACTTGTATACAAACAAATACTATCTCTTGAGTTGAACATGTTAGCACTTAGACATTTCACCATCAGTCTTAGCAATGTGGGACTTATAGCTTTCACCTTGACACAAGCAATTGCAAGAATGTGTAGCTAGATAGATACTTTTTACCTACTTTCGTTCAGCTCAAACTTTCTGGAGGTTTTCAACAGATTTTGAAAAGAAATCTTGCCTAAGTTCCTCAGATGGTACACTCAAGTGACTTAATGGTGATTCAAATCCTCACCAAGGCCATGAATTTTAGCCTTAATTTCTATCCTAAAGCTTATGTGGAGCTCAAGGTAGGGGGTAAAAGCATAGCTTACTTGAATTGAATATATTGCTAAGTCAAACACTTGGATCACAAGGAGCAACAAATCATATAAATTGATCAAGATGTGCATGTGTGTGGTATATTTGGTGGAAGTGGTACTCCTTTGAGAAGTTTTCCTTCTCTAGCTTCTTTTTGAGAGGGCATGGCTACTTTCTTTCTCCCTCTCTCTTTTTGAACACTAGAGCTTTTTGCTCTTTTTTCTTTCTCACTCTTTTTTTTCTGTAGCCCATGCCTCTCTTTTTTATGTAAGATAGCTAGAGAGGTAACTTTGATTATCATAGAGTAATAACGAATGGAAAGCCTATGTAGTTGCGTATTCCCAGTGTAGGAATAGCATGAATATGTGGGTGTATGTGATCTTGATCAAAAAGCTTGAAAAGTTTCTCTACTCAGATCAACAAGGCTTGAAAAAGCTCAAAACAAACAAGCAGCTTTTATGGTGGCTTTATCATGTATGAATGGAGTTTGTTTGGCTCTTGTAGGAATTTATCACCATTGAGGAACATCTAATAAGAGAGTTTTAACATTTAGAAAACAAAACTCTAGGTTGTTTTTACCATTCCTCAGATAGGTTCAAAGATTTATTTTAATCATGGCTACAACATATCTCATAAAAGCCTATACATGGTTCTAGCATTTGCAACCCACAAAAGCATTCAACTTAAGATGAACTCTAAGTTATCATGCTCAAAACTTAAGAAGTATAAGGTTATATAACAAGCTTTTGCAAAGTATCACAGAGCAACTATTCATCATCTCCAAATAATTTATCATCATGTTATTAGAGCAGAGTTTCTCTCGAGATAAATTTAAGGCACTCCTCTCTATATTTTATGATCATGAATATTGTAATTTAAAGGAAACATGAATGTAAAGAGATGGTTTAAGATTTTCATACATGAGCGGGGAGAGATATCTCCCCCAAGCTTGCCTTTTGCATAGGTTGGAATGTCTTCTGGCGGCTCTTTTGATTCTTTTCTTTATTGACTAACTAATACTACTAGAATGCATAAATGACTAAATAACTAAACCTATTACTACTAGATAACTTATTCAGTATGACTACTACTGAATTTTATTCATTATTATTATTAAATATTTATTTTTTTCATATGTTGTTTTAAATGCAAATCTATCCTATCATGCATTAGCTACTACAAAACTTTATTTATTAACATAGAGTAGCTAAATGCAACTAACCTATCATGCAATGCAAATTTATTGAAAATCTAAATGAGATGCAACTAATGAAATGCAGTAAATAAATGTAAGGGATAGAAAACTTACCTTTTTGTCGGGCTCAAGGTCATTCGTCCTTGGGCGGAGGTGTTTCCTCTTATTCTACCTCGGAGGCCTTGTCAGGATCAGGGGATGACGAGTTTAAGGACGGATCTTTCTTTTTACGCCATCTCTTTCTATTCTTCTTCTTGATAGGTTTCTCCGGTTCTTCAATCGGCTTTGGTTTCTTCATCTTGATTCTCTTCGGATGCTTTTTTTCTGTTTCTTATCAAAGAGGGGTTGTCTAGAGGTAAAAGCAAATATTTTTTTTCTTCTAGCAAAGTGGAATTGGATTTGTCTAGAAGCCACATATATGCAAGCATTTGCAATGTTAAGGAAGGGACGACCAAGGATTAAAGTTGTATCCTCGGCTTTGCCCATGTCTAAGATCATAAAATTTGTAGGAACATAAGCACTCCTGACTTTAACTAGTAAGTCTTGCTTATGGTCAAACATAGTCTCTGGCTGCATGCTATGTCTGCATAGGCTATTTAGCCGATAGCTTGTGCTTTCACAATCGTAATATGTTTTCATGATTCCATTAAGCGCGTATAGATTCGTATTCTTTGAAGATTTAATCTGTTATCTTTATCATGGATATATCGGTCCGACTCGAACCCCACTGTTAAAGATAATAGATTAGATTTGATAGGTGTATGGATTTATCCACGTTTAATAGTCGAGTATTTGCATGTTGCGAGTCTTCTTTCACTGGAATCGGCTATTTTAGCCGATAGTCTACCCATCGAGAATATATATTGGCTATTCCTATGCTTTTACTTGTTTTTGCCTTGGTTAAAAGCTAATATGTTTCTCAATTAGTATGAATGCTCTCACACCTATCTTTTTATATCTTTAGCATGTTTCCATGATCATCGGCTAAGTTAGATCTATGCAATTGAGTAAATGATAATTGTTGATATGCTCGATTTTTGCTTATCATGCATCATGAACATGCTGGATATCAACTCTCTAGTCGATAGCTTTATTTCGTCGGCTACTTAGCCGCACATTTGGAACTGTTTGGACAAACGCCGGCATGTTCCACCTTAAATTACTGATCAATCTTGTCTCCTTGTCAATTATAGGGTCAAATTGACTGGCACGTCCTAGGTCACGACCATCCGGTCCAATGTCCTCCTAAGTCCGGAGAGAGCTCGAGATCTGCTCCACGTGGTTTCTCTCGGCTTGCTAGCGTGTCGGCGACGGGGATCGACTCATCACCTTTTTCGCCGTCGACAAACCTAAAATTTCGGAGCCAGATGTGAGAGCATATGTGATGACAATAAGTGCTCAACGTAACCTGCAGCTTAACAAATAGCGGCCTTCAACAATAGTTTCGGTGGATCAAGTGATGCATTGAGTGGAGCTAGCTAATGAGGCTAGTGGTGATGCGGGCAATAGAGAAGATAATTGATGCATTTCTATGTTTTATTTGTGTTTGTGAATTTATATTGTGATGACATATGTGATTGATCAACCATGTCATTTAAATTTGAATTGATGTGTTTGGATTTGTGGATTTGAATACTAGTCATTTGTATGAACTTATTTTTTTTAAAAATTATGTGGTATCAAACCAATAGAATACACATAGTAAGTGAAAAATATAAAGAGAAAAACAAGAGGCATTGATTTAGGGCTCTGAAGGAGTTTATTAATCTAAAAAAACAGGACCTAACCCGTTCGTTTGAACTTATCAGCCCGGCTTATCAGTCATGGTACAGTATTTTTCTCTCACAATAAAACAGCATCAGCCGGCTTATCAGCCGTAGAAACCATCAGCCGAACATCTTAATGATACTCTCAGGGCGTTTGGACGGACGGACGCGGATTCCCCACTCCCGTCCGCACCCCTTCCGCCCAATATGCCTGCTCCCTCGATGCTCCCCTAATGGCTTCTACATCTAAACAGGATGTCGATTCCCCATTCTAGTGCTGCCGCTCATGCTCTCCCCGACCTCGCTCTCCTCCCTGCTCCTGCTCCTCTCCCTCCTCCGCCTTGGCTCCACGCCGCCGCCGCATCCCGCTCTCACCATTCCCCCTTCTTCCCCGCTGTCCATGGAGGAGAAGCAGCATCAGCGGCAAGCTCCCGAGGTCGCATGCCTGTTGTCTCCCCTTCTCCAGCACACCGCGGTGCCGCCTTGCCGTGGGACCATGCGCCGCCTGTCCTATTGCCAGGAGCGACGCAGCCGCTCATCGGGGCCACACAGCCACTCGTCAGGGCTGCACCCAGCCGCCCGCCCACTGGAACACCCCCCTCCCCGCGCGACTCCGCGGCATCGATCTCCGCTTCGACGAGCCTCCATTCGTCCAAGCAGCAAGTAGATGTTGCGCTTGAAAGCGCATGTTGCAAGTGTATGTTTCAAGTGTATCAGATGTATGTTGCAAGTGTTTCATATGGATGTTGCAAAACTAGATCGAGATGTTGCATATGTTGTAATGGTTGTACACATATGTTGCAAACACCTGTTCTAAATGTTTCTTCTATTTTTTCAGACTATGTTTATAATTATGTTTATCTAGATGTTGCATGTGTTTCACACATATATTTGAATGTGTTTTATTTGGATGTTGCATATATTTAGCAATGACCTTTTCAACCGTTTTTCAAGTATTTTTACAAGTGTTTCAGACGTGCGTTGTAAGTGTTTCAGTTGTTTTGAACGTACGTTGCAAATATCTCATTTAGATGTTTCAAAAGTAGATTGGGTGTTGCATCTCCCTCCTCGTCTTCTACTGCCTCGCCTCGGTGTCTCCTCCTCTTCTTGATGATGGTAGATGTTCAGACGGCGTGGGGCCATGTGGGGGTGGGCGGTGTGGGTGGGACGAGTTGTTCGAGCAGCGTGGAATCCGAGCGAGTAGGGCGTGCGGCATGGAGCAGGCGCGAGGCACATGGGGAGCTGCGTCTGGACACGGATGTAGAGCCAGACTTCCGGACGCTAGCACGACCGATTAAAAAAGATTATTGATTTAGGGCTTTGAGATTGGCATGATGGTATATTACAAGAGCCGTGGCATCACCCAAATCCGACGTGGCAGGGAGCCAGGGGCTCGTAGCGCGACCAAGTGAGCTGCACGATGCTAGAGTGGGAGACGCCTCCTAGAAAGAGCTGCGACGCGATGACGGCACGGTCCCACCAGGCTGATTCCGCAAGTAGTAGATCGATCACTCTCCAGTGGCAGTCTCCCCACACACAAGCACCAACCCCTCTCACCGGCCGCAACCGACCTCCCCTCGAGGCGACCGCATGGCGGAGCCGGAGCGGGAGCGGAAGCGGGCGGCGGAGGAGCGGGTGAGGCGGAAGAGGGGCAGGAAGAGGAGGAAGAGGGAGGGGAGGGAGGGGGAGAGGCAGGTGGGGTGGAGGAGCGACCCCATGGAGGCGCTCGGGGAAGATGTGATGGGGCGGGTGATGGAGTTCCTGGACGCGCGCAGCGTGGCACGATGCACCGCGGTGTCCTGCGCATGGCGCGGGGTCGCGGCCGACAACCGCCTCTGGGCACCTAAGGTTCGGTTTCGGGCCTTCCACTGTCCTCTCGCACTCCTTATATTTCGCGTTTGTTGGCCTGCGCTTTTGCGCGCGCAAGTTAGTAGTTTGTGGTGCTCCTGCTCCTGCTCCTGCTCGACGAATTGCTCCGCGGTGAGGAGAATAGGAAGCCTTCAATTCCCTCGAGCAATCGATCGAGTACCTTGGTGCTCAAGTTCGCTGGTCTGGAGTGAAGAAAACCCCCAAATTTCGTAAGCTAGAAGCGCAAAGGACATGCATTGACTGACCTGCACAGCTGTTTACTGACATGGCACAAGTTTATGTACCGGGCGTTACTTTTGGTTTTGTATTTGTAGTTTTTGCGTAGGCCCCTCCTTTCCAGCAGCGAGCTACTGTCGGTATCGATATCATTATATGGTTTCCAAAAACGTTGGTGCTGATTCAGTCCATAGTGGTGAATGAAGCAAGCTTATGTGACATTAACGTTTCCAAAGAAAGAAGCTTTAAGTGGCACTGACATGGTGGAGAAACAATTGTTTGTTTCATGGACCATGGGTGATTGTACTTCTTTTTTGTCCCAAAATAATTTCACAAATATAGACATAAGAAATGGTATGAAAGGAAATATATCCATTGAATCTATCTTTACATTTTTTTTGTTTTATGTATAAATTTTTATTTTTCGCTTCGTTGTAATTTTCTGAATCATATGGGTTTTCAGCAAAATATATGTTGTCCAATACATTAATCATGTTTGTACCAGGGGTCGCAAAAGTTGACATGGCACTGACTTTGTTAAACTGTTTTTTTAATGGACTTTGTTAAACTGTTCATGGGACGTGGTTTGATAATTATAATACACTAATACACCAATAAGACCATTAATAGTAGTTAAATGACTAATTTCACTTGACCATCCTGAATAATTTGTATTCTTGGTTGTCTTGATGATTATGAAATTTTGGCATATTAAAATTTTAAAGTCTCTGCTGCCCTAAAAGAAGACTGAAAATTGTATCAAAATTTGAAATCTGCTTTTCAGTTTCTTTAATTTTCACTCTGACAAATGGCAAAACAGTCACTTATGTTAACAAAAGTCGAATCTCCAATATAACATACTAGAGTTGAAAAATGTAGGACTTGATTGCATTTCCTTCTAGAGCAAGGAAATAAAAATGTTAAATACCAAAACTGAAACTAGGCAGACCATATTGGAGGAAAAAAGTGGGTGCAGAAGAAAACTGTGGCAATATGTATATAGCTGTATTTTTTTGCTCATGATATACAGCAGGTCCTAATCATTTTGCTTGTAGTGTGCTGAATTGATGGCGGGAAAGGCTCATATCCCACGTTTAACATTGATCTGCACTGGATCCAAGTTGTCTACATATTCAATGGCCATTATGGATGGGAAACGGGTGAGTACAAGCATTTTTTTTCATCTGTAGGATCAACAGTGCAGTGGATGAACATCAATAGGATGCATAATGTATTGTGCTGTACTCTGTATTTTTACCATGGCACTTGAAAAGATCATCTTGTAGATCATCGATATTGCAGATTCTGGGAATAATGCTAGTTATATTGTTTACACATCTCTTTTATTTTGTTTCATTCATATATACAGTGGTAATTGTGGGGAAGTTCTCTTTGGTCATCTATTTGATTTATCCTGAAGCTGAAAGTAAACTCTTAAGTACATACATTTCAGTTCTCCATCACTCTCAACATAAACTACATCATTCTTTTGTTCAGAGTCGGATCACAAAAGAGGATCTCTGTGATCATGCGTGGGAATATCGTTTCACAATAGTAAGTTTTTTGCTAAATTGCCTCTTTTTTCTTGTTTGAATTTTGAACTATGAGCTTATATGGCATTGCATATTTAAATTCTTTTTGTGGTTGCTACTGTACAACTGACTCTGCTAGTTTTGAGTTCAACTGGTTTTAGTCAGTAACAGTCTGATGGATGCATGGGATCATGACAACTGTCAACGTCTCTCTAGCTTCTTCAGATGTTGTAGCTTCCAAACGCATTGAGGCAGAGTTGATGCATACATCTTCATGGTGGCAATTAAAGGTTATAACTTTGATACACTGATTTGGTCAATGTCTCAAGGATGACTTTTGATTAACACATCTTGTTCAGATCCATACAGACACGGCGCTGCTCCTTGCAAAGGAGGATGCTGAGTGCTGGTGTTTGACAGGAGCGAAGGGCCTCTCCCTGCTCACTGCCACAGGGGTCTCTTAGGTGTTTTTGTTTTTTGATCCAGTCGTCTTTCCCTTTAAGTTTCAGGTGATTAGTCTCTCAAGTTATTAGGAGGTGTGTGTGAGTAGCCAACTCCGCCTATGTTGTCTCAACATAGCAGGTCCCAAGCCCTGTAAAGGAGGAGGGTTGTGATAGGCGTCGCGAGCCAACGTTAAATCTAGCCATTCTAATGGAGATGAAACCCGAAAGAAAACCGTTGGGGCGTAAGCCTCTTAGCGACGCGCCATATCGGAACCCGGGTATGGTGTTAAATGGGCAAGGGCCGGGTCGGCACCCCCTTGGTGACGCGCCATGTCGCGATCTGGGCATGGTGTCAAGTGAGCAAGGATCGGGTCGTCGCTTCCTTAGTGACGCGCTACATCGGCGCCCGGGTGTAGTGAAAAATGAGCAAGGGTCTTCACATCTGAGTCGACGGGTGCGAAGGGTAAGGAAGCTAGTCGAACCAACTAGGATCCGTTTACGTAGTTGGAATATAGGGTCGCCTACAGGTAAGTTAAGAGAATTAGTTGATACCGTGACTAGGAGGCGTGTAAATATATTATACGTTCAAGAGACTAAATGGAAGGGTCAGAAGACGAAGGAGGTGGACAGTACATGTTTCAAGCTTTGGTACATAGGGACAATTCGCGAATAGAAATGTAGTAGGAGTTTTGATTGATAAGAGCCTCAAGAATGGTGTGGTGGGAGTGAGAAGGCAAGGAGATAGGATTATCTTAGTCAAGCTTGTCGTTGGTGATATGGTCTTGAACGTAGTTAGTGCGTATGTCCCCAAGTAGGCCTCGACGAGAGTGTTAAGAGACAGTTCTGGGAAGACTTAGATGTCCTGATTAGAGCTGTACCTAGTAGTGAGAAGCTTTTTATAGGGGGAGATCTTAATGGACATGTAGGTACTACAAACGCAGGTTTCGAGATAGTTCACGGAGGTTTTGGATATGGTAGTAGGAATCAGAAGAGGGAGGAAGTTCAGGACTTCGCGGTAGCTTTTGACCTGATGATAGCTAACAGTTTCTTTAGAAAGAGAATCTGATCTAGTGACCTTCAGTAGCGGACAACACTCTAGCCAGATGGGCTTTGTCCTCGCAAGAAGAAAGGACAAACGAGCATGCTTGGGTTGCAAGGTGATACCAGGGGAGTGTTGTTTCTCAACATAAGTTTTTGGTGGCAGACTTTCGTTTTTAGGTGCATGCCTGTACGAATAAACAAGCTAAGATTAAAAGAACAAAGTGGTGGAAACTAAAAAGGAGACGTCAAAGGTATTCAGGAAAAATGTTATCAAAGAGGGCTTTTGGAAGAAAGAAGAGGACATAAACAACATGTGGGAGAAGATGGCAATCAACATTCGGAAGGTGGCCTCAGAGGTGTGTGGAGTAACCAAAGAAAGTGGAGGCGAGGCTAAAGATACTTGGTGGTGGAACGAGGAAGTCCAAATGGCTATTAAGGAGAAGAAAGAATGCTATAGACGCTTGTACCATGACAGGAGTGTGGACAACATAGAGAAGTACAAGGTGGCAAAGAAGACTGCAAAGCGAGCAGTGAGTGTGGCAAAGGATAGAGCGTATGAGGATCTTTACTAACATTTGAGTACGAAGGAAGAAAGGACATTTATAGGATGGCTAGGGTTCGTGAGGGAAAGACAAGGGACTTCAACCAAGTTAAGTACATTAAGGATGAAAGGGAACATCTCTTGGTGAAGGAGGATGAGATTCGACATTGATGGTAAGAGTATTTTGACAAATTGTTCAATGGTGAGAATACGGACACAACCTTTCAGTTGGATGACTCTTTTGATGACACCAATAGGCGTTTTGTGTGGAGAATAAAAAATCTGAGGTCAGAGAGGCGTTGAAAAGAATGAAAGGTGGTAAGACGATGGGACAGGATGGTATCCCAATCGAGGTGTGGAGATGCCTCGGGGACATAGCTATAGTATGGCTAACCAAGTTGTTCAACCATATTTTTCGATCGAACAAGATGCCTGATGAGTGGAGGAGAAGTATATTGGTACCGATCTACAAGAATAAAGGGGATATTCAAAATTGTACTAATTACCGGGGAATTAAGTTGATGAGCCATACTATGAAGCTATGGGGAGAGTTATCGAGCATCGCTTGAGAGCAATAACGCGGGTCTCTATAAACCAATTTAGTTTCATGCCCGGAAGGTCAACCATGAAAGTCATTTTCTTAATAAGACAAGTTATGGAGCGGTATAGGGAGAAGAAGAATGACCTACACATGATTTTTATTGACTTGGAGAAGGCTTATGATAAAATACCAAGGAATGTTATGTGGTAGGCTTTGAATAAACATAAAGCCCCAACGAAGTACGTCGGGCTCATTAAGGACATGTACAACAATGATGTGACTAGTGTTCAAACAAGTGATGGAGACACGGATGACTTCCCGATTTGGATAGGACTACATCAAGGGTCAGCTTTGAGCCTTTATCTGTTTGCCTTAGTGATGGATGAGATCACAAGGGACATACAAGGGGACATCCCTTGGTGTATGCTTTTCGTGGACGATGTAGTGCTAGTTGATGAAAGCCGGACATGAGTGAATCAGAAACTAGAGTTATGGCGGGAGACTCTGGAGTTCAAAGGTTTTAGACTCAGTAGAACTAAAACTGAGTATATGAGATGTGACTTTGGCACTACTACTCGGGAGGAGGAAGATATTAGTTTGGAAGGTCAAGTAGTGCCTATGAAGGATACCTTTCGATATTTAGGATCAATGCTACAGAGAAACGGGGATATTGATGAAGATGTTAGCCATAGAATCAAAGCAGGGTGGATGAAGTGGCGCCAAGCATCCGGTGTCCTATGTGATAAAAGGGTACCACAGAAGCTAAAAGGCAAGTTTTATAGAACGACGATTAGACCTGCTATGATGTATGGTGCAGAATGTTGGCCTACGAAAAGACGACATGTTCAACAGATAAGTGTCGTAGAAATACGTATGTTGCGTTGGATTTGCGGTCATATAAGAAGGGATCGAGCTCGGAAAGATGATATACGTGATAGATTATGGATAGCATCAATTGAAGAAAAAGCTTGTCCAACACCGGTTAAGATGGTTTGGACATGTCCAACGGAGACCTCCAGAGGCACCGGTGCGTAGTGGAATCTTAAGTCCAGGATAGTAACATGAAGAGAGGCAGAGGAAGACCAAAGTTGACTTGGATAGAGGCAATAAAAGGAGACTTGAAAGGATGGAATATACTTAAAGACTTAGCCTTAGATATGAGTGCTTGGAAAACAACTATTCACGTGCCTGAACCTTGATGGCTTCTGCTGGGTTTCAACTCTAGCCTACCCGTGTGTGTGTGTTTGGGTCTATGTACGACTCTTTCTTCTCTTTTTAATGAAATGATACGTAGCTCTCCTGCGTGTTCGAGAGAAAAATATATGTATCATATGAACACAGATTGAACACAGATTTGTTTTTTTTGTCTGCCACTATGAGAATGTATGTGCACATTTGTCTCTCGCATACTGGTTAAATTGTTGATATTGTCATTTGAATTACATCTTTCTGTTTATTCAAAAGAAATCACGAATTTTCTGAAAGAAGGCTTTAAAACTAGGAATTTCATGCTACAGTTTTAGTAGCATTTCAATATGTTTTAGAGAGGAATTATAAGCTTATGACAAGTTGTATAGATGAGGAATATTTCAACCATGCTGTATTCCTTCAGCACTTATTCTTCTTCTGCTCTTGCAGGCAGCACCTGATTACTGGAGGAACCTTGATCCATCATGGAAGCACACTGGTCCACCTATGCGACGTTACTTCCACCCTGATGGCTACCACAGCGTCAGACCCTCATGACACGCCGTGTGGGGTGGCCATGAGTGCACCTACACGGTCATAACGAGCTTTGTCGATGATGGCCAGATCAGGGAACACTACGTGAGAATCAACCGGTGGCCACCAATGAAGGTGTCAAGGAAGGACGACTGGAGCTGGGAGCTATCGAACCACCTCTACCGCTATAACAGCATACCTGATTCCGACAAGAAAGGATGCACTGGGCCTCTGTTCCCAGTTTGGTGAATGCACTTCTATGGTAGCAATCAGCAGTCACGGCTCATGTTGTCGCAGTCTTCTGCTAAATCAAGCTTGCCAGACGTTCGTGACTGAGGACAACTGGACAAGGAATGTGGCATCAGGAGGTTGTATTTGGCAGCTTAAGTATGTATGCAATATAGAAACGCCTAAACAAGCTATATATGTATTATATGTGTGTGTGCGCGCGCGCATGTGTTTTGTGGCATTGTGATGATGATAAACCCTTCGTAATGGTTTGGTAGTAGACTTGTGCGTCGCCTGAACACTTACGTACCTGGGGGTGTGTTGTAAAAATAATGCAAGTATGGAACAAATGTTGTGTGTTTTGGCCTTAGTACTTGTATGTTTGTGGATGCTTTATTATTTAGTGCTCCATCCATTCTAAATTGTAAGTTCTTCTGGTTTTTCTAGATGCATAATTTTTATTATCTATATAAACACAATATATATGAACGACTTATAATTTGAAACTTACAATTTGGAACGGAGGGAATAATAGTTGGAACATAGGTTGTCGGCGTTGTAACATAAAAGTGCGTAGCGTGATGTATATTTGCATCACCACCGCCTATGTTGTTTGCTACCAACGATAGGACCCAGCCAAATATTTCTAATGCCAACGAAACCTGACTATTGTTCTTGGTTGGGCACCAAACTTTGGTAATCTTACTACCATTGTACTAGTTCAAAGGTAAGGAAAATGGTGAAGCAGAAGATGCAGTGGCGGGGGAAGCAAGTCGGTGCTTCGACCTCATTGACGGGATCAGTGTCCTTCCCGTGCGCTACTTTCTCCACCCACTCGACTTGTTTGTTTGAGTTGTAGTTTTTAGCTTTTGGCTCAAAAACCAGTTTAGCTTCTAGTTGTAGTTTTTTTTCTTTTTTCTTTTAGCTTTTGTAATAAATTTTGAGCTTCTTGGCACACAAAAAATAGAAAAGCTACTCAAAACATGTTTTCAACTTTTAATTCATTTCTTCAGAAAGCTACCCTTCCAGATTTTGAAAAACTAACTCACCAGCTAGACTTTCCGCTCTGGCTTTTGGCTACATCAAAAACTGAAACAAACATGTTACTGGATGATTTTTAGTATTCTGATATGGACAACTAAATATATGTTAGTAAATGATGTGGTTTGCTAATGTGAATAGCTTGAATGAAGACATAATGGCATGTGCTAGTGGATGCTGATGTGGACACTTTGTATGGCGAGATAGTTGAATGTGCTAGTGGGATGTTCCAGTGGATGCTGATGTAAACACTTTGCATGGCAAGATAAATTGCTAGTGGGGTTTATCTTTATAAGATATATAGATCAATTAAAAGTTATAGAGATGTTCAACAACTTTCCAAAAAGTCCAAGGTTATCAAAATCGGAATTTGAAGCTAAAAGTTATACCCAAAGTACGAAAGTATGTCGTGTTAAAAACATGACACTTTATAGTCTGATGCTTACAATCCGATGCTCAGATGAACAACCCAATGCTCACAACTCACAAGGCAAAATTACACCTTATAGTCCAATGCTACCAATATGATGCTCATAAAAAGGTGTAAAACGACTAGTTGATGTGGCACCACCGGATTGTTCCGATGCTAAGCATAGGATCAATCCAATGCTCACAAAAAGTGTGCAACGGTTAGTAACATCTAGTTTTGGATGTTGGGTTATATATACCTCATTGCTCGGCCAATTGAGGTGTGCTACAGCTGAGGGAAGTGTGTGGAGAGTTGAGACGCATCTATTTGTGCTTTAGCCACCAAAAGTGCTTAGAAAAATATTAGGTGATTAGTGTAGGAGCTTTGTGAAGTGCTTTGGCAAATTAGACCACCGCTAATGTGCTTGCTCTAGGTTTAGGCCTAGTGTTTAGTGAGATCTGTATACCTCTTACCACTCCGTCTTGCGCGTACCATTGTTGTACATCTGAGGGGCTTTGTAGTCTTGCGAGACCACATCAACCACATTTATGGTGTGGCTTCCACCGTGTACCGGAGGGAACAAGGCCCACGACGATTTGGTTAGAAGCTTGATAGGAAGACGAAAGGGACCAATCTGAGAGAGACCATCCTGGAGACCCACTTGCATGTGGGGAAGGTTGGGGATATCCACGGAGTTACCTAACCGGGAGCTTGGCCCTTGCGAAGGCCTCCATGCGAGGGGCTCCAACGAGGAATAGAGGGAAGCAAGGAGCTTCTGGATACCTCATTAAAAATAACGAAGTCATCGATGGGAGTTCGCATCTCTACCACTCTTTACCTTCTGCATTTATATTATGTACTTAGGTTATGTGTTTTACATTCCTAGCTTAGTCTGATATGCTAGTGATAGGATTGGAACCTAGGTTGCATACTCTTTTGCGGTAGACATAGCAACACACCTAGCTAGCAAAACCTTAGTTGCACATCTGTAAGGGACCGTGACGCCTAAGAGGGGGGTGAATTAGGCAACTTAAAATTCTACTTCTAACTAAGGCCTCTAATTCCACCTAGTCAAAACCTATGCAAGAAAGTAGTCTATCTAAATGTGCAACTACAGTTTTGTTAAGTGTGTTGCTATCTCTACCGCAAAAGAGTTATGCAACCTAGGTTCCAGTCTTATCAACTAGCCAATCAACTAAGCTAGGGAAGTAAATCACACAACTAAGGTAGCAATGTGAATGTAGAAGGTAAAGATAAGGTAGAGATGCAAACTCCCGTCGACGACTCGATATTTTTACCGAGGTATCGAGAAGCGCTCAAGCTTCCCCCTAGTCCTCATTGGAGCCCCTTGCAAGGAATCCCTCGCAAGGGCCAAGCTCCTAGTCGGGTAACTCCGTGGATAGCCGTGGGCCTTCCCCACGCGCAAGTGGGTCTTCGGTGTGCCTTCCGGTAAGCCTCTCCGGACCGCTCCCGGCCGTCTTCACTATCAAGCTTCGAGCCGAACCACCGCGGGCCTTGTTCCCTTTAGTACACGGTGGTGGCCACACCATAAACACGGTTGGTATGATCTCGCAAGACTAAAAGCCCCTCTGATATACAACAATGGTACGTGCAAGCACCGAGTGATAAGAGGTATGCAAACCTCACTAAACACTAGGCCTAAACCAAGAGCAAGCGCATAAGCGGTGGTCTAATCAACCTAAACACTTTGTAAAGCACCTATGCTAAACACCTAATATTTCGCTAAGCACTATGCAAGTGGAGATCACTAAAATGGTGTAGCAACACCCTTGGTATGTTTTCTTAACTCTCCACACATGTCTTGGCCGGTTGGAGGCATATTTATAGCCCCAAGTGAGAGAACTAGCCGTTGGAATCAAAACCAATGTTTCTGCTAGTGATTGGAAGCTGCTATCGTCTTGACCGGACGTGTCCAGTCTTCCCGACCGTTGGAGCGCACGCATTGATCAGACTCAGTGCTGAGTCTGGTCATCATCGACCGGATGCGTCTGGTCTCATTTACGCCGCTTTGGAACCTCTTTGGATATGATCGGACGCTGCTTCTTGGTGTGTCCGGTCACGTTGAGAACGTTGTCGTGACGATAAACAGTGCCATCGTTGCATCCGGTCACTTTAATTCTTCAGCGTCCGGTCACTATCTTCACACCGCGGTTGCTCTGGCAACTGATCGGACGCATCCGGTGCCCTAGAGGCAGCGTCCGGTCCTCATGCCGAGACTTCATTTACTTGTTTCTTTGCGATCTTGGCGTCTGGCTTGGTTCCTATCTTCATGCTTGGACTTCGCTTGATTTCTTTGGTCTTCTCTTGTGCTTCTAGGGTCTTGCTTGAGGTATTAATCATTGGATCATCACGTTGCCTTTGTCCAAGTCACATTTGCACCCTATTGGACTACAAAACAAACACTCAAAAACACATTAGTCCAATTTGGTTGTGTTGGTCATCAAACACCAAAATCCAAAGTAAATGGGCCAAAGGTCCATTTTCCTTACAATCTCCCCCTTTCTGGTGATTGATGACAACACGACCAAAGCAAGCAAATAATAAAAGCTTTAGAATTTAAAATCTATCTACTTGCTAGGATGCAATGCAAAGGGCAAGGATATATGATGCTAAGAGATACCATTATGTAATTACAAAGAATGCTTATCTTGCCCTTATAAATGTCCCCCAAGTGGCATTATGGACTTAAGCCTCCATAATCCACTATACTCCCTTTCTCGAACCATTACCACTTATATTTTGTTATGATCGGACTTGCTTTTGGTCCTACAATTTCTTCCCCTTTGGAATCAAACACCGAAAAGGAAGATATTAGTAGCACAAGGGAGGGTCAAATTTTGTGATCCTTTATATGTGGGGCGGAATAGATCACAAAACTTGACTCTCACATTACATAGACTAAGCTCCCCCTAAATATATGCATACATATGGTGGAGGGTGAAGTATATGCATAATTGGCAAAATAATGCACAAGGGAGTTTAATCTATATAATGCATGGAGAAAACATATAAATACCAAAGTGAAATCAACATAATGATATTGGTTTAGAAATGCCACATGTAGAGACCACTTGTAATGATCTTACTTGTAAATGGTGGTGGATTTAGAGCATGATGCTTATCTCCGGGGATTCTATTTTCCTTGCAATGAGACTACTACATACATGATAAGCTTGAAATAGTGTTAGTCTCAAAGCATCCAACTTGTAGAGTAACCTCCCCCTAAATTTGTGCATACAAGCATGGAATACTTGTAGGAGACATGCACATTGATTTTTATAATAAAAAATACCACTTGAAAGATGACATCTCATGAAAGTGAGAATCATTTTCAAAATTGATATTTGGGGGAAATTATCTACAATTTGGACTTTGGCACATATTAGATAAACACTTGTAGAGAAAGTTATGTGCCATGCTTCTAAACAATTTAACCATGTAGGTTTGCTCCAAGGGTTAAGAGTAAAACCGAGCAAGCCTACCTTATGAAATACCTAGTGTATGCATGACAAAAGATTAAACATAAAAATGCAAACCTAGGTATGAAAAGGAACTAGATGCTAATTGAAACTGCAAGAATTTAAATCTAGTTACCTAACATGGGAAGGGGAATTTGGGTCCCTAATTTACACTAACCCACTTTGCAATTATCTTGTCCATCATGATGCATCCCATGAAATGCCCCCAAACTATGCTATGTCTCCAAATTCTCTGAAGTCCATTGGACTTCTCACTTCCCTTCAGGATCAAAACCTTCTTGGTGCTCTTCATGTTAGAAATGATCTCCTTTGGCACCTAAATGTGTTTGGCCCCTTTGTTAGCTTGTTTATTCACCTTGATGGCCACCACCTTATCATTTTTCTTCTTCTTCAAGAGATAAGGTGTAGAGGCCTTCTTGTCCACTTTGTTGGTGTAGGTGTTGGAGAGTTTGCTTGTTTGCTTTTCTCTTTCTTCTTAGCTCCTCCCCCATTCTTCACCTTGCACTCATAGGACTTGTGGCCTTCCTTGTGGCATACGTAGCAAACCACGGTTTATCCTTCATCAAGCTTCTTCATTCCCTTGATGGTGTTATCTTGATGAAGTTGGGTTTCCTCCGTCTTGTCTTTCACTTGAATCAAGTCCTTTGTGAGGCGAGCCACTTCTTGCTTGAGTTGCTCATTCTCCATTGCGACCTCTTGTGTGCATGTTTCTACAACAACTTTCTCAAAATAAACTTGGTCGCAAAAGGGTGAGTCTAAACATAAATCATTGCAAGAAGTAGAGGCATCCCTTTTTGGCATGTCAAAGATTGAGCTTTTCTTTTTAGGTGCCTCGGTGGGGGTTGTACCGATGGCTTCGAGATTAGCAACTTTATTAGTTAGCTCATCACAATGTTTGCACATGGTTTGCATTTTAACAAGCAAACTTTTATAAGCATCTTGTGAGCTAGCTAACTTTTCTTTTAATTTTTTATTTTTCTTTACAAGTTTCTCATCATTGATTGTGCATTCATTTTTGTTTGCACTAGCCTCAAGTTGATCAATTTTAGTAGATAGCTCCACATTAAGATTGGCAAAGGTTTCATATTGTTCAAGCAAAGTTTTATAAGCTTGTTGTGAGCTTTCTAACTTTTCTTTCAACAT
This sequence comes from Miscanthus lutarioriparius, assembly GCA_904845875.1. NCBI lineage: Eukaryota > Viridiplantae > Streptophyta > Magnoliopsida > Poales > Poaceae > Miscanthus > Miscanthus lutarioriparius. The sequence goes on from CAJGYO010000001.1 coordinate 98,739,057, forward strand.
TTTAAGCTTCTTTTGTTGACCAGTGCAAACTTTAGCAAAGTTAAGATTTTTTTGCACAATTTTATCATAAGAAGGTAGCTCATCATCACTATCACTATCATTGTCACTATCACTAGGGATAGGCTTTTTGTTACCTCGTGCTATAAGGCACACACGTGAAGTGCTTGATGATGAGTGCTTGTGCCCTCGCCTCTTTTGATGGTCTTCTTCCTCACTTGAAGAATCATCCCATGACCTTATTGTTATGAGGGCTTTGTCCTTGCACGCCTTCTTTGTATTGGGTGTGGGCTTGTTGGGACAAACTTCCACAAAGTGTCCCAACTCACCACATCCATAGCATACCTTCTTTCTTTGCTCTCTTCTTTGATTTGTGAAGATAAAATCTTGAATTTGGACGGGCACACCCTTGACATTGAGCTTTTGAATCATCTTCTCCACCTTGTTGATAAGCTTGATAGATTCTTCATCAAGATTGGAGGTGGAGGAGGAAGATTGATCATCATCACTTGATTCTTCTTCATCATCATCATCATCCTCATCTTCTTCTTCTTCTGAGCTTGAGGTTGTCTAAACTTGCTTGCCCTTCATCTTCTTGTGCTCACTACAAGTAAGAGCTTTGCCTTTGCTTGATGAAGAGGCTTCTTCTTGATCCATCTTGTGTGACATCCCAAATGCTACTATCTTGCCAATCACAATGGCTGGGGTCATGTTGCTCAAGTCTTCCATGTTGTGGAGGATGGTGATGATGCTTGCATACTTCTTTTGTGGTAGCATGGAGATGATCTTCCTCATGATGTCCGCATCATCTAGCTTTGTTAATCCTATTGAATGGAGCTCATTGATAATTAGATTCAAACAAGAATACATATCACGAACATGCTCATCATCATTTATTTTAAAGGAATCATAATTTTGTTTAGCTAGACAATGTTTTTGCTCACGGACATTACTTGTGCCGTCATGGAGCTCTTGCAACTTTAACCAAATTTCATGTGTCGTATTTAGGATGAACACTTGATTAAAGACATCCATGCTAAGAGATTCAAATAAGCAATTTTTAGCTCTTGCATTGAAATGCATTTCTTTTTCTTCACTCTTAGTGGGTTTATTGGGATTCTTAATGGGTTTCATCCCGTCACGAGTGACTCTCCAAACACCCAAATCAACCACCTCAAGATGACAAGCCATTCTAGCTTTGTAATATAGGAAGTTAGTGCCATCAAAGTACGGAGGCCTAGAGGTATCCAACCCAACCACTCTAAATAGCGTCGGCTCAATGGTGGTGAAGCCAATGGTCCAAATTGAGCCAACCGGCTCTAATACCACTTGTAAGGGACCGTGACGCCTAAGAGGGGGGTGAATTAGGCAACTTAAAAATCTACTTCTAACTAATGTCTCTAATTCCACCTAGTCAAAACCTATGCAAGAAAGTAGTCTATCTAAATGTGCAACTATGGTTTTGCCAGGTGTGTTGCTATCTCTACCGCAAAAGAGTTATGCAACCTAGGTTCCAATCCTATCAACTAGCCTATCAACTAAGCTCGGGAAGTAAATCACGCAACCAAGGTAGCAATGTAAATGTGAAGGTAAAGATGAGGTAGAGATGCAAACTCCCGTTGATGACTCTAGTATTTTTACCGAGGTATCGAGAAGCGCTCAAGGTTCCCCCTAGTCCTCGTTGGAGCCCCTCATAAGGAATCCCTCGCAAGGGCCAAGCTCTCGGTCAGGTAACTCCATGGATAGCCCTAGGCCTTCCCCACACACAAGTCGGTCTCTGGTGTGCCTTCCAGAAGCCTCTCCCGGACCGCTCCGCGCCGTCTTCACTATCAAGCTTCCGGCCAAACCACCGTCAGACCTTGTTCCCTTTGGTACACAGTGGTAGCCACACCATAAACACGGTTGGTGTTATCTCACAAGACTACAAGCCCCTCCGATGTACAAAAATGGTGCGCGCAAGCACCGAGTGATAAGGGGTATGCAAACCTCACTAAACACTAGGCAAAAACCTAGAGTAAGCGCATAAGCGGTGGTCTAATCAACCTAAGCATTTCGCAAAGCACCCACGCTAATCACCTAATATTTTGCTAAGCACTATGCAAGTCGAGATCACTAAAATGGTGTACCAACACCCTTGGTATGTTTCCTCAACTCTCCACACATGTCTTGGCCAGTTAGAGGCATATTTATAGCTCCAAGTGAGAGAACTAGCCGTTGGAATCAAAACCAATGTTTTTGCTAGTGACCGGACGTTGCTGTCATCCTGACTGGATGCGTGCTGTTAGTGCAGAAAGTGACCAACATGTAAATATTTGTAGTTTTGCCATATGTTTGTGATCGATGTGGCCTAGCACTCAATGACATAGGGTTTATACTAGTTCAGGCAACGTGCCCTATGTCCAGTTTGAGTCAGTCGGTGACTTTATTCCTGAGCCTAGGTGCTCAAAGTTTGTTGTGGGGTTACAAATGAGTGGGAGTAAGATGGGGGGTGCAAGAGGTCCAGTCGGACTCTGGACCGAAGGGCCGAGAGAGACAGGAGCTCCTACGTGCGCTAAGTATTTGAGCGTGTGCTCTGTTGGAATCGATCGAGTCGTAGGTTGTTCGAATCATTCGTGAATCGATCCTGGTGGTCGAATCATCCGTCCCCTTTTGGGAGAGAGCACATCCCCTTTTATAGATGAAGGGGACGGCTTTACAAGAGGGAGTGTGAGAGAAAGAGTGTGTGTGTGCTATCTAGTGTTGTTGCCCACACCGTCGGGTACAAGACGGTTTGTCGGTGCCCATAACACTGTTGATGTTCAGATGCATGTGGTAGGTTCCATCGTCTTCTTCTGGTATGGCAGATGTCGGCGCCTACCATACTATAGGATAAATGTCGGCGCCCACAACATTGTTCATGTTTGGACATGTCTGGAAGGTTGTGGTGCCTCCTTCTGACATGGCCTAACAGTACTGTCCTATAGGTGTGCAGGGTACGACCCTTGATATTGCGGTTGAGTGGAGCGCCATGCCTTACTTGCTTTGTTCGTTTCCTGGGTCTTCACCGAGCGGGCGTCCTCGGTCGATTGTTCCCCAGTCGGCTTCGGCCTCCCGGTTGGAGAAGAGCTATAAGCAGAGGTTCAATGTACTCTCGGTCGGAGAAGTGAGTCGGAGTTGGAGGCTAGCGTCGTTCCTTCTCGGCCAGGCCTTTCGGTCGGAGAGGCGGGCCGAAGTCAGAGGCAACGGAAACGAGCGTCGTTCCTCCTTGGCTAGGCCTTCCAGTCAGAGAGGCGGGCCAGAGTCGGAAGCAAGCGCTAGAGTTGGAGGTGAGTTGGCTAGGCCTTCTAGTCGGAGAGGTGGGCCAGAGTCGGAGGCGAGCATCGGTCCTCCTTGGCCAGGCCTTTCGATCGGAGGGTGGGCCAGAGTCAGAAGTGAGCGTCGTTCCTCTTTGGCCAGGCCTTCCGGTCAGAGAGGCGGGCCAGAGTCAGAGGCGAGCGTTGTTCTTCTTTGGCCAGGCCTTCCGGTCAGAGACTAGATCATCCTTCTGGCCTGTTGTTAGGTTTTTTGGGCCAGCCTAGGAGTTGCGTGTCATTCGCAATGTTGTCTGTTGGGCCAAGCTTTTGCTGGGAAGCAGATCCATGAGAGACCCCGGGTTTATGAACCCGACAGGAGCCCCCGAGCCCCCGGGTGATTCGGGTAGAATCGCCTGGGGAGTTTTTTCATTTTGATGGCGGGTGCGCGCGAGCGCAGCCATGGGTGTAGCCCCCGAGCCCCCACGGTTCGGGTAGAATCATCTGGGGTTTTTTTGTCTTGGCAGTGGGGGAATTTTTGTTTTGACAGCGGGTGCGCACGAGCGCACCCGTGGGTGTAGCCCCTGAGCCTGCGTCCGACTGGTGAGTCAGTTGGAGGCTCAGCATCTTGGTACTCTTTCCGGGGCCGCAGACTGTTGTTTGGGGTGTTCACCCATGTTTGTCCCATCCGTGACCTACGTGGTCGGTTGATTTCCTGAGTCGGTGTCAGGTGACCTGAGCCCCTAAGCCCTGTTGGGCTCGGTAGGGGTTGGTCTAGTTTCATGCGTTATCCTATCCGTGGTTTCCACAATAGGAGGGCTGAGCTAACATCACTTGCCTTGATGGCTCAAGTGGCGCACTCGGTGGGCTCGCTAACGGGTATGTCCAAGTGGAATCCAGGTCCATCGTTCATGATGGGGTTGGCATAGCCCTCATGTGGCATTCCACTGCTCCTTAACCCACGTCCCGGTAGATGCTCGGGTTGTTCCGGAGACCGACCTAGGTGGCCCGCTGGCCTTCCCTAGATGGAGATTTGTGGGCATGCCTCAAGGTTAGGATCGAACGAGAAGGTTGAGATGACCTTATCTGCTTTAGAGCAGACTAGGCGAGGGCCGCTGGGGCTCATCTGTGTTTTCTCCCTTGCCTCTGTTTGACGTGAGGCAGCCTCGAGCCCTTCGTGGGCCGGCCTTTGAACCCCAGTAGGTCATTGCTCATGTTGGATGAGGCAACTACCATTTCATGATGCAACACGAAGTGTTGTGAAGCATTAGCTGCATATGCAATGCTTTGGATGTTTGGGATGAATGAATGATTGTATGAATGAATGTGTGAATGCGTTTATGGATGAATGAATGGCCATGCATTAGAAAAAGTAAAGTAAGAGGGATTGGTAGAGTTACCTTGATGACCCGAGTGACAGGTTTGAGGAGTTTTTATCAGATATGTCCGAATGGGATCCACACTCGTCGTTCATGACAGAGTCGGTCGTGGCTCACATGGGGTGTCCCTCTGCTCCTTACCTGACCCTTGGTATTTGCCTGAGTCATCCGATCAACTTAGGAAGCCTGTTGGTCTCTCCTTGGTGGAGATCCCATAGTTGGGTCCTTCCAAGTCTTGCCTGGGAAGGCAGAGGGCCGCCTGCGCGCGGTTGCGCCTTGATTCCTCCGCCTGGCATGCGGTAGTGGTGGGCCATGCCCAGGCCATGTCTAGTCTAACTAGGCACCGTCTCGTCAGGCACGGCGCATCCCATCGGCCAGGGTGCATCCCGTCACATCCCATCCGCATTGAATGGGGGAAGAGAGAGGGTTTTTCACCCCAATCCTTCACCTTTCTCCAACTGTTGCGCCTTCTCCTTAAATAGGGGAAGAGAGAGGGCTTTTGTCCCATTCCTTCGCCTATTCCCCAGCTGCCGCCTCTCCTCCTTCTTCCTTCTCGCCAAGAGCGTTCATGCCACGGTGGTTCCTAAGTGAGAGAGGGTAGGAAGAGGGAGAGGAGAACTCATAGATCTATTTCGCGAATCCAGAGCGCAATGTTGAGCTGGAGGCCATCCACTATAGATGAGTCGGTGCTGGCCACCTTCGCTGGGAAGGGGCTGCTTCCGCTGAAGGGGGTGGCACACTGGAGGGCTCCTACGGGAGAGGATTTCCCACGTCCTTGGGCCAGCGAGGTCATCTCCTTCCTTGCCTTCCATGAGCGCAGGTTAGGTTACCCCACGCACTAGTTCCTGCGCGGGCTCCTCAACAAGTGGGGTCTGGAGCTGTAGCACCTCAATCCGATAGGGGTGCTGCACGTTTCTGGATTCGTCACCGTGTGCAAGGCCTTCCTCGAGATGGAGCTGCACATGGACTTCTTTCGGCAAATCTTCACCGGGCGAGCTCTGTCAGGGGGAAGCCGGCTAGGACCACGCTGGTAGGGGGCTTTGCCCTATAGAAGAAGCCTGGTGCGTCGGGCTCTACCCCGCATACGCCCCCTGTGACTCCAATCGAGGGTGGCACGGGGAATGGCTCTACATTAGGAACCCGATGGAGGCGTCGTTCCCGTTGTTCACCAAAAGGAGACCGGAGAGGCGGGAAAGCTGGTCATGGGGCCCCTCCAACCGGTAGAACAAGTTGGAGATCATCGGGGTGGAGCTCCAGAAGCTATTGCAGCATAGCCTTGATGGGGTGCGGGTGTTCCACACCTTCTTCCACCGTTGGGTCACCCCGCTGGTGGAAAGGACGCGTCCGATGTGGCTGTACTCTGGCCTGATGGACCCCGACCGTACATCACCGGTGGAGCTAGCGAAGGATGAAGTCTAGAGCTGACTCGATCAGGGGGCTGCAACTGAAGGCTTGGGAGACTGTCGAAGGAAAGCCTAGAACTCTCCATGCCGGGAAGCTGCCCAATCTGGTACGTCCTCCTCTCCTTATTCCATGTCCCTTTCGATCTCACTTTCCTATAGTTTGACTTCAAGTTGTCCACTTTGCAGGGACTTACCAATTATAAATCATGGCCGCACCTCCTGAAGGGGCCGAAGGGCATGGCTCGGCAGGTGGCCCTAAAGGAGGCAGCGGACGGCCAAAAGAAGAAGAGAGCTAAGAAGGCTCGAAGGAGGCACTAGAAGGAGCAGGATATCGCCCAGCACATGTGGGCCAGGGAGAATAGGAGCAATGTCGAGGCGGATCTCGAGTTGGAGGACCCCATGGAGATGGGTGACGACGTGATCTCCTCCGAGGATGAGGGAGGTCGGGAGGTTGTCGCGACCTTAGTGGAGCATCGTGAGCTTGTGGCTGCGTCCGCCGGTGGTGGGCGGGAGGTAGAGAGGCGCGGCGATGTTCCCACGCCAAGGAAGCATGCTGCGATCTCAGACGCTATCGGTGAGTGAGGGGCGAAGCGGACACGGTCGCCGCGCTCTTCGGAGGCGTCGCCGGCCTTATCCCCACCTGCTCTGGGTGCGGTGGGGTAGGCCAGTCGGTCAGAGGAGCAGGCTCATACCCATGCATCTTCAGGGTCAGTGCCAGCGCGCGACCCACAGTGGGGGGACGTCCTGCCAGCTGCTCCGGTCGACCCGCAGTGATGCGCTGGCCAATCGGGAGCCAACCTAGATGACTCCTCCCCCAATCGAGGTGAGGGGGCATGGCTCGTGACCTACGAGTGGCCCTCGTCCAACGGGCTCATTGCCAGCAGGTCAGGGCTTTAGAGCCCTACCGCTTGCATCCCGGTATGCTTTCTTTATTTCTTTTTTGATCTCATAGTTTGATTTTTTGGATTGCGACTGACCTATATCTTTTCGATAGTGGTCAGATACTGCTGGGGTTGAGCATCGCCTCGCCTCCCATGCGGGAGGAGTGGAGGCCCACTTTGTAGCGCGTTGTGATGAGCGGCGGTGAGAGCAGGGTGGCAGCTATGCGTCCCTCCCCTCCAGGGGTGGTGCCTTCCCGGCTGGTCGCAAGTATGGCGGCAGCGGCAGCGGAGGTGATGGCGGCGATCCCGGCGCCGATGGCGGAGGCCAGGTTAGAGGTGACCCTCACGATCCCTACTGCACCGGCAGGGGCAGAAGAGAGCAGGGAGACGGGGCTCCATGCCTCACCTGGCGGAGGGACGCGTGGCTCGCCCTCCTGGTCGGAGCTATCAGTGTTGGGAGGCGACACGGCCAGGCCGGAGGTAGAACAACTGTCGGTGGGCCACGAGGTCATGGAGGTGGAGATCCCCTGCCCCAGTGAGGTGGGCACTGGGGTGGAGCCGCTGGCCATCCTGCCGTCGTAGGAGCTGGCGGTGGTTCGGTCATCGGCCGGGCCTTCCAGCAGGTCAGGGGCGACCACCGACCTGGTGTGGCCCTGCCCCGACGACCCGCGGAAGGTTCGATTCATCCTTCGGGATGAGTAGGAGGTGTAGCTTTGGGACATTCTTGGGGGAGAGGACTCGCCATGGAGTCCGATCTTGCCTATACCTGGGTGAAGCTTGAGGAGGCTTTGGAGTGGGTCAAGTCCATCCACCAGGCGGTTACTATCGACCTGCCCCAGGTTGCAGAGGTAGGTTTTCTACATTCATCCTTCACTCCTTGGTCTTCCACTGGTCATCTTAGCGTGTTTGCCTCTTGTTTTGTAGGGTTTGGAGGAGATGTCAAGCTGCAACTCTTGTTTCCTCCAAGAGGAGCACGCTCGGGAGGCCGCGATGTCACGGCATGTTGCCAAGCTCGAGCACCAGCTAGAGTCCACCCACCGTGAGTCACAAGACTAGGTGGCCTATGTGATGGAGGCACGGGTGGCGGAACTGCTCATGGTGGAGTGGGCGACCGCCGCTGAGCGGGGGCTTGAGGCGGCGAAGGTCTGCCAGGCAGAGAATGAGGCGGTGCTCCAGAAGTCCCTGGCAGAGACTAAGGTGGTGCTCCAGAGTTCCCTGGAGGTCCTGGAGTCAGAGCGGAAGGCCCAGTCAGAGGTCAACCAAGAAGTGCTCGCGCTCTGGGGCCAGGTGCTGGGGATGGAGGAGGCGAACGCTCGGCTACGCGAGTAGGTGACTCATCAGGAGGAGGGACTCTCCATCCTTGAGAACACCCACCTTGGTATGTACCTATTCTGCTTTTGATGTCTTGGTTTTTTCCTTTAGCCTGCTTCTGATCTTGTCATCCTTCTTCCAGAGCTGGGCGGAAAGGTTGGTTCTCTGGAGCAGGACATGGAGACGGCCAAGGCGACGATCGGTCGGAGCGCGGAGGCGCTAGCCAAGTCCCTTGAGGAGCGACATGCTCTCAAGGGGGAGCTTGACCAGCTCCACAACGTCACCCAGGTCGCTGTCTCGGAGGTGTTCGGGTCAGCGCCAAGCACCAGCACGCCCGCCATCCGACTGGTGGAGGTCCCGGGTGAGGTTCGAGCCCTCATCTCCGACGGGATGTTCTATGGAACATCAGGGGTGCTGACTTCGATGGTGATGCACCACTCAGAGCTAGACTTCACCACCATCTGTAGTGGGTACACCGACGGCTGGAGCCCAGACACCATCCATGTGCTCGGGGAGAGCTTGCTGCCATATGCACAGTTGGTGGCCGAGCAAGTCTCCGTGTAATGGGTGATGGAGGTTCGCCATGCAAACACGGCTAAAGGCGTGGGCCAGGAGGACGTCGCCAAGCCTGTGGATGGTGTGGAGCCCAAGTCGGAAGCGAACATCGCCCCACCTCTGATCGAGCCAAACGTCGTCCCGTCAGAGACCAAGCAGCCTTTGTCTTCACCGGTCGAGCCGGTAGTCGATGCTGCCGAGTAGCCGCAATAGAAATTAGAGTAGAAGTACTTAGCATATGTAAAAGATAAGTTCATGGGGGAGCCTATGTGTAAAATGTTTTTTGTGTATCCATGAATACAGCAACTTTGTTTTTGTGATGAATCACTTCATTCGGGGAAGCTTGTCCCATCTGTTACTTGTTTTTACCCTAGCATAGCTCTGTTTTTATTCTTTCTTTTGCGCACCTGCCCGTTCATCCCGTAGGCTACAATCTTAAGAGCCCGGGCGTGGCCTGCAAGGCTTAGCTGCTCATAACCGTAGGTAGTGGCGGGGTGCAATCGGTTGGAATGTTTAAAGCAAAGTCACGTAAGGTATTGTAAAGGAATGGACTACCCTTTCATTCGGGTAAAAAAGCATTTACCATATGATAGTAAAAAAGAGAGGTGGTATTGCACCCTCGTGGAGCCCCCGAGCGACCCAGGCCAAAAGTGTTCGGTCCAGGGTCCTTTGTAAGAGCAAACGTTGAATGAAAGAAAACGGTAAGACTAAATTTTTAAGGGAAGAAACGACATAACTGTTCAATGTTCCAAGTGTTGGTGAGAAAATCACCGTTGTCATCCTTCAGTCGGTAGGCGCCCGGTCGGATCACTTCGGTCACCGTATAGGGTCCTTTCGAAGGCGGAGAGAGTTTGTGTTTTCCTTTGTTGATTGAGTCCTTCAAAGCACGAGGTCTTCGACCTCGAGGATTCTCCCTCTAATTTTCCTCTCATGGTACCTGTGGAGAGTCTGCTAGTAGCGAGCAGAGCAGATGATGGTCGTCTCATGGGCCTCCTCGAGCAGGTTGATTGCATCTTGCTGAGCCTCCATGGCTCGGTCGTGGTCGATGGCCTTCACTCTTGGGGCGCCGTGGTCGAGGTCACAGGGCAGCACTACTTCAGCTCCATAGGCTAGGAAGAAGGGTGTGAACCCTATGGATCGGTTTGGGGTCATTCTCGGGCTCTAGAGGATTGCTGGGACCTCTGCAACCCATCGCTCGACGTACTTGTTGAGTCGGTTAAAATGCGTGGCTTGAGTCCTTCGAGGACTATGCCATTGGCACGCTCGACCTGACCATTAGTATGTGGATGTCCGACCGAGGCCCAGTCGATCCTAATGCCGTATCCATCACTAAAGTCTAGGAACTTCTTTCTGGTGAAGTTAGTTCCATGGTCAGTGATGATACAGTTAGGAACGCTGAACCGGTAGATGATGTCGAGGAAGAACTTGACTGCCTCCTCCGAGCGGATGGTAATGGGTTTGGCCTCTATCCACTTGGTGAATTTTTTGATCGCTATGAGTAGGTGAGTGAAACCGCCTAGGCCCTTTTTGAGGGGTCCTACCATGTCGAGGCCCCAGACCACGAATGGCCAGGTGATGGGGATGGTTTGAAGCTCCTGTGCCGGCAAGTGCGTTTGCCGAGCATAGAACTAGCATCCCTCACACCTACGGATGACCTCCTCTACATCTCATAGCGCAGTGGGCTAGTAAAAACCTTAGTGAAAGGCTTTTCCGACCAGCGACCTCGGGGCCGCGTGATGTCCGTAGATTCTGACCTGGACCTCAAGGAGGAGCTGCTTGCCTTGGTTGGTAGGGACGCACTTCATGAGTACTCCCGACGGACTCCATTTGTAGAGTTCATTTTCGATCACGATGAATGTCTTAGCGCATCGAGCGATCCATCGCGCTTCAGTCCTTTTGGGTTGGAGAACCTCCTCGAAGAGGTGGGCGAGTAGCGGCGCTCGCCAGTCGGCTTGACCGAGTGCCACCACAGCAACATTAGCGGGCGACGTCGTCATGGAGGCACTAGGGTCAGAGCCCCCGAGTGTCGAGTTCGCATCGGGGTGTGTCTAGATCGGACCCTCCAGGATGCGGGCAGATGGTTCGTGAAGGTCGTTGATGAAGACCCCGTCCGGAGATGGAACCCGCCTGGCAGCCAATTTTGCGAGAAAATCGGTGGCATCATTGTCCTTTCAGGGGACATGGTGTAGCTCGATCCCTTGGAATTTGTCCTTGAGCTTGCACACCTCCTGACAGTATGCTATCATGAGGGGGCTTTTGCAAGGGGACTCCTTCATGACCTGGTCGATGACCAGCTCTGAGTCACCGCAGACATAGAGCCACGTAGCGCCGAGCTCGATGGCGATGCGCAGTCCATTGATGAGGGCCTCGTATTCCACAGTGTTGTTTGAGGCCGAAAAGTTGAGGCAGATTGTGTAGCGGAGCCTACTCCCATCTAGGGAGATCAGAACCACTCTAGCCCCTGAGCCGGGCACCATTACGGACCCATCGAAGTACATCGTCCAGTACTCATGGGTGACGACCGGGTCGGAAGCTAGACCTTTGTCCATTCGGCGACAAAGACCGTGAGAGACTGAGATTTAATAGCGGTATGGGGAATGTACCTGATATCATGGCCCATTAATTCAAGTGCCCACTTGGAGATTCACCCCGCGGCATCGTGGTTGCGGATGATGTCTCCGAGTAGGTATGAAGTGATGACCGAGACTTCGTGGTCGGTGAAGCAGTGCAGGAGCTTCTGAGTCGCCATCAGCACGGTGTATAGGATGTTTTGCACCTGGTGGTACTGGACCTTGGGGTCGATGAGTACCTCCCCGATGAAGTATACGGGTCGTTGGACCTTAAGGTGGTGTCCTGGCTCCTCCCTTTCGACGACTAGGGCGGGCTTACCACGTGGTTGATTGCCGTGACGTAGAGGAGGAGGGGTTCTCCCTGTTCGGGAGCGATGAGGATTGGGGTCGACGTCAGAGACACTTTGAGGCTCTCCAAAGCCTATTGTGCTTCCTTAGTCCAGATGAAGGTGTCCGTCTTTTTTAGGATATTTTAGAGGGGCATCCCCCGCTCACTAAGCTAGGAGATGAATCGGCTCAGGGCGGCCAAACAGCCGGTGAGCCTCTGTACGCCCTTGACATTATGTATAGGGCCCATGTTGGAGATGGCCATGATTTTTTGGGGGTTGGCCTCAATGCCGTGTTTGGACATGATGTATCCAAGCAGCTTCCCCTTTGGAACCCCAAAAACACACTTTTTGGGATTCAATTTGATGTTGAACCTTCGGAGGTTCGTGAACGTCGTGGCCAAGTTTGCGATCAAGTCGCAAGCTTGAGCTGGTTTGACCAATATGTCATCAACATAGACGGTGATTGTTAGTTTCGGCCGCTCGACCTGGTCAGGCTGATCGAGCGGGTCGATTTGATCGGCGAAGCATTGCTGCATGCACCTTTGGTAGGTGGCACCAGCGTTCTTCAGGCCAAAAGGCATGGTTACGTAGCAGTACAAACCATACGGGGTGATGAACGAAGTCGTGAGCTAGTTGAACACTTTCATCATGATCTGGTGATAGCCTAAGTAGGCATCCAGAAAGGAGAGGATTTTGCATCTTGAGGTGGAGTCGACTATCTGGTCTATGCGTGGTAAAGGAAAATGGTCCTTCGGACACGCCTTGTTGAGGCCAGTGTAATCAACTCACATTCTCCATTTCCCAGTCTTCTTTTTAACAAGATTAGGATTGGTAAGCCAGTTAGAGTGGTATACCTCTTTGATGAATCTAGCTGCCAGGAGTTTGGCAACCTCCTCGCCTATGGCCCTACGTCTCTCGTCGTCAAAGCGACGCAGGCGTTGGTTGGCGCGCTTCGAGCTCGGGGTGAGGCGTAATGCGTGCTCGGTGATCTCCCATGGTATGCCTGGCATGTTGGAAGGTTTCCATACGAAGACATCATGATTGGCGTGTAGAAAGTCGGTGAGCTCATGTTCCTATTTGGCCGGGAGCTAGGTCCCGATCCACACCGTCTTGGTAGGGTCAGTGGGGTCGATCCCCACCGCCTTAGTCTCCTCGAGTGGGTAGAAGGTAGTCGAGGAGGTTGGCTTGTTGTAGTCCGAGACTGCTAGGGTCGACAACTCCTCGAGCCACGGGAGCTTGGATGAGTTGATGACAGCAGTGGTGAGCTCGAAATGCTCGTGGTCGCACGTGTAGGCGTGCAAAAAGGTGCTACCCACAGTGATGACGCCGTTCGGTCCCAGCATCTTCAACTTTAGGTAGGTGTAGTTGGGGACTGCCAAGAACTTAGCGTAGCATGGCCGCCCAAGATGGCGTGGTAAGACCACGGGAAGTCCACCACCTCGAAGGTAAGTACCTCCGAGCGGAAGTTGGCTCAGTTGCCAAACATGACGGGTAGGTTGATCTGCCTGAGCGGGTACGCCTGCATCCTAGGGATCACGCCATGGAAGGGAGAGCTCACTTGGCGGAGCTCCAACCGGGGGATGCGCATGGCATTGAGGGTGTCGACGTAGAGGATGTTGAGGCTGTTGCCTCCGTCCATCAGCACCTTGGTGAGGCGCTTCTTGCGGACGATGGGGTCGATAATGAGCAGGTAGTGACCTGGTCTGGTGACATGAGAAGGGTGGTCCCTCTAATCAAAGGTGATCGGAGATTCCAACTAGCGAAGGAAAGTGGGGATGTCCGTCTCGGCGACGCATGCCTCTCTGTAGCGCACTTTGTGCTGGCGCTTGGAGTAGATGGCATCAGATCCTTCAAAGATCATGATGCATTCCTCAGGGTCAGGAAAGCCATCCCCATCCTTGCCCACCGCACCTCCTCTCTTGGCTACTGCCTCCTTGCCCTTTTGTTCTTTCAGCCCACCGGCCTATCGCAGAAAGCGCTTAAGGAGCTTGTAGTCCTTGTAGAGATGCTTGATGAGGTAGGCATGGTTGGTGCATAGGCTATCCATGATCTTGTCGAAGTGATCAGGTTGGCCCTGCTAGGGCTGCTTGCCCGTGTGATCGGCCATAGTGACCAACACGAAGTTGGCCAGTCGGCGTTGATCATTCTTGTTCTTTTTGCCCCTCTACATGGAGGAGCCCTCGTCTTGATCCTCGTGCTTGGCCTTGCCCTTGTCACGGCCTCCGTTGAAGACTGCTCTGGCCGCCTCCTCACCGAAGGCGTGGTTTGTGGTGACATCGAGCAGGTCGCGGGTGGTCCGGGGCTTCCGGCAGCCAACCTTGTGAATCAAAGACTCACATGTTGTCCTAGAGAGGAACGCGCTGATGATGTCTACGTCGATGACATCAGGAAGGGAGTTGCATCACTTTGAGAACTTACGGATGTAATCCCATAGGGACTCATTAGGATCCTGGTGGTAGCTCTTGAGGTCCCAGGAGTTCCTAGGGTGGACATACGTCCCCTAGAAATTCTTAACGACTATCCTCTTGAGGTTCGCCCAGTTGCGGATGCTGTCGTGTGGGAGGAATTCGAGCCATGCTCGAACATGTTCCCCTATGCAGATGGGGAGGTACTAAATGATGAAGTGGTCATCATCCACTCCTCTGGCTCGGTAGGCGAGCCGAAAGTCTTCGAGCCATATACCGGGGTTTGTCTCCCTGGTATACTTAGCGATGTTGGTAGGCAGTCGGAAGCACTATGGGAACGGTGCTCTCTAGATGCATTGGTCAAAGGCCTGTGGTCCTGGGCCATCTGGGCTAGGACTCTAGTCATCGGGTCGGCGACCACGCCTAGGGTGCATCTAACCAGTCCCCTCGATGGTCCGACCAGAGCCCGTGCTGCCTGCTCTCACCGCCACCCGATGGACGTCATCGTCATACCAGGCCTGACGGTAGTTGTTGATAATGCTGTGAGCATCTCGGTTCAGCCTGAGGCGTTCGTGCACAGGCGGCTAGTGTGGAGCAAGTGCCGGGTTAGGTCAAGGCGCAGCTACGGCCTCCTGTTCCGTGCTCGGGGGCTATAGCGGCGAGTGGATGGAGCGATGTGTCTGGTGCGTCCCCGCCCCCCAGGTGTGGAGAGAGAGGCCACAAGTAGGTGTCGCGACGCGGAGCTCTCTGCCTGTTGAACGGCGGCGGTCTACACCAGCGCCTAGAGGATCTGGTGGACCGCCTACTCCTATGGGTTGACAGGCTCAGGAAGGCCGCGTAGTGGCATCGCCGCCACATCGATGTTCTGACCAGCCCGAGCAAACTATGGGGGATCATCCCCCCATCGATGATGTTGCACTGAACCTGGCGGGAAGGACCCCGGGCGCCGCTCACCGGGTTATGTGCATGGGGCGCATCATGGTGTGCCAAGCACGCTGGCGTAGGTGGCGGCTAGTTCTGTCGCCTTTGTCATAGCTCCTCACTGTGCTCCTGGCGCATGCGAGGGCATCCGCGTGAGGGTCCAGAGGGGTGTCGGTCTAAAGAGACTTGGCCACCACCAACGGTTATCCCGGAGCATCCGCCGTAGTGCACTCACGGGATAGAGGGTGGCTAGGTGCCACGACGTCGCCGATGCTAGAGCCATCGCTCTCAACATCGTCATCCATGAGGTCGTGGAAAGAGGTAGGAGCATAGCTCGCCATCCCCACGAATTTGGATGTGAGAGGGGGTGGCGCCAGGATCCTTTGGAGCCCTCGTGCGTACGCGTCTGCGGGGGACGCGAGGCCATAGGGGAACCGGTCGCATGACGATCGCGGCAGGGACAATGAGGTCCCTTCGGAGAATTGGTGGAACATAGTAAATAGCGAGTAAATAACAAAGCGTACATTACTCACAGCTGGGTTTGAGCCCTGCGTGGGCTTGGAGTGAAGAGCAGGTGCCTCATCGGAGAGGTTGCTGGGTGGCCCAGAGCCGACGGAGGGCACTCCTCCTCCGATGGGCGCTGGGACAAGTGCCTCCTCGTGGAGGTGAAGCATGCGAGCCGGTCGGCGACAAAGTCTAGGCTTCCGAAGAGGAAGGCCTAGGATGGCTCGAAGACAGGAGGAACCCACATCCCAATAGGTGGGAGTGCAGGAAACTCTAGTGAGCCACAGTGAGTCATATCGCTTGAGCCCGCCATGCCGAAGATGGCAGAAAGGTGGGCCATCCGATGACCAAGAGCGTGAACATACGGCGTTGTCCCCACGGACGGCACCAACTGTCGATGCAGAAAGTGACCAACACATAAATATTTGTAGTTTTGCCATACATTTGTGATCGGATGTGGCCTAGCACTCAATGACACAGGGTTTATACTGGTTCAAGCAACATGCCCTATGTCCAGTTTGAGTCAGTCGGTGACTTTATTCCTGAGCCCAGGTGCTCGAAGTTTGCTGTGGGGTTACAAACGAGAGGGAGTAAGATGGGGGTGCAAGAGGTCTGATCGGAATCTGGACCAAAGGGTCGAGAGAGACGGGAGCTCCTACGTGTGCTAAGTATTTGAGCGTGTGCTCTGTTGGAATCGATCGAGTCATAGGTTGTTCGAATCCTTCGTGAATCGATCCTGGTGGTCGAATCATCCGTCCCCTTTTGGGAGAGAGCGCATCTCCTTTTATAGATGAAGGGGATGGCTTTATAAGAGGGAGTGTGAGAGAAAGAGTGTGTGTGCTATCTAGTCTTGTTGCCCACGCCATCGATTACAAGGCGGTTTGTCAGCGCCCATAACACTGTTGATGTTTAGATGCATGTGGTAGGTTCCAATGTCTTCTTCTGGTATGGTAGATGTCGACGCCTACCATACTATAGGATAAATGTCGGGGCCCACAACATTATTCATATTCTGACATGTCTGGAAGGTTGTGGTGCCTCCTTCTGACATGGCCTAACAGTACTATCCTACAGGTGTGCAGGGTACAGCCCTTGATATTGCGGTTAACTGGAGCGCCCTGCCTTACTTGCTCTATTCGTTTCCTGGGTCTTCACCGAGCGGGCGTCCCCGGTCGATCGTTCCCTAGTTGGCTCTGGCCTCTTGGTCAGAGAAGAGCTGTAAGCAGAGGTTCAATGTACTTCTGATGGGAGAAGTGAGTCAAAGTCAGAGGCGAGCGCCGTTCCTTCTCGGCCGGGCCTTCCGGCCGGAGAGGCGGGCTGGAGTCGGAGGCGATAGAAATGAGCATCGTTCCTCCTTGGCTAGGCCTTCGGTCGGAGAGGCGGGCCAAAGTCAGAAGCGAGCGCCGGAGTTGGAGGTGAGCTGGCCAAGCCTTCTAGTCAGAGAGGCGGGCTGAAATCAGAGGCGAGCGTCGGTCCTCCTTGTCCAGGCCTTCCAGTCGGAGGGCGGGCTAGTCAAAAGCGAGCATCGTTCCTCTTTGGCTAGGCCTTCCGGTTAGAGAGGCGGGCTGAAGTCAGAAGCGAGTGTTGTTCTTCTTTGGCGAAACCTTCCGGTCGAAGACTGGATCATCCTTCTAGCCTGTCGTTAGGTTTTTTGGGCCGACCTAGGAGTTGTGCGTCGTTCGCAACGTTGTCTGCTGGGCTGAGCTTTTGCTAGGAAGCAGGTCCATGAGAGACCCTGGGTTTATGAACCCGACACTTGCGGTCTTCCCTACCGTTGGAGCACGCGCGTTGTTAGACTCAGTGCCGAGTCCGGTCATCATCGACCAAATGCGTCCGGTCGCATTTGCACCGCTCTAGAACCTCTCTAGATATGATCGGACACTGCTCCTTGGTGTGTCCGGTCATCCTGCCATCGCGTTCGGTCACGCTGAGAACATTGTCATGATGATGAACAGTGTCATCATCGTGTTCGGTCATTGTCTTCAGCCACGGTTGCTCGGACAACTGATCGGACACATCCGGTGCCCTGGAGGAAGCATCCAGTCCTCATGTCAAGACTTCCATTACTTGTTTCTTCACAATCTTGGCGTCTGGCTTGGTTCCTATCTTCATGCTTGGACTTCGCTTGATTTCTTGGATCTTCTCTTGTGCTTCTAGGGTCTTGCTTGAGGTGTTGATCATTGGATCATCATATCGCGTTCGTCCAAGTCACATTTGCACCCTATTGGACTATAAAACAAACACTCGAAAACACATTAGTCCAATTTGGTTGTGTTGGTCATCAAACACCAAAATCCAAAGTAAACAAGCCAAAGGTCCATTTTCCTTACAACATCTAGATAGGTTATTTATTGCATAGGTTTTGACTTAGGTTGTGTGCCATAGTATTAGAAATAGATTATAAGTTGTCTAATTCACCCCTCCCCCTCTTAGGTGTCACGGTCCCTTCAACTACAGAATTTTCTACCAAGGAAGGGGTTTCATCATCCACCACACACCAAGCACGGAGGCTCAACATTACCAAAATGTATATGCAATGTAAATGTAAATGTGAGGCAAACTAAGGAGGAGACAATGATTTATTTCCCAGAGTTCAAATCCCCACTAGATCCTATGTCTCTGTTGTGGAAGTCTTGAGCGTCCTCCCATGTTAAGTTCTAGCCGAGTTTCTTTCAACTACTTCCCACTCTTCTACCAGATGATATTTTCCTTTCTGAGGGCAAGATCACAACTCTCAGAAACTTCCTACAGCCACCCACAACCTTGGGTGCTTGCTAGCGATGCCTAGCCACCTAGGAGCCAAGCTCCAAGAGTAATAAATGCACCAACCAAAATCTAAAGTTGCTCAAGGGGTTTGTCAGCTCACACAATATCACACAAGCTCTCTAATGCCACTTAGGCTTCTCACACAACAAGGATCTCAACCAAACCTAAAGATTTCACTCTCTAAGCACTTCACACACCACAAAAAGGAGGTTCGGGGAGAACAATAGGCTTCTAGTCATGTATGACAAGTGGAGACCATCAGCAACCAACCAAAGGGAAGAGGGAGACCTATTTATAGGATATACTCACAAACTAGTTGTTGGGGGTTGTCAGACAAACCCTGTCTTAGCCGGTTTGTCTAGCACAGCCCCACAAAGGGCAACTCTAGCTCTTTTTACTTTCTCACGCTCTCAAGCTTCATCTCATGGGTTTACTTGAGTACTTTCACTTGTCTTAAACATAGCGATGCATCCCTCTTAATGGTGTGGCACACCTATACTCAAGAATAAAAGATAGCAACTTTTAACTTCATCTTGAGCCTTCCTTAAATTTTTGCTTGCCACATTGATCATGCATACTTGAGGGCTTTCATCATTTCTCTCTTTGATCATGTTATCCCTTAAGCATGTGACTTGAACCAATTTACCATATAGGATTTCAACCATAGCTTCAAGTCACTTTCATCAATTGATTCAATAATGATTTGATCCTCCTTGCTCTAAGACTTCCCAAAGCTCTTCTCATGTAAGACTCAATGCAAGTACTCTCTTCTTCACCGCACACTCAGTCTATCGGTGCCCAAGCCATCGCTTTCCCTTCACCCTCGCTTAGTCCTTCGAAGCCCTTTCCTTGCTATCTTCACCTTTCAAGCCATCTCAAGCCACATAGTGATTTAAACCAACAATAAGCAAACTTTAAAAACCATTTCATTTGCCTTGTTGTCTTCTATTTGAACTAGATTGTTTTCATGAGTTTCTTTCTCAATAGTTTCCATCCATAGACCATTCACGCATTGGCATTTGACCATCAACATGGAAACAATATTAATCATCTTTGGTTTAAACTTGCAAGCTTTATGAGTGAGACCAATCCATATGCAAACCCTCATGTTTCATTTTTAATGTCAACACTGCTAGCCAATTCATCAATCACGTAATTCAAACTCCATATTGCATGTCATGACTAAGCTTCACACTAGAGACCAATTGATATTTGCCGAGCCATGTATCTTTTGCAATATTCAGCACATGCATGTCATTTATGCAATTCATAATGCAAACTTGGACTCATTTCGCATTTATATCATCCACAACATATAATATGAGCCCACTATTCATTGATCAAACTTGGGACTAAACACTCGCAAATCTCATGAATTTTGTTAGTCCCTTAATCATGTTGTCATACAATCTACCAAATCCCACTTAAAACCTAGATGCAATTTTATATGACTTGAAGTCAACGAAACATATGACCTCTATAGAGGCACTAGCCACGTTTCTATGGATCCATAATCTGCTAAACACGTTGATGATCATTTTCAGATGTCAAAAGAGATGATTAGTCAAAAGTTTGCCCAAGTGTTAGATTGTGTTTATAAGATGGCCGCATATATTATCAAACCCAAAGATCTAGAATTCAGGACAGTGCATCGAAGATCATAGAATCCCTAGTTTTCACCACATTTTGATATTTGCATTGCGACAATAGATGGGACACATATACCTGTTGTCGTCCCATCATCAGAACTCCAACATATTCTAACATATTGAATGTCATGGATATTCAACTGAAAATGTGTTGGCTATATGTGACTTTGACATGAGGTTCATATTTGTCATATCTAGGATCATTACATGATATGGGAGTATTCAATGATGCCATAGGAAAATAACAGTGACGGGTCCCAGACCCACCAGTAGGTACCATAACTTCTCGGTAGCTTGTGTCTTTATTTCAACTTATCACTTTATGTCAAGTTTATTCCATTTATATGTAATGTTGTTTGTATTTAGGAAAAATATCTTCTGGATGCGGGCTACCCTGATCGATTTTGCTGAAGTGATGCCATGTTAGAGGACGTAAATCATACTAAGTTGAAAGTTCAAGGGAGTAAATCGAAATAGAAATATCTTTTTTTTAAATATCTAAAAAATTCATTAAAAATTCAAAAAATTATCAAATATATTTTTACATGGAAAAACAATGCAATAAAAATCTTAAAACTCGATTTAATCTTAGAAAATTTGTTTTAGCTTGAAAATTTATGAAACTAGTTGTAGATTTTTTTTAAAAAAATCATGCTCTATGTTACTGTGCCTAACTTGAAATTGTTTGAATCTTGATGGACTCATTTGTTGCTTAGGCCTTATTTAAATCTAGGGTGTAAAATTTTAGGGTGTCACATCGAGTGTCACATGGGGGTGTCGCATGGGGTGTTCGGATACTAATAAAAAAACAAATTATAGAATCCGTCAGTAATCCACGAGATGAATTTATTAAGCCTAATTAATCCATCATTAGCACCTATGTTACTATAGCACCACTATAAAATCATGGACTAATTAGGCTTAAAAGATTCGTCTCGTAAATTAGTCATAAACTATGCAATTAGTTTTTTAGTCTATATTTAATACTCCATGCATGTGTCCAAACATTCAATGGGATATGGTGTAAACTTTAGGGGAAGAAACTAAGCAAGGCCTTACTTGCTAGTAGAAGCTCTCGTTGTCTATTATAATTAGTCGATGAAGCACCGATGAAGCATTGTTGATAGTATTTAACAAACATTATAAACCATCAATATAACATATATAAGTGTATAAATATAATCACCAATGAAGGTTTAAGGGTTTAAACTAACAACAAATTCTACAAGTTTTGGTGAATCTGTATTTTCTGCAGGGTTTATCCAGAAAATCGTCAAGGTGGACCTATATGTCATATTTAATTGTGCTTATCCGCAGCGAAACGGACACCAGAAAAGTTATGAGATATAGGTTTATAATTGGTGGCTATCTAAAAACAAGTGACACGTTAATAAATGTCAACAATCATTTATGGCATTTTTGCTAGGGACTAAATTTAAAACTCTGTTCTTAGTAACAACGCTAAGAAATGTCAACAAGCATTGATTACTAGGTATAATTGCACTAATCAATGTATGCTTTGACTTTTAATTAAGAATGACTTACGAATTATTCCTTTAATATTCTACCTGATCATGCTAATGTTATAGAAAAGAGTACTTTGAGTGATTTATCATTATCAGTGATCAATACTTATCATATTTCTTATCCTATGACTTATCCCTGTTATAAGTCAAATATTGGTTATGGTTTACTTCTCCTTCAATAGTATAAGTTATTGATACATGTTCATGCTAGACCTTCCCTGTGGTAAAAATATAAATAACGATACCTGGAATACTCTCGGGTAAAATGCTGCAATGGTATATTATCTGTACGCTTGCAGATCCTTTTCATTCATATATTTATTTATTCTTCCTAGTTATATAATTAATAAAGAATTGCTTAGTATTATTCTAGTAGTAATGCTATGTACTACCAACAAGTATCTCTGATATCATCACTAGAGATGATAACCTAGTAAAGTTAGGAGATATAGGTTTATAATTGGTGGCTATCTAAAAACAAGTGACACGTTAATAAATACAAACAAGTATTTCTAGCACTATTGCTAGGGACTAAATTTAAAACTCTATTCTTAGTAGCAACGCTAAGAAATGTCAACAAGCATTTTTGGTGCCGTTGCCGAGAAAGGTAGCTAGGCAAATGAAGTATTGATAAACTTATACATATTGATGTTATCAAAGATAACCATAGACCCCTGCTCAAGTAGGATTACCTTTGTTTTGTCTACTTTTGTATCTTATGTAGGGTAATGTATGACCAGTTTTGACCTTCTGACAAAACTACATTGAAGATCTAGAACCACTAATCAAAAGGACTAGAGCTAAACTCAAGAAAGTTCTAGGTTTAAAGTTGAAAGACAACCATATAAGGCGAAGCTTAACAGCAGAATTTAAAGCCATGGCTAATAGGATTCTCCGTGATTTCTTTGCTCCAAATATGGCCAACATCCGTACTGGACCAACAGTCAATGTTGGAGACAATGGATTCGTGCTCAAGCCAGCTCTCATCAACATGGTGCAAGCAAGCCAGTTTTGTAGAAAGACACATGAAGATGCGAGTGCATATCTCCAATACTTTTTGGAGATTTGTAGCACTTTTACCATCAAAGAAGTAACCCAAGATGCTATACTACTTTGCCTTTTCACATTCTCACTCTTGGGGAAGGCAAAGTAGTGGTTCTATGCCAATAAAGATATAAATACCATATGGGATAACTGCTCCACTGCCTTCCTAGCAAAGTTCTTTTTCACAAGCAAGACCAATACTCTACGTGGGAGAATCTCAAGCTTTCAGCAACAACATAATGAATCTATCCTTGAGGCATGGGAACGCTTTTAAGATTACATTGCGAAATGTCTTCATCATGGGATGGAGAATTGGCTACTCATGTAGACTTTCTACCACGGGTTGACCAACAGTACCCATGAGACTATGGATGCTGCTGTTGGAGGTGCATTCCTGTCACTCACCATGCCAGCTGTAATAGCTCTTATGGAGAAGATGGCCTCCAATCAAGGTTGGAATAAAGAACGTGTTTAGACCCGCAAGAGAGGTGGAGGTACGCATCAACTCAAGAAGGTAGACATGCTATCTGGCAAGATGGACCTACTGATGAAGAAGCTTGAAGATCGAGCCAATGAGAAGCAAGAAGTCATGCATATTCATGATTCTCGCATGACATGTAAAGTATGTGGAAACATTAGGCATTCAGGGATCAACTGTCCTAAAATCCAGAAGGATGTGAACTTTGTCAACAACAACAACTACTTTCATCCTCAATAGAATCAAGGATGGAACCAGCAACAGAGACCGAACTACCAAGGTAACTATCAAGGTAATAATTTTAATAATTTCAATCAATCACCCTTAAGAGAATTAATTGCTGGCCAATCCAAACTTATGGAGGGATTATCTAGAAAGGTAGCTACTAATGATAAAATTCTAGAGAACATAAATAATAGAATGGATAGCTTTGCTTCTGCCATTAAAAATTAGCATAGCTTTAATAAAATGATAGAATCACAAATAGCTCAGCTGGCTGCAGTTGTTCCTCCATTCGACAAAGGTAATATTCTAGGGCAACCAGAAGATCTAGAAACTGTAAATCTTATTGATATTCGTAATGCAACATGTTACTATATACAACCATCGATGGGAAGGTGGATAGACTATACCTTGCCGGAAAAGAAGAGCGATCCAGGGAGACCTGTCATCCTCATCGCCATTGGACCTCACATTTGACAAGAAGCTGTCTATGACTTCAGAGCAAGTGTCAACATCATGCCTAAGGTAATTTATGATCAAATTAATGGAGATACTTTGTTGTACATAACTATGCATTTGTAGCTTGTAGATCAGCCACTCTGTTACCCCAAGGGAGTTCTTGAAGACGCTATTATTCGAGTGGAACAATCATATGTTCCCATAGACTTTGTGGTTTTAGAAACAAGTGGAGATATAAGGGCACCCATTATTTTGGGCTAACCTTTCCTAAGCACCGCTAAAGCCATCATCTACGTGGACAGTGCCAAGATCTGCTTTGTAATCAAGGATAGAAAGGAGAAGTTTTCTTTTAAGAATCGTATCTTGCAATCTCCTGGACATCCACAAATGCCATACCTGCCCGAAGAGATAACAGTGACCAAGAAGAAGAACAGGAGAAGGAGAAAGAACAAGGCCAGCAGCTTCAAGAAGAATCGGTCAATATGATCAACACACTTCGAAAAGGAGTTCGACCACCTCCTCGCTTCACCATTCCTTGCTAAGAAGGATGGTCTAGGCATACCAACGATCGAGTGTACCATTGGACAAAGAATCTTCCACAAGACCTTCTGTGACATTAGGTCAGGTGTCAATATAATGTCCAAGGTAACATATGAATACTTATTTGGTGATGAACCTTTGTTCCTTACATATATGCAATTGCAGATGGCAGACCAATCAATCCGATTTCTGGAGGGAATAGCAAAAGATGTCATGGTAAGAATACACGATCAATTTGCCCTTACTGACTTTATGGTTCTGGACATGTGAAAGGTCATAATGGCTAGAGGGGTGACTAGCCTATTAAAAATTTCTACAACAACACTTAGCAAACCGGTTAGACAAATATGAGGCGAAGTGAGTGTTGCGCTAGCCTACTAAAAATGCAAGCCACCTACCACAATTCTAGTTTCTATAGTCTCTATCCACACAATGGCTATGCCACTACACTAAGTTAGTGTGCCCTCAAAGGCTAACTAAAGAGCCACACTAACCAAACTAACAAGCTCTCACGACTAGCTACACTAAAGAGCTTGACAACTAGTTTGCGGTAATATAAAGAGAGAGAGCAAGATGATTATACCGCCGAGTTGAGGAATGAACCAATCAATCACAAGAATGAATACCAATGAAGACTAATCACCTTGGAATCAAATGATGACATAATAATTTTTACCGAGGTTCACTTGCTTGCCAGCAAGCTAGTCCTCGTTGTGGCGATTCACTCACTTGGAGGTTACGCGCTAATTGGCATCACATGCCAAACCCTCAATAGGGTGCCACACAACCAACACAAGATGAGGATCACACAAGCCATGAGCAATTTACTAGAGTACCTTTTGGCTCTCCGCCGGGGAAAGGTCAAGAACCCCTCATAATCACCACGATCGGAGCCGGAGACAATCACCAATCTCCACTCGATGATCCTAGCTGCTCCAAGCCATCTAGGTGGCGGCAACCACCAAGAGTAACAAATGAATCCTGCAGCAAAACATGAACACCAAGTGCCTCTAGATGCAATTACTCAAGCAATGCACTTGGATTCTTTTCCAATCTCACAAAGATGATGAATCAATGATGGAGATGAGTGGGAGGGCTTTGGCTAAGCTCACAAGGTTGCTATGTCAATGCAAATGGCCAAGAGAGTGAGCTAGAGCTAGCCATGGGGCTTAAATAGAAAGCCCCCATGAATAGAGCCATTGGCTCCTCTGTCTAGTGAAACCCCAGCGCCCGATGCTCGCCATGTGTCATTAGCCTCAAATGTTGATCGCCCGATCTTAACGGCTAGTCAGCTTCGCGCCACATGTTAAGTTGCGACCGGACGCACTGTAGTGTAGGACCGGACGCACTGTCGCCTGGCATCCGGTCACTTCCAGTAAGATTCTAGAGGCGGAAATTCATGATCGAACGCGTCCGGTGGCAAATGACTGGACCCAGGCCTGCGTCCGGTCAACTTAGCCTCTCTCTGTTGCTTACATCAGCGTACATCACTAGGTGACAAGATACACCCCCTGCACGTCTGGTCCCTCTTTCTCTTTAGCCTCCAGTCAAGGGACCGAGGGTGGCCTTCACTGCGCGCCACTGATCGGACACGGGGTCAGAGTTCGGTCACTGCCCAAGGCAGAGTCCGATCAATACCAAACTTCTCCTTTTGACCCCGAACTTCACCACCCTAGATCAAATGTGCCAACCACCAAGTGTATCACTTTGTGCATATGTGTTAGCATATTTTAACAAATATTTTCAAGGGTGTTAGCACTCCACTAGATCCTAAATACATATGCAATGAGTTAGAGCATCTAGTGGCACTTTGATAACCGTATTTCGATACAAGTTTCACCCCTCTTAATAGTATGGATGTCGATCATAAATGTGATCACACTCGCTAAGTGTCTCGATTACTTAAACCGAAAAACTCCTATCAATTTCACCTTTGGCTTGAGCCTTTTGTTTTTCTCTTTCTTCTTTTCTAAGTCCAAACACTTGATCATCACCATGGCATCACCATCATCATGTCATGATCTTCATTTGCTTCACCACTTGGAGTAGTGCTACCTATCTCATAATCACTTTGATAAACTAGGTTAGCACTTAGGGTTTCATCAATTCACCAAAACCAAACTAGAGCTTTCAACATGGGAGAATAAGAAGACGATACACCCATCATCCTTGGAAGACCGTTCCTCAACACTACTAACACGATCATCTACGTCGGATCTAGACAAGTCCACTTCTAATTCCCTAGAGAAAGGTATGCTGTTATTTCAATAGTTATATCACTTATAAGCAGCCGAAGAAGTCCCGCTCCAGGAGGTGATGTCGATCATCCCAAAACCAAAAGAATCAATCCCCAAAGAAAAGTTGGGAGGAAGATGAGGAACCTGAAGAAGTTGGAAAAGATGAGCCCGTTCTGCCAAAGTCAAGTCCACAGACCAAGCAGGTATGGAAAGAAAAGGTAATATCGCCACCAGAGTCACAAGAGGTGCAACCATCAGGGCCTCCATCCCCGAGACCAACTGATGCACTCCAAGGAATAAACAAGATAGGAAAAGAGTCCTGTCCGGAGGACTTAAAAATCCAAACCCTGGCCGTGAGGTAACATCGGTAGTTATTCATATTTACTTTCTAGCATTCCATGAATTACTTTTCACTTTAGCATATTTACTTTTCTGCATTAGCATTACATTTAGAACAGGAAGATAAAAAGTTTCATGACTGCATTACAGTATTGCAACATAAATCCTAAGCCCCACATGAGTAATTTTACAGAGTGTAAACACCCACAGAAATATTCACTATGGTGGCATAAAATATATATATATACATAACATGCATGCATATTTTCTTTTTGCATTATATAAAAATGAAAAATCCAAAAAGATATTAGAAAGACATCCTATTAAAAATCTGTCAAAACAGAAATATTTCTAAACCTCCAAGGACAACAAATCTCTGAACGGCTGACCGCTAACCCTTTATCCTAATCTGTTCCATGAGTTTTGGTATTCTTGTTGATATTTTGCAGGATGATCACCAAGATCAAGAGCAAATTCACCCGATTGTCTTCATCTCATTCCATCCCGAGACGAGAAGGACATCTACTAGCAAATCTGCTACGAAAAGGATCATTCAACTTCAACATTCGACCACGCCAACATCCAGCTTGGGGGAGGAGCATCCCTCATGTATCTAGCTAAGTATTTGTTTCCCTTTTGTTTTTACTATTTTTAAGTTTGCTTCATATTTGCTAAAGAAATAAAAAGATACATAACAAACTAAAAGCAAAATAAATTTTTTTATTATTATCTTTGTCTCTTATATATAATAGTAAGGTGTGATCTTAAAAATGAAAACAAAATAAAAAGTGTGTGTCCAGTTTGATTTTTAAGAGCTAAATAAATGGACTCCGAGGATAATCTCTTGCAATGGAAATGATGAATAGTTGCTCTGTCGTAATTCCTTTCAAGTACCTAGTTTTTAGCCTTGAATTCTTTCGAGTTTTGGATACGACTATTTTGATATAAGAATTTACTCTGAACTTGAAACTCATGGGTAGCATATGCTTGATCTAAGTCTAGGTAATTGATGGATATGATATGAGAAGGTTTGAGCTGTTGTTTATCTTGTTCCAAGTGACACTAAAGTTCTAAAGATTTATCTTTTAAAAAATATGAAAATCCTACATAATGAGCTCCTATATGACAAAGGTTGAATTCCTACCAGAGTCATATATGATATTTAGGTTAGGAAAACTTCCACTTATATGTTGCTTGCATTGCATTGAGTTTAGTCAAGCTTTGTTGACCCTTATGAGAGGTTTGGCATGCTCTTAAAATCAAGATCATATACACACCACCCACATATGCACTACTCCTACACTGGGGGTAAGCACAAAAATATGTCATTCCATCTAGATCCACCCAAAAATGTTTTACTCCTATACTAGGAGAAAACACCAAAAATATTCTTGATAGGATATCCACCGAATAAATGCTCCAAGTTTTTGTTGCTATCTCTCAAAAATTTTGTTGCAAAAAAGAATCATGTGGATATGCAAAATTTATTCATAAAAAAAGAAGAAAGATGAGAAAAAATAGACAAGTGTCTGAGATATTTAAAGCAATGGGTACTTAGATGTCCGCCCGAAAAAAAAAGAAGTGAGATGAATAAGATAGCCCATATTTTCTTGCAAAGTTGTTTTCAAGTTTCAAAAGAGAAATTTGTTTTCAAGGAGCATAGTAAAATTAGATTAGCCACTATATACATCCACACACATGCACATCTTGATTTGATTGTATGACTCAACTCTTTTTGGATCCGAGGTTTGACTTTATAATATATGTATTGCAAGTATGCTCTTTTATGCTTTCTCCACTCCTATGAGCTCCACATAAGCCTTAGTTATGGGAAGAGAAAGACATAACATCATGTTTTTCTTGGTAAGGATCTACAAATACCACATATATTGAGAGACTTGAGAGTGTCATACAAAGGAAGTTTTGAGTTTTATTTTGAAAACCTATAAAAACTCCGAAATAATGGTTGAGCAAAGAACTTGAGACATAGTGCTTGACTAGATCGTTCTGTCTTTCAATTGCTCAAGACCCAAGTGAAGGTTAAAAAGCCCCATGGTTGAAGGTAATATGGGTAAGTTTGAAAGTTAGATCAGTTTATTCTATTCCGGAGGAGAATTCTTGTTTGAACGCATGTGTACTTTTGAGGAGTTGCATCAATATTTTCAACATCCTTAAACTCCTGATCCATTTACTGAGTTTAGCTTTGCTAAGGAACTAGCAAATGTTAAGCTTGGGAGAGTTTATTGACGGTAGTTAACAAACATTATAAACCGTCAATATAACAAGTATAAGGGTATAAATATAATCACCAATGAAGATTTAGGGGTTTAAACTAACAAATTCTACAAGTTTTGGTGAATCTGTATTTTCTACAGGGTTTATCCAGAAAACCATCAAGGTGGACCTACATGTCAGATTTAATTGCACTTATCCATAGCGAAACGGGCACCAGAAGGTTCCAGAAGACTTGAGAGGACTCCACGTTGAAGCGGAGGGCGGGACACGCTAGGGGGGGCCGTCTGGCCCCACCTGTAAGCTGCCCAGCCCCCTGGGCCCACATGTCAGTCCCTCCTTCGAATATTGGTTCTCCACTGCCTCCTAGGTTGCATCTATGCCATTCTTTAAGTTAGTTTGATCCAAGGGCTCACGTTGGACATTTCGGGCTATATATACCAGCCCCTGCCACCCCCAGCCATAACCCCAATCATCAAGTCATTTGAGAAGACAGAAACCCTAATCATCCTCAGAGCTCCACCATATTCTAGGGCATAGTTAGTTAGGCTAGGTGTGGTAGAACCGCCCGAGATAACACACCTTCAGAGGCGCTCGTCTTCCACCATACACTAAGCACCCCGAAAGTGAGCTACATCAGACAGTTCTGTCGAGCACACCCCAAGTGAGAACTCGAACAATCCACATTTTTCATCCAGGATCCAATAATGAGTATGAGTTTACAATACTTAGACCATTTCATACAACAAGAGTTCTCAAAAATACATTATTACAATACCAAGTTCAGAGTGCGGAATTTAACAGCGGAATCGAAATAAACATCTAACGATAAGATACAAGGATTCGTCTGTGCCCACCAGAAGAATCCTCCACACAATAGCCATTCCTCAAGTTGCACCTGCAACAGGGGTAAATAAACCCTGAGTACACAATATACTCGCAAGACTTACCCAACTAGTGGGAATAATTTCCCGACTCCAAAGGATATGATAAGCTTTATGGTTTGCTGGGTTTCCTTTTTGCGTAAAGCATTACTAATAGTTAATCCTTATGTATGTTTTTTTAGCAGTCATGATTAGTTCATTAGCTAACCATTCTATGTAAGCACCTGTTCTACTTTCAAGCAAGAGTTGAGCAATCAGGTCCATTCATTCCCTTTCATCTTCTAGTTCGTACTATGGTGCTAGATTGTAGCCAAGCCATACCGTATCACACGATAATTCACGAAACAATGTATCCTAGCTGGGTACCATGAAACACACACCCCGCTTATACCCTAGGCACAAGCAAGACCAACCCACCACTCTCCTATCAAGGGATCCAGGTCCTCGTCCAAACTTGGACTCCAAGCCCCCACACCTGAGACCTAGACTCAGTGTGGTGCTTAGACCTCCACCATCCCCACCTCCAATCAGTCGATCTAGAAAGAGCCAGAACCCACGATAAGAGAGCAATGAGCCTTCCCGCTCCCATAAGCAAGTATGTGCTTAGGATAATAAGTCTGTGACCTGACTAGAATCCAATGCAATGGACGGTCCTCAACTGACACGGACAGGGAAAATAGTGTAACCATGCTATGCCCCATTGGCCGTGGGACACAACCTATTACACCCACCAATACCCATACCATATCCCTACCGGTCTCTATTCCCTTTCACCATTTTATCATGAGAGTAATAATAATAATCACCTACTATGAGTAACAGCAGGTTACTCACGCTATCGATAGCCTAAGCATAGCAACTACTCGACCTATGCTAGTAGGACTCATAGGTAGGTTTATCTATGCATGTAGTTTCAATATAAATCTTGTAACGTAAATGCACACACACATATATATATATATCCAGTGATTATTCAAAATAAGGGTTATGCACCGGGGCTTGCCTTGGGTAGGAGGGGCGTCAGCTAAGCCAGTCAGTGACGGCTCTAGGATCTCCTCCTGCACAAGGACCTCCTCCTTATACTCCTCGATCACCTCCTCGTACTCCTACCCTCCGATGGTCATGAACTCTACCAACTCGTTCTCTACATGCATGCAATGATGATGCCACTTAGTATTTATGCAACAGCAACCTTTAAAATAAGAATACACATGCTAAGCTACTACGCGATCTCTAATGACTAAGGCACTAAGTGAACTATCACCTTTACCAAGCAAAGTGTTGGGTTCAACTAACACACACCTAGCTTTACAATTGAAGGATATATCTTTATTTCTACTCATGATTTAATGTATATTTGAAACAAAGAGTATTTAACTATCCTTATGTCTAGTCTATTCTAAAGCTACAAAAATTACAGTGACCCAATAATAATATAATGAATCAAATCTAAAAACTTCATGGCCAAAGTTATTACCAATTTGCCACAAAAATTCATACAATTATTAATCTAAATAGCAGTAAACCCTTTCAAATGATTTAATAGACCTTAGCATCAACACAAATATGTATAAACTAACCATACTATCAGATAGACAACATTTTTAGGAACTCAACAAAATTTGTTTCATAATTTTTGGATACCTACATGATTTTATATGATTTACCAAAGATCAGCTCAAAAATTCTATTAGAAAACTATTTCTAATTTCTCATGAAAAAGAAAAACGTATTCTCTCGCGTGGCCCACGCGACGCAGCGCGTGTGCGTGAGCGTGCGGCGGCACGCGGTGTGGCCCACGCGGCGCCGGTCCGCGCAGAGACGGCCCACGACAGTGAAATCTCGCGCATGCGCTGGCCCATTAACAAAAATGCCCCTAGATTATGAACAAAACAACCCACAGTCCATGTTACTATTTCTAGAGACAGCACTTATGCAAAAAGACCCTCGTACGCTCTCCTCTTTACAACGGCATGGTCCCTAACCTCCCCCACGTGCTCCCGTCGGCGAGCGATGGCACTGGCGACATCATCGGCCACCCTAGACCCTTGCAGACCTAGCTAGGGGATCGATGCTCACCTATGGGTCAACCCACGATGATGGGTGGTGGTTGCATGAATGGGGGTGAAGCAGAGCGGGCTCTCCCCGGCGGCAGGCGACCTACAACGGCGGCAATCGT
The DNA here is from genome assembly GCA_904845875.1 of Miscanthus lutarioriparius. Lineage (NCBI taxonomy): Eukaryota > Viridiplantae > Streptophyta > Magnoliopsida > Poales > Poaceae > Miscanthus > Miscanthus lutarioriparius. The sequence goes on from CAJGYO010000001.1 coordinate 98,771,136, forward strand.
GTTCTGGTGAGCCACAGCGCCAATAGAACGGTAGAGATAGAGAATAAGCACCAGGGGCACACCCCAAACCTACTCGAAGTGGTGGTTTGGCCGGCGACTACCTGAGCAGTGCTGGCCACGAGCGCGCGACGAGCACGGCGGCAAGCCGCGGCGGACACGGCCATGTCAGCGGCAGTGGGGAGGCGGTAGCGCTCCCACTGGCGTGCGCACGGTGGAGAGGGAGCCAAGGCAAGCTAGTGGTGCAGAAGAATTTGCACGGGGTGAAGTGGTGAAGGCTGGCCACGATGCGGTCGGTGACGGTTCATAACGGCACGATGGCGGGCAAAGCTCCAAAATTGGAGCTCGGCTGAGCTGCAATCAAAGTGGGGTGGGGTGACTAGAGAGGGGACGTGAGGGCAGAGACGCGGGCACAAGGAATTGATGAGAGGTGCTCGTTCTCTGACTCACCATGACCGTGACACGACGGCGGCAGAAAAATAGGGGGAGAAAGAGAGAAACGAGGCGTGGTGGTGGGCTCGGCTCATCCTCGCCTTGGCGGGACGCGGTCGGTGAGTTCATGGAGACCCACATGCATACGCTAGTAGACAGGCATGCACGCGCCCGACCGGCGTGGCCCGTGCGGCCACAGTGTCATAAATGACATGGCGACAGCGGCACGTCCACGTGTGCGCGGCATCAAAGCGGGCCAGCCACGCAGCGCGGTGCAGCGGTTACAGCATATAGGCACGGACACGACGACGATGCGACGGCAATGGCAGTGTCGCGACACGAGGCAGCAGTGGCCGACGCGACGGTGGCATAGCGTGGGACGGGGCAGGCGGCAGCAACAGTGGCTCCACTTGGTGGGGCCAGCGGTAGCAGCAGCGGCTCCGCGCTGCGGGCCAGCGGCAGCCGAGCCATGGCTAAGCCAGAGGCAGCCATGGCCGGTCGCGTGCGGCAGCGCGCGCACGCGCGACCATGTGCGCGGCATGGGGAGGCCACGTGGTGACCGCGCACCCGGCGTCAACCAACCCGAGACATGTGACGCGCATGAATTTTAAAGCGCTCAACATGACTAAATGGTTGCTTCAGGAGCCAAACCAGCTTCACCATGCTCAAGATGGCATATGAGACTACCAAATCAAGCTATAACACTACACCATCCCTTTAATCCAATCTCTCATAATAAATTGTTAAACATAACAATGTCTAGTTGTTGGCAGACTTCAAAATTTCTAAATTTTTGAGCTGGATTTGTTTTCAATTTGCAATTTCTAAGCTAGTGAAAATATTAGCTAGTAATATCATTTTTCGACTGCAAGTATTTCACTGTCATCTACAAAGTTTGCATTTCAAACTTTATTTAAGTATCACATACATGTTCTATAGCATTTTTACTTAATAAAAATTGGTTTTAAGCCCTACTTGATGATGGTACAAATCATGGAGCAACTTTCATTTAGTGTTTTTGTTGAACGTTTTGAGTTACAGAAATTGATCTACACACTTTATCACATGCGTTAACACAAAAATATGATGCTCATGACATATTTTAGGAGATAATTTATAGTGTAACACCGAGTCTAGAGGGAGGCAAGCAGGCTTTGCTTGGATTTCCGATCGTGTCAAGAGCGTGGTTTGTTATAATCTTTGTACCTCCTCTCTTTTGTACCTCCATTACTTTTATATGCTAGTTACAATTGTTATGACAATATTAGTATTCATCTTATTCATGTTCTTTATTATAATATTCATCATCTACTTTGATTATATGCTTAGTATAGTTGGATTATCATCATGTTCATGCATAAGTTCGTATAGCGCTCACTCTAAGGTACCATGGGTGCGTGGTCGACATTGTGTAAGCGTGGTGCTTATACATTGTTTACCTGCGGATACACCATATATTCTGGGTCATGTGGTAAATCGTGGATGTGACACTCTCGTTGAGTCCTTTGTAGTCCACTCCCTGAATATAGGTGCACGTAGGGTTTGGTTACGAAGGAAGGGCAAGCTCTGTTCTTAATCTTCCTTAGTAGTATCCCTTATGTGTAGATATGAAGATGATCTTAGCAATGACTATTAGGTATAATTGCACTAATCAATGCATGCTTTGACTTATAATTAAGAATGACTTATGAATTATTCCTCTAATATTCTATCTGACCATGGTAATGTCATAGAAAGAAGTACTCTGAGTGATGCTTTGACTTGTAATTAAGAATGACTTATGAATTATTCCTCTAATATTCTATCTGACCATGGTAATGTCATAGAAAGAAGTACTCTGAGTGACTTATCATTATTAATACTTATCATATATCTTATCATATGACTTATCCTATTATGAGTAGAATATTGGTTATGATTTACTTCTTCTTTAATAGTATAAGTTATCAATACATGTCCATGCTAGATCTTTTCTGTGATAAAAATATAAATAACGATATCTGAAATATTCTCGGGTAAAATACTACAATGATATATTATCTGTGCGTTTGCAGATCCTTTTCATTCATATATTTATTTATTTACCCTGGTCACATAATTAATAAAGAACTGCTTATTATTATTCTAGTAGTAATGCTATGTAGTACTAACAAGTATCTCTGATATCATTACTAGAGATGACAACCTAGTAAAATTAGGAGATATAGGTTTATAATTTGTGACTATCTAAAAACAAGTGATATGTTGATAAATACCAACAAACATTTTTCTGGCGTTGTTGCTAGGGACTAGATTTAAAACTCTGAGCGCGTTAGGCTGGCTGGGGCTGGGCTGGCCAGCGCACTCACTTCGGTACTGTTCACGTGAACAGTGTTTCCAGACAGAACAATATTTTTCTCCCACAACAACAGTATTTTAGCTTATTTTTCAGTCATGTCGAACAAACCCTCTGTTCTTAGTAGCAACGCTAAGAAATATCAACGAGCACCGTCAGAATTGTAGTGGGCACTGTCCCCTACCCTAGATAAATTTTGAAATTAGTTGTGTTATGTTGCGTGGCTACATACACCCTGTCACGCATATGCATGCTCTCGTGGTCTATTATAACTGGTCAAGGTTAACGGCCAAGTGACTTTTGATGACGATACAAGTGCCACGTAACCACATCATACTTAATATCTAGTGTGAACATATTGTGTACAAACGTCATGATATGTGTGCTACCATCTAGATTTCTTGCCATCTTACGCTCCATAATTCATTGCACTCAAACTTATTTAAATATGTTAAACCAAGGGTGCATGTCGCACACATGCTAACACAACTACTTTGAAGATTTATCCATGGCTCGAGACGGCCGCCCACTATGATCTTGGCGATGCTCCACTGACACTTTTATGTAGTCCGGATGATCAACGTCGACTAACTATAATAAATAACGAGAGATTTTACTAGCGAATAAGCATCGAAATGAGTCCATCAAAATTCAAACAATTTTAAGCTAGACAGCGTAACATAGAGCATGATTTTAAAAACAAATCCTCAAACAAAATTTCTAAGATTAAACCAAGTTTTAGGATTTTTAATTGCATTATTTTTACATGTAAAAATATATTTGGATATCTTTTATTTTTCTAATGAAATTCAGTTTTTTTATAAAAGTATTTATAGTCCAATTTACCTTCTTACTTTCAATTTAGTACGATTTACTCGCTCTGATGTGGCGCCACATCACCATTAAAACCGCTTAGGGTGTAGAAGTGAATGGTTTTCAAAAGATAAAGAGGTTAAAAATGGTTTTATAAATTAGGAGGAAAATTGGACGACCATGATAGTTAAAGGAGATAAATTGAACCTTTTTCTAATCTAAAAAAATGGACCTTTTTCAATCTTTTATGGGCTGAAATTGAAGTCGGTTCAATCTGCGTACCAATTTCTATTTTCTGTTTAAATTTATAGGGGGCATTTCACATAAATTAACCCACTAGATTTATCTCCAGTTTCAACTATTGTGTGTAACCGTATCAATAACTCTCCGTTTCAGCACCTTGCCTCCAAAACTTCAAATCCACCGAGCCTTATCCAAAACCCCTCGCTTCACTTATTCCGCTAAACCCCGGCCACGATGCCCACCCCCTCCACCTCCGCTCCGGCCCCGTCGCCGTCCTCCACCTTCCCACTCACCACCACCGCACGCTTCCCCCGCTCCTGCGCCTGCGCCGTGCGAGCCTCCGCGCTCGCCGAGCGGCGCCGCACGCGGCGGCGCCGGGCGCCGGAGGGTGGGGGCGCTGGTGGGGACCGCTCGGCGGCCGCCGGGGCGGTGGAGAAGGGCCTGCGCCTGGCCTTCCTCGAGCAGCTCGCGGAGCGCGCGCGGGCCGCCGATGCCGCTGGCGTGGCCGACACCATCTACGACATGGTTGCCGCGGGGCTTTCGCCCGGGCCGCGCTCCTTCCACGGTCTCGTCGCCGCGCACGTCCTCGCTGGCAACGCTGAAGGCGCCGTAAGTTGTTCCTCCTCTCAAGTTTGCTCCCACTGGACTACCGCACGCGTAGGGAAGCCCCCATGAGGTGTTTGATTAAACACGCATACCCATTTCGTGTGCCTGACTGCCTGTGCTAGGTAGTAAAGTCGGCATTGGTGAGTGCCTGGGGATTGTTGGCTGGTGTTATTTTACAGGAATTGTCATCCTACGAGCTTTTGATTTAGTTAGTCAAAATGTCCAGAGTAGATACCTCATACCTGGGTGTCATATTTCTGTGACGGCCTTGGGCATTTCAGAGTTGCAATGTTGCTAGCCCTGTCTTCTGCAGCCTAGAGAGCTGTAGACCGTAACTGTTGTGCATCAGAGCAGTAATTTGTTGTTTGGTCCTGGGTCTGATGTATCATAAATTATGATGCAGTATGATCATGCATGCAAGTATTTGTTATGTTATGTAGTCTCACCTTACTAGATATAATAAGGCTAGTTAGTTGTGATACAATCCAAGCTTTTAGTCTGAGCATGGGTGTTTTTTCAATTCTGGAGATCAGTGAGGCAGAGATATGGAAGATCTAGCCCTGCATTTTTGTTTTGTCATTTTTTCTTACTGCATCCTCTGATTCTTGTTCACTTAGTAAATTTTTGTCTTTAACCTATCTATGGCGGCTTCATATTAAAAAGAAACAAATATACATAAGTTGATTCCTTAGCCCTAAGTTTATTTTAAGCTGGAGCTACACTTACGTGCTGTAGTTCTGTAGCTGGTGTATATTATCCACTTAGGCAGGATCTTTCCTGAACTTTTCTTGCATAATTGATAGTTGTAGTTTTAAAAAGTAAGTATGGACGTATTTATTGTAAAAATCAAACTTAATGCATTGGTCCAACAACAATTTAAATTTCTGAATGCAGATGCAATCTCTTAGAAGAGAACTCAGTTCTGGTGTGCGCCCTCTACATGAAACTTTTGTGGCTCTGGTCCGTGTTTTTGCCAAGAAGGGTCTTTCTACCAGGGGCATGGAGATCCTTGCTGCCATGGAGAGATATAAGTATGATATTCGCAAGGCTTGGCTAATTCTTGTAGGTATGAAACTTGATTTGTGTTGCATATTTGCTATATTGGAAATATGATAGTAGTCTTTGTTTGAAACAGAGGAACTAGTCAAGAATCATTATCTGGAGGATGCCAATACAGTATTTCTGAAAGGGGCAAAAGGCGGCCTACGAGGAACTGATGAAATTTATGATCTTCTGATTGAAGAAGATTGCAAAGCCGGAGATCACTCCAATGCTTTGACAGTTGCATACCAAATGGAGGCTTCTGGAAGAATGGCAACCACATTCCATTTCAATTGCCTTCTCAGCGTGCAGGTTAGCCTGCAATTTTTTTTTCTTGAATACGCAGGAGAGCTGTGTATCATTGCATTAAGAAGAAGAAAACTGCAACACATGCCACACCCACACATAAATCACTCTTAGTTGCATTCGTACCCGTTACATAACATGACCAAACCTGAACACTTGCAAGCCAACTACCTACCTGGCAACTACCTTCTAGATGTGCTAATCCCTTGGCCTGCAAATTTTATTTGTGCATCCGTGGATAATTGCGCTTTAAGGCTGTAATACTTCTTTATTACTGCCTTTGTTTGTTTCACTGACCACTTGATCTAGTAGAGGACTCCACAGGAGGCAATTTTATTTATGCCAATACCTAGAACAAAGAAATGGACCCTATTTCATTTATATAATGAGAAGATTATGATTTGGTCATGGAAAGCACATCTTGGAGCTGATACATCATATGAATGTCTGCTAATTGCTGATGCTTTGATCATCCTCTAAATTCTACTATAGGTGGCTGTCAGTTTATGTACTTCCTCTGATCCCAAATATATGTTCATTTAGGACCATAGTTTTCAAGGCGTCGCCTAGGCGACGCCTAGGTGTCCAGGCGTACCCAGCTCGCCTGGGAAACAGTGGCGCCTTGTGGCCTAGGCGTCACCTAGGCGCCTAGGCGTCCAGGCGTACCAAGCACTCGCCTGGACGCCTAACCGCCTTTTAAACTATGTTTAGGACTGTCCAAAGTCAAACTTTAGAGCTTTGACCATCAATTTCTAAAAGGAATATATAGATTGACAACTTGATGTTACTTTATTAAACATTATTTTCATAAACCTTCTATCATAAAATGATTCTACAGATATTCCTAGTCAAAGTAACGTATTGGAAACTTTCCTAATGTCCTAACGGATTTATATTTGGGATCAGAGGAAGTAGCTAGCTATTTAGGCTTCAAGGGCTTTGTATTGAACTGCTAGGCAGTGTGTGGTATTTCCATTATAATCACTTCTACATCATGTATATTCTGTTCTGGACTTATTAACTATTTGCATATATTACTTTATTGGAGCAGAATTTTTTGCATTCATGTGTCTCGCTTCATCACATGATGGTTGTAGCATGATATGCAGATTTTAAATTTTCTTATAGACACTATACCATATCGAGATGGAAAATTTAACTAACGTGAAACCCTGTAATGATGCTGGACCTAAATCCTGCTGATATCAGCTTATTAAGCAACCTTTGAACACTGGATTAGCAAAGTTTGAAACTAGGAACACTTTAGATAAGATATGTTAAGCTGCAGAACCTTACGAACATGGTTTGTTGAATTAGCATTAAGGTTCGGTTTTTGGATATATATAATAACAATATCGTAATGCTTGTTTTAAATAAAAGCTCATTTTGTCAGGCTACTTGTGGAATTCCTGAAGTTGCTTTTGCAACATTTGAAAACATGGAATATGGAGGTGAAGGTATGGCAATCATTTAAACCAATTTTATGTTATGGTCTTCTGTCATTTTCCTATTAAGATGTGCTAGTTTGTTAATTAGATAATGAGTCCACATACATATATTGAGACTTGGAAGTGTGGCAGCCACCGTCCTTTTTTTGTGTTGATGCGATTTTACTACCGAGTGTTGCATGTGTGAAACCAAGTTGTGTTCATGTGGGTGTGGTACTAGTAGTTTCATTGGATAGATGTTCTGTTTTGCTTTGAGCATGGTTTGTGTAAAACTAGCTGGTGTCTCAGAAGCTCTTTCGTAGTGAGGCTATTAATGCTGCCACCTTCATATTTTGCTAACATAGTGAAATGAATACAGCACATGTTCTTTTAGGGTTTTTGACCTTATTGCAAAATAGCTCCGACAGGGGGAAAATAGTCATTCTTTCTTGGGGTGTTTGCTTGTTTGAGTGTGACCATTTTGTATTCTGTTTTTCCTAATGACATTGCCCTTTGCTATCACTTTTGATGTATCTCAGTAGCGCTGAAACAGTACTTCATGCTTCTCTTACTAGAAAGAAAAGAATCTGGCTGACTTATGTGCTGTTGTTTGTTGTTGGTACTTTGCTAAATGGATACTGATTTTTTCCCATCTCTTTCCAGATTACATGAAACCTGATACTGAGTCTTATAATTGGGTTATACAAGCATTTACTAGAGCAACGTCCTATGACAGGTATACTTAATATTTACTTCCATATATAACTACATATAGCTCTGCCATATTTGTTTGCTTTATTCTGTTCTTCCTTTTTACCTAGCTCTCTAGTCAACACAATCATGTATTCATGTCTATTTGTTAGAATCAAATCTGCTCTCTTGGGCCCAAATAATGTGTAAAAGAAACATATAGATAATTATAGCCCAAAACGATTCATAAGACAGTAAGCCGTGCCCTACCAAAATATACTTATTATATAATCTCTTTGGGAGTGACTTTCTCATATGACTGTTCTTTCAGAATCAAATCTGACAACAGAGCAAAGAAGCGATTCTTTTTCTTTCTTTTTTTTTAAATCTTCCCTTTACCAGCTTGTGTTTCAACAGACAACTTCATATCAGCATGTTACATTTGACTCTGCATTTGAATTCAAATGTAGTTAGTGATTACAACTTACAAGCATTACTCTTTCTTATATTCTATGATGTGTTTGGCATTCAGGGCAGCGGATGTGGCAGAATTACTTGGGATGATGGTGGAAGATCACAAACGTATTCAGCCTAATGCAAGAACTTATGCGTAAGAACATTACCTATTAGCATATGCCAGTGTTTACCATTCGAGTCCCATATGGAAGCAAGTATACCATGTGCTGCAACTCGACATGTCTTATGGATGCCAACTGTCACATACTATTCTGTGCCAGCTCTGATTTTTCTTGTAACTCCTGTTTTTCTTTCGAAAACAATGAACTGATGATTAAGTATTGTTTTCAGGTTGTTAGTGGAATGCTTTACAAAGTACTGTATGGTTAATGAATCAATCAGGCATTTTCGTGCCTTACAAAGAATCACTGGAGGAACAAAAGTCCTTTACAATGAAGGAAATTGTGGTGATCCACTTTCTCTCTATCTACGATCGTTGTGCCTCGATGGTGAGTTTTCACTCTTCTATACATCAGATAAGAGTGGCAAAGTTACTGACTGTGTTGACTGTTGAGTATTTGATTATGAGTTATGACCCTCCTGGTGGACAATGTTTAGGGCCTGTTTGGTAGAAGCTCCTAGAGTGATTCCAATGGGAGCCCTGCCAAATGGCAGTTGTAGAGAGTGATTTTTTTGGGGTGGTCCCCTGAAATGAACTAAGATGACGGAGCTGAAAAAAACAGCTTCTTATTCACTTCCTCCATGGAGTTTATCCTAGAGAATCACTTTTTGGCCACAATATCACTTTGATCCACAGTATCAGGGGGAAGTCTACTAAAGAGGCCTTTAGCCTGATACAAGGACCTAGCATTGTTTTATCAATAAAGGAGAGTAAATATTTTTTTTTTTTCTTATATTCTTCAACCTAAGGGATTGTTATCTTGACATTTCAAAGGTTCCGCTTGATGGAGAAATATGATATAAATCAGCTTTCTATTGGACCTGTAATTTACTAGAATAATCCCCTTTTTAAATAGTAAAAGCGGTCCCTACGAAATAGCTGTAGTAATTAGAAAATGTCCAAACTACTCCCCCCATGTTTGGCCTATGTCCGGATAACCCCCTAAACTAACATTTGGTTCAATGTAGTCCCTCCAACTATTTCAGTTGGTCCAATTTACACCTTAAAGAGATTTTTTTTTTGTTTCTATATGTACAAATTGTGTTTTAGTTTCAGATTTTGTGAGGTGACAGAGGGCATCATATTTTGTGTTAGAAAAATATATTATAAAATTTTCATCATTATGTTTTGTACGAATATTGTATCTCTAGTGTTAGTTTATTATTAAATTTCCTAAGCTATCCAAATAGTGGTGAAAAATTAAGATATATTTTTATAACATAACTTATGATGTCCTCTATCACATCACAAAATTTGATATTAAAACTCAACTTATACGTGGAGAAACAAAAATAACAAATCCTGTTAAGGGATAAACTAGACCAACTGAAATAGTTGGAAGGAGTAAATTGAACCAAATGTTAGTTTTAGGGGATTATCTGGACATAGGCCAAACTTAGGGGAGTAATTTGGACTTTTTCCTTTTAATTACGCCGTTTGGATTTGTTTCCCTTCGTGAAGTTCTTTAGTACTTTCCTGAGCAGGTAACTTAATTTTTATAACCAGGAAGGCCTGTTGAGTTGCTTGAGGCGTTAGAAGCAATGGTTAATGATAACCAAAGTATCGCACCTCGAGCAATGATCTTAAACAGAAAATATCGCACATTGGTGAGCTCCTGGATAGAGCCATTACAAGAAGAAGCTGATGTTGGTTTTGAAATTGATTATGTGGCCAGGTATGAGTCCATGAAGTTTAAGGTCGTTACCTCAAGCATATCAGCTTTAGTTGCTCACATGACATGTTTTTTTTTCCTTCTAATGATGAAATGACACATATATACTTTTAACGTTTGGTGAGGCATAGTGCAAAACTTGCCTCCTCACCCTGTAACATGTGATACTTATGCATGATGTTCCTTTTGTGCTAGTATAAAGGGAGAACAAACATGTAGAGAGAAGTGCACAGTTACATAACATATGCATGTGCAGAGTCTTGTTCATGCTAGTTACTCTGTTGGTACCACCTTCTTGCTTTCCCTGTAGTTCACCATGCCGTCTTCCATGTCTCTGGTACTTCTAACAAGAGTTGTCTCAGGCGTAAATGTTGATTCAGGGTGCCAATTGAGTAAGAACACAATCTGATTGAATTACATTTCTAAGCTTAGAGGCCCCCGCCATGCACCACAAACCACATTCCATGTTAACAGCCCTAATTACTTCTTTTTTTTGAAAACGCTAGAGAGCTGCGTTTCATTGTATTATAGAGATGAAAAAAAAGGTGGGGTCCCCAACAGGATCCTCACTCATACGGGGACCAGATATGAGTGAGGCGATTACACAGAGTCATGGTTTAAACACATAGTGAACAAACACGACTCGACCTTAGCTAAAAGGACCTAGTCTGCAATCGCTAATCCTAGCCCTTGAAGCTTCTTCGCCCCAGCCATGCACCAGAGGTTGTGCTTGTTCTTCAGCTCACTCCAAATCATGCTAAACGAAGGAGAAGCCCCCTCAAAAACACATGCATTCCTATACAACAACAACAACACAACAACAACATAGCCTTTCAGTCCCAAGCAAGTTGGGGTAGGCTAGAGTTGAAACCCACCAAGAGCCCCAAGTCACGGTTCAGGCACTTCAATAGCTGTTTTTCAAGTACTTCTATTCAAACATAGATCTCTAGGTATATCCCAAGCTTTTAAATATCTTTTTATTGTCTCCCTCCATGTCAATTTTGGTCTTCCTCTACCTCTCCTCATATTATTAGCTTGGCTTAGGACTCCACAATGCACTGGTGCCTCTGGAGGTCTCCTTTGGACATGGCCAAACCACTTTAACCAATGTTGGACAAGCTTTTCTTCAATTGGTGCTACCTCTAGGCGATCACGTATATCATCGTTCTGAACTCGGTCCATTCTTGTGTGACCGCAAATCCATCGCAACATACGCATTTTTGCAACACTCAGTTGAAAAACACATGCATTCCTATGTTTCCAAATAATCCAGGCCCCTAGAATAATTAAAGAGTTCACTCCTTTCCTGTGCTCCTTGCTAACTCTGCTCATCGTCTTGCGCCACCAGTCAGCAAAACTCAAGTTCGTTTTGTCGGGGACTGAATCTGCAAGGTTCAATGGAGTGAATAATTTGAACCATAATTGTCTTGCCACCACACATGATGTTAAAAGATGTTGTATTGTCTCATCTTCTTGATCACATAGAGGGCATTTATCCGGATGAGAGAGGCCCCTCTTAACGAGCCTATCCGCCGTCCAACATCTATTACGGATTGCCAACCACAAAAACATTTTGCATTTGCCCAGGGCCCAAGTTTTCCATAGCTGATGCCAAGGCTCCAAGGTCACAGCACCACAGAAAAAAATCTTTATAGGCAGATTTGGAAGAGTAGCATCCACTTGCATCTAGCCTCCATGTGTGACGATCCTCTTGGTCAGTCAAAATAATTCCCATGAGGCAGTCCCATAGCTGTAGGAATTCTCTAATACCAGTCCAAGATAGGCCTCCTTGAATGTCCCTTGGCCATTCCACGTTGGTGAGAGCTTCAGCCACAGTCCGGCTTTTGCGGATTCTTGGAGAGACACAAGCAAAGACAGTTGGCGCAAGATTTTCAATCGAGCTAGAAGACACTGTTTATGGAGAAGTTCTGACAGTAACGCTAAAATGAAGCCACTGGCTGCATAGGCATTATCAACCTCAGAAGCCAAAACACTGCTCTCCTTCTGAAAACACTTGGACAAGTTTTATAACAAAAAAGGAAATCCCCTGGGGGAAACTAGTTTGGTTTGCTCATTATTCCGATGGTGAAATCCCCCATGCAACAACTAACAAGGGGTCATTTTGGTGGAGGGATATTCTAAAATTGTGTGATCTCTTCAGAGGTATTGCTAATTGCAGGATTGGAGATGGCTCCACTGTCCTTTTTTGGTCTGATCTCTGGAATGACAATGTTATGCAAGTTAAGTTCCCTAGGCTTTACTCTTTCGCCAGACACAAGAGGATTTCAGTTTCGCAGTTCTTGCTAAATAACAGCCTGGAGTCTCAGTTTCATCTCCCCCTCCCCCAGCAAGCCTATCAGGAATTTCAAAGCCTCCAAGAATACATTCAAACAATCCAAGTACAGCAGGACTCAAAAGATTCTTGGCGATATATCTGGGGAAGCAACATCTATACATCGTATAGTTTCTACAATTTTCCTTACAAAAACATTCAGCCCCCAGCCCCTTTTGTTTGGATTTGGGATTCCAAGTGTTGCAATAAGCTGAGAGTTTTCTCATGGCTTCTATTCATGGATAGGTTGAACACAAGAAACATTCTAAAGAGGAAAAAACATAAGTTGGAAGGGAACAACTACAACTGTGTTCTTTGCACTAATAATGTGGAAGAAATTGCTTTTCATTTGTTCTTTAGTTGCCCTTTCAGTAAAGAGTAAAGGGGGCAGATCCAGTGCCGGAGGCTCCCACATGAGTGGGGTCTGGGGAAGGGAAAAACCGAGGCAAGCCTTCCCCCCGCAAAATCTACAGAGAGGCTGCTTCGAACCCGTGACCTGGTGATTCAGTGAGACAGCTCTCACCACTGCACCAGGCCTGCCCTTCAGTAAAGAGTGTTGGCAGTATTTGGGTATCCAGTGGAACTATGCAAATGAATTCTTTCAGATGCTATTACAGGCAAAGCAGCATTTTCAGAGCCCTTTTTCATGGAGATCTTCACCGTCGCAGCCTGGCAAATTTGGAAGCAAAGAAATCACTTCATCTTTGATAGAGGACGTCCCTCCTTTAGTTCTTGGAAGAGGCTATTCATGGAGGAAGCTAAACTGCAAGCTTTGAGATTCAGTGATGCTAAACGACCGGCTTTCTCTCATTGTATAGACTCCCTAGCTTAGTTTCTTCTTCCGTCATCCTTAGACCTGTTGCTCTTTCTGTTTTGGTGTCTGTTGTATAGTTGTACAGGCTTGTTCTTTTTTCCTCTTTTTTATTTAATAAAAAATCCTACAGTGGGGGCTTCCCCTGCTGTATTCTCGCTCAAAAAAAACACCCGTGCAGCCACCGATCGGTCCAGAAAAGTGTATTGTGTCCATTCCCTACCTCTGTAGTGACTGCAATGGCAAACAGAGCTATCGAGTTAGGGTGCGATGGAAGTTCCAGGTCAGACCATGGACGGTCAGCTTTAGTCTTTTTAAACCACTGCCACCTGATTTGCAAAGCCCAGGCCATCACCTCCAAGTTGGGGATGCCCAATCCACCAAGATCCAACGGTCTCATGACCTTCTCCCAAGCCACAAGACAACAACCTCCATTAGCCTTATCCTTTCCCTGCCATAAGAAACCCCTTCTGATTTTGTCCACTGCCTTGATGAACCATTTCGGGACGCTGATGGCGATTAACAAATAAATAGGCATGACAGAGAGAACACACCGGACTAACGTAGCACGTCTAGCCCTGTTCATCAGAGCCGCCTTCCAGCATGGGAGTTTGTCAGCGATTTTCTCAATCCATGGCATAAGATCCCTCTTAAGAAGCTTCTTATATGATAAAGGTAGGCCCAAGTAATTACACGTAAACTCTGAGATTGTACCCGGAAGAATATCTGGAATTGCTGCCAAAGACCCTCCTGCACAGCTGATGGGAATAATATTGCTTTTCTGAATATTAGTTTACAATCCTGAAGCATCCCCAAACACCTTGAGAATATCTCTAGTGATCTGCAGCTCCTCTTCAAGTGGCTTGATAAATAAGGCAACATCATCAGCATATAGAGAAAGTCTTTGTCCAGCCACCCGTGGGGATAACGGTTGCAACAGCCCCTCATTCCCTGCCTTCAAAAATAAACTATTAAGCACATCCATCACTAAAATAAAGAGCATGGGGGATAAAGGGTCCCCTTGTCGAAGACCTTGATGATGTTGTAAGAGTTCTCCCGGTTCTCCTTTCACTAAGATTCGAGTTGAGGATGATGGTAACAGACTGGCCACCAAATTGCGCCACGAATGTCCAAAGCCCAAATGTTGCAGCACTTCTAAGAGAAACGGCGACGATACCGAGTCAAAAGCTTTTGAGATATCCAACTTAAGAAAGAGGCTAGGCACCTTTTGTCGATGTAACACCTTAACTGTTTGCTGCACTAGGATGAAGTTATCATGAATGCATCTTCCTCGTATAAATGCGCTCTGATTAGTAGAGATCAGCGAGTCCAAGAAAGGGGCCAGCCGATTAGCCCTAATTACATCCTGCACATTTGGCCTCAACTTCTCAAATACACATGCATTCCGGTGTTTCCAGATCTCCCAAGCCACCAGGATTATCAGGGATTTGAGACCCTTCCGCAAGTCTTTTGGTACAACCGAGCTTTTGATTTCTTCTTCCACCCAGAGAAACGGGACTCTGCGCCTCCTGGTGCCAAGTTAAATAGGCCTAGGTGCTGAAGAATCATGACCCATACTTGGCGAGTGAAAACACATCCAACCAGCAAATGGTGAATTGACTTCTCGGCCTGATCACAGAAAGGACAAGCCTCCAGGTGGGGCAGGCCACGCTTTGCTAGGCTATCAGCCATCCAGCAACGGTTGTGAAACACCAGCCATATGAAAAACTTGCAGCGTGGAGGTGCCCAGCTTTTCCAAATCTTTCGCCAGGAACCAAACTTGATGGTTCCAAAAAAAAGAATGCAGCATAGGCCGATTTACTGCTATATAAGCCAGACTGTGTAAACTTCCATCTAAATTGATCTGGCACATCCTGCTGCAATGTCAAACCATCCACTAAATCCCAGATCTGCAGATATTCAACAAGAACCTGCACAGTAAGGGCCCCTTTGATATCCTCCACCCATTTTCCATTCAGGAGTGCTTGAGCCACCGTCCTCCTCTTAGCAGTTTGCTTATGGACTGATTTCACTAAATTAGGGGCTATCTCAGCTATGGTGTGACCATCCAACCACCGATCTTTCCAAAACAGAATTTTCTCGCCATTTCCCACAATGGCATCTACTGCAACATTAAACAGAGCTTGGGCATTTTGAGGGACTTGAATTGGGAGTCCTGCCCGAGGCCTAGATGGGTCTGTTTTATTGGCCCACAGCCATCTGATCCTTAAAGCCCAGCCAAGGAGTTCGAGGTTATGGATCCCAAGGCCCCCATATTCTAAGGGACGTTGCACCTTTTGCCAAGCTACCAGGCAGTTGCCCCCATTTGCCTGTTCATGTCCTTTCCAAAGGAAACCCCGCTTTTTTATCAATTGCTTTGAAGAACCTTTTAGAAAGGTCCATGGCGATCAGGAGGTAAATTGGTGCAGCTGTCAGGACCACCCTAACCAAAACCAGCCTCCCAGCCTTGTTCAACAGAGAAGCCTTCCACCCTGGGAGATAGTCTGCAACTTTATCAAGTAAAGGCAGTAATACCTGACAATCTCGTATGGCTGTAAATAGTCAGAGATTTGAATATATGAACGTCATGTTTTGCTGTATAATTCTTTTTGCATTGCATACTTGAAATGGCTCTTCAGCTCATGCTGGCTTTGCATTTGCAGATATATTGAAGAAGGAGGTCTTACAGGAGAGCGCAAACGTTGGGTGCCTCGCAGAGGAAAAACTCCTTTGGATCCAGATGAATTTGGATTTGCCTATTCAAATCCAATAGAAACATCCTTTAAACAGCGATGCTTTGAGGAATTGAAGTTATATCATCGAAAACTCCTAATTACATTGAGAAATGAAGGCCCTGGTATTTTGGGTGATGTCTCTGAAGAAGATGTACGCAGAGTTATTGAAAGGCTAAAAAAGCTAGTCGTAGGGCCAAAGAAAAATGTTGTTAAGCCGAAGGCGGCAAGCAAAATGGTAGTATCTGAACTGAAAACTGAGCTTGAAGCTCAAGGATTACCTATTGATGGAACTAGACAAGTGCTTTACCAGAGAGTTCAAAAGGCCAGGAGAATCAATCGTTCGCGTGGTATACCACTTTGGGTTCCTCCTGTAGAAGATGAGGAAGAGGTATGCAATGCGACAATGTTTATTTTGATATTTTTCTAATGGCACGCTAAGCGATAGTGTTACTACCACTTGCAACATTTTCCTTTTCAAATTTGATGTATAGATTGTAAGCATGGCTTCTTGATAGGTTGATGAAGGTTTAGATGAGCTGATCTCACGAATCAAGCCAGAAGATGGGAACACAGAGTTCTGGAAACGCCGTTTTCTGGGAGAAACTCGAAACTATCTTTGTGAAGAAGATAGTAAAGAAGACGATCAAGATTTAGATGATGAATTGGAAGATGATGATGATGACGACGACGACGATGAGGATGATGATGAATCT
Source organism: Miscanthus lutarioriparius (assembly GCA_904845875.1). Classification (NCBI taxonomy): domain Eukaryota; kingdom Viridiplantae; phylum Streptophyta; class Magnoliopsida; order Poales; family Poaceae; genus Miscanthus; species Miscanthus lutarioriparius. Next base: position 98,787,926 of record CAJGYO010000001.1, read on the forward strand.
GTAAAAGAAGCAGAAGATGAGATAGATGATGAAGAGGTTGTTGAGCAAACAGAAAATCAAGTTAGTGATGAGACTAAAGATAAACCAGCAAAAGGACCCAACCATCATCTTCAAATGATAGGGGTACAGTTGTTGAAGGATATGGAGAAGACACCTGTTTCTTCAAAAAAATTAAAGCGGATGCCAGAGGTATGGAATTAATGCTTCAGCATGTGCAATTTTTCTTTATCTTGAGCATTCATCATGGGAAATTATTGTTGTTTGTTCTCTTTTGTTGGCTATTTATTTGAGACATGCATTATGTCTCAATGGTGCATTCCATGTTAACAATTATTACTTAAATTGGTGATCTGGAATATGGACAGGATGCAAGTATATATCCTAAGTAATTTTAAATTCAAAATGGCTAATGAAGATATATACTTTTGGAACATGTAGGCTGTGATAACTCCTAAATGTGGAATGCATTTGCCTTTTTGTTTAAAATGCTTGGCTATGTTATGTTTGTTGCATTTATTGGTAGAGCTGAATTTTTCAGTACCCGTTATAGATTTTGAGGCATTTTTCTGTCTGACTCTGTAGATTGATGATGATGAAGACTGGTTTCCTGAAGATCCAATTGAAGCCTTTAAGGTTATGCGAGAGGAGAGGATGTTTGATGTATCAGACATGTATACTACAGCAGATGCCTGGGGATGGACATGGGAAAGAGAAATAAAGAATAAGATGCCACGTAAGTGGTCACAAGAATGGGAGGTTGAGTTGGCTATCAAGATAATGCATAAGGTATTCTTAGCTCTATAGCCACTGCAGGTTCTGTTGGATGGCCTTAAGATTGTTCCATACTTCAATCACCTTCAAGTTAAATAAATACATTTTTCAATCACCTTCAAGTTGAATAAATACATTGTTTTTGTCGTTATTTTTCTATCATTGCGATGGCATTTTGGGTTCCACCTAAACTATTTGTTGTTGGAACTTTCGATCACTGCTTCATCGAATTTCAGGTAATAGAACTGGGGGGTACTCCGACAATTGGTGATTGTGCCATTATATTGCGAGCTGCTGTGAGAGCACCACTCCCATCTGCTTTTATACCAATATTGCAAACAACACACAGTCTAGGTTATAAGTTTGGAAGGTAAGATTTTGATTATTTTTCTTATTATTATTATTATGTTCTCTATAATTTTGGGTTTTGCTAAGACAGTGCTGTTGTGGAGTAGCATGGCTAATGCAATTTTTTCCTTTTCCTTTGTGCTCTATTCAGCCCACTGTATGACGAAGTAGTCCTATTGTGCCTTGATCTGGAAGAAATTGATGCAGCCATTGCAGTAGTTGCGGAAATGGAGACTTGTGGGATTAAGGTGCCAGATGAAACCTTGGACAAGGTGCTTGCATCCAAACAGTCTGGAAACTCTGCCCTCCCACCACCTTCAGAGGAGTAACAAATTTGGACCTTTTGCTGCCCATGCCTGATGTGACACCAGAAAATCACAAGCAGTGCAATGTTTGGAGCTTCTCCTGGCAAAGAACATCTTGTATGGCAATTTGTCGCCTGTGTGTCCAACGATAGAGGAGATGTGAAGTTGTATGATATCTGGCATGGTATATTTGATTAGTCCGTTCCGTTGAATGTTTATATGAAATGGTGAAGCATGAGAAAAGCTTGAGTTTTTTTAACTGGTGGAATAGAATGGGTGCATTTTAAAAATGTAACTTCTGCTTTAGGATCTAGATTCTAATGTCAAGATCGGTTAGGTATTGCTGTAATTGTAATAAATCTCATCAATCCAAAGCCAAAAAAAAAACTACTTCATGCCAGTTTGAATAAACGATTTTCTGAAGCTTGTGAACAAATCAAACCGTCTAATGCAAATTCTCTTACAATCAGGGCTCCTATCCTGATTGTTAACCGTCTTGTCATTGTGAGCGGAAACCACCGCTTGACTTATTTGATGGGAAAAAGTTTACTTGACTCTAAATTATTACATTGGTTTGATTTTTCTTCTTGAACTAAAAAACCAGACATCTTATCTCCCTCAACTCTTTAAACTGTTTAATTTTTTTAAGGTGGGTTTGTCTTTTTTCTTTAGTTTTAAAAAATTGAGTAAATCCTTATAAGGTCTCTAAGCTTATAAAAATCTCAAAAAAATATCTTAGAGAGATTGGAACAAGAAAACCCAAATAAATGTTTAAAGCTCATGAAAATATCTACAAAAGCTTACAAAAATTAGATTTAGCTCTAGGAAATAGGAAAAATATCTAGGAAATTCATAAAAATATTCTAATCAGTATCTTAACATGTTTTGAAAACTTTCCACAACAAAAACGAATTATGCAACAAGCATGAATTCATTTGACATCAAATAGAATGTTTTAGAAATGTTCCACACCTTTTTTGATATTTTGAAAGCTTATAGTAATATTTTTACGAGCTCTAAATATTTTGTTTGGATTTTTTCTATACCATATATATCATGGATTTTTTTGAAACTTTTATAAGCTTAGAGACATTTTCATGGATTATAATAAACTTATGAGGTATTCACTAATTTTTTAACTAAAAAATAATGTTGTCTTGAAAACCACTTCTAACCTACACAGAGAGGTAAGGGCTTGTTTGGATCATGACTCGATTGCTATAATCTAAATTATACATAGGATTATTATAATCAGGATCATGGATTATAATAATTAGAGTGTTTGGTTCAATGGATTACGGTGATTGATTATGGCTATTTAAAGTGAGAAATTTCTATCTTGTCCTTTATAGTTTGGCAAGTTGGATAATTAGTTGGGGCAAGTTGGACTTTCAACATCCACAATCCCTTGTAACCTGGTCTCACTGAATTATGGGATTATGATAATCAAAAGTTCTGATTATAATTGTGGGGGGTACGACCCCGGATACCCACGACAGACCACATGGGCTGCGCCCCCAGGGGTCGGCCCAGCCCACAAGACGAAGCCTTGCGGGACATGGCGCTGCTCGGCGCGTCCCGCAAGACACCGGGAAGATATCCTGAAGATACTACGAGATCTGTTAGGATACGTATGATCCCATGATTCCTGTAATCTGTTATTACTTTTCGGTTATCTCCTAGATCTAACCGACTTGTAACTCTGCCCCCCAGACTATATAAGGCGGGTAGGGACCCCCTCCAAACACACGCAATATCATACGATAGCCAATACAATCCAACAGACCACAGGAGTAGGGATTACGTCGTGCTGATGGTCCAAACCTGTCTAACTCGTGTATCTCTATTGCCTTCTTGTTCTCGATTACATGCATCTCTGCCGATCAATCTACCTTCGTGGGATATCCCTCGGAGGACTACCGACGATATTCTGTCGACAGTTGGCGCGCCAGGTAGGGGTGTGCGTGTTGTTTCCATGTCGAACAAGATGGTACGTTTTGCAAGCTCTTCGTCCCTCCCACAGCCCGGCCAGATCTTCACGGTCGGATCGATCTCTTAGATCATCAACGCTGATGGAGTCGGAGAGCTCATCGAGCTGGTGCAGATCAATACTGCGCCGATCACCCCAACACCTGTGACTACAGATCTAATCTTGGAACCACCTCCGAGGTCGCTTTCGCCGACAATTCGCCTCCCGCTCCCCCGATGCCCGAGGAGGCAAATCAACAACGACGATCTGATCGCATTTATCGATCAGGTTGGCCAGAAGCTCGCCGATTGCCTCTCCATCGCAGAATCGGCTCTGACCACTCTAGTTCAGCGCCGACCACCCTCCAATCTAGATCTATCGGAGGCTGATCGGGAAACTTCAGGGGTTATGGCCCAACCCTTCAGGCTCACCAGCATCGCCGCCGCCAATCAAGATGCCCTGAGGGGCAAATTCGCCGACCGGGTTGGAGATACCCATCCTCTCGCCGACCAGCTCCCGCCGGCTGTCAACATGCTACACGTCGGTCAACGCCCCGGAGCATCCCTCCAAACCATCCTGGAGGAGAATCCAGACTCTGAGTCCCAGGGCTCTACGGAGACTGTCGCTGAAACCACCACCGAACAACCTCCTTTCCCTCCCTTCCATGGAGGCGCAATCTTCAACGTCAGCGTCGACAGCCCCCCGCGGGAAGGGGAAACCGAAGAGGACCGCTCCGCCCGCGTCAACAGGAATGTCAACAGTGCGCAGCGCCGAGCAAACGAAGTTGCCCTTGTGCTAGCCGAGGCTGCTCGCAACGATCAGTTCGACTCATAAGCAAGGCCATGCCAACTCCAACGCAACCTCGACGATGAATTTGTTCATGTTGACGACCACGACGTCTACAAGACCCCAAGCGCCAACTTGGCCGTGGCCGCCAACGAGCTCGCCTGGCTCCCGCAGACACTGGAGGTCGCCAAGGTCACCGCCATCCTTAAAGCGACGCACGGCCAGGTCAGCGAGATCCCCCAAGATCAGAGACCTTCCTACTCGACGAGCTCGATTCGCCGATCAGCCATGCTAAGATCTAATCGCCGCCCCAGCCAAAGTCGTTTCGCCGACCAGCACCGCGATGATGGACAACCTCTCTAGGGGGGAGCCAGGGGTAACCGCGTTGACAACCCTCACCAACACAACCAGGAAGTCGACCAGGACGTCCGAGCACACCTCAACAATCTCTGAGATGCGTGACGATGTATCGATGAGCGCTATTTTTCTCGCCATGAAGAAAAAGTACGCCACCGTCAAGAGTATGAGCAAGAGTTTGATAATCCAGACTCAGCCCTCCAGCCACTCAACGCCGGCAACACCGCAAATCACGACGGCGACGATCCCGAAGGGCCCCGAGCATTCACAAGGGCACTCCGGACACTCCAATGGCCCCGTGGTTTCAAAATCACTAGGGTCGAGCCCTACGAAGGACGGATGAACCCCACACAGTGGCTACAAGCTTATGCCACTGCTGTGCGCGCCGCCGGGGGAGATACCAGCGTCATGGCCAACTATCTTCTCGTCATGCTCACGCCAACTACGATGAACTGGTTCACAAGCCTCGCCCCAGACTCCATTGGATCCTGGGAAGAGCTAAAGAAGGTCTTCACCGACAACTACATAGCCACGTGTACTTGCCCGGGCACCAAGCACGATCTGAACCGCATTTACCAGAAGCCGTCTGAGCTCCTCCGTAGCTACATCAGACGTTTTTCCGAGATGAGGAATTCTATTCCCAACATCACGGAAGCAGAGGTCATCACCGCCTTCGTCCGAGGACTCCATCACCGTGACCTCCACTCCAAGTTCAATCGCAAGCTGCCTAAGGGGATCGGTGAGATGATAACAATCGCCGATCAGTACGCCGATGCCGAAGAGGCTGAAGTGCGCTTCAACGAGGATGCGGGCACTCATCGCCCAACTTGCCGCAGCGACGAGCGACCCGATGACCGGCGCCACAGCGACCGCCGCTATGACGACCGCAGTCACCATTGGGACAGTGGCCATGATCGGCCAGAAGGATCCAAATCTAGTTAATATCGCCGTCGCTGACCAGACCACATCGTCGTCGCCATTGATGAACCTCGCGCCAAGCGCAACTATGATGAGCAGTATAAAAAGATCCTCGAAGGCCCGTGCCCTCTCCACAAAAACAGCAAGCATAAGATGATGGACTGCCTCAGCTTGGCTAAGGAGTTCCAGGCTAAAAAGCCATACGATGACAACAACGACGAAGCCAGAGGCCGCCGACCACCTGAGGGCAACAACAACGCCTTCCAGGATCACAACAAAGTGGTCACCGCCATCTTCGGGGGCCTCGTGGCCGCTGAGAGTAGAAGAGATCGGAAGCTCACCGCCCGCTGGGTGCTCGCCGTCAACGCGAAAGACATCGTCGCCAACCCCAGCTATCGCCCCTGGCCCGAGGTCCCCATCACCTTCAGCAGGGCTGACCAGTGGGCGGATATCCCTTACACAAGGTGGTTCCCCCTCGTCCTTGATGCAACCGTCCAGAAAGTGCTTTTCAGAAAAGTGCTCATCGACGGTGGGAGCGCTCTGAACCACCTCTTCACCGGAGCCCTAAAGGAGTTGGGGCTTGGGACAGGAGATCTCACACCCTCTGACTCCTTCTAGGGCGTGGTACCTGGCAGGGCATCCAAACTGCTTGGAGAGATCACCCTACTAGTACAGTTCGGCATGGCTAGCAACTACCACATTGAGCACAACAACTTCTACATCACCGACTTCAACACCACCTACCATGCCATACTTGGTCCGCCAGCTCTAGCCAAGTTCATGACCATACCGCACTACGCCTATTTGGTGTTGAAGATGCCTTCGCCTACAGGAGTCCTGGCCCTACGGGCCAACCTCTCCATCGCCTACGCCTGAGAGACAGAAAGTCTCGCCCTCGCCGAAGCCACCGACCTCTCCATCTAGATGGCTAGCATAGTCACCGACGCTAAGACAGCGCCTGCCGATGACCTGGAGATCCCAGCGCTGGAGCCTCCACGTGCCTCCACCAAGTCCAAGGAAACAAAGGAGGTTAGCCTCAGCCTCGACGACCCCTCCAAGACCATCAAGATTGGGGCTCACCTTGACCCCAAATAGGAAAGCGTGCTCGTCTTCTTCCTACGTGCCAATGCCGACGTGTTTGCTTGGAAACCTACAGACATGCCGGGGGTACCACGGGAGAAGATCGAGCACTCCTTGAATGTCTCGCCGACCGCCAAACCGATCAAGCAGAAACTCCGACGATTCGCACCAGACAAGAAGGAGACTATTAGGGTAGAAATAAAACGGCTCCTAGCTACCGGATTTATTAAAGAAGTGTATCACCCTGAGTGGTTAGCAAACCCTGTTGTTGTTCAAAAAAAGAATAAAGAATGGAGAATGTGCGTTGATTACACTGATCTCAACAAACACTGCCCTAAGGACCCCTTCGGTCTGCCTCGGATAGATGAGGTTGTAGACTCCACCGCCAGCTGCGAACTGATCTCCTTCCTCGATTGTTACTCCGGCTATCACTAGATATCCCTCAAGGAAGATGACCATATCAAGACGCCGTTCATCACGCCTTTCAGTGCATATTTCTATAGCACCATGTCCTTTGGACTCAAGAATGCCAGGGTGACCTACCAAAGGGTCATCCAGATGTGCTTCGATCAACAGATAGGCCGCATCATCGAAGCTTACATCGATGATGTGGTCATCAAGTCCAAGACCACCGATAATCTTATCGCCGACCTCGAAGAAACGTTCGCCAACCTAAAAAGGTACAGGTGGAAGTTGAACCCTTCAAAGTGCATCTTTGGAGTTCCATCCGGCATACTCCTGGGCTACATCATCAGCGCCCGTGGCATCGATCCCAACTCCGACAAGGTCTCCGCCATCACCAACATGAAATGGCCAACGTGCGTAAAGGATATGCAGAAGCTTACAAGTTGCATGGCTGCTCTCAGCTGCTTTATATCACACTTGAAAGCTCTAGTTTGGTTTTGGTGAATTGATGAAACCCTAAGTGCTAACCTAGTTTATCAAGTGATCATGAGATAGGTAGCACACTCCAAGTGGTGAAGCAAATGAAGATCATAGCATGATAAAGATGATGGCATGGTGAGGATCAAGTGCTTCGACTTGGAAAGAAGAAAGAGAAAAACAAAAAGCTCAAGGCAAAGGTATAACTTGTAGGAGCTATTTTATTTTGGTGATCAAGACACTTAGAGAGTGTGATCACATTTAGGTTTGATAGCCGTACTATTAAGAGGGGTGAAACTCGTATCGGAATGCGGTTATCAAAGTGCCACTAGATGCTCTAACTCATTGCATATGCATTTAGGATCTAGTGGAGTGCTAACACCCTTGATAATATTTGTGTAAATATGCTACCACATGTGCACAAGGTGTTTGTAGGGTTGAGATGGGTTTGGTCCCTCTCTCCGGGATGCAAGGATCTAGTGGAGTGCTGCGGATTCACGCCGGAAAATGAAATGTCTATTTTCTATTGCGCCGGATGCAAAATTCTTGGTGGTTGGCACACTTGAGCAAGGGTGAAGAAGTAAGAGTTGAAATGGAGTTGATCGAAATGATGCTGGCGTCGGTCCGATGGACCCGGATGTTGAACCTGAAGCACCGGACGACGACGCGTGTTGCATGCGTCCGGTCGTCATACTGACTTCAATGATATATAGTGGCTAGGGTATACCACCGGATGCTGGCTGAGTCCGGTCGAGGTGGACCGGACGCGTCCGGTCGAAGAAAAATGGATTTGGACCCTTACTGTACTCGACCGGACGCTGTGGCTCCAGCGTCCGGTCAGTTTTACCAGAGCGTCCGGTCAACTTCGCGACCGTTGAAATCTGACGAACAACATTTGAAGCAGGGGACACGTGGCGTGAATCACGTGGCCGGACGCCGAGGGCGAGGCCAGCGTCCGGTCAATCGGACCGAGCGTCCGGTCACCCGTGTTGTGCCCAAAGTGAAGGGGTACAACGACTCTATTTCACTGGGGCTCTATTTATAGCCCCATGGCCGGCTCAAGGGAGCTCTCTTGCACATTTTCATTGACATAGCAACCTTGTGAGCTTAGCCAAAGCCCTCCCACTCATCTACATCATTGGTTCATCATCATAGTGAGATTGGGAGTGAATCCAAGTGCATTGCTTGAGTGATTGCATCTAGAGGCACTTGGTGATTGTGTTTCATTCATGGATTTCGCTTGTTACTCTTGGTGGTTGCCGCCACCTAGATGGCTTGGAGCAGCAAGGATCATTGAGTGGAGGAGGTGATTGTCTCCGACTCGATCGTGGTGATTGTGAGGGGTTCTTGACCTTTCCCGGTGGGCGCCAAAAGGTACTCTAGTAAATTGCTTGTGGCTTGTGTGATCCTCATCTTGTGTTGGTTGTGCGGCACCCTATTGAGGGTTTGGCGAGTGATGCCAATCGGCGCATGAACCTCCAAGTGAGTGAATCGCCATTAACGAGGACTAGCTTGCTTAGGCAAGCAAGTGAACCTCGGTAAAAATCATTGTGTTCATCATTTGATTCCGAGATGATTGGTCTACATTGGTATTCATTATTGTGATTGATTGGTTCCTACCACTACACGGCGGTATAACTCTCTTGCTCACTCTTACATTACCGCAAACTAGTTATCAAGCTCTTTAGTGTAGCTAGTTGTGAGAGCTTCTTTGTTTGATTAGTGTTGCTCTTTAGTTAGTCTTTGAGAGCACACTAATTTAGCTAAGTGTCATAGCTATTGTGTGGATATACACTATCCGAAATAGAATTGTGGTAGGTGGCTTGCATTTTAGTAGGCTAGCGCAACACTCGCTTCGCCGCAAAATTGTCTAACACATTTTGTTAAGTGTTGTTGTAGAATTTTATTAGACTATTCACCCCCCCCTCTAGCCATTAGGACCTTTCAACGCTTCGGTGAAAAGGGATTACTGTTCTTTAAACTCCTCAAGGCCTCCGAGCGCTTCTCCTGGTCGGAGGAGGCGGATACAGATTTCGAGCAGCTCAAGTTGTTTCTAACGAAGCCTCCGATCATGATGGCGCCTCGACCAGACGAAACTCTACTGATCTACATTGCCGCCACTTCTCGTGTCGTTAGCACAGCTATCGTCGTTGAGCGTGAGGAGGACGAACATGCCTATAAGGTACAACGTCCGGTCTACTTCATCAGCGAGGTCCTTAATGAGTCCAAGACTCATTATCCTCAAGTTCAGAAACTGCTATACGCTATTCTGATCACATAGCGCAAGCTCCTCCATTACTTCGAGTATTACAAGATCGTCGTGGTCACCGAGCTCCCTCTGGGGGACATTCTCCGCAACAAAGAGGCCAATGGCTGCATCATCAAGTGGGCTGTCGAGCTCGGTACTTACTCCATCGAATTCAGAAGCAGGCCTACCATCAAGTCACAGGAGCTCGCTGATTTCGTCGCTGAGTGGACCGAGATTCAAGAGCCCATCCCCGCTACTTGCCCCGAGCACTGGGTGATGTACTTCGACGGCACTCTCAACATCAATGGTGCCAGTGCTAGCATCTTATTCATTACTCCGACCAAAGACAAACTCCGATACGTTCTTTGAATACATTTTCCAGCCTCCAACAACGCCGCCAAATATGAAGCATGTCTCCACGGTCTCCGTATAGCCGTCGAGCTTGGTGTCAAATGCCTCATGGTATACGGAGACTCCACGCTGGTCATCAACCAGCTCAGCAAAGACTGGTCCTGCTCCAGTGAGAAGATGGACCCATATTGCGCCGAAATTAGGAAACTCGAGGGGGAGTTCTACGGTATCGAGTACCACCACGTGGTACGAGATCAAAATCAGCTCGCCGACCACCTATCTAAGATAGGCTCTTCTCATGCTATGATTCCACCTGGGGTTTTCGTTCAAGACCTCTTTACGTCTTCTATTAAGGAAGAGAAGGAAGTTTAAGAAATTCCCCTTGCCGAGCAGCTGGTACTTACAGTACCTTCGCCGGTCGTCGATTGGAGGGAAGAGTTCATCAAGTACCTCACCAGCGCCGACGTACCCATCGATAAGACTGAAACCGAACGCCTAATCTGTCGAAGCAAGCATTATGTGTTGGTGGACGAGAACTTGATGAGGAAAAGTGCCAAGGAAGGGATACTGCAGAAATGCATCACCCAAGAAGAGGGGAGTGAAACTACTTCTTGAAATTCACTCTAGTTCCTGCGGCAACCACGTGGCCTCGAGAAACCTGGTCGGCAAAGCTTTCTGAGCTGGTGTTTACTAGCCCATGGCCATCACCGATGCAGAAGACCTCATCCGACGTTGTGAAGGATGCCAATTTTTCGCCAAGCAAATACACGTGTTGGCACAAGAATTGCAGATCATCCTAGCTTCCTAGCCTTTTGCATGCTGGGGGCTGGATATGATCGGGCCTTTCAAGCCAGTGCCAGGTGGTTTCCGATATGTGTACATTGCCATCGACAAGTTCTCTAAGTGGATCAAATACAAACCGCTTTGTTTCGGCTACTGCAAAGAAGGCAGTCGAGCTCTTCGAAGATATCATCCACAGATTCGGTCTCCCGAACAGCATTATCACCGACCTCGAAACTACATTCACTGGTCATCATTTTTGGGACTTATGCAAAGACCGATGCATCTCTGTCAAATACGTCTCTGTTGCCCATCCTAGAGCCAACGGCTAGGTTGAATGGGCGAACGACATGATCCTTGATGCCCTCAAAAAGAGGCTACACCAGAAAGAGGAAAAGCATCCGAGCAGATGGCTCAAAGAGCTCCCAGCTATGGTTTGGGGACTGCACACTCAAGCTAGTCATAGCACCAGTGTGTCTCCATATTTCTTGGTCTACGGCTCAGAAGTCATACTACCAGCGAACATTGCCTTCCGAGCACCTAGGGTGGAACATTATAATGAAGAGCAAGCCGTAGCTATTCGGACAGAGGACGTCGACAGGGTCGAAGAAGAACACTTGATCACCTGCATCCGCACAGCCAAATACCTAGAAGCCTTGCGAAGATATTACAACCACAACATCAAAAGTTGTTAATTTGCTGTTGGTGACCTCGTTCTCCGCAGAAAATAGAAAACCGAAGGGATGCACAAGCTCTCCTCCCCCTGGAAGGGCCCTACGTGGTCAAAGAGGTTACCCGACCAGGGTCTTACCGGCTATGTGACTTGGATGAAATCGATATTCCCAATTCATAGCACATCGAGCACCTTATACGTTTCTATCCCTGAAACACTCTAGATATGTACTCTCCACTCTATATTGAATGAAGTTTTTGTCGCCATAATTTGTCTCCATTATATCTCCATTACGGTTTAATCTCCATTTGCGGTCGCCAGCTCTAAGATACTACTTAACAAACTCCAATACGTGATCTCCATAAACGCTCCACCATGTTTCTCCATATCTCCAAGATATTTCACCAACCGCCAGCAGCACACGTTCTGCTCTGTGCTCTATGGAGAAGACCCAGTCTCCGATCTCTCCTTACACGTGCTATGGGCTCCACGCTCTACATTATGGGTGGTCGGCTGTGGTTCCTTGGTCACGCCTATTCCTCCTACACGTGCACAGGCTCTGCACTCGACGTTATGGAATACGGGCTAGCCAAGGCCAAGAACCCAGTAAAAAACTAACTGCTCGGACGCTACTTATACTATGTATAATCACGTTAGGGTTAACACTACAATGATTTTTCAATGAAATACTGGCAAACTGCATAAACATGCACATGTCACTTTACTACATTTATACATATACATAAATGATTGTCTGCGCCCTCGCGCATTTTAACTATCCTCTCCAGCTATTACAGATTACTCTCTTAGCAGGTCATTTGGCTTGGCCCTCACCGTCCATCTCGCTGAACAGGTCGATGTCGCCGGCCAGTTTCTTCGCTGCGTCTTCCACCTAATCTTCCAGCTGCTGATGCTCCGTCGCGCCCGTCCCTCTGGCGAATCCGGCCCCTATCGCTTCAAGGTCAATGACAGGGTAGTAGGACCAGACCACCGCTAGGGCATGTGTAACGGCGGTGACGGTGGCATCGTGGTTGAAGCTTTTGAAGTTCTCCCACGCCACCTTGCACCTGTCAATGATGGTGTCCGGGCGCGATGACCTATCGTCAGGCTGAGGAGCCACCTCCATGTCGATGTAGTCGAGCACCGGCTTGACTCCGGCAACTATGGCGTCGAGCTTGCTCCTCTATGTTCTGGCCTCCTGCTCCAGCACATCGAACTGTGCCTTGGCCCTTCGACGGTAGTCTGCAGGCATCACAAGGATGCGTTAAACAAAAGAAATCACTCCAGCAACAACTCTGACCATGAACTACTCACCTTTCAGCTCCTCGACCAGCTTCTCCGCTCGCCCTGACGCCTGCTCCTTCTCCTCTTAGAGTTGCCCGATGGTTTGGCGTAGCTAGCCAAGCTTCGCATCTTGCTCTACAAGCATAACGGTCGTCAGCAACAATATGACTGTTCAACAATGCAAAGCAAATTTGCCGATCTGCCATACATTTTCTCTGCTCAGAGACATTTCTCAGCTGCTTGGATTGGCACTCCAGCTGCTCGCAAAGACTCGTCAGTTGCTTAGAGCTACATTCCAGCTGCTCGGAGCTACCCCGTAACTTCTCAGATACGGTCGCCAGCTGCTCAGATAGGACACCCTTCTGGTACTCTAGGTCCTTGGCGTTGGACTCAGCAAGATCCCGCTCGTGCTGGGCCCTCTAGACATTCTTCTCCATAAGCTTTAACGCCTCCTTTAGATTTGCGTTCTCCTCAGCGAGGGGCTCCATCCTCTTGATCAGCTGTCGTCGTTGCTCGGTAGTCCGAGCTATCCCCTACAAAAGCACCAAGATTATGAAGAACTCCAATCTCCAACATCAAACATGAACATTGATGATGCACTGCTAACCTTGATCTGCTTCATCACTGTGGAAAGGGTGGACTCCAGCCACCTGAGCTCCCTAGTGGTGTCCTCTTCCTTAATGACCACCACTTCGTCACCCCGCTTGTAGAGGATTCGGACGGCTTGAGGTCATGATTCCTCATGCTCAATCTCTTCCACCTCGTCCTCTTCCTCCGTAGCTGGTGGCGCCATCAGGGGGCTCGGTGGCCGCACAACGTGTTCGACCACGCCCTCCGACGCCTCAGGGAGAGCCGTCTGCTCCTTTGGCACCACCGGCTTCTCCGCTCCAGACTTCGGCGCAGTGTCGGCAACTCTAGCTTCCGCCTCTGAAGACCCGACGGCTCCCGCCTTTGCCCCGGGTACCACCGCCGGCTCGTCCACCGTCGACGCCAACCATTCTCCACCACCAAGTTCATCAGCAGCAGTGGTTGACTCCTCCGCAGGCTGCTCGCCGGTCTGGACGGATGGATTCAAATCCTCTGTACGCCTCGCTCTGCATCAGATTAGCTCATCAATCGCCAAAAGAGATAAAGACATGACAGCAAAATAAGTCCAAGGCAAGGATACGTATGTGTCGGCCTCCTAGTATACTTTTCTGAACCGGCGATGCCTACCTGAGCCCCCAGACGCAGCCCTGGGGTCAACGCACGCGCCCTGAGGTGGAGGTCTCGTGGCCTCCGCCATCGGCCTCTCTTCCGTCTGCTGCTGCTCAGGGACTCCCTTCACCTGCTGCTCGGGGACTTTCTCCCCTCCCTTCGATTATACCTCCACGTGCACATGGCGCGGAGGTGCTTCAGTGCTCGGTGGAGGAGCCACTAGAGCCCTATCATCATCCGACCACTCAGACATCGCTGCACTCTGTGTTCGAGTGGTCTGGTCACCACTAAGCGAGATGTCGCCCGGCTTGCGGGGAACAACACCCGCCGTCTTCCTCTTCTTCTAGGATGGCTCATCTGCCGCTACCCACTTCCCCTAGACTTGCTCCGACACTAGGGGGTGCTCTTCGTTCGACCAGCGTCCACACCTCTGGACTCCGACGAGGCACTGACAGCACCTTCCTCAGGCTGCGTCGTTGGCTGGGTGTCCACTGCCCTCAGCCAATTGCCCCTTGGCACATCCGAGAAGTACACCGCTTGTTCTTGCGAATGGATCTTTCCACAAGTGAATCAGTTCACTGCTCGACAATGCTACAGGATAAAAAGGATCAGGAACAAACAATTGAGACTTTTACTTGAGGAGGCAGGTTCGTGCAGTTAAAGGCTCTCGTCTGCCCCGACACGTTGAACGAGGCATTTGGAGCGAAAAGCCCTGCGACCTGCTCTAGCACATCGTCCTTTGACAGCCTCTCCGACCTCTCCCGGGTGCCGTCGGTGTCCCCCTTGAAGTCAAAGCCCGCATGGGCCCTCTCCATGCAGGACTAGACACGGCGCACTATGAAGCTCGCTACCACCAATCCATTGTTCATCTTCACACCCTTTATTAGGCCGAGGAGCTTCCTCACCTGCTCCATGTCAGCACTGCTCGGCCTCTCTGACCAGCTCCTCTGGTTCTCCGAAACGAGGTCGACATTGCAGCGGATGGCGGGATGGCTCTGCTTCATATAGAACCACCTGACGTTCCCACCCCTTCAGCGAGGTGTTCAGCGGTATAGTGATGTACTCGCCCGCCAATCCATCGTGGAGTTGAAGATAAACACCGCCGACCACCTTGGAACCACCGCCACCTTTCTTCTTCAGCCAGAACAGATGACGGAAGAGGTTGAAGTGGGGAAGAACTCCGAGATATGCCTCACAGAAATGGATAAAGATAGAGATGTGCAAGATGGTGTTTGGGTGGAGGTTGCACAGACTAACTCTCTAGAGCTCTAGCAGATCCCTCAAGAAAGGATGAACGAGAAATCCTAACCCGCGCTAGAAATAATCTTCAAAAACTACTACTTCGTCAGTATGCGGCATCGGGAAATGCTCACCGCTGGCTGGCCGCCATTCGGCGGTGACATGGTTAGAAAGAACGCCTGCCTCCACCATCCTGTTGATCTCCGCCTCCCCCATGTTCGATGACACCCACTCATTATCACGGCTAGCTCCGGCGGTCGCCTTCTTCGGGTTTTCAACTCCCCTCTTCAGCGCCATCTCTCAGATCTGGTTTTGGATTGGCGGCGAAAGCTCGAGTGAATATGAATCTAGAAGCGCGAGGGCTAAGGAGGAAGACGAAGGGGTGAAGTGGCAAAGGTGGGAGCGTGGAGTGTGGCGGCGCAGTTATAAAGCACTCCCCCCACTTTTTGCATTCGAGGGTTTTTGGGAAACCGCTCCACGATTTGCGACTCTCTGAATTCTCCGCAACAGCGTGGTGGGCTGTTACCTAGGCTTTCGCGCAACTGCAACCCGTATCGCCCATTTATCGCCGTAATTTGTTACTGCTCACCGAATATTTGCCGACTTATCCGCCATCTGTTACGGCTCAGTAATTACTACTGTACAGCCATTACTCTAGTCTTTTCTTCGCGATTTGATTTCTCCAAGGTTTCCATTTTAGGCTCAGGGATTGCATCATCATTATGACTTGGTTCCTTGCCACACTGGGGACTTTCTTCTGTTGACTGCTATTTTTGACCCTGGCACCACGTGACCACGTCACCTACTGTCAGGCTCGGAGACTAAGTGGGCACACTTCACCTTACGGTGAATGTGCTTTTGTCATCTCGGGGCTACGCCTGGGGACTGGCTGCCTGCTCGGCTAGTCTTCTACTATTCTTCTACTTTGGACCCAGGCACCACGTGACTGCGTCACCTACTATCAGGCTCAGGGACTAAGTGGGCATACTTCACCTTGCGGTGAGTGTGTTTGCTTTAATCTGGAAGACTCCGCACCTCCTGAAGTTAAAGAAGACTATCTCCCTTCTCTCGTGGTTGGACTCTAAGTGGGCACACTTGGTCCACTGCGAGGAAATTTTCGATTTTGAACTTGAGCTTCGTACATCCTTATGGCAAGCCTAACTTGGGATACACTACTCGGCGGTGGTTCACACTGCTCGGCGACGGTTCACACTGCTCGGTGAAGGTTCATAGCTGCTCGACGACGGTTCACAACTGCTCGACAACTCATCACGGTGGTCGGATCATGAGTTTGACTGCTCGGCTTTGTTCGCACCTGCTCGGACAAGCTCAAGACGACGTTGCACAATGGATACAAGACGCTCGGGGACTAGCTGTGGGGGGGGTACGACCCCGGATACCTACGACAGACCACATGGGTTGCGCCCCTAGGGGTGGCCCAGCCCACAAGACGAAGCCTTGCGGGGCGTCCCGCAAGACACCGGGAAGATATCCTGAAGATACTACGAGATCTGTTAGGATACATATGATTCCATGATTCCTATAATCTGTTATTACTTTTCTGTTATCTCCTAGATCTAACCAACTTGTAACTCTGCCCCCCGGACTATATAAGGCGGGCAGGGACCCCCTCTAAACACACGCAATATCATACGATAGCCAATACAATCCAACAGACCACATGAGTAGGGTATTACGTCGTGCTGACGGCCCAAACTTATCTAACTCGTGTATCTCTGTTGCATTTTTGTTCTCGATTACATGCATCTCTGCCGATCAATCTACCTTCGTGGGATACCCCTCGGAGGACTGTCGATGATATTCTGTCGATAATAATAATCCATTATATAATCAATTATGTTTGAATTAAAATTTGATTATATAATCTGATTATTATAAACAGAGAGGTATCTAAATAGTACCAAACTTAAATCGTTTTGAGAGGGTAAAGTATCTTGTTTTAAGAGAAAATTCCGTGTGTGCCATTGAATGATTCCATAATTCCGGGCAAACCACTGAATCTTTGATCACGGACATGAGTGCCATTGAAATTGTTTTTTCGTTCCATGAGTGCCACTTTAAGATGCGTAGTGCGACAAGCATTGATTATCTCCAAGTTAAAAAGACACTTATGCCCCCCCTCCTTCATAGATGTGCAGAAAATTCACATTCTATGTGTGCCACTACATGAGTTATGTCGTATTTTGGCTGACATAAATACATGGACATAGAGTAATTAGCATCATAAATATGTACATAAAAATGGAAAGGATTAATATTTATATAAATTTATGACATATCATCTAAATGCACATAAAGTGACACAAGAAAATTATCAGAGAGATATAACAAGTCTAACAAACACCGATATAACATGAGAATAACATAGGTTGACATTCCAAGTCTAAATGTCAAACTCTTACATAAGTGCTACGTACTTACGACATAAGTCTTACACGACCAACATGGCAGTCTCACATGTATAATATCCAAAAGAAGATGAGACATTCCACAATCTCATGCAAAGAGAACACACAACAATTAGACATCTAGCTTCCTTTTTGCTTCTAGTGCACAATGCTTGGGCTTCAGGAGTGGAATGATCTATTTTGCTTCTAGTGCACATCATTTGGGCTATCTTGAGGAGTAGGCGCCGCCATCTTATCCTGCACAAGCTTGGACTTGGCCCTCTTTCCTTTAGTCGCCTTCTCTCGTAGTTGGAAGCATGATTGCGGCCATTGGTTCAAGTTGGTTGGAACCAGACCCTGACATCCTGTAATGAGGGCAATAGTATGGAAGTTAGGTGTTAAGTAATGCTCAGCGAGCAACATTCTATGTCTTAGTGTTGGTTCAATGTAGCTGAAAACGAATTACAGTTAGGTTACTTACTTGATTGAGCTTGATGATGATGGTGTCCTCTTTTTCTTGGTACAAGTGAAGCCAACTCATTTGGTGTCTCAGGAGGGAATGTCATTGTTGGTGCAGATTGTAGAGAGGGTGCATCAATGCTCAATTCTGTTGTAGGTTCATTTGTTTTTCTCTTCTTAGATTTTGGAGGGCCTCTACAACATTATTCATTTTTCCTTAAGGTTAATAGCATACCTGTATCATAAGCATGTAACCGGCAAGGATTCAGTTTAATTAAAATAAGACCATCAAGGTAATTAGCATCATAAACATGTGACCAGCAAGGATTTAGATTAATTAAAATAAAACCAACAAGGTAATTAGCATACCTGAAACCTGAGCCGCCCCTCCTTATCACCTCTCCAATTTCATCTGAACCTTCAAGCACATCCATATCCAAATTTCTGCTCCTCTCCTTTAGGTTTTTCACAATATGGGGTAATATCTTGCCTTCCATCTTTCGTGCAATTTTCCTCCTTTTATTCCACTTGACCATGAACTTTTGTCTGATCACGTCCATAAGATCATCTAAGTTTCAATCTTTTTCACTCTTGATCCAGTTGTTGAAGCTCTCAGCTAGATTGTTAGTGACATAATCTACCTTAGATAGAGTTGAAAACTGGCTTCTGGTCCACAATTTGGTGTGATTTTGCCTTAGATACTTCACTGCAGCAGGTTTAGCTTCAACCATTTCATGCCAATGCTTGTTAAAATAGTATGAATTCCAAGAATATGCAGCAGGCCACAAGTTTTTATCAAATACCTTTCCATGATACCTCTTTTTAAAGTTACTAACCAAATGCACCATGCACTTCCTATGCTCTACATTTGGAAAAATAGCAGCTACACCTGCCATGATTGCTTGATCTGCATCAGTACATATCGACAATCCTGGTGGTGTGCCTATAGCATTCTTGAGTTGCTGAAAAAACAAACTCCAATTCTCAGTGGTCTCTGAGTCAAACACTCCAAGTCCAACTGGATACATCCAGCTGTGCCCATCTACTGCACAAGCTACTACTAGCTGACCCTTGAACTTACCAGTCAAAAATGTGCTATCAGCAGCCAAATAGGGCCTACATCCTCTAAGAAAACCATTGACACATGGTTTTAGTGCAAAAAATAGCCTTCTAAACCTGATCTTCTCCTCGATGGTGTAGTGATCTATGACGACTAAACTACCAGGACATGCCTCTTCAACTGCTGCTTTGAATCTGTATAGGTTGTTGAAGCTAGTGTCCCAATCACCAAATAATTATTTCAGCGCCAACTCTTTACCATAAAAAACCTTTTATATGACACAACAACTTTATGTGTATCTTTGATCCTTCTCTGTAGTTCCTTAGGTCCAATGCTAGCATCTTCCACTAACCAATCCTTAACCTTCAATGTCGTTAGCATCATAAATATGTAAAAAAAATTGGAAAGGACTCGCGTTTACCTTTACTGTAACCTTGTCTTGCATTGTTGATGCATGGATCCTCCACGGACACCCTTCTGATTTGGATGAGCAATGTGCCTTAAACCTCCCTGGATCACTCTTCTCAGTGTTATATTCAAACTCATGCTTGATTGAATGCCGAGCAATAGCCAACTTAAACACATTCATGTTGGGATAAATGCTGCCTACTACCATTGGTGGGTCATTAACATCATAAACAATTTCTAGTTCTATAGGCTGGGGTGGGTCCTGCTGCTCCTCATCAGATGAGGCATCATCAGTTCCATAGCCTGATTCAGAATCAGAGCTGGGCACATAGTCTCCTTTGGGCGTTGGCTGTGTAGGACATGCAGTTTCATGATCACCCTCATCATCATCATCATCATCATCTCCAGCATGCTCATTTTGTGGGAAAGGATTCACAAGATATGTGTCCAATGTGTCATTAGTTGTTTCTGTAGGTTGGGTACCATGGGAATCAGATTTTGTAGGTTGGGTGCCTTGTGTGATAGCTTTGAGAGGAGGGTTTTGTGGCAAAGAAGGTGTACAAGGCACAACATCAGAAATAACAACATTGGATATGTTCCAATCAGGAGGAGGAACATGTGGCTTCCTAGTATCAAAGTAGCCAATGGACATGCGGATGACTTTAGAGCTCTCATGCTTAGCAAACATTGCAAGCGCCTCCTAAATCATTACGATTTCTACATGGGATTCATCGGCAAGGTAGAAACGGTTTGACAACATCATCGTAGCCTTTAGGGTATGAATGCAAGATATCATCAATGAAGTCCTCGAAATTAGTATAGTCTTTGTCTACAACCTTCTTTGGTACTATACCGACCACCCTCCACTCTAGTATTGTTACCAAACAATTTCATATCAAGGAAGAAACTTGTTTTTGGATCCATCCTACAGATGAACGCAGTATCAAATCGGAAGCTATCTAGGGTTCAACACAACAAGAAACCGAGATAGAACACAATTACTTACCCATCAGGAAGCCACTCGGGCGACATGGCTCTGGTTCCGGTGGCGCCATGCCGCCCACCACGGTCCGGGATACTACTGGAAGGCATAAATGTTTAGAAGCATAGCTCGTATCCAATAGGTCAAGACTCTGTATTATTTTTTTTATTATTGTGGTATATTGGTATATATAAGTTGGTAATTTAGAAGCAAGATGTTTGCCGCATAAATTCACTATCCTACGATTATACGATAAAACCCAAATTCATCAAATTAACTAGCAGGTACCCCCATGCTGGCGAACAGCAGAGCATGCCGTGTCCAATAGATGTATGTAGAGTGGCAAAGGTGGCATAACCGGTGAGACCACCACGACAAAGCTCTTTGGTTCATGTGTGGGCGGTTTTTTTTTCTCTTTGTAAGCGGCATTTTATCGAGCACCTAAAATGCACAAACACATGAAGGGCTAGGCACACACGCAACGCACTGACACACCAAGAGAACACAGAAAATCTGAAAATGGGTCTTCATGCTTCTTTGTCCACAGGAAGGACAAACAATGCCAAGAAGTCACACGGAGTCACCGGTGAGAGGAGAAGAAAGGGTACTCACTGCGAACCGTGGCGGCCGAGACAAGGCCGGCGCAATGGCTTCTCCTCCGTGGGCGATCTGGTTGCCGCCATCGCGTGAGGGCTGCGGGGCCCTGGAATGGGAGGGCGCGGCGATGGGCTAATCGGCTCGGCCACTGTGCGTGCTGGTGAAGACCGGGTCGTGGATGGGCAAGCGAGGTTTTTTTTGCTCCCTGGAGCCACAGGGCAATGGCAGATCTGCAGGCGTCTTGTGATCAAGGAGGCGCCCTGAAGGGAGGAGCGGAGGCATACCCGGGTTGAGCGGAGGCCATGTGGACGGGATTTCTCTTTTTTTCCTTTTTTTTGGGGAGTCGATGTTTCCAGAGTAATCACGGTGAGTCATGGGATAGGTATTTGTATGAGGAGGGAGCGGATGGAGAGGATCGTGGATCCTGCGGTCGGGGAAGAAGCGATGATGTGGGTATAGGGACTCGGGGATATTGACTACGCCAAGTTCACCCAAAGGGCAGGGGGTAAATTTGGGATTTTTGGAAAAATTAAGAGACTCCACACTAGTTGACGGTGGAGAAACCTAACGGTCTTGACGGCAGTGGCACTCATGGAACGTAAAATTAATTTTAATGGCACTCATGTCCAAATCAAAGATCCAGTGGTTTGCCCGGAATTGTGGAATCATTCAATGGCACACACGGAATTTTCTCTTGTTTTAAAGGTAAAGAAGAAAAACAGATTACGCCCGAAAACAAAAGGGAAATACTAGTGTCCGGATGTCCAAATATAAACAATTGATCCAGACGCTTCCGCTCTACCTGTCACACCCCGGCGCTTCTTCCCTTTCGGATCTAGAGGCTTCAGTGTGCTCCTTCCCTTTCGGATCTAGAGGCTTTCGCTCTACCCGTCCCACCCCAACGCTCGTCCCCTTTTGGCTCCCTTCTTTCTCCTATGATGCAATAGTGTAATGGTGGTTGCACTTCCTATAGCACTTACGGACACCGCACCTTGCCGTACGTGAGGGTGAGAGATGGAAAGAGAGACAAATGGATTAGATGTTAATCATTGCTTGTAACATTTAAGAACAAAGGTTTGCAACTTACTGAAACTCATGTAACATTCAAAATAAAAACATGTTGCAACATCTTAAATCGACAGTTGTAACATCCAAAAAAACATGTTGCTACATCTTAAATCGATTGTTGCAACATTCAAAAAATGTTGCAACATCTCAAATCGACTGTTGCAACATCTTAAATCGACAGTTGTAACATTCAAAAAAACATATTGCAACATCTTAAATCGACTATTGTAACATCTAGAAAACACATGTTGCAACATCTCAAATCGACTGTTGCAACACCGCAAAATCCATATCACATACTACAACATAACCCGTCGTAGAATGGAAATCCGATTGCGCTTGTCTGTGAAGGAGCCTGGCTACCATGGAGGAGCTTGTCGCTAGCGAGGACACACCTCCAATGTGTAGTTCATCGTTGAGAGACACCCAACCATGGAGGATTTTATAGCCGAGAAATATCTCACCATAGGGGTGTCTACTTAGATCCACATTGCCGCCATGGAGGCAAGGTAGAACGGCGAGCGGGTGTAGTAGCGAGGGAAGAACAAGGACGGACGTGGGCAGGCAGGGCCGTGAGGAAGGAAACCAGTGAGTAAGGCGGCCAGTGACGTCATCGGGGCGACAAGCAGCCGCGTCTTCGTCAGGGAGATGAGAAACTACGTGAGGGAGATGAGCAGCGACGTGGGAGAGAAAATGTGAAAACTGTTAGGTCGTTGGCCGATTATATAGACTGTGGTCCAGTAAAAAAAGCATGAAGCAGGTCGGACAGGAGCATTTCCGAAAGCAAAAGGATATTTTCCATATTCGCTGGGTGGGCCTGTGCCGTGATATTCAGATTGATGGGTTAGAAGTGGCGGGCCGCAGCCCAGAAACATCTAAGCCCACTTGGACGACCACAGCTCCTGTGCTGGCTGCCGCGGCCGCACCCCATCGCAAAGGCGATCAATCAACAACGAGTAAAACCCTAAACCCTAGTGGATGCTTCTAGAGCCGCCGCGCTCTCTAAAACCACCCGTCCCCCACCTCCTCGGCGCCTCGCGTCCTTTCCCCCTCCGCAAGAAAGAAGCGAAGCAACTCTCCGCCGCCTCCGTTCTTCCACACCACACAAAGCTCTCGCCGACCACAGCCTCGGTCCCCGCGCCTCCTTCCGCAATCATGTACCGCGCGGCCGCTAGCCTCGCCTCCAAGGTGCGGCAAGCCGGGAGCAGCTCCGCCGCTCGCCAGGTGAGAGCAGACTCGTGTTGCTGGGCGTAGTTGTGATGGGTCTGACGAGGACCCCGCTCTCAGATTTGGTAATGAGGGTTCTGGTAGTTCTGCGTGCAGGGCTTAGACTTTAGTTGAATCTTTTGGAGAGACTGCTACTTTAGATTGCTTAGGATTCAGTGGGTTTGGGGTTTGCTGCATGGTGCTTTTTGTTTTGGTGGCGATCTGCCGGAATCTGTAGTTCGCTAGTGCAAGATCTAAGCTAGCTCTCTGTGAGGGGCTTTACATTAATCTACGGTGGTTATCTCGTCGCTACCGTGGTCCAGTTAGCTGTTAGACCTCGAATGCACTGATAGGCAGCTGGGAAACTTTGATCTTATCCAGCAGAAATCGATGTCTTGTGAAATTTGTGATATTATTGTCGTGTAACCTTGGGGGCAAGGCAGTCTCTAATTGATCACGTGGCTTCAAATTGAATGTGCTCATTCTCAGCTGTTGTGTGTGATGCTTTGTAGGTTGGAAGCAGGCTTGCCTGGAGCAGGAACTATGCTGCCAAGGACATCAAGTTTGGTGTTGAGGCCCGTGCTCTGATGTTGAGGGGTGTTGAGGAGTTGGCAGATGCGGTCAAAGTGACAATGGGTCCAAAGGTATAACCACTGTTCTTATACAGATGACAAACAGTTACCTGAACAATATGAATGACTACCAAATTTTCTTAATAGAACACAGCTTCGCCTTCTAGTTATGCTGAACACTTCCATAAGTCAGTTTCCTTCCTTATGTCAATATTCTAGGAACTACAAATGCTCATTAGTTTGTCATACTGTTGCATAATATTGCTTGGTGTGTTTTACTCTGTTGTAATACTGTTGCATTAGTTGTTTGTTTTGTACTTGAACTTATTGCCTGCCTTCTGCAGGGGCGCAATGTGGTTATTGAACAAAGCTTTGGTGCACCGAAAGTCACAAAGGATGGTGTGACTGTTGCGAAGAGCATTGAATTTAAGGATAGAGTAAAGAATGTTGGTGCAAGCCTTGTGAAACAAGTTGCTAACGCAACTAATGACACTGCTGGTGATGGTATGGCATCCTTTAGTCAACCAATCTCAACTTTGACTAGGTTTATAAAAAATAGTATCAATATTTGTATCTCCAAATAGGATTACTATGGGAATGTATGACATGATTAATCTAATGATGTTATCTCGTATCACAAATATTAGTTTTTTTTGGTATATATTTGATCAAAGTTAAGATTGTTTGACTTCTCGGTATGCAAGAGGAAGACTTATTTTGGGTTGGAGGTAGTACTTGTGTGGAAGTATTCCTGTGTTCCTGGAGCAGATGGTGCTGTTTATTTGGTTCCACTGTTGCTACACATTTACTGTTTGAGTCTTTGGGAACTGTAGTCTGTGATTCCAATATGTTCAGTACGCTACTTATTGCCTTTGCTATTTTGTGAAGTTTGTTAGGTCTGGTGGTGTGCACGCTGTTATTTTTCTATTGGTGTGAATACCAGCTTTTAGTTGCTTCTTCATAATAAAATTATATAAGGTTATCTAATTTCTTGCTGTGCTGCTAATAATACTCACTCCCTCCTTAAAAGAGGCATATTGCATCTTGGAATAAGTTAAAAGTTTGTATATGTTGACAAACAATTAATGAAATTTTAGGGATGTTCTATTGTATAAAAATCATACAATTAGATTCGTATTCCAAAGTTGTTTCAAACTATATTGGTCTTGTAGCTATCAATAATATATTTTGAGAAAAATAGTTAAAAGTCTGACCGGTCTAAAATAAAATATGTGCCTTGTATTGTTGAATTGTAGCTTGGTGATGCTTTCTTCTAACTGTACCTGATCTGATATCCAAAAATTTCAGGTACCACATGTGCCACTGTTTTGACAAAAGCAATATTTACTGAGGGGTGCAAATCTGTCGCGGCTGGAATGAATGCAATGGATTTAAGGCGTGGAATCTCAATGGCTGTTGATGCTGTTGTGACCAATCTTAAGAGCATGGCCAGGATGATCAGCACTTCAGAAGAAATTGCACAGGTATATCTGCAAGGCTCTAGTTACTTTATTTTGTTCTTATCATGTCCATCCCTCTCTCTCTCTCTCTCTCTCAATTCTCTCTCTATCCTGTAAAGGTGGGTACAATATCAGCAAATGGGGAAAGGGAAATTGGTGAGCTTATTGCCAAGGCTATGGAGAAGGTTGGCAAAGAGGGTGTGATCACTATTGCGGTAAGTTAAAACCAAAGCTTACCTGAGATACCTTTTTAGGCTATTCCTCTACGGACCCTTCTGTTTCCACTGTATGATTAGTCCACTTGCACTAGTATCTAAACCTTACGGTCCAACACTGAGGATAAGTTGGCTCATGCACACAGCTTCAGTGATTCTAATTGTCTACAACTCTACATGGTTCTGTTTGTGAGGTGTACTTGTGCTGATAAATGCACATTGTGATTGTTTCCTTGTTTGGCCACGTCACAACGTTAGTTATAGAAATATTTCTCAAAAGTTTGGGCCACACCCTTGGTACATGTTATTATAAAAAGATCAATTAATTGCTACAGTGCTGTATGCTTCATTCTTGTCTTTTCTGACTTCCTCAAATTGCTCTTTTCTGCGTTGTGCTGTTTCAATTTACTGATTTAAATGTTCTAAAGGACGGCAACACCCTTTATAATGAGCTGGAAGTTGTGGAGGGTATGAAACTTGACAGAGGTTACATCTCTCCGTACTTCATTACAAACTCAAAAACCCAGAAATGTGTAAGTGCCCTTTACCTCTATATATGTTTCTCTGAGACCTTTGGTTGTGTACACCACAAGAATATCTTAGTTGTACTTTTTGTGTCACAGGAATTGGACGACCCATTGATCTTAATTCATGACAAGAAGGTTACAAATATGCACGCTGTGGTGAAGGTTTTAGAAATGGCTCTAAAGGTAATCTGTTTGCTCTCATTTAGCGGTAACAGTATTGGTATCATTGTGGCCTTTACTGATTCATTTTTTTTTCATTCTTTGCTTGGAACAGAAACAAAAGCCTCTACTGATTGTTGCAGAAGATGTGGAAAGTGAAGCTTTGGGCACTCTCATTATTAACAAGCTTCGTGCAGGCATCAAGGTAGGTTGGTTCTGTCAAGTTTCTGTGTTTGGTACCATTTCTGTAGTTCTAATTGGAACGGTGTTCAGGTCTGTGCTGTCAAAGCTCCTGGTTTTGGAGAAAACAGAAAGGCAAACTTACAGGACCTCGCTATCCTTACTGGAGGAGAGGTAGGCTTCACAGTTGTTTCTGTTGTGCATTTTGTTTCTTTGTATAATTCAAAATAGCATGTCTGATATCTGCGTTTATCATGATTCAGGTAATAACTGAAGAGCTAGGAATGAACCTTGAGAATGTTGAGCCTCACATGCTGGGTACATGCAAAAAGGTATAATAGAGGATTTAATAGTATTGTATTTTCTATTTTCTGACATGTTCATTGATTCTTGTACTTTGATATTACTATTTTATGTGCTGAATGACTTCTTTTCAATGCAGGTTACCGTCTCTAAGGATGACACTGTTATTCTTGATGGAGCTGGAGACAAGAAGTCTATTGAAGAGAGGGCAGATCAGGTTCATGCAATATTACTCTTATTGTGTGCTTACTTAAATTGCTTCTAACTTTCTGGTTCTGATAATTTATGGATGTTGCAGATTAGATCAGCAATTGAGAATAGCACTTCAGATTACGATAAGGAAAAGCTCCAGGAGCGGTTGGCAAAGCTCTCTGGAGGTGTTGCTGTACTGAAGGTGAGGTTATTGACCTATGTATTTACTAATGACAGATTACATGTTTCAAACAGTTTTGTTTTCTATAGTAATAACTGTTACCTGTGGCTGTCTGATATTTGCTGATTTTGTGCCTGTGTGCCTCCTTTCCTAGATTGGAGGAGCCAGCGAAGCAGAAGTTGGTGAGAAGAAGGATAGAGTGACAGATGCACTGAATGCTACTAAAGCTGCCGTTGAAGAGGGTATTGTACCAGGTAATGTATCATTTAGAGTGGCAGAGTGCATGGGACGTTTATGCTGATTTCCTTTGTGTTAGTTACTCCTACTGATTTCCTGTTGCGTCAGTATGCCTAATAGTCTATCTTTAATTGTATATGCAGGTGGTGGTGTTGCTCTTCTCTATGCATCGAAGGAGCTTGATAAATTGCAGACAGCGAACTTTGATCAGAAGATTGGTGTTCAAATCATTCAGAATGCTTTGAAGGTCCAGGGGGAATAAAAATTGGAATTTTTTTCCAGACTTGTACGGTTTTTAACTGTGTGGTAAGCTGAGTGGAATATTTTATATGCAGACACCTGTACACACCATTGCCTCCAATGCTGGGGTGGAGGGAGCAGTAGTTGTGGGCAAGCTTTTGGAGCAAGGAAATACTGACCTGGGTTATGATGCTGCTAAAGGTATGATGTCTCAGCATTTGCCTGTCAATTCTCAAACGTGATCAGATGCTAAGGGTGGGGATTTTTGTACATATGTTTGCTGATATGTCATGAATACTGTACAGGCGAATATGTTGACATGGTGAAAGCTGGTATCATTGACCCACTAAAGGTGATCAGAACTGCTTTGGTGGATGCTGCTAGGTAAACTGACCTGTTTTTTTAACTGTTATTTTGAACAGTAGGAAGTTATCAACTAGTTTCCACGATGAACTATCAGCCAACAGCCAACAATGGTGAGGTTGTAATGTTCAAAATGGCTATTGAATTGGCAACAATTTGTTCAGCTGGTCTTGATGACCTAAATTTGTTAATTTGAACTTAGGTATTGCTGTCTGCTTTTTATCCTGCTGTTAACAAGTTTGCCCTCACATCTTGCAGTGTGTCGTCCCTGATGACCACCACGGAATCCATAATTGTAGAGATCCCCAAGGAAGAGGCACCGGCTCCAGCAATGGGTGGCATGGGTGGAATGGACTACTAAGACCAGCACACCCACGATACACATGAAAGCAGAGACTTTTTTTTTGGTGGTGCAAGTTCATCTCTACTGTATTTTGGTCGATGATGAGTTGGTTGTCAGGCTGATACAATTTTGAGTCTGCGGACGTAGGACCTCTCAATAGCACCAAACGGAGCTATAGTGTGGGAATAATAAATATGAACAGTAGTTCTTTGAGATCTGAAGCTGTAGATCAAGATTGGATTCTGACGCCTTGTGCCGAACCAACTGTAGTCTGATAATACATTTTTTTGGCTGAGGTAAAATCGGATTGCCGTTCTGTTTTGTCATTGTCGGACAGATCTTGTGCTTCTATGCTACGATCCAATAGTCGGGCACGTCAGATTTAGTAGTTTTCAGCTGGATGAGAGATCAGCTTGGAGCTACATGTACACGGTCATTGTCATTAGACTTTGGTAGAGCAGTATGCACGGCATGATAGCGTGCATCTGCATCACAAAGATTAGCTCTAGAAATCACAAAGATTAGCGCTAGTTACAATCATAAACTGTAGTACTGAGCTAACTGTCATCGATGGCACACGGGATAGAGAGATGGCACACGGGATAGAGAGGAAGAAGGCCTATGGAGAAGAGAGCACGACATGTTTTATTATTTTGATGATAAGAAAAATATTGTGCGTTGTTGTATGTAAGGGGCCTTGGTATTCTACGACTTGAGGTTTGTTTGGTATGGTTTTTGGATGATTTCGGCTCTGCCACTTTTCATCCCTATCCATCCACTGTAGACGAGACCAGAGCCGCTGTACAACAATGTGCTACAGTCACGAGCTGGAGAGCCTAAAAGGCAAAGGGAAAGGGAGCCAGGCCAAAGAAGGCTCTAGTCTCCAAACTAGCTGATCTGCTGCTGATGTCGCTGCCGTACGTGCTCCTCGCCGCACTTGCACAGCCTGCGGCTAGCGCGTTGCTGTCACGGCCGGTCGGCGGTCGGCGACGCGACGTCTCGGATTGGTATCAGGATCAACCTGGCGGCGGCCGGGCAAAAGAAGTGGTTAGGGGCTTTAGTGCTAGGGCGAATGGCCTGAAAATTGAGGTGCCATGGGATTAGATTAGGCGAGCCAATGCTGCCAAGTGCCAAGCAGGACGAACGATAGGCGTCACTACTTCCTAGCCTGGCCGTCTACAGACTATACAGGTTACGCCACAGCGTGTACCGTTCCGTTCGCCGACGGTGCAGACTTGCAGTGCAGTGGAGGCAAAACCCCTGCTGCCTGCTGGGCGGGGTAGTGGCGTGCAGCGTGTGCTGCTCCGAATTCGAAGAAGGCAAACACAAAAGGCTGGGCCGCGGATTGCCCGATCGTCGATCGGTCACGCATGGCTGTACATGTCCCGATGCGTACATGCAGAGCTAGCTAGGAATGCGGCAAGACATGCTCACACCAGTCACCGATCCTGGCGTGATTCCATCCACTTTTGAGGTGCCAGCCGCATTATCTTCATCAGCAAATGCACTTTGAAACTACTCTAGTAGGACGTCTAGATTTGCTTGGGCCAATCTGAATCTAATACATGGATGGAACTAACACGTGGCAGATTCATTCATTCTGCCCCGCCGGCGACCGGGGGCAGAGTATAAAATGAAGTTCCAGAGAAGCCGATGAAAAATCACAGCTTGGTCCATTTGCGCCTGGTGACAACGTACTTTTCCTTTTGGATTTGGAAGCGCACCGTACCGTCAGTTTTCAGGTGGTGCAGTGCTTCCGCTTTCATTCATCCAATGAACTCAAGCCCTTGTTGTTGTGTGTTCTGAATGAAATAAAGAAAGAAAGAAAGAAAGGAGATAATAAAGCCAGAGTAACTCGTCAGAACTGCCGGAACTGGCAAGTATTTAAGGACCTGGACCTATCTTAGGGCCGTTCTTTTATCTCTCATCACTGGTGACCAGAAAACAATCGGAGGTTAATGAGGGGTCGTACGAGCGATCAGTAACGACATATGATGGGCTAAACACGAGGCTTAGTTAGTTTGTTGTTTCTCAGTAGTAGGGTGGTTGTTCCACGGTCACATCTCACGGGCAAAAGACATAGGAGATGCAAGTACCAACGATCGATCTTAAAGCTCCGGTAGAAATAAATAGCTGCTATTCCATAAAAAATTGTGAGTGATGGCATTCTAATCTACACGTTCGAGAGAATTAATTACGTCATCTTAAATAATCCTGAATTGTATATATGCGTGATTACATAAGAGTAGTACAACTTACTCCGTACTGATCGGGAAAGGTATAGTGTGTATGAAGGAACGTGCAAGCAGCAGCTTTGGAGGTTAATTTATGAGTGAAGCGCGGAGCAATTCAATTAGTTTCATGCGGTGGTGCGCATGCATCTAAGATTGTGGCTCGATTAATTCCGTCCCATCGGATGCGACCATTCTGCTGCCCCACGTGAGCAATGCCAATGCTAGCTATATAAACAGCCCTGGAGCTGCACCCTGCAGGTGGCGTTGTGCATGAAGCCAGAATCCATGATTGAACGCTTCACCTACTCCAAGGACCGATCGATGAGCAGGAGCGGCAGCGCCTCCTTGTCCTTGTTGGCGGCCGTGCTGCTGGCCGTGGGCATGCTGGCGAGGCCGTCGGAGTGCGCGCGCGCCTTCTTCGTCTTCGGCGACTCGCTGGTGGACAACGGCAACAACAACTACCTCACGACCACGGCGCGCGCCGACTCGCCGCCGTACGGGATCGACTACCCGACGCACCGCCCCACGGGGCGCTTCTCCAACGGCAAAAACATCCCCGACATCATCAGTACGGCCGGCCGGTTTCCTCTCTCTCTCTCTCTCGTATGTGGTGCTGCCACGTACGCGCGCGCTAACTACTCCGTGCATGCATCTGTCATGGATGCAGGCGAGCACCTCGGCGCCGAGCCGACGCTGCCGTACCTGAGCCCCGAGCTCCGCGGCCAGAAGCTGCTGGTCGGCGCCAACTTCGCGTCAGCCGGCGTCGGGATCCTCAACGACACCGGCTTCCAGTTCGTGAGTAGTGCTGGTCGTCGTGCCCAATCCATCAGGAACTCTTATATATATTTGATTTGAAGACCCATGCATGCATATGCAGGTGGACATCATCAGGATGAGCCGGCAGCTGCAGTACTTCGGCGAGTACCAGGGCAAGCTGCGCGCGCTGGTGGGCGCGGCCCGGGCGCGGCAGATGGTGCGCCGCTCGCTGGTGCTCATCACGCTCGGCGGCAACGACTTCGTCAACAACTACTACCTCGTCCCCTTCTCCCTGCGCTCCCGCCAGTTCTCGCTCCCGGACTACGTCCGCTACATCGTCTCCGAGTACAAGAAGATCCTCATCGTGCGCACGAGTTCACTCGATCGATCTCTCTGACTGCTTGCATTGTTATGGTGTCTCTGACTGCTGCACGCGTGCATGCATGCAGAGGCTGTACGCGATGGGTTGCCGCCGCGTGCTGGTGACGGGCACGGGTCCCCTCGGGTGCGCGCCAGCGATCCTGGCGCAGCGCAGCCGCAACGGCGAGTGCGCCGCGGAGCTGATGCGCGCGGCGTCGCTCTTCAACCCGCAGCTGGCGCGCGCCCTGGACCAGCTCAACGCGCGCTTCGGCGCTGGCACCTTCATCGCGGCCAACGCGTTCCGCGTCCACTTCGACTTCGTCAGCGACCCGGCCGCGTTCGGATTCGCCACGGCCAAGGAGGCGTGCTGCGGCCAGGGCCCCCACAACGGGCTGGGGCTGTGCACGGCGGCGTCCAACCTGTGCGCCGACCGGAGCAAGTACGTGTTCTGGGACCCGTACCACCCCACGGAACGCGCCAACCGGTTTATCGTCAGCCAGTTCATGTCCGGCTCGCTCGACTACGTCAGCCCCATGAACCTCAGCACTGTCCTCCAGATGGACGCCACGTTGGACTAGAGACAGGCCTGATCCCCAGACGAAACAACCAATGCAAGCCTGCCTACGTCGTTTGTATCTGTGACTGACCCGTATGTGTGTGTGTATGATGATTAAGGACTCTTAATGATGATCACATAAACAACATATATACTGTGAGTTCATTATTAAAAAAACATACTCCCTCCGTACTAAAAAAAATAAAGTCGTTTTGACAGTGACAGGTCTCCGAAGCATAACTTTGACTACTTATTTTTATAAAGATATTTATCAAAAAGTGATATATGTAAATTTTTGTGAAAGTATTTTTCAAGACAAATCTATACATATGGTTTTTACATTTTTAAACTCAACAACTTAAAAGTCATTCATGATTTATATTCCCAATGTTTAACCTAAGTCTTGTCCAAAACGACTTTATTTTTTAGTATGGAGGAAGCATGTACTGTGAGTTTGGGTGTGTGGTTCTGATTTATCCATGTTTACTTGGGATGATGTGTCAAATGCCGAGTACTTGTCTAATGTACATGCCGAAAGAGAAGAATTGGAACCACCGCCACAATAACAAAGCCTTTTAGTCCAAAACAAGTTATGTAGGCTAGAGTTGAAACCCAACAGGAGCCCCTATTCATGGTTCAGGCAACTTTTCAAACACTCCTATTCCAATAAAGATCTCTAGGTATATCTCAACCTTTCAAATATCTTTTTATTGTCTCCCCATGTCAGTTTCGGTCTTCCTCTACCTCTCCCCACAATGGTATCTCGACTTAGGACTTCACAATGTACTGGTGCCTGTGAAGGTCTCCTTTGTACATGGCTAAACCACCTCAAATGATGTTGGACAAGCTTTTCTTCAATTGGTGCTACCCCTAGACGATCACGTATATCATCGTTCCGAACTCGGTCAATTCTTGTGTGACCACAAATCCAGCGCAACATATGCATTTCTGCGACACTCATTTGTTGGGCATGTCGTCTTTTTGTAGGCCAACATTCTGCTCCATACAACATAGCGGGTCTAATCGCCATTTTGTAAAACTTGCCTTTAAGCTTTTGTGGTACCCTCTTGTCACAGAGAATGTCAGATGCTTTTAGCACCACTTCATCCACTCTGCTTTGATCCTATGTCAAACGTCTATATCAGTATCTCCATCCTTATGTAGCATCGATCCTAGATAACGGAAGGTATCTTTCTTAGGCACCACTTGACCTTCTAACCTCACCTCTCCCTCCTCATGTGCAGCGTTGCCAAAGTCGCATCTCATGTATTCTATTTTAGTTCAACTTAATCTAAAACCTTTGGACTCAAGGGTCTGCCACTGCAACTCCAGGTTCCTATTTACTCCTGCCTGACTTTCATCAACTAGCACTACACCATGTGTCGGTGCGAAATGTGGCCGACAAGTAAATATTTGTAGTTTTGCCGTGCGTTGTGATTTGATGTGGCCTAGCACTCAATGACATATGATTTATACTGGTTCAAGCAACGGGCCCTACGTCCAGTTGAGGTCGGTCGGTGACTTTATTCCTGAGCCTAGGTGCTCAAAATTTGATGTGGGGTTACAAACGAATAGGGAATGAGAAGGGGGGGGGGGTGTTAGAGGCCCGGTCGGACTCTAAACCGAGTGGCCGAGAGTGACGGGGGTTCTAACGTATGCTCAGTATTAGAGCGTATGCTCTGTGTGTCTCTAAAGCTTGTTGAGCTGCTGTGTTCTCGAGTCATCGAGAGAGTTTTCGAGAGAGAGAGAGAGAGCCTCTTTTTTCAGGAGAGAGCGCATCCCCTTTTATAGTTAAAAGGGATGGCCTTACAAGTCAGAGAGAAAGAGAGAAAGTGTATACGTGTGCTGCCTAGTCGTGTTGCTCACGCCATCGGGTACGGGATGGCTGCCAGCGCCCACAATACTGTTTATGCCCAGACGCGTCTGGCAGGCTCTACCGTGTTTGCCTGGTATGGCAAACGTCGGCGCCCACAATACTGTTTGTGGTCTGACACGTCTGGAAGGTTGTATAGAGTCTGTCTGTCATGACCTAGAGGCACCGTCTTGCAGGTGCACAGGGTATGGCAGGGTACAGTCCTCGGTATTGCGGTTGACTTGAGCGCCTTACCTTATCTGCTTCACCTACTCCCCAGGCCCACACTGAGCGGGCATCCCCGGTCGGTCGTTCCCAGTTGTCCCCGACCGTGTCGGTCGGGAAAGAGTAGCGAGCAGAGGTCCGGTGTATCCTTGGTCGGAGAAAGAGGTCGGGCGAGGCGGAGCCCGTGACCCAGAGGTCGGGCGAGGTGGAGCCCGCGATGAGTGCGGGGCCTGCCCCTAGAGGTCGGAGGTGCCGGTCGGGTACCGGATCGTGGTCTTCGCCTATTATTGTGTATCTGGGCCGGCCCAGGTGTGTGCTGTCGTTGCGCCGCCTGCTGGGCCGAGTTTTGTAAGGAAGCGGGTCCATTGGGGACCCCGGGTTTATGAACCCGACAGGAGCCCCCGAGCCGCTTTGGGACTTCTGTGAAGTCATGAAGGGGCTGTTATTGGAACTTTGGTGTTTTTCCCTTGGTTTGTTGTACCGCGTAGGGTAACCGGGTAGGATTTAGGCACCCAGCCTCTATGTGGAGGACTGGCAAAGTGGATACGAGCATCCAGCCTCCATGGGGAGGACTGGTGAAGGCCGCGGAGGTGCACCGGAGGGATATTGGCACCCAGCCCTTGAGGAAGGGATTGGCGAAGGCCACGGAGGCGCGCCATGTAGACATAGGCGCCTAGCCCCTGAGGAGGAGACTCGCTAGGAATATGTTTTCCACCGGGTGTGCGCGAGCGCATCTGGTGGGTGTAGCCCCTGAGCCTGTGGCCGACTGGGGAGTCGGTCGGAGGCTAAGCACCTTGGTACTCTTTTTTGGGGCTGTGGACTCTTGTGTCTCTTCCGATCAGGGTGTTCGCCAGTGTATGTTCCGATCACAACCTGTGCGGTCGACTGGACTCTCGAGTCGAGGTCGGGTGGCCCGAGCCCCTGATCCCAGTTGGGCTCGGTCGAGTTTCGTGCGTCACCCTGTCCACGGTTTCCACAACCGAAGGGGTTGAGCTAACGTCGCTTGCCTCGATGGCTCGAGTGACGCGCTCGGTGAGCTTATTAACGGGCATGTTCGAGTTTAATCTGGGTCCATCATTCGTAATGGGGTCGGCATAGCCGTCATGTGGCATTCCACTGCTCCTTAACCCACCTCTCGGCAGATGCCTGAGCCATTCCAGAGACCGACTCAGGTGGCCCGCTGGCCTCCCCTCGATGGAGATTCTGTGGGCATGGCTCGAGGTCAGGATCGAACGAGAAGGTTGAGATGACCCTATCCGCTTCTTAGCGGATTGGGCGAAGGCTCCCCGTTCAGGAGCGACGAGGATTGGGGCTGACATCAGTGATGCTTTGAGGCTTTCTAATGCCTACTGTGCCTCCTCTGTCCAGACGAATGCGTCTGTCTTCTTGAGAAGTTTGTAGAGAGGCATACCCCATTTGCCTAGTCGGGAGATGAACCGGCTCAGGGCGGCCAGACAGCCGGTGAGCCTCTGTACGCCCTTGACGTTGCGTATAGGGCCCATGTTGGAGATGGCCATGATTTTTTAGGGGTTGGCTTCGATGCCGCGCTCGGACACGATGTATCCGAGCAGCTTCCCCTTCAAAACCCCAAAAACACAATTTTCAAGATTTAATTTAATGCTGAACCTTTAGAGGTTCACGAATACGACGGCCGAGTTTGCGATCAGGTCGCTAGCTTGAGCCATTTTCACCACTATGTCATCAACATAGATGACAATTGTTGGTTTTGGCCACTCGACTTGGTTAGGTTGGTTGGACGGGTCGATTTGGTCGACGAAGCATCGCTGCATGCACCGTTGATAGGTGGCGCCAGCATTCTTCAGACCGAAAGGCATGGTTATGTAACAGTACGAACCATATGGGGTGATGAAAGAAGTCATGACTTGATCGGACTCTTTCATCGTGATCTGGTGGTAGCCTGAATAGACATCCAGAAAAGAGAGGATTTCGCATCCTGAGGTGGAGTCAACTATCTGGTCTATGCGTGGCAAAGGAAAATGGTCCTTTGGACACGCCTTGTTGAGGCCAGTATAATCAACACACATTCTCCATTTCCCATTCTTCTTTTTTCACAAGAATAGGATGAGCTAGCCAGTCGGAGTGGTATACCTCTTTGACGAATTCGGCTGCTAGAAGTTTGGCGATCTCCTCGCCTATGGCCCTACGCCTCTCATCATCAAAGCGACGCAGGTGTTGCTTGGCGAGCTTTGAGCCTAGGGCGATGCGTAGTGCGTGGTCGGCAACCTCCTTTGGTATGCCCCTGCATGTCGGAAGGCTTCCATGCAAAGACATCACGATTTGCACATAGAAAGTCGGCGAGCTCGCTTTCCTATTTGGCCGGGAGCTTGGTCCTGACCTGAACCGTCTTGGTCAGGTCAGTGGGGTCGATCTCTAGTGCCTTGGTTTCCTCGGTCGGATGGAAGGCATTTGAGGAGGTCAGCTCGTTGCAGTCGGGGACTGCTGGAGTCATTGAATTCCTAAGCTCCGGGAGCTTGGTGGAGTTGATGACGGCGGTGGCGAGCTCGTAATGCTCGTGATCGCACGTGTAGGTGTGTGAAAACGTGCTACCCATGGTGATGACGCCATTCGGTTCTGGCATCTTCAGCTTGAGGTAGGTGTAGTTGGGGATCGCCATGAACTTGGTGTAGCATGGCTCCCCAAGATGGCGTGGTAGGACCCCGGAAAGTCCACCACCTCAAAGGTCAGGACCTCAGAGCAGAAGTTGGCTCGGTCACCAAACATGATGGGCAAGTCGATATGCCCGAGTGGGTACGCTTGTGTCCCTAGGATCACGCCATGGAAGGGAGAGCTCACTGTGCAGAGCTCCGACCGGGGATGCGTATGGCATCGAGGGTGTCGACATAGAGAATATTGAGGCCGCTGCTTCCGTCCATCAGCACCTTGGTGAGGCGCTTCTTGCGGATGATGGGGTCGATGATGAGTGGGTAGCGACCCGGTCGGGCGACATGGGAAGGATGGTCTCTCTGATCAAAAGTGATCGGGGAGTCTGACCAGCTAAGGAAAGAGGGGATGGCTGACTCAGCGGTGCATGCCTCTCTATAGCGTACCTTGTGCTGGCGCTTGGAGTGGATGACATCGGATCCCCCAAAGATCATGAGGCATTCCTCGGGGTCAGGGAAGCCATCTTCATCCTTGCCCACCGTGCCTCCCTTCTTGGCTGCCTCCTCCTTGCCTTTCCCTTCCTTTGGCTTGACGGTTTGCCACAGGAAGCACTTGAGGAGCTCACAGTCCTTGTAGAGGTGTTTGACAGGATAGGCGTGGTTGGTGCGTGTACTTTTCGTGAGCCTGTCGAAATGGTCGGGCTAGCCCTGCTGGGGCTACTTGACCGTGCGGTCGGCCGCGGCGACCAAAGCTGGGTTGGCCGGTCAATGCCGATCCTTCTTATTCTTCTTGCCCCTTTGTGTGGAGGAGCCCTCGCCTTGGTCCTCATGCTTGGTCTTGCCCCTATCCCGACTACTGCTGAAGACCGCCCCGACCGCCTCCTCGCTGAAGGCGTGGTTTGTGGCGATGTCAAGCAGGTCGCGGGTAGTACGGGGCTTCACATAGCCGAGCTTGTGGATCAGGGACTTGCAGGTTGTCCCAGAGAGGAACACGCTGACGACGTCTGCATCGACGACATCAGGAAGGGAGTTGCACTGCTTTGAGAACCTATGGATGTAATCCCGCAGAGGCTCGTTGGACTCCTGCTGGCAGCTCTTGAGGTCCCAAGAATTCCCAGGATGGACATAGGTCCCCTGGAAATTTCCGATGAAGACCCTTGTGAGATCCACCTAGTCACGGATGTTATCGAGTGGAAGGAATTCGAGCCATGCTCGAACATGCTCCCCCACACAGATGGGGAGGTACTGGATGATAAAGTAGTCATCATCCACTCCTCTGGCTCGGTAGGGGAGCCAGAAGTCTTTAAGCCATATACCAGGGTTCTTCTCCCGGGTGTACCTGGCGATGTTGGTGGGTGGTCGGAAGCGCTGTGGGAACGACACTTTCTGGATGTGGTGACCGAAGGCCCATGGCCCTGGGCCATCAGGGTTGGGGCTCCGGTCATTGCACTCCTCGATGGTCAGGCCAGGGACCGTGCCACCTGCTCTTGCCGCCACTCGATGGATGCCATCATCATGCCAGGCGTGGTGTCGATTGTTGATGATGCTGCGAGCGTCACAGTTCAGCTCGAGCCATTCACGCACAGGTAGTCGGTGTGAAGCGAGCACCGGGACGGGCTGTGGTCTAGCCGTGGCTTCCTGCCCCATGCTCTGCAACTGCTGCGGTGAGTGGATGGAGCGATTCGACTGGTGCGGCCCCAGACCCTTGGTTGGGCAAGAGGCCACGAGCCGGTGTCATGACGTGGAGCTCTCCGCCTGCTGAATGGCGGTGATCTCCACCAGGGCCCGGAGGTTCCAGTGGATTGCTTGCTCCTAGGGGTCAGCAGGCTCTAGGAGGCCGCGTAGAAGCAACGCCGCAGCAGCGATGTTCTAGCCAGCCTAAGAAAACTAAGGGGGGGGTCATCCCCTCCATCTAGTATGTTACACTAGACCTGACGGGCGTGACCCCGAGCGCTGCTCACCGGGTTACGCGCATGTGGTGCAGTGTGCTGCGCCGAGCGCGCCAGCGCAGGTGGCGACTGGCTCTGCCGCCTTTGTCGTAACTCCTCGATGTGCTCCTACGCACGTGCGAGGGCCTTCGCACGGGGGTCCGAAGGGGTGTGAGTCTATAGAGACTCCACTACCACCTGGTGGCTGTCCTAGGGCGTCTGCCATAGCACACTCCTAGGATAGAGGATGGCTAGGTGCCATGACGTCGCCGATGCTGGAGCCATCGCTTTTGACCTCGTCATCGACGAGGTAGTGAAAGGAGGCAGGAGCGTAGCCTGCCATCCCCACAAACTCGGACGTGAGAGGGGATGGCATCAGCATCCTTTGGAGCCCCCACACGCACGCGTCCATGGGGGACGCGAAGCCGTAGGAGAACCGGTCGCACGGCGGTCATGGTGGGGACAACGAGGTCCCTCCAGAGAGTCAGTGGAAGTTGTTAAATAGTGAGTAAAGAACAATATGTACATCACTCACCGTGGGGTTTGAGCCTGGCATGGGCTCGAGGCGAAGCGCAAGTGTCTTAATGTTAAGGTCGTTGAGTTGCCCGGGGCCAGTGGAGGGCGCTCCTCCTCCTCCAGTGGATGCCGGGACTAGCGCCTCCTCGCGAAGGTGGAGTACGCCGAGCTGGTCAGCGACGAAGTCCAGGCTTCCGAAGAGTAAAGTCTAGAGCGGCTCGAAGACGGGAGGAACCCACATCCCAACAGGTGGGAGAGTGGGAAACTCCAGTGAGCTGAAGCAAATCATATTGCTCGAGCCCGCCATGCTGAAGATGGTGGAAAGATGGGTCATCCTATGACCAAAAGCGTGAACGCACGACGTCCTCCCCACGGACGGCGCCAACTGTCGGTGCGAAATGTGGCTGATAAGTAAATATTTATAGTTTTGCCATGCGTTGTGATCGGATGTGGCCTAGCACTCAATGATATAGGATTTATACTGGTTCAGGCAATAGGCCCTACGTCCAGTTGAGGTCGGTCGGCGACTTTATTCCTGAGCCTAGGTGCTCGAAGTTTGCTGTGGGGTTACAAATGAATAAGGAATGAGAAGGAGGGTGTTAGAGGCCCGGTCAGACTCTGAACCGAGTGGCCAAGAGTGACGGGGGTTCTAATGTATGCTCAGTATTGGAGCGTATGCTCTATGTGTCTCTAAAGCTTGTTGAGCTATTGTGTTCTCAAGTCATTGAGAGAGTCTTCGAGAGAGAGAGGGAGCCAGCCTCTTTTTTTAGGAGAGAGCGCATCCCCTTTTATACTTGAAATGGATGGCCTTACAAGTCAGAGAGAAAGAGAGAAAGTGTATACGTGTGCTGCCTAGTCTTGTTGCTCACACCATCGGGTACGGGATGACTGCCAGCGCCCACAATACTATTTATGCCCAGACGCGTCTGGCAGGCTCTACCGTGTTTGCCTGGTATGGCAAACGTCGGCGCCCACAATATTGTTTGTGGTCTAACGCGTCTGGAAGGTTGTATAGTGTCCGTCTGTCATGACCTAGAGGCACCATCTTGTAGGTGCATAGGGTATGGTAGGGTACGGTCCTCGGTATTGCGGTTGACTTGAGCGCCTTACTTTATTTGCTCCGCCTACTCCCTAGGCCCACACCGAGCGGGCATCCCCGATCGATCGTTCCTAGTTGTCCCCGACCATGTTGGTCGGGAAAGAGCAGCGAGCAGAGGTCTAGTGTATCCTTGGTCGGAGAAAGAGGTCGGGTGAGTGTGGGGCCTACCCCCTGAGGTTGGAGGTGCCAGTCGGGGACTGGATCGTGGTCTTGGCCTATTATTGTGTATCTGGGCTGGCCCAAGCATGTGCTGTCGTTGCGCCGCCTGCTGGGCTAAGTTTTGTAGGGAAGCGGGTCCATTGGGGACCCTTGGTTTATGAACCCGACACCTTGGGATGTCCCCTGGAATGTCCCTTGTCACTTCATCCATTACCAAGGCAAAGAGATATGGGCTCAAGGCTGACCCTTGATGATGTCCTATTTTAATTGGGAAGTAATCTATGTTACCATCATTTGTTCGGACACTAGTCATGGCATTGTTGTACATGTCCTTGATGAGGGTAACATAATTTGTAGGGACTTTATGTTTGTCCAATGCCCACCACATAACATACCTTGGTACCTTGTCATAAGCCTTCTCTGAGTCAATGAAAACCACATGTAGGTCCTTCTTCTGCTCTCTGAACTGCTCCATAACTTGTCTTATTAAGAAAATTGCTTCTATGGTTGACCTTCCGGGCATGAAACCGAATTGGTTCATAGATCCCCGCGTCGTTCCTCATAGTCGATGCTCGATAACTCTCTCCCACAGCTTCATCGTGTGGCTCATCAACTTAATTCCCCTATAATTAGTGCAACTTTGGATGTCTCCCTTGTTCTTGTAGATTGGTACCAATATGCTTCTTCTCCACTCCTCAGGCATCTTGTTCGATCGATATATATTGTTGAACATCTTTGTTAGCCATACTATAGCTAAATCCCTGAGACATCTCCACACCTTGATCAGAATACCATCAGGGCCCATCACTTTACCCACTTTCATCCTTTTCAAAACTTCTCTAACCTCCTGCTCTTGGATCCTATGCACAAAGCGCCTATTGGTGTCATTAAACGAGTCATCCAACCGAATGTTTGAGTTCTCATTCTCCCCATTGAATAGCTTATCAAAATACTCTTGCCATCTATGTCTGATCTCATCCTCCTTCACCAAGAGTTGCTCCCTCTCATCCTTAATGCACTTGACTTGGTTGAAGTCCCTCATCTTTATATCACGAGCCTTAGCCATCCTATAGATGTCCTTCTCTCCTTCCTTTGTAATCAAACATTGGTAAAGACCCTCGCAAGCCCACCCCTTCACCTCTCCCACCACTTGTTTTGCAGTCTTCTTTGTAACCTTGTACTTCTCTTTGTTGTCTGCGCACCGGTCCTGGTACAAGCACTTATAGCATTTCTCCTTTTCCGTAATAGCCTTTTGCACATCTTCATTCCACCACCAAGCGTCTTTCAAGTAGTATCCACTTCCTTTGGTCACTCCAAGTACCTCTATCGGCCGCTACCTTCTGAATGCATGTTGCCATCTACTCCCACATGTTGTTTGCATCGCCTTCGTCCTTCCAAGGGCCCTCTTGAATAACTCTTTCCTTGAAGACCTTTGATGCCTCCCCTTCTAATTTCCACCACTTTGTTCTGGCAATCTTGGCTTGTTTAACCCGGCCTATGAGCTCATACCAGAAAGCGAAAGTCAGCCACCACTAGCTTATGCTGAGAAACCACGGATTCACCAGGTATCACCTTACAATCCACACAAGCGCGTTTATCCCCCCTTCTTGTAAGAACAAAGTTAATCTAACTAGAGGAATGGCCGCTCCTATAGGTCACTAAATGGAACTCTCTCTTCCTAAAGAAAGTGTTGGTGAAAGGTCCTAATATGGCTAAAGGGGAGGTGAATAGCCTATAAAAACTCTATAAAATCAATAGAGCAATTTGTTAGTATGCTAAACGGCGAAAAGCAATTTTGCTCTAGCTCTACAAGGGTTGCAAGCCACCTACCCAACAAGTCTAGTTGCTGTGATCAGTAATTCACACAAAACCTAGGTTGCTACTTGCTAAGCTAGTGAGCTCTCAAAGGCTAACTAAAGAGCCTCACTAACCAAACTAACATGCTCTCACAACTAGCTACACTAAAGAGCTTGACACTAGGCAAGAATGTAAAGAAAGTAATACAAGAGAGTCGGGTGATTATACCATCGTGGCAAATGTGATGAACCAATCAATATGAATACTAATCAATCACCGGGAGAAATCCAATCACAGGATGACACACGATTTTTCTCCCGAGGTTCACGTGCTTGCCGGCACGCTAGTCCCCGTTGTGTCAACCAACACTTGGTGGTTCGGTGGCTAATAGGTATGACACACCTAGTCAACACTTGGCGCCGCAAGAACCTACCCACAAGTGAGGTAACTCAATGACACGAGCAATTTACTAGAGTTACCTTTCGGCTCTCCACCAGGGAAGGTACAAGACCCCTCAGAAATCACTGGGAGATGGCCACGAACAATCACCAACTTGTGCTGATGCTCCTTCGCTGCTCCAAGCCATATAAGTGATGGCAACCACCAAGAGTAACAAGAAATCAACAGCCACAACGATCCCCAAGTGCCACTAGATGCAATCACTCAAGCAAATGCACTAGGAATCACTCCCAATCTCACTATGATGATGAATCAATGATGGAGATGAGTGGAAGGTGTTTGCTTTGGCTCACAAGGATGTTTCACTGATGAAAATATGCAAGAGGGTGTGGCAAAGCCGAGCCAAGTCCATTTATAGAGCCCTCAAGGCTCAACTAGCAGTTAGGCCACGGGAAGAGCCATCGGACCCAGCTCCACGGGGCGTCGAAC
The DNA here is from genome assembly GCA_904845875.1 of Miscanthus lutarioriparius. Classification (NCBI taxonomy): domain Eukaryota; kingdom Viridiplantae; phylum Streptophyta; class Magnoliopsida; order Poales; family Poaceae; genus Miscanthus; species Miscanthus lutarioriparius. The sequence continues at coordinate 98,831,265 of CAJGYO010000001.1, forward strand.
CGTCCAACATAGGGTCCGACGCCCTACCGTGGCCACTCTAGAGATGCCACATGTCCCGTTTGAACGAGATGACCATTGCCACCAAAGAACTCACCGTTGGACTTAGCCAGGAGCCACCGTCGGACCTACCGACGCCCTAAGTCTGACTCCTACAAAATTTACACCGAGAGGTCTAGAGGCCGTTGGACCAAGTCTGATGCCTGACCGTCGGACGTAGCTCGGTCCAATGCTCTTCCTTGATCGCTCTTAGGCTGCCACATCGCCTCGCTCACGCGCCCACACGGAGGAATAGTGCGTTTGCACCGTTCGACGCCGCCATGTATCGGGGTTCGACACTGTTTTACCCGCACCTTTGTGCTAGGGTTAGCCATTAGACCCTAGCCAGTCAGGGTCCGATGCTTCCTAAGCCAGGGTTCGACGCCCCTGCTCCTTCTCCTTTTCTTTTTCTAACACTTCAACCACTTCACCCTTGCTTCCAAGATGCTAACCACAGTGTGTAGAACTTGTGTGCATGTGTGTTAGCATTTTTCAAAGCATTTTACAAGGGTTAATTGTTAGCACACTAGGTCCCTAATACATATGCAAGAATCATGTCACCTCGTTGCACTCGTTAACTGTTTAGCCAAAGATTCTCCTCTTTATAGTACAACTATCGATCCTAAATCACTCACACCCTCTATGGTGTCTTGAGTGCAAACCAAAAATGGCTCCTATCAAAATACCTTTGCCTTGAGCCCATTTTTGTTTTTCTCTTTCCTCTTTTCCAAATGTGAAGCACTTGATCCATCTTTTTGTGGCCATCACCTTCACCATGACCATCATCTAGCTCCACCACTTGGATTGGACTACCTTATCTAATTCCCACACTTAGATCAAAGGTTAGTCCTATGTTTCATCAATTATCCAAAACCAAACTAGTACTTTCAATCTCCCCCTTTTTGGTAATTGATACAACCTTTTCACAAAAGATATTCAATAAGATTTTCTTGGATTTATGTTGCTTGCCGAAGCATTTTACCATGTGTAAAGGATATTGACAAGTTTCATAAACCCGAATTGGTAGCATTAGCTCCCCCTACATATGTGGAAAGAGTTTGGATTTGAAAGCTTGCACATATGCATGGATTAGGAAAAGTGGGAGAGTAATGACTACCAAATGATGCTAAGGTGTAAAGAATGGACCTTTGAAGCGTGATACCAATCGGAGTTGCCAATAATACCATCCTTAGCACCATGATTAGTTAGATTTATCTTGCAAAACATAAACACTAGATATCTCATGAGATCAACATTATAAGCAAGGCTCTAGTACCACTTGAAAAGTGAGCAAGGCACATCTAACTATTATCCTATGCATGCTAGTTGTGCATTTCATCAATCAATTCTTACAACTAGCATACACCACACAAGCATGGATATGAAATTTAAAAACTTGTGCTATGCAAGCAAACAGATGTAATGCACATAAAAATGCATCAAACAAGTTTATGAGCTTGCTCCCCCTACTTGTGTGCTTCAAATTTTAATTGATCCCCTTACAATGTCATTTTATTTGTTTGCTCCCCGATCTTACTATCTTTGTGAATTACTTCTCCCCCTTTGGCATCAAATACTACAAAAGATGAGCTCAAATTTTAGATAGGTTGGGGTGAAACCATGTTAGGTGAGGATCATTTTCCTATATTTGGTTCAATCTAGATCACTTGCAAAAGATATTAAACTCGGTTTGATCCAAGGGCAAGCTTCTTCACACCTCATTTCAAGGGTTATCTTGACCATGTTGAGTTAAACACTTATAGCTCATTTTCTAAATTAAACACTAGGTTCACAAGCCCACAAACATGTCATATGCTACCACTAGATCATTTCAAACATAAAAGCAATAGTGGTACCACACAAGCATTAAATCCATTTGATTTTCATGAATGAGCCTAAGACATGATAGGAATGACTAGATGCACTAAATAAGTCCTTAGCAAGGAATGAATGACATGTCAACCAATTTTACCTTGTTTTGCTCGAAGGAGAGGCATGTCATATAAAGGGGGTGCATCAACACATATTTGAGAAGTCAAGTATGTTCAATTTATTCCTTAGCTTGTAAAACCTGTTCTCATCAAGTGGTTTGGTGAAAATATCGGCAAGTTGATCATCGGTGCCCACACTCTCAATGCAAATGTCCCCTTTTTGTTGGTGATCTCTAATGAAATGATGGCATACATCAATATGCTTTGTTCTTGAATGTTGAACTGGGTTGTTGGTGAGCTTCACGGCACTCTCATTGTCACATAGCTATGGCACTTGTTTGAACTTGATTCCAAAGTCACTCAAAGTAGCCTTCATCTAAAGTAATTGAGCACACAACTACCAGCCAAAATGTACTATGCTTCGGCGGTTGAAAGTGCTACACTATTTTACTTCTTTGATGACCAAGACACAAGTGATGTTCCCAATAGTTGATATGTGCCTGATGTGCTCTTTTCTCTCAACTTTGCATCCCGCATAATCAGAGTCCTAATATCCAATTAACTCAAATCTTGCTCCTTTGGGATACCATAATCCAACATTTTGTGTATGCTTCAAGTACCTCAATATTCTCTTGGTTGCCTTCCAATGACTCTCTCTTGGCGAGGCTTGAAATCTAGCTCATATACATACACTAAACATCACATTCGGCCTTGATGCGGTCACATAGAGTAGGCTTCCAATCACAGACCGATACATCTTTTGATCCACCATATTGCCACTAGCATCACTATCTAAGTTTCCATTTGTCCCCATTGGTGTACTAAATAGCTTTAGCATCATCCATTCTAAACTTTTTGAGCATGTCTTTGATGTACTTGCCTTGACTCACAAATGTGCCATTCTTTATTTGCTTGATTTGAAGACCAAGGAAGTAACTAAGCTCTCTAATCATGGACATCTCAAACTCATTTGCCATCATCTTTCCAAACTCCTCACAAAATTCTTGATTGGTTGATCCAAAGATAATGTCATCAACATAGATTTGCAATACAAACAAGTCATTGCCTATCTTCGTGGTGAAGAGAGTGGTGTCAACCTTGCCCATCTTAAATCTCTTAGAGAGTAGGAAATCCCTCAACCTCTCATACCATGCTTTTGATGTTTGCTTCAATCCATACAAAACCTTCTTCAACTTGTAGACATGGTTGGGTTTCTTGTCACCTTCAAAACTGGGTAGTTGCTCAACATTGACTAGCTCATTAATGTACCCATTGAGAAATATACTCTTCACATCCATTTCGTATAGCTTGATGTTGTGGGCACAAGCATAGGCTAATAAGATCCTAATTGCTTCCAATCTTGTAACCAGGGCATATGTTTCTCTAAAGTCAAGACCTTCAACTTGAGTGTAGCCTTGAGCCAATAATCTTGCTTTGTTCCTTACTACTATCCCATCTTGATCTTGCTTATTCCAAAAGACCCACTTTGTTCTAATCACATTATGATCTTTAGACCTCTCAACTAACACCCATACATGATTTCTTGTGAAGTTGTTTAGCTCTTCATGCATAGCATTCACCCAATCAACATCCTTCAAAGCTTCATCTATCTTCTTTGGTTCAATGGATGACACAAATGAGAAATGTTCATAAAATGATGCCAATCTTGATCTTATTTGTACACCTCTTGAAATATCACCAATTATAGAGTCCAATGGGTGATCTCTTGCAACATTGGTTGGTTGGAGCACTTGAACTTGATTGCTTGCACTTTGTTGATCATTTGGTTGAGATGATGTACTAGTCACTTGTTGTTGATCTTGCTCTTTGTCATCACTTATACTAGCTTGATTTTGATCATGAGAACCACTAGCTTGCACATTTGAGTTAGAGAGCACTTGATTCTTGTCATCTTCAACATCAATCACCTCTCTAGGCCTTATGTCACCAATGTCCATGTTCTTCATTGCATTGACCAATTGAGTGCCTCTCACATCATCTAGATTCTTATCTTTCTCTTGGGAACCATTGGTTTCATCAAATTCAACATCATGCATCTCCTCAAGAGTACCACTAGCCAAATTTCAAACTCTATAAGCTTTGCTAGTAGTGGAGTAACCAAGCAAGAAGCCTTCATCACACTTCTTCTCAAGCTCAATCTAGTGCCTTTCTTCAATATGTAGCATTTGCAACCAAAAACCCAAAAGTATGCAATATTGGGCTTCCTTCCATTCAAGAGCTCATATGGTGTCTTCTCCATCATTGGGTGACAATAGAGGCGGTTGCTATAGTAGCAAGCCATGTTGATTGCTTTGACCCAAAATGAATGACTCACATTGTATTCACTCAACATTGATCTTGCCATGTCAATCAAGGTTCTATTCTTCCTCTCAACAAGGCCATTTGATTGTGGAGTGTACTTAGCCGAGAATTGATGTCTAATTTCAAATTCATCACATAACTCATCAACTCTAGTATTCTTGAATTCACTTCCATTGTCACTTCTCACTTTCTTGATGGTTGTTTCAAATTCATTGTGTATTGTCTTGATGAATGTCTTGAAGGTTGTAAACACATCACTCTTATCAACAAGAAAGAACACCTAAGTATATCTAATGAAATCATCTACTATCACAAATCCATATTTGTTTCCACCAATGCTAGTGTATGTGGTTGGTCCAAATAAGTCCATGTGCAACAACTTAAATGCCTTAGATGTGCTCATCATGCTCTTCTTAGGATGTGTCGACACAGAAATTTCGTCCCGTGCCGAGGGCACACGAGCAAGCCGGAAGGGTCTGCTCGATGGAGCTGGAGATCCGCCTAACTTCAGCACAGGGATGGTCGATCCTACACACTCCTCCCAAGATGTGCCAGTCAATTTGACCCTACAATTGACAAGGAGAGAAAGCTAATCAGTAATTTAAGGTGGAACATGCTGGTGTTGCCAGACAGTCCCGAATGTGCGGCTTTGAGAGCCGATATGAAAGGAGATCGACTAAATAGTCGATTCTAGCATATTCATAAGAATAAATTAGTTAAAGCTCATGAGGTTGTGTAAGAAGAATTGGTTATCGTTTAGGATGGATATCATTATTTATACAAATATTAGTCAATGGCAAAAAGATATCAACAATGATTAATTTATACTAAGCCAATGACTGCAAGTAACCGAACCCCTTTTTGTATAAATGAAATAGCTCATCATCATTCAACCATTTAATAAAGATAAATCTAATGAACATATTAGATCTCATCTATCGCTATGACCAGTGGGGCATGAGGCAGAATCATGCAGACCGTAGAAACAACAATAGACTCGACGACCCTAACTTATTACTAATACCAGTGGGGCATGAGGCAGAATCATGCAGTCCATAATACAATAATAAGATCATGGGGCTAACACATCTTTCAACCTATCCCTACTTCAATGATCTCGTGATGTGAACTGTTCGTGAAAGTGCTCGATATTGGCTAAAACAACCGATTCAGGTATAGCGCACAGTTAAGGTCATGCCCTCTCAAGAACAGATCTACCAAATAACGATCCCCACTCCATGGTGCTAATAGTGGGGTGTGAGGCAGAATCACACAAGCTATGATAACGGGCCATGGAACAGTTTTCGCTAGCCAACAGATCTACTCAAGATTAGACACGCCTTAACCGCACGCTATGCATGATCAGGATTGATGTAAAACAGCCGATAAAACATAACTCATCATTTAAAGTGCAGATTAGATCAGTTTAGATTAACAAACGATGGGTTAAATAAGATATAAGGTCGATCTAGATCAATCCTAATCGGGCGAAGTGATATTGCTGTAATTAAATAAATAATGGAAGCAATAAGCAATATCGGTAACTTAATGAATCTATCCGAAGGAACGCCATCCTTAGATAGAGCCGATAACTTGACCTTAATCTAGTTCGAGCAGTGGAGGTCGACCGGATCGATGCATCCTTACTTGAACTAGACAAGAATCGATAACTAGCTTATACCAGAGTTGCAGTGGAGGTCGACCGGATCAATGCAGCCGTACGAACAGAAGTATAAGCCATTACGGTACTTACAGACAAGTAGTGGAGGTTGACCGGATCAATGCAGCCGTACTTGCTGAAGAACTCGCCGAGATCTACTCTACTCCTACTCCTAAGGGGCGGCCAGAGCCGAAAAAAGTAATAACTTGTATTGGATTGATTGTGTATTTCTTACAATAGCCGGGGTTTGATATTTATACCCGGGACCTACGCATGACTCCTATCTAAACACGACTCATCACAATCTTTGGCCATAAGAGAAAACATTCCTAATTTAAGATAACTTGGACTCTAATCTTTCCCTTTTTTTAGAGTCCAACATGCTTTGTCCCGACATCGATCGTAGCCTTTGTCGTTATCTGCTGGTGCTACCTGAAGAAAGCCGATTCCAGTGCTGCATTTGAATCAGCTGGTTCTGATCTGCACACAATTGATTCCTTGATGACATGATCTTTGGAGCTTTCGAGTCCCTATGACTCTTCTTCCAAATTTTGGTGTAAACAGGATGTGTATTACCAACTTGCTTTACGGCTTGACATGCACTACATAGCTTATCCTTCTCAAATGTGACACTGAGAGGTCCAGAGGCCGTCAGACCGAGTCCGATGCCTGACCATCGGACGCAGCTTTGTCCGACGCTCTTCCTCGATCACTCTCAGGCCATCACGTCGCCTCGCTCACACGCCCGCGCGGAGGAACAGTGCGTGCGCACCATCCAACGCCATTGCGCCTACACCTCTATGCTAGGGTTAACAGTCGGACCTAGCCAGGTAGGGTTCGATGCTTCCTAAGCCAGGGTCCAATGTCCCTGCTCCTTCTCCTTTTCTTTTTCTAACACTTCAACCACTTCACCCTTGCTTCCAAGATGCTAACCACAGTGTGTAGAACTTGTGTGCACGTGTGTTAGCATTTTTCAAAGCATTTTACAAGGGTTAATTGTTAGCACACTAGGTTCCTAATGCATATGCAAGAATTATGTCACCAAGTGGCACTCGATAACCGTTTAGCCAAAGATTTCCCCTCTTTATAGTACGATTATCGATCCTCAATCACTCACACCCTCTATGGTATCTTGAGTGCAATCCAAAAATGGTTCCTATCAAAATACCTTTGCCTTGAGCCCATTTTTGTTTTTCTCTTTCCTCTTTTCCAAATGTGAAGCACTTGATCCATCTTTTTGTGGCCATCACCTTCACCATGACCATCATCTAGCTCTCACCACTTGGATTGGACTACCTTATCTAATTCCTACACTTAGATTAAAGGTTAGTCCTAGGTTTCATCAATTATCCAAAATCAAACTAGGGCTTTTAGTTGGCTATCATTAGATCAAAAGGCATAGCAAAGCCTAGGACATCCTCTCCCTCCTGGTTCCAACTACCATAAAAATAACCTCCATGAGCCACCTCAAACCCTACACTTATTGAACCTACATGGCCATTAAGGTCCCCTCCTATGAAGAGCTTCTCGCTACTAGGTACTACTCTAACCAAGCCATCCAAGTCTTCCTAGAATTGCCTCTTAGCACTCTCATCATGGCCTACTTGGGGGGCATAAGCACTAATTACATTTAAGACCATATCACTAACGACAAGTTTGACTAATATGATCCAATCCCCTTGCCTTATCACCTCCACCACCCCATCCTTGAGGCTTTTATCAATCAAAACTCCTACTCCATTTATATTTGAAGTTGTCCTTGTGTACGCCAGAGCTTGAAGCTGGTATTGTCCACCTTCTTCGCCTTCTATCCCTTCCATTTAGTCTCTTGGACGCACAACATATTTACCTACCTTCTAACCGCTGTATCAACTAACTCTTTTAACTTACCCATAAGGGACCCTCTGTTCTAGCTACCTAAACAAATCCTAGTTGGCTCGATTAGCATCCTTACCCTTTGCACCCGTTGAGACTGGTGTGAAGATCATTGCTCATTTTCCACCACACCCAAGTGCTGATGTGGCGGCCACTAAGGATGCGATGACCGAATCCTTGATCACTTGACACCGTGCCCAGATCACAATAGCACGTCATGGGGTTGACGACCCGGCCCTTGCTTATTTAAATCATACTCGGGTTCCGACATGGCACGTCACTAAGAGGATTACGACCCAATGGGATTCTTTTAGGTTTCATCTCCATAAGAGTAGCTAAGTTTTATATTGGCTCGCTGTTGGTATTTCTTAGCATAAGCAGAAAAGTCCACAAGCGCACGGAATTACCGTTGTAGCACTTCACCCTGTGGTAAATAGGGTATCGTATTTCCATGAGGAATGGAAGTGTAAAGGTCTCCTAACTAGTTCACCTAAGATAACAAGAAGAAAGATAGCTTGGGTAGTGAGGTTTTCTAAGGATAGAGAATCTAAGTTAAGATAGCTTTGCCACTATAGACTTATTTCGGGCATCGGCTTATACTTTGTCTGCCAAGTACCTTCGGCTTACAGCTCTACGCCAAACCCAAACATGGGGGATTACAAGGGATGGATAGGGCTATCACCACCTACTGCCTACCCCTCAACCGTGGGGAACAAGGCAAATGAAGGTAGCCACTAGCCTAGACACCATGTCTATGCTATCGACTACTACTCTAGCACGCTAGCAAGGGTTATCCATCTTTATCAGGGCTCTTCTACTAGAGTATCCATCACGGGGATGGACGACGAATCCACAAGAACATATAAATCAAAGATAACTTTTCTTAAGAACTCAGCACCGAAGATAAACACGAACCTTCACTACTATAGATTGACTTATCACTATCGCCACTTTCACTACCGTAGCAATAGAAGCGACTGTGTTTTAATTCCACCACCGATTGGACTGATAGCGAGGCCTCCTAAGGATGGAAACTGGCAGTTGAAACTTCTACCACCGATGGATTAACAATAGATGCGACAGTGGTATTTTCTCAGTCGTATGAAAAGCCGAGCCGACTGGGATACGTGTCATGGCCGTCGGCCCTCCATGACTATTTGGTCTTCCGATGGTAAAGTCAGCGCGAGTTATTTCCCAACTACCCACAACATAGTTGCATCACCATTACTTGTACTTTTCCATCTTTAAGGTTGGCCTATTTAACCAGGGTCTGGATGCACCTCTTAGGCTCAATCCACACACTCTTGAGCTACTGTATCTTTCCTCATCGCGAAGAAGTGCTTTGTCTTCATCTTGGCCGTGAGAGGTGCAAGATGGAGATAAAACACCTCACAAGGATGCTAGTGTTTGGATAAGGCCTTCAAGATTAGGTGCTTTAGATTCCATAATCTAATTGCCTTTCAGGATTGATATGCTGATTTGCATCCCTCGAGCCTCAAAGGTAGCAAGATTATGGAATATAAAGCACCACACTAAGATGCTGGTGCAAGTTTTGCGAGGTGCTCCTTCTCCATCCTTTGTGAGGTGCTGCCGTTGAACAGGAGCTTGACCTTGATGATTGCAGATCTTCTTGCAGATCTTGTTAACAGAAGATCTACGATCATCTAGTTCTCTCCTGTTTAGGGGCTCCATACTTGATTGGGGTGCTTCAAGTTTGCGAGTTGCTCGTTCTTCAAGATTGGGTGCTTTATATTCCATCTTATAGCTCTCACGGTCAAGAAGCAGATCACATCCCTTGACTGTGGGGGTTGCAAGATGGAAGGTAGAGAACCTCATTGAGGGTGAAGTTTTGTGATGTGCTATGTCATTCTTTAGATTCCATAATCTTTATACCTCGAAGGATCTATTGCTTTGTATATGCAAACCGCCGTATGATACGGGTCTGTTATCACGTAGACCTCAATGGAAAATACGTAAATAAGTACTACCGAAGTATTTAATTTGGGTCGATGCTTGATAGCCGAGTCTCACTGGCTCAAAATAGGTGAGAACTAGAGTATCGCCTTTAGAACAAAAAATAACAATAATCTATGGTCCTAGATATAATCTATGGTCCTAAGAAAACATTGTTTACAACATCTTGTGCATGGATGGTCACTGCGATAGCCTCGGTAGCATTAGTGAAGTCTCCAATTAGGTCCTCTTGATCTTCCAGCCGATAAGTGTCCAGAAAACTAGGTTCTAGGTGATGAAGCTCGTGCCCTGAATGCAGTTGCGCTACAGCAGGAGCGGCACCGGCACCATAGCGGACGCCATGAGTTGCCACTTCTCTGGTACAAACCAGGATATCCAGCAGGCGATCTTTAAGAGAAACACCCCTAGCGTTAACTGCTGCAATTGCGCCAAGTGCTGCATGTGGGAGGATCTCATGGCGATTCTCCAGGTCAATCTCCTGGGGACGAGCCTCCTTGATCTCATGATGAGAAGCAGCCAATTGTTCCTCAAGATCTAATAAAAATGAAGGGTTATCGGATAAAGTCACGAATATAAATGCAAAGACTCTTCAAAGAAATTTTACTTGCTGTAACACCCTAGATGTTAGGCTTGCATAATTTGACTTGCATTACATGAGCATGAGCATCAAGCATTCATATATAAGCTTCTACATATGAAACACATGGCTGAAACATATGAAACATGCTTGTTATTTTATGTTTCCTTGTATGTATGGTTATGATCATGAGTGAATATATGTAAATGGTTGATGTTAGTCACTAAAACATCTTAGCTACACTTAGGATGACTAATCGAACAATGTTCATGTAGATCACTTTGTCTAATTAAGCTCCTAAGTGATGATATGCATGTTGACCTGTGAAGTAATTTATGCAACCGATGTATGAAATGCTTGTGTGACCTTAGTAATACCCTAAACATGTTTAGAATGTCATTAGGAACAACTTTGGTATTCATGACTAGGGCTAGTTTGGCCACTAAGTCATAGTTCAAGTGTTAGTCATCATTTGAATGTAGTATGTTTCACCTAGTCTGAACTATATGATAGAGACTTTGCATGGATGTGGTTACTAAAGCAAAGTTGTAGTATTTGGTGAGGGGAACAACTTTTATTTTTGGGTCACAAGCTAGTTCATCTCCTAACATGCTTAAAATTGGCTCACAAAAATCAGCTTTGCACTGTTTTCAGCACTTAAGAAAATTTTTCTAAGTCTTATACACTGATAGTTCGACAGCCTCAACTTGGTGATGATTTTACTCACTAGCCATTGAGATTTGGACTGTGGTTTCTTAAGATAATTTGTAGATGGTACTTAGGGATACAAATTCTGTTCAGGTTGTTTGCACTAACAAGCTACGGATTAGGAGATTTAAACGATTGAAATTGCTCTATCAGGCTCGGGTTCAGGCGCTAAAGAACGCCACGCCGCGCGCTGTCATGGCCGACCATGGATAGAGCATGGCCGCCATTGCTGACACCTGGCCCTCGACACCATGCGCTGGCAGCCGATATCTGCACGCCCCGCGCTTCATTTCCGCTCACTCCCGCCCGCTCTCTCACTCTCCAGTGCTTGCCCTTCCTCTCACCGTGGAACCAGAGCAGCGCCGCCGAGCATAGCACAGCTCCGCCGTTGCCCAGCACCCATGCCACCGCACCATCGCCATCTCCATCTCGCCCACAGCTGCGCCACACTCCCCTCTACCTCCTCGACTTGATAGCAGCAGCTGACGAGCTTCGGTGAGGGCGTATTCACCATTTTCTTCCTCACCGGAGATCTCGGCCGCCTCCACGGTGAGCTCGCCGCCGCACTGCTCGCTTGGGCATTTGCTTTGATTCCTTGCGTTAGGGATTGTCTAGGGTGTGTCCTTTCTTGTTGCATGATGTTACCGTGGATAGTGGTCTCGCCGACATGGAACACGGCGACCCACGCCACCATGCTCACACCCCGCGCCACCGCGCACGTGGCAAGAGCTAGTCGGAGCCTCTCGTCTAGCTTAGGAAGTAGCAATAGCGTCACTTGGTCACTACAGATCTTGTGTGCCTCTCACTGAGCTTCGCCATGGCCTTCCATGGCCGGCACACCACAGAGCCGCGCCGCCGTGCCGCCATGGCCGGCGACGAGCATGCTCCTGTGCACGTGTGCCTCCACTACCTAGGTCATCTGATGCACCTTGATGTGTAGAGCACGATGTTGGGGTTGGGTTAGCCGGAGAGCTCGCCGGTGATGAGCTGGGGCCAATCCACGTCGATGTGCGCCGCTCCCCTATTTTTGTTTCGCTGACGCACGGGCCCGTCTGAAGCGTGGATCCCGATTGTCAGCGACACAGTTTCAAAGGATAGCTCAGTTATTTTCAGATTTACATGCTAGATTTGGAAAATCATAACTTGAGTTGTAGGGATCCAAATCTTGTGAAACAAATTTTGTTGTGTTCTTGAGGAAGTGTAGTATTTTATAAAAATATGATATGTACAGTTTCTGATGTTTTTATTGGGGATTTAAATGTATTTAGATAAATGCTTTTTGAATGTTAATAATCTTGTAAAATAGATATCTTAAGCTAGAAAACTCCTAAAATTGTGATTTCAATTTTGTGGGTTTTGTATTTACATGCTCTAGCTAGGAAAAAATAATAAGCTTGCTATAAACTTGATTTAAATATGGTCTTTCTATTTATTTATTAATAAATGGCATTTCTAAGGAAATTTGTAGGGATAAAAATATGTAATATATTGCTATGCAAATTTTTGTACAGTAGTATGGCACTAATATGAAGCTAAGAAAAATATATAATCTATTTCTTGACACTTTTCTATAAGGTTTACTATTTTCACTAAATTAACCCTTGCTAGTTATCATTTTTGCATAGGATGTTATACATGTGCAAATGGTATGAAATTTTCACAGTAGCCTATTGGGAGCATTAGGAGTCCACTGTAATGTTATGAGAATTTATTGTGCAGCTTTTGTGTATGTTTATTATTTACCCTAATTATTTAATTAAATTAATAAAGGCATTTAAAAAATTAAATTGGGGTTCACCATGATGTTTTCTATGATTCTTGTGATGCATAGTAACTGTTGATGTTCATAGTTAGGTGTAGAAGCCATTGATTGTATGCAACTAACTAATTATCACTTTATAATTCAAATACAAGGCTGCATGTATAATTTTGATTGTGTGGATGATTTCATATGGATAATTGTCTTTGCTGTAAAACTTGTTAATAACAAAGTTGTAGATAACTTACTAATCTACCTTGTGTTAAATTTTGACAGTCATAGGACTTAGGGTTTTAGAGTTCTAGCTGTTACAAGTTTGCTGTCCGAAATGTTTACTTTCTGGACAGATTTGATTGAATGATTTGTTTGCCCTATATAACTGTTAAATCATAGTAAGAGTCTTAAAAGAGAGTTGTAGACAATTTCTTAAGCTTTCCAGAATGTCCACAACCATATGATTTCGATGTATATAACTTCAGTTATGAGTAAAACAAGTAGCTGCTATTTTGTGGTGTAGTAAATGAATTGTAGAAGTGTTTGATTAAGTAATCAAGAAGAGTTATGCACCTACTCAGTAAAATGTGATGCACTTGTTATTACTTTAATACCATGCTGTTGAAAATGCTTACAAGGATGCATTCATCACTTCTTATCATATTATACGTGTCGTCGTATATGCATTCGCAATATCTTATTCCATGATCATGCATATAGGATCGACCGAGGAGATAACGTTGCTGGAATTCAACGAAGAAGAGGAAGGGGACCAGCAGGATAATCCTCAAATCGCAGCTCCCGGAGACGAGGAGCAAAATCTAGAAGAGCTCCTGGAGTGCCCTGATCACCGCCCCACTTCTTTTCTAAAAGGCATGTCCCGGAGCATTCTAAGTCTCCCAGTGTTTTACAAAATATTACTCGAGTCCTTTATGATTGATGCATTAGGTTATAAGAGTTGATTGGAACCACTTGATGCATATAATTTCCTTGTCTAGAAATACACCTTTAACTCTGTGTAGGTCCAGGATCGAATATATGCTTAGCCATGCTTAGAGCGATAGAAGTTGGGTGATTTCGATATAGGTGGATACTGAAGCACGGTTGGCTATATTTGCTATCGTGGAAAAGAACCATGGGGTAATGTAAATGGAGACCAGGCGAGATGTCGATAGAGAAGCAACAAGACATGGAGGTCTTGGGTGTGGATCTATCCCCGTCTGTGTCTATTAAGGATTGTACCGTTGTTAGCACTTCTGACAAGATTGAACGCATGCCTCTCACTTAGCTGGCCGGATAACTCGTTCTGACCACGAAGCCGAGTAGCTCAACTCAGGCCAAGCCTCGTTCTGTTGTGTGCCCTCTGTGGGGAGCAAATCAATAGACCGTGGGCAAGCATGACCTGAGCGACTTGGTCCGGGACCTGTGGGCAGGCATGGCTTGAGCGACTTGGCTACCGTCAGTCCCTGATTGCGCAGCGCTGTACGAACCCACAAAATGTGTACCTGAGTTGTACCAAAGGTGACCCGACGCGACCCCGACGGGGGAAGTGTGGGTTTGTGTTAGGAATAAATTCCCAGCTGGTTGAAATCGATTCGAATCGCCGTCTCTCCCGGATAGTGAGAAACTTGGCTAGTCCCAACATCGTAGTAATGGTATTATGGAAGTTGATGGTTCGGATAAATATGGAATTATTACACCTGCTATGGTTACTATTGTATGCTCTAAAATTATATACCACATGTTTGGCATAGGATAGTTGCTAATCTAGAGATGAATAGCTATAATTAACTTGATGACTGAAGTATAATTGTATAATTGAGTTAATCGCTTTTTATGCAAAATGTTGTCAAGCTACCTCCACTTATAAAGCCTTGCATGATCCTTGGAGTCAATTTATTTCTGGTTTATGACTGGTAAGTCTACCTGAGTACCTTCTCGTACTCAGTATTTTATTCCCATTGTTGCAGATGGTACCGTCTATCATAGATGTTGCAAGAGTTGCTTCTATCCCGCCATGGATGAGGAGTAAGCCTTGGGCAGGCATCTTTAATAATCCCTCTATTATGCTTTTGTGGATTGTGATCCCATGCTGGCACTGTATTTGAACTATGTGACAAATGCTAGTTTCCAAACTTAATTTGCTTCCGCTATTACTACTCTATCGAACTGGGTTTGTAATAACTTTATTTCATACTCTGATGATGGAAATGTATCTGTGAACTTTATGTAATATGTGACATGTATATTGAATCATGTACGATCTTGGTTGTTTGTGGATCGTTTATCGAGACCCGTCGTGGTACTTGACAGACTATTGGGTTTATATGGGCTCAAGTATGACAGTGCGACCGCTTGCGGGCTGTCATTGTACTTGTGCTCTTATAAATTGGACGGTTCTATGACACCTGCTGCCCTAGCATGAGCTTCATCAACCCTCATCTAAGCAACATTGGTCTCTTCTTTAGATGCAGAGAGGGCTATTTTAATAACATCGAGACATTGCTCGAGCTGACCTACCTCAAGCATGGCTTCAGAATACAGGTTTCTAGCCTCCCTCTTTTCACGGATAAGATTCTAGATATCCTGACCCGACTCGGAGGATGAAGATGAAGATACCATGGACCCAGCAAGATGTATAATCCATTCACTACTACACTCGCACCTTTCACAGCCATGTCGTAACCCACATCGCAGTCTAATTTTGGCCTCACTAGTAAGCTGTTGATAGTGATGGTCACAGCCTTCACCGTCGGTATCTGGGACCGACTGTACTATACACTAACACTACCGATTGGCTTATGATCCATCCGTGATTAGGTCCTTACTTCAGTCGCATTGGAGCATGACCCGGCTGTGGATGTACACTAACATCGTCGCATTGGCAAAAGATCTGACTATGTTGAGGCTACCAAAACCATCGTGTGGGCGCATCAACCGCCTATGTAGTGGTCACTAGCACCGTCGCCTTGTACTTTGACCCGACTATCAGTGGTGCGGGTTCACTATTGATTCGATGGCCGAGACGCATGTGTAGAGGTTAACACCACCGTTGCTTCAGCGTATGTTTCGCTAGTACAAAGGTCATGGTCACCGTCGCCTTGCACCATGATCCACCTTTGATGATCATTTAGTCGGTGTCGGGTTACTAAATAATTCAGTGGTGATACACTTTGATCCCTGCCGCATAATATGTATAGCGACGGTGTTGGACGTTTGCACCACCGATGATGGTGGTGATAACAAAACAAGAAACAACCCTTAATAGCTTACTGAACACAAAGCATACAGATATACTCATTGCATCCATAAACCATGTTCTTACAATAACAATGGACACTTACTATAATATATTTCTCAACTGATGTCCTAACACAAGAGGCACATAGATTGCAAACTAAAGGTACTGATCTCTATAGGCTTACATAACGAAACAACGTTGCTAAGCTCCTCCTATGTGGTACTCCTGCTTGCTACACAAAAATGAATATAATTAGTGCATCCTTCGAATTGGTAGGCAATGCACCATGGAACCTCTCTTCTTCCTCCTAGCCAATGCAGGAAAATTGTTCAAAAGCACTTAGACTCCACCTGCACAAAGCAACACAATTAATAATATTGAACACACCATTCCTTTAGTTATGAAGCCCAAATTGGCCTATATATAGAATCAAAACAACTACCTACCTGAATAAAGGCCTGACGTAATTACAATAAAATACAGCATATGCATCTTTACTGCTCTGCTAATGACTCCATGAATAAGGGAACATGAGGAAGATAGTGAGGTCCGCCGCTCATACATAATAGTTTCTAGGTACTTTTAGGATAGTTGATGGCCCGGGCTAGGAGGACATGAACTTTACTATGGTTCATGTCATATGCAAGCAGTGATTTGTCCTTCCAAACAAGGAAAATCAAATTCCATTCTAGATGAACTGCAATCACTCTGTAGGCCGCATCACAAACCTCGGTACCAATTTCAATATTCTTCTTTCCAAATAGCTCTAGCGTCGTCACCTTATGCTTCAATGTCCATTTACTAGTACCATAGTCTTCAAGGATCTAGATTGAAAGCTCATAGCTATTCAAAGTATCAGCAGCACATAAACACAACTGATCCTGAGCTTCATGGATGGAGATTACATCACCAGTTGGCCTACAAATTTTCCTCCATGTCTTTCCCTCCATATCAACAGCAACTATCTGGGTGAACTCCAGCATGTGCATAAAACCATTAACAAACACACCTTTCCCATATGTGGATACTACAATACCCTCGCCCCATTCAGATTCTTTAAAGATCCATGCTCCAGTTTTAGATGAGTAGATGTTGACACCTAAGGAGTCATCATCATTGATCCCATATTCAAACATATGGAAGTGCGAGGAGACTATCGGATCGAGCCCCAAGCGAGCTGAACCACAAGAATGGTTGCTACCCGGCAGTAGCAACTATTTCTTAGTCACCAGATTACAGACAACATAGCAAAACCCAAAGTACTAGAAGAGGATGAGGCCTCGGGAGCAATCTAAGATCACGACATCCTGAATGGGGAAGGGCAAGAAGGACAAGGAGGGGTATTCACCGTTGACGCTGGTGAAGTTGCGTTTTCATTTCCAGCTGCGGTAGAAGAATCCGACGAGAATCTGGGGCAGCTCCTTACGGTACTCGGATCCTGAGATGAGGCTATTCTAGGAGTGACAAACACACTTGCAGCTACACAAGGAGCGGGCGGTGAGGCAGCTAAGGATGAGGACCAAGACATGGTCTATGAGGATGGCCACTTTGTTCCTCTTGTTGGGGGCCTCCTCCTCCATCTTGATGAGGATCTGGTGGAGCGGGGACAATGATGGAAGCGGCGGTGCTGTCACCTAAATTAGAGAAGGAGCGACTATGGAGATGTGTTTGTAAGCTCATTAATAATTTGATGGAAACTTCATTTGTACTCAGATGAGTGAAGAAGGGAATAAAAATCCAAGAACATTACATAAGGGAAGTGCGAAACCATTACCATTGCCTTTGGATCTTGCAGCATTGAGCTTGAGCGGTGACGGCGGTGATGAGTACCACCCTATTCACTGGTGGATCTGTGCTATGTACCTGCCGGTGAGGCGTACCGGCGTGGAGCACTTGCTTGTCGGCGATGACTGGCGACTTGCACGCCGCTGAGTAGGGGCAGTCACGTAGTTCGGCACTGGGGAGCAGGGGCAGTGATGAGGAATAGCAGCACTGAGGAAGACAAAGATACGGTGGGGAGCGCCCTTTGTAAGCAACTATATCAGACATGGGAATGCAAATTTTTACAAAACTTTGTAAATATGTGCAGGAGTGACTCATAGGACTCATGCGTAGGCTTGGAAATTGACAAAAGCGACGGTGAAGGCTACCAGCGGTGATGATTGGGAGATGTTAGCACCTACTAATGACGGACGTGTCATATAGTCTACGAACTCTAAGGCACACAAATGGAATGTTCAAGTCACATCAAACAAAGATAAACTCAAAGTAATAACTACTAAATATTATGAACATTTTTATTCAGAATGCAGAGGCATGTTACAATCGAACTACTCGTGGGGAGCATTACGAATGATGTCCTCTACATTCACCGCATCCAAGACACCATCGCCCAGGGCAAAGAACTCACCGATTAGGTTCTGGCATATCCGATAGCTCATCTCTCCCGGGAACCCCGGCTCCACCATGGTCAGGTCCTCACCTAGCCAGTGACGGCCATGGTTGAAGCAGCCCCTAGGAGAATGTAGTACGTGGCCACCTCCATGGCCCATGGTGACACGGTGTGGAGGCGGTCCGCTAGGGTCGTCCCTGAAGGTGTAGGAGGCAAAAGCATGCAGACGGCGTTGCCTACTACCGTGTGGAGGTCCTGGTAGTGCTTGTTGCTCTTGGCCAGCATCCGAGAGGAGACATGGGTGTTGTCCTTGGCTACATGGCGAAGGCGGATCACCTCCACCGCCTCACCATGTGCGGCGATCAGCTGCTCCTGGATGGCTAAAAAGGAGACAAGAAAATGCTACAACTGAAGACATGACATCACATGTAGTGAAAGAGCAAGATCATATCATGCTAAATGTCTTACCAACAAGGCACACCTAGGCCTCGGCATTGGCAAGCTCTGCCGCGGACATTTCCCGCTTCATGGTGGCAACAGAGAGGCGCAACCGGTCCGCCTCCTGGCTCTCCTCGCGGAGGGTGGAGGTGGCCATGTCTAGCTACTCCACCAACATGAGGACATCATCCGCCCCCCATCATCATTGTCGGAGATAGCCAGAATCGGGGATCGGCTCTCCGATGGCAGCGCCGTCGAGCTACCCTCCTCCTCCCATCGCAGCATCGCACGAAAGCGGGGACAAGCAGGGACAACCTCCGGTGACTCTTCCATTGGGTGCTTCGTTGCCCGATCTGCCATATGGATGAGATGTGAAAATGGGGTGTCGAGGCGGAGCACCGAACAAAAGAGATAGGTGCCCGTTGGAGTTTCCTTCGATTGCACTGAGCGAGAGCTGGAGTTAAGGTGAGGCCACGTCTCACACGATCTTAGTGGAGCACGCTTCTCCTGATGGAAGTAATGGTGATAGAACGGTGTTAGAAGTTGGACGAAGAAAATTGACTCGACCCCTCTAGCGCTAACCATGATCTTAGGGGAAACAAAGTGACGAACCTCTAGCCTATTTTATTCTTATCAACTGCTTTGAATTATCTTTTGTAGTGGCAGAGGTGGGTAATTTACATGCAAAATTAGGGGGTTCACAGGTTTACATACATAGTTTACGCTGTTCACATGGTTTACACTGTTGGGGCCTCTAATTAGTAGTCGTAAGATAGTAAGATAAAAGGTTCTTTCATTCTGATTTTTTCGCATTTTCATACATGGTTTATGCGATTCACACGCAGGATGACGATTGACTTCCCCGAGATGTTTGACATCCCCACGCCGTAGAACCTTCAAGAATGGAGCGATCATAAAATCCCAAGAGGGATTTTTGGAACTCACCTTGCTTCGCTCCGATCCCCCTCCCCAGTGCTTTGCTTTGCCGTGACATTGCTCCCTGACCCGAGGATCCATCTTTTGCATCCACCATGTGTGTCCTCGTTCCACGAAGAAGCTCCCAATGGATGTGGCTGTTGAGATTGCTAGCCGCGTCGCTATGGCTACAGTGGCTCCCATGGAAGATCTTGGTAGCCTACGGGCAACCTGTTCATAGATGCGTAGGGTGCGCGGCGACTCCATAGTGGGATAGAGCATACCACTGTGGTGGGTGATACTGTGTGGGATACACCTTGGGACCTAGAACTAGTTCTATGACCATGAGTACCGTGCCAAACTCATCACCAGGCTTGCTAGCATCGGCAACCCAGAGGCCTGCTTCTATGCTGGGATGCACGCTGTCTTCGTGGAAGACCGCAGCGCGCTCATGCCTCGGCTCGACATGCTTGAGTGCTCCACTGCGGTAGGCCATGATGTTGCTACATTTGTTCTTTCCCTTATGCTCCACAGGTCCAATAGCGGTGCCAGCAATAACAACATTGCTCGGCTGTGGTTGAGGAAGGTCGAAGGTGATGAAGCGGGCCTGGTGGCGAATGTGACATGGAAGAACGAGATATGTACACGACGCCTCCAATAGGCCATGTTTGTGTTGCAGGACTTGACTGGGCGATCGACGCCAGGTGAGTCTAGTCCTCTACCTCTTCTGGCCATGCCGGTGCGTCACCAGGACAAACATCAGTGCGGAGGCAGAGGCTACGGTGTCCATGTAGGATGGGAAGGTTGGGAGGAGTGGGCTATGTTCTGTAGTGAGGAGTGTAGGATCCGCAATGAGTGTGATAGGTTCTTTAGATCAATGTGGTAGATTCTGTGTAGATCAATGTTGATATGCATATATCTTGATGACGGGGATTTGTATGATAAACTCTTCACTCTCATTAATATAATGATATGCAAGTATGATTCCTTTCTAAACTCGTTACAGTTAACTTCCTTCTCGTATGATGCGGTTCATATTCCCTTGTACATGTTTCAAATTTCTTAATACAAGTTATTCAAGTCATCTCCACTAATAAACACGAGCGGGGAAGGCAACAATCAAGGTCCGTGACATCCATGGCCACCCACATGAGTCATGGGTGATGGAGCAGGGAAGATGACGTGAACCATTTGATTCCCTGCACTTTGCGATCTAACACTAACGCTGAATCACCGTATGAAACGGTGACGGGAGCTGCAATAATGACAATTTGCAAACATAGCAAACCAATTTGCAAATTAACCAAGGCAAATACTTCCACCCTATCACCATCTCGGTGAGGTGCTTTATCTCACGTCAGTGTAGCCAAGGCAAATACCACGACACTTAAAAAAATAGAGTAACAAGCATCGCCATTTAGTTATTAATTGTTTTTAAGGCAAAAACTATATATAAACGACACAGTAACAATCATCACAGCAACTTAATTCATAACTTCAGTTACATTCCACAGTTGTATAATAACAAAGACCTATCGAAGACTACTGGGTGTACAATAACAAAGACCTGTCGAGTACTGGTACATCCCATAGTTGAGTCTAGAGACAGGCAGTGCAAGCTAAGGACGAGGCAGGTGTTGGCATTTCTTAGCGCAATCACCAAGTGAGGAGGTTTTAAGTCCATCACTAGCAACAGCGCCAGAAATGCCTGTTGGTATTTCTTAACACCATTACTAAGATTGAGTTAATCTTAGCAACGCCACCAAGAAACCCCTACTATGATAGTTCTTAACGATTACAGAGAATATCCGCAAGCGCACGGATTTATCGCTGTAGCATTTCACCCAAAAGTATTCAGGGTATCGTTATTTATATTTTCCCAAAGGAGGGCAAGGTATTAAGAGTCTAGCATGAGCATAAACATGATTACATACTTGCATAGTAGACCATAGTTCATGACAAGGGTAAAAATGATATTTCATGGATAGTGGACACACATCTGGGCCAACCTCAAGGATAAAAGGAAAACAAAGAATAAAAGAATGTTCCTACGTGGAGCTAGCATGTTCTAATATAGCCGTGCAGAGAATAGTTAATGATCATACAAGTTATATGACTAGAGTTAGAACTAAGTGTGAGATGAACGGGGAGATCTCCGAGCACTGGTTTGCCAGCAAGCATGAGAGACTTTAAGACTCCTACACAATACCCAGATATGGGGGATTACAAGGGACGGATAGGGCTATCACCACCTGCCGCCTACCCCTCAACTGTGGGATACAGTCATATCCAAAGGTTCCCGTGTACCCGAGCACCACGCCCGTGTACAAGGAAACTACCCATATCCCCCAGGACTCCGACCGTATGGATCGACAAGTAAGAATATGGGCAAACCCGAAGGAATGACGAATCGTCACCCCAACCCTAGATCTACTTCTACTCATACAAACCATATGAATGATTTAGCATGAAGTTGAACATGTTAAGTTCATGACACACAAACTATATGCTAGTTCGTATATCACGATTATAACACAACACCTATACTCTAGTTCTATAGCATAACTATATAAATGATATGAGAGCATGACTTTGGAAGAAATCTTCATAATATTCATACCAAGATGTATCTCTTCTTCCAAGGAGCCAAGCCCTCCTTGATAGCTTTGCTAGCTCACAATACTACTACTAAAACTAAAAGAGAGTATAAGTAGAGAGAGGTGAGGTGATAGCTCCAAATGTTGGAGTGTATTGAAGAATGAGCTCTAGCCCTCAATTTATAGTGGAGTGTGGTTGGTTTGGTGTCAATAAAATAGGAAACACCTGGGAACCACCGTAGCATGGCGGCATGCAAACGCCAGAGGAGGCCGGGCCCAGGCGGCAGTGGCTGGGGTGGTGCGGCCACACGTTGGTGGGGCCGCCCCGTGACCTCCTTTGCATGGTCGGTTCCTAGGTGGGCCTAGGCCACTTCCACGTTGGTGCTCAGCCCAAATTCTTCGTTGGAGTGGGCCTTTGCTTGGATCTTTGGTATAGAATCTGCATAACGCTTTCTTGTTTGCGTATTTTGATCATTTTCCACTTGTATACGAATATGAGTCCTGCAAAACATGTTTCTCCAATTCAAGTGGAACTATGTTAATAGTACATGCATATGTGTCAAAAGTTTGTTTATTTCTCCTATTTTGGATAATAATTGGCGGTCAAATGTTGTCGTTAGTGACTGCCAACAGCAGCACCTCGCAAAACTTCCATTAGCATCTGCACCTCTCATGGTCGAGAGAGAGAGAGAGCAAGAAGAGGAACATCTCAGTGAGGTGCTTTACCTTCCCTGCTGCACCTCTCACAGTCGAGACAGAGAACAAGAGGAGCATCTCCACCTCTCATGGTCGCGAGCATGTGCATTCCTACATAGGATGACTAATTGTCAACATGTAAGTTTAGCTGTAGGAAAAAAATGAAGGAAACCATTTTTTGTCCACCTTTGTTGTGTAGTAACTTCCTTGTCAATTAGGATATGGTGGTGCTAATGTCTCATGGTCACGAGGAGGGCGTGGAAGAGAACCACCGTCGTCGTCGCTGCTGCTCCAGAGGAAGGAAGATTGCTAGGGTGCCGGGATGGTGAATCGGCATAAGAAATGCACAGGGCAAACTAGGGATACCAAAGTGCATTGAATACCCCTTGGCTTGCCTAAATAAGTGAACCCCTTTAATCGCAAAACTTCCACTAGCACCTAGATCGAGCAGCCCCTGCTACGCCTAGATGCTGGTAGTACCCAATCTTGAAGGCCTTCTCTCAACGCCGCTGCTGCTGCCAGAGGAGTTGGAGAAGGAGCACCATGGTGATGAAGAAAATATAGATGGTTGGATCAAGAGCTTTGTCTATATTTATCTATATCTAAGGAGGAAGGAGTGTGTAGATTGCCAACTAGCGCATCTAGCCCTGGCTTAAATGGGCCAACCTTAAAGATGGAGAAGCAGAGAGTAGTAGTTAATATAAGCATCAGGGAATATGAGGCATACTCCATAGGAAAGTAATGGTGATGCAACTATGTTGTGGGTAGTTGGGAAATAGGAAAATAAATTACGCTGAATTTACTACCACGGGTACACCAAACGGTCGTATAGGGCCGGTGGCCATAACACCTATCCTAGTCAGCTCGGTGTTCCAAACGATGGAGGAATTCAACCCCACCACCATCGCCGCATTGATGGTTTTCAACTGCTGGTTTCCTTCCTTTGGAGGCCTCCCTATCGGTCCAACCGATGGTGGAAGTATCACACCGACGCTTTTATCGCTACGACAGTGAAAGTGGCGATAGTGATAAGTCAATCTGTAGTAGTGATTGTTGTCCAACCTCCGCTGGAGTTCGCTGATGTACCACAGCATGACAGGTAGCCTGGCATATTCAAAGGATTAATGCAAGGCAGCCATAGAGCTAAGAAATCATTCCCTATCACCCTTGGCGACAAAGAGGGACACGAAGGCGCGGAGGCGGATCCACCATTTCTAGAGTTTCCTCCCTCGGACTTTTGCCGTGAGCCACTGTTCAGAAGAAGACTTGATGGAGAAAACAAAGAAGAAAAGATATGTGTCACATCACAACAAATGAACACAAGCAGTATTCCCTCTACTCCGTGTTGCCTCAAATTTTTATAGCCCATGGGACAGTGGGTTCATCGAAAATTTGGGGGCATGTGTTCACACCAAAATTTATTCCAAAATTTGGGGGCATGTGTTCACACTAAAATCTGGGAAGATGCACAAGAAGCCCAAAACTCAGGGAAGCGTGCGTGAGTGTTGAATGTCGTCCCAACTTCTAACACCGTCCCCACCACTTATTATGCCGGGAAGCATCGTATACCTCGTCTTCCCTGATGCGTGCTCAATAGATCACACATCTTAACTGCACTGAGTCTAGGTGCGTCTTCAATGCTGGC
This sequence comes from Miscanthus lutarioriparius, assembly GCA_904845875.1. Classification (NCBI taxonomy): domain Eukaryota; kingdom Viridiplantae; phylum Streptophyta; class Magnoliopsida; order Poales; family Poaceae; genus Miscanthus; species Miscanthus lutarioriparius. Next base: position 98,856,025 of record CAJGYO010000001.1, read on the forward strand.
ATATTTAAGCTAGGTCTAGGTGCACTGAGTCTCTCGTCCCTCCCCTCCCTCCAAATCCCTTAGCATTAGACTGAGAGTGGCAACTCCTTTCAGCCACCATGGTTCATGGAGTACTTCGGAGGCTCCACCGTTGCTAGGAGAAGGCTTTCAAGATCAGGTTCTATAGCGGCCTGCTGGTGGCCATTCATCTTGGGTGTCAGAGGAAGTTCCATGAAGAGATGGGGAAGAACAATACCATCTTCGGTGGCTCGGGTTGCCGATGACATGGAGGCTAGGTTTATTGTTGGTCGGCGTGTGGGAGACTTCTTGGTTAGAATATCTGTATGAAATCCTAAAGGGCGGAGAAGGGTGCCTTGCTGTTGCCAAGAAACCTTTTGAGCCCACAGATCTTGACCTAGGATCTCTCAACACCGTGGCATGAGTTCCTCCCTGACGTTGACGAAGACGGCGTAGGCAAGTGTCGCACCCAATTTTGCATAGCAAAACCAAGTACTCATATATGTGCGCCCAGGATGTCCAAACACACACATATATCACAAATTGCAATAGTATCAAAGTAAAATACTTATTATATCGCATATCTCATCATAAAGTAAATACAAAGTTTGCTCGATGGCAATATTATTACAATCATAGCGGAATATCTAGCCCAACTGCCACAGGGACTCCAACTGGTGAACGTCTCCCTAGTAGTCCTGGACATCCTCCGGAAACTCTTCATATCCATTATCTATTACCCATCCGGAATTTTCATTGGATGTAAAGCAAGTGTAAGCTCACCATGCTTAGCAAGTATATCAAAGGGATCTATGAGGCTCAAAAGGCTTGACACTGTTTGACCGCGGTTCACAATTTTAGTTGATCAAATTTTAGCATCCTGAATCACTACTTTAATGAACAGTTCCAATTCCCAAGTGATATTAAAGTATAGTCATATTCATCTCAATTCCCAACCATCCACCATTCCCAGTAACCACTAATCTTGAAGGATCTAGACCGCTCGTATCCGTGAGCACGGCTGTTATAACAGGTTAATTATTTCTGTAGAAATTGTACATCTTTACCCACCGAGCCGTGATTCCCAATGCCGAGGTTCGCGAGACCCACTACACCTCTTCCCAGGAAGTGTGGCAAGGTTTCACTATGAAACCCTTAGCTAGTTGCACTAACAAGTCATAGCTACAAAGGAATGGCACATGTGGGCATCGCAGCACGGTGCACACCCTAACAGAAAAAGGAAAGATACCCTCTTACCCCTTACTGGAGCTATAGACGAGCTAGTATAATATAGTTAACAGGTTAAAGTCAGAGCCATGTGACACTCGAGGTTGTGCGGTCCCTCCTGGGTAGCCACTTCAGGATTAAGTCCTTAGAGAGAGGCACTAGAGTACTCAACCCCATACTCCAGCCCCCTATCTGTTGCTAAAAAGTTCCATTTTATCACATTGCATAAAGTCTTTAATCATGTTTCACAATTATTTTATGTTAAGCGCTGCAGTATCTATCCAAAATGCCTACTCAAAGACCCCAGGTATCAAGGATATGTGGTACAAGTAATCATCTAGGTAAAGTCCTTAAAGGCATTTCAAATTAAACACATGCATGAATGTAAGTGGTAATAGTTCATAGGTAACAAGGGGCCTTTGGTATACTTGCCTTCCTCAAAGTCGTCCTGAAAGTACTGCTGATCCTGCTGGGGGTCCTCAGTCACTTCAAATGGCTCACCCTCTAATCGTGATCCAATCATCAATCAAGCATCATACCAATCATTACATGCATACAAGATAGACTTTCATTAGAACAGTACACCAAACAGTAAAAACATAAGTTGAAAAGCTTACAAATCTATTCTACGCATTGCTACGAACACGTGAGCGAAAGAATCACTCAAATCGGACTTAAAACGCGAAAGTTATGCATGAATTAAGATGTGATGGCATTTCTGTAAATAAACTAAACCTATTTTTGAATTAAAACAATTAAAAATATAAATTATCACGGTTAGAGGACTGCGGGCATTAAATCTGGAAAATACATTGGCTAAATTGAATAAAAACAGGGCTGAAAAATAACTACTTTGAATTAAAATGGACTGCGGGTTGATTCTGAGAAAACCTAAGGGCCTTTCTAAAAAATGCGCGCGGCTGTCTGCGGTTGTTGACTGGACGGCCACGTGGCGGCTTCTGGTAGGCGCGGTGCACCACGTGGCACTGTGAACTAGCTGATGCAGCATAGTGGATGGGTCTACGCGTCCATGGTGGACCGATTATAAACCCCGAAGGGGTATCTAATCTGGACCGTTCCTTTACGATCTGACGGCGCAGGCGTGAACAGGAGCAGCGAGTCACCGGGGAAGAAGGACCCGACGGCGGCTCCATGTCCGGCGACGGCTGGGGTTTGCCGGTACGATGTTCCAAGGCATAAAATCGCGAATAGAAAGCACGGGTACGGTCAGGAGCTCACCGCGAGTTCTATGAGGGTGATCTCGGCGTTCGGGACGGCTCCAGAGGCTTGGTCGACGGCGGCGGGGCTCTGGAGAGAGAAAGAGCATGCGGGTGAGGCTGAATCCGAAGATTTCGTGACCAAAACAACGAGAGGGAGGTACCTACGGGCGCGGGAGGTTGCGGCGAATCTCCGGGTGGCGTTGGCGTCAAGCTTCGAGGCGTGGGAGAGGGGAAGCTACGGTGGCGGTCGATTCTCGGCTATGAGCAGAGGCTGGGAGAGGAGGCGGGGCTCGGCTCGGGGTTTTATAGGCCGGACGGCGAGTAGAAATAGGAAGGGGAAGCAGGTGGGGTGGATCGCCTGCCATATGTGGGCGACGGCGGTGGCTTTCCGTGCATGGCCACACCATCGGCGGCCGAAGAAAGGAAAATGCCGGGGGAAAAGAAAGGAAGCTCGGGGAAGAAGAAAGGAAAGAAGGGAGAAGACGCTGACGGGTGGGGACAATGCGTAGTGAGAGGGAGAGAGCGAGAGACGGCTGGTGCTTCGTGGTGAGCGTGCAGCAGCCGAGGCGAAGCTAAGCTAGACATTGTGGGCAGGGCAAAAGCTAAACTGGACTTGTCTACAAAAGGGATCAAGCAAAAAGGCAAAAGTGTAGTGGGCCAAAGTCAAGGAAAAAAAGAAAGGAGGAAGGGGTCATTTGATTTGATTCAATTGGGCCGAAAAGGGAAGGAGATGAAATTTTCAAAATCAAATCCTTTTCCAAATCTATTTTTTTCATTTCTAAGCCAAATTCAAATAGAATTTGAATTCAACTTCAAATCAACTAGCCCTACATTCAACCAAAAACAATATGCTCCGGCATGAATGCAACTACCATTGTTTCTAATCCTTATAGTGTATTTTATTTATCCAATATTTATTATTTGGCCTAAGTTAAAAATACCTAGAAAATGTAATAAAGGCTAAGAATTAATTGCTAATTTGTAGTAAAATTTTTGGGTGTTACAAACCTACCCGCCTTAAGATGAATCTCGTCCTCAAGATTCGGATGGTTCAAAGAGATTGGGATAGTCAGTTCTCAGATCTTCCTCTCTTTCCCAAGTTGCCTCATCCACTGAGTGTCTGTTCCACTGCACCTTGCACATTCTTATTATCTTGCTCCTTGTGATTCTCTCTGCTGTTTCCAAGATTCTCACTAGGTATTCTTTGTATGATAGATCCCCTCAGATATCTAGTTCTTCCAAAGGTAGTTGTTCCTCAGGTACTCTCAAACAGTTCTTAAGTTGCGACACATGGAAGACATCATGAACACCCGAAAGCTGCTCCAGTAATTCTAGCTGGTAAGCAACTTCTCCTCTCCTGTTGATGATCTTGAATGGTCCCACATACCTGGGTGACAACTTTCCCTTGGTATGAAATCTCTTAACTCCTTTCATATGTGAGACTTGAGATAGACAAAGTCACCAATTTCAAACACCAAATCTCTTCTTCTCGTGTCCGCATAGCTTTTCTGTCGAGACTGTGCAACCTTCAAGTTTTGTCTTATTGTTTGTACTTGTTTTTCTGCCAGTTGCAAAATATCTGGTCCAAAGACTTGACTTTCCCCCGTTTGATTCCAAAACAATGGGGTTCTACACTTCCTGCCATACAATGCTTCAAACGATGCCATCTTGAGACTCTTTTGGTAGCTATTATTATAGGAGAATTCGACATAAGGTAAACTCTTATCCCAACTTGTCCCATACTGCAGAGCACAAGCTCTTAGCATATCCTCTAAGATCTAATTTGTTCTCTCAGTCTGCCCATCTATCTACGGATGGTAAGCTGAGCTAAAGTTCAACTTCGTATCCATGGACTCATGCAATTTCTGCCAAAAATGTGATGTGAACTGTGTACCCCTATCCGAAACAATCTTCTTCGGTACTCCATGTAAACATACAATCCTTTCCATATATAACTCTGCCAACTTTGCACCTGAATAAGTTACCTTGACCGGAATGAAATGTGCCACTTTTGTCAGACGGTCTACAATTACCCAGATAGAGTCAAATCCTCTTTGTGTACGGGGTAAACCAACTATAAAGTCCATTCCAACTTCTTCCCATTTCCACTTGGGTATCTTCATAGGCTGTAGCAAACCTGCTGGCCTCTGATGTTCTACTTTTACTCTTTAGCACATGTCGCATATGGCCACATGTTCAACTACATCTCTCTTTAGTCCATACCACCAGTATCTCTCTTTAAGATCAAGATACATTTTAGTACTTCCTGGGTGTATGGAATAGGCTGAGTCATGAGCTTCCCTCAAGATAGACTCCCTAATAGATTTTACTTCTGGCACACAAATCCTTTTGCCAAACCATACTGTCCCTTGATCATCCAAGTGGAATCCTGGGGCTTTACCAATCACTATACGCTCCGCAATATCCTTGATCCTCTCATCATTCAGCTGTCCCTTATGAATCTCTTGTTCTAGAGTAGGTTCTACCTCTAACTCCATGGTGTTAGCCACAATACCCAAATTTAGGTATTTGAACTCCTCACACAACTCTTTAGGTAGTTGAGTTGTATAGGCCATGTTCACATAACTCCTACTTAGGGCATCTGCTACAACATTAGCCTTTCTCGGGTGATAGTGTATATCTAAATCATAATCCTTGATTAACTCTAGCCATCTGTGTTGCCTTAGATTTAGATCTGACTATGTGAATATGTACTTCAAACTCTTATGATTCGTATAAATCTCACACTTATGACCAATCAAGTAATGCCTCCAAATCTTGAGAGCATGCACCAAAGCTGCTAATTCTAGATCATGAGTCGGATAATTTAACTCATGTTTTCTCAGCTGTCTGGATGCATAGGCAACAACTCTGCCTTCTTGCATAAGAACGCCTCCTAGACCTTGCCGTGAGGCATCACAATAGATAGAGAAACTTTTGGTTAGATCAGGTAAGATGAGCACTAGGGCAGAAGTCAGTCTCTTCTTCAACTCCTCAAAACTGTCCTGGCATTGCTTAGTCCATACAAATTTGGCATTCTTTTCTAACAAAGCAGTCATGGGCTTGGCTAACTTAGAGAATCCCTCGATGAATCTTCTATAGTACCCAGCCATACCCAGAAAACTCCAAATCTCACTAACATCCTTAGGTGGCTTCCAACTCAACACATCTCTAACCTTCTTAGGATCCACTGCTACTCCTCCATTAGAGATTATGTGACCAAGGAAAGATACTTCTTTTAGCCAGAACTCACACTTGCTAAACTTGGCATAAAGCTGATGTTCTCTAAGCTTCTGCAACACCAACCTCAAATGTTCTTCATGTTCTTCTTCATTCTTAGAGTACACTAATATGTCATCAATGAATACGACGACAAACTTGTCAAGGTACTCCATGAACACTTTGTTCATCAGATACATGAAGTAAGCAGGTGCATTTGTCAGACCAAAAGACATGACTGTGAACTCATACAGTCCATATCGGGTCACAATAGCAGTCTTGGGGATGTCAGTACGTCTTATCCTCAACTGATGGTATCCAGATCGAAGGTCGATCTTGGAAAACACACAAGCCCCTTTCAACTGATCGAATAGGTCATCAATTCTAGGCAGTGGGTACTTGTTCTTAATTGTGACCTCATTAAGTGACCTGTAATCTATGCACATTCTCTGTGTACCATCTTTCTTCTCTACAAGCAGTACTGGTGCACCCCAGGGTGAAGAACTAGGTTGAACATAACCCTTATCTAACAATTCCCTTAATTATTTCTTAAGTTCTGCTAATTCATTCACTCCCATTCTATAGGGTTTCTTAGCTATGGGTGCAGTTCTAGGTAAAAGTTCAATTATAAACTCGTTGTCTCGTTCAGGTGGCATACCTGGCAATTCCTCAGGGAAGACATCTGGGTACTCATTTACTATCCTTATATCCTCCTAGGTTGTGCCCTCCAACTGATTAACCTGGTAGATTTCTGCAGCGGACTGAGTTGCCACATACACAACTTCCTCTCCAGATGAAGTGGTAAGATTCACAGAACTATTGCCACAATTTATAACTGCCTTCTACAACCTTAACCAATCCATACCCAAGATGACATCAATACCAGTTGAGTTTATGACTACAAGATTTGCTTGAAATTCTACCCCCCTTGTGCTGAGACTAGCAGCTAAGCATATCCACTCTGCTTTCATTACCCCTCCAGGTGAGCTTACTAACATGTGTTTCTTCATAACACTTACTGGAATACCATGCTTCTTTATGAATGTATATGCTATGAAGGAATGCGGAGCACCAGAATCAAAAAGTACTGTAGCTGAGTTTGAGTTGACCAGAAATGTATGGATCACCACATCCGGTGCCTCCTGAGCTGTTTTAGCAGTCACGTGGTTCACCTTTCCCCGAACATAATTCTGCTGTGAGTTAGCCGTCTTCTTGGGGCATCTGTTGGAGTAATGTCCTGGCTCTCCACAATTGAAGCATTTATTATCATTAACTGCATTTGGCGCTTTTGGTGCGCCATTCCTCTGCAGAGCATTGGGGGCATTATTCCTCACCGGTACATTGTTGGGCTGCTGCTGGCGCTGAGCTGGTGCCTTGTACTGCTGCTGCTGCTGTGCACACTGGGGTTGCTGGTTACGGTTGGGACCTATCTGGCCTTGATAGCGCTACTGAGGTTGAGCTTGTTGGGGGTTGGCACAGAAGCGAGAGTTGCTCCCGGATTGCTGTCCTTGAAACTTCCTCGTTTTGTCCTCCATCTGGCGGTGCTTGTTCTCAATCACTAAAGCCTTATCTACCAGCTGCTGGAAGTTAGCAAAAGTGTGAGACAACAACTGATACTGAAGACCATCATTCAAACCCTCCATAAACAGCTCCTGCCTCTTTCCGTCCTCATCTACCTCAGTCGGTGCATACCGTGACAATTGTATGAACTTGTCACGATATTCAGCAACAGTCATGCTCCCCTGCTTGAGAGCCAAGAACTCCTTCTTTAGCTTCATTAGTCCCGCAGGCACGTGGTGAGAGCAGAAGGCACTGCGGAACTCAGCCCAAGTGATGGGATTAGCTTCGGTATGGCCAAAGCGGAATGAGTCCCACCAATCCAGTGTAGCTCCTTGCAACTGTCCAGAAGCATATAAAACCTTCTCCTTATCATCACACTGAGCAATCTCCAGTTGTCTCTCAATGGCACGTAGCCAGTCATCAGCCTGAAGTGGGTCGGCAGAGTGCTTGAATACAGGTGGGTGTCCTTTCAGGAACTCTCCCCTCTTATCTCTGGCATGAGGGGGTGCATTCCCATTCCCTTGCCCCATGTTCTACATATTCTGGGCCATCTGTTGAAGCAACTGGGTCTGCATCATCATCAGCTGCTGCATGGTGACTGGAGGTGGTGGTGGCAGTTCCTCGCCTCCCTGGTTGTTCCTCTTGGTGTTCACTATCTATAGATGCATCATATAAGTCTCACATGTCCAAGCATATAACTCTTAAAAGATAATGGTGTAACAAGAGTAGGTGTCACAAGATCAAGACAAGAGATATATGTAGGGTATACAAGAAGATATTCGTTCTGATTTTTCCGGCGAGTTGGACAACAGCAGTGCAGTAAAACGAGCATATCTCACTGTCTGTTTATCATATGATTGCGTATTTTACCTTTCTGGAAATATTATGAAATTCTCTACAACTTTCATTTAGAACACTTTTCCAAATTCTGACGTTTACTTAGTCAAATACAGACGACAAGCAGTACTGTTCCAGAATTCCGACAGCACAGAAACCTCAACTTACAACAGCTGTATCTCACAATTTATAATAGGTATTGAGGTGATTCCAGAGCCAAAAGAAATATATTGAAGTCTACTTATCTCAATAAAATTTTCATAACCATTGGACAACTAGATTATGAGATATAAACTGATAATGACAGACTGCTCAGAATGATACAGAATGGACAGCATGATAAAACGAAACCCAACTATTTATTCATAATATCCTTAAACCTTAACCTTAACTAAATGACTGTGGACATGCCCACAAGTCATCACAATCATAACAAAGATCCAAATCAAACATTGTTCATAATGATAAACATCCAACCATGAAAGTAACACTTGTTCAACCATTAAAAGAAAGAAACTAAATACTCTCTCGCGTATCTACGCGTGTTTATTACATATTTTTAAGACTCTCCTAAGGGTACGGGTTGACGTTGGTGCTGGTGTTGGGGTCTCCAAACTCTCCTCTGTTCCTCGAGGGCGACTGAGCAGGTACTCCTGGCGCTTCCTCATCTGGACCTCCTTGCTGCTGCTTCAGCGTAGCGTTCTCACGGGCAAGCTCTAGATAGGCCTTCCTCATGAAATCGAGCTCGTCCAGGGTCTGATCCAAGTCAGTGTTGGTCTCAGCCAAGCACAATAAGGTAGGCCTCAGCCTCAGGTTTGCCTCTCCAAGTGGTGCAGCGATGTTGCACGTAGACTGTCCGCTCCGACGGCGGGGAAGATATCGGTCATCCTCCTAGGCGATGTCGTCGAAGTGGCGGTCGTGGTTGACCACCAACGCCTGTCGAGCTGCGTCCCTGATGATGGCCTCATGTGTGAGCCGTGCAGTGATGGCGCAGTGGATGTAGTGCACCCGAGTCCCCTCTTGGATGTACACCTCAGTCTCCCAGAAGTCGGTGTAGTCGGGGTAGGTCCAATGCTCCGTCCTGTATTGAACAGTGCCTCCGGGGTGGTAGCGATGTACAAGTGCGAGAAGCTTGGGGTGGTAGTAGGAATCACCCTCCAAGTCGTAGTGGATCTCCGCAGTCCATCCCTGAGCCAACAGTGCATTGTGATCATCATCACTGTCATCGCCTCCATTTCCATCGTCATCACCTCCATCATCACCACCATCACCACCATCTCCACCATCTCCACCGTCATCACCTTCATCAGCATCAGAATCATCAGGGTCATCTCCATCGTCGGGGTCACCAACTCCCTCCTAGCCACCTTGTTCATGCTCCTCCATAGGATCCTCCTCAGACTCCTCTATCTCAATGGGCTCCTCGAACATGGGTCCCTCTTCTGTTTCTTCATCCATTGGATCTTCCAGCACGTCCTCCAGAGCTTCTCCCATGGGCACCTCCATAGGCGGTTCCTCTTCCTGGTTCCTCAGAGCTTCCACCAGATGTGCCGGGACACGCTTGCCCAAAGTGAACCTGGTCCTCCTAGTGGGCATCATGATGGTCCTCTTGCGCGGGGTCTGCTTGGTACGGGCCATCTACAAGAATGAAAAGGTTGAGTATTAGAACAAAATAATTTTTGGCAACAGACAAAGAACAGAATATAAGAAAAAAATTTATAGCAAATTAAAGGTAGCAAAATAAAGATAATGTGAGCCTAGAAACGTCCATTTCTAACTAGGTTGTTCGTCCTACAGTCAGTTATAGCTCTGATACCAATTTGTCGCACCCAAATTTGCATAGCAAAACCAAGTACTCATATATGTGCGCCCAGGATGTCCAAACACACACATATATCACAAATTGCAATAGTATCAAAGTAAAATACTTATTACATCGCATATCTCATCATAAAGTAAATACAAAGTTTGCTCGATGGCAATATTATTACAATCACAGCGGAATATCTAGCCCAACTGCCATAGGGACTCCAACTGGTGAACGTCTCCCTAGTAGTCCTGGACATCCTCCGGAAACTCTTCATATCCATTATCTGTTACCCATCCGGGATTTTCATTGGATGTAATGCAAGTGTAAGCTCACCATGCTTAGCAAGTATATCAAAGGGATCTATGAGGCTCAAAAGGCTTGACACTGTTTGACTGCGGTTCGCAATTTTATTTGATCAAATTTTAGCATCCTGAATCACTACTTTAATGAACAGTCCCAATTCCCAAGTGATATTAAAGTATAGTCATATTCATCTCAATTCCCAACCATCCACCATTCCCAGTAACCACTAATCTTGAAGGATCTAGACCGCTCATATCCATGAGCACGGCTGGTATAACAGGTTAATTATTTCTACAGAAATTGTACATCTTTACCCACCGAGCCGTGATTCCCAATGCTGGGGTTCGCGAGACCCACTACACCTCTTCCCAGGAAGTGTGGCAAGGTTTCACTATGAAACCCTTAGCTAGTAGCACTAACAAGTCGTAGCTACAAAGGAATGGCACATGTGGGCATCGTAGCACGGTGCACACCCTAACAAAAAAAGGAAAGATACCCTCTTACCCCTTACTGGAGCTATAGACGAGCTAGTACAATCTAGTTAACAGGTTAAAGTCAGAGCCATGTGACACTCGAGGTTGTACGGTCCCTCCTGGGTAGCCACTTCGGGATTAAGTCCTTGGGGAGAGGCACTAGAGTACTCAACCCCATACTCCAGCCCCCTATCTATTGCTAAAAAGTTCCATTTTATCACATTGCATAAATCCTTTAATCATGTTTCACAATTATTTTATGTTAAGCGCTGCAGCATCTATCAAAAATGCCTACCCAAAGACCCCAGGTATCAAGGATATGTGGTACAAGTAATCATCTAGGTAAAGTCCTTAAAGGCATTTCAAATTAAACACATGCATGAATGTAAGTGGTAATAGTTCATAGGTAACAAGGGGCCTTTGGTATACTTACCTTCCTCAAAGTAGTCCTGAAAGTACTACTGATCCTGCTGGGGGTCCTCAGTCACTTCAAATGGCTCACCCTCTAATCGTGATCCAATCATCAATCAAGCATCATACCAATCATTACATGCATACAAGATAGACTTTCATTAGAACAGTACACCAAACAGTAAAAACATAAGTTGAAAAGCTTACAAATCTATTCTACGCATTGCTACGAACACGTGAGCGAAAGAATCACTCAAATCGGACTTAAAACGTGAAAGTTATGCATGAATTAAGATGTGATGGCATTTCTGTAAATAAACTGAACCTATTTTTGAATTAAAACAATTAAAAATATAAATTATCACGGTTACAGGACTGCGGGCATTAAATCTAGAAAATACAGGGGCTAAATTGAATAAAAACAGGACTGAAAAATAACTACTTTGAATAAAAATGGACTGCGGGTTGATTATGAGAAAACCTAAGGGCCTTTCTAAAAAATGTGCGCGGCTGTCTGCGGTTGTTGACTGGACGGCCATGTGGCGGCTTCTGGTAGGCGCAGTGCACCATGCGGCTCTGTGAACTGGCTGATGCAGCACAGTGGATGGGTCTACGGGTCCATGGTGGACCGATTATAAACCCCAAAGGGGTATCTAATCTGGAAAGTTCCTTTACGATCTGACGGCGCAGGCGTGAACAGGGGCAGCGAGTCACCGGGGAAGAAGGACCCGACGGCGGCGCCATGGTCGGCGATGGCTGGGGTTTGCCGGTACGGCGTTCCAGGGCATAAAATCGCGAATAGAAAGCACGGGTACGGTCAGGAGCTCACCGCGAGTTCTATGAAGGTGATCTCGGCGTTTGGGACGGCTCTAGAGGCTTGGTCGACGGCGGTGGGGCTCTAGAGAGAGAAAGAACATGCCGGTGAGGCTCAATCCGAAGATTTCATGACCAAAACGATGAGAGGGAGGTACCTACGGGCGCAGGAGGTTGCGGTGAATCTCTGGGTGGTGTTGGCGTCGAGCTTCGAGGCGTGGGAGAGGGGAAGCTACGACCGCGGTGGATTCTCAGCTGCGAGCAGAGGATGGGAGAGGAGGCGGGGCTCAGCTCGGGGTTTTATAGGCCGGACGGCGAGCAGAAATAAGAAGGGGAAGCAGGTGGGGTTGATCGCCTGCCATATGCTGGCGATGGCGGTGGCTTTCCGTGCATGGCCACGCCATCGGCGGCCGAAGAAAGGAAAATGCCAGGGGAAAAGAAAGGAAGCTCGGGGAAGAAGAAAGGAAAGAAGGGAGAAGACGCTGACGGGTGGGGAGAGTGCGCAGTGAGAGGGAGAGAGCGGATGGGCGCGGGGTGCTTCGGGTGAGAGCGCGTGAGGCAGGCCGAGCTAGCGGCGCTATGGGCCGGGGTGCCAAACTGGGCCGCGCGCAGTGCGGGCCAGTGCGGGCAGTGCGGTAGTGGGCCAGTGCGGGAAAAGGAAAGGAGGAAGGGGCTGGGCTGATTCGGTTGGGCCGAAAAGGGAAGGAGATGAATTTTTCAAAATCAAATCCTTTTCCAAATCTATTTTTTTCATTTCTAAGCCAAATTCAAATAGAATTTGAATTCAACTTCAAATCAACTAGCCCTACATTCAACCAAAAACAATATGCTCTGGCATGAATGCAACAACCATTGTTTCTAATCCTTATAGTGTATTTTATTTATCCAATATTTATTATTTGGCCTAAGTTAAAAATACCTAGAAAATGTAATAAAGGCTAAGAATTAATTGCTAATTTGTAGTAAAATTTTTGGGTGTTACAGCTCCTCGTGGGGCTCCTCTTCCTCTCCGATGTTAGAGGGAGTTCCGTGAGGTGGTTCTTCCCTAGGCTTCTTCCAGGCATCGTCCCTACTCATGGCGAAGATTTGGAGGCACAGTGAAGGTTAGTTACGCCTTCGTCCGGTTTCTACGCTTCATGAGATGTCCATCGCTTAGTGTGGGGATAAACCAACGGTCATCGCTAAAAGTTGGCTTATGCCGATGCTTATGCTGATTTGTTGTGAGAGAAAAACACTGTTCTTTCGCTAAAAAGTACTACTGAAGTAGTGCTGAAGAACAGGGCCAAGGTTTTTGTCATCACAACTATAGTTACTGATAGATCCTTGTTATTTTGTACAACTGATGAATGAAAAGTGTAACAGAGTTAATCGAAAAAGAATGTCTTTTGTTGATTTTGAACACTGTTACCTCACTGTGATGCTGGTGGGGTGTTGCTTTGTATGTGCAAACCACCGTATGTACAACTTTGTAATCACGTCCATTGTTATTGTAGAGATCAGTACCTTTATTATGCAGCATCAGCTGATGAACTTTGTCATGTTAGCATCCATTGTTATTGTAAAAAGTACGCTGTGTGTTCAGTTAGCTAATAAGGCCCAGCTGAATTAGTATCAACATTGTACAATTATGTCACCGTCGGATATAAGCATTGTTGAAAAAATTGTATCACCGCCACTATTCGCCGTAAGGTGCTAACATCTCCTTTCCAACGTTCAATTTCTGTATGACACGCCCGTCGTTAGGTGCTACATACCATCTTCTTTAAGGACCGAATCACCACCGCCGGTAGCCTTCACTGCCGATATCATCAAAATTTGCAAGCCAGCGCAAGACTCCTGCGCATTTTTAGAATTTTTGGCGTGTTTGTAGTTAGCTTACAAACACCGCTACCCAACCAACCACCACCCTATCCATCTCCTCCTCAAGTGGTGCTATTCCTCACCTACTCATCGGCATGCAAGCCACCACTCACCGCCGACAAGGTAGTGCTCCATGCCGATACGCCTCACCAGCACACCTACACAAATCCACCAGTGACTAGGCTCGTACTCATCACTACCGTGGCCGCTCGAGCTCACTGCCGCAAGATCCAAAGGCAAGGGAATGCTTTATTGCACTTCCCTTATCCATGTTTCTTGGCTTTTTATTTCCCTCTTATCTCATCTGGGTACGAATCAAGCTTCCATCTAATCATTAAGGAGCTCACGAGCACATCCCCATAGGTGCTCCTACTCTGATTCAGGCAACAGCGCTACCGCTTCCATCGTCGGCCTCGCTCCACCACATCCTAGTCAAGATGGAGGAGTAGGCCACCAACAAGTGGAACAAAGTAGACATCCTCATATACGATGTCTTGGTCCTTATCCTTCGCCTCCTCACTGCCTGCACCTTGTGTAGCTGCAAGTGTGTGTGTCCGCACCTGGTATCGCCTCATCTCTAAATTCGAGCACCGTAAGGAGCTGCCCTAGTTTTGTGCTGGATTCATGTATAGCAACTGGAAAGGCAAACACCAATTCGCCGGCTTCATCGGTGAATACCCCTCCTTTTACTTCTTGCCCTTCCCCATTCAGGATTTAGTCATCTTAGATTGCTGCAGAGGCCTCTTCCTCTGCTGGTGCGTTGGGCTTCGCTATGTTGTCTATAATCTAGTGACTAGCAAATCAGTGGTACTGCCGCATAGCAACCTTTGTTATGGTTTAGCTCGCTTGGGGTTCGATCCCACAATCTCCTTGTACTTCCACGTGGTCGAACTATGGGTAAGGTCGCCTGGGGTGTTAGTTGTCAGCATCTACTCATCAAAAACTGGAGCATGGATGTGTAAAGAATCTGAATGGGGAGAGGATATTCTAGTATGCAAATTTTTAGGAACTATGCTTCTTAATGGTTTTATGCACATGCTGGAGGTGTCCCATATAGTTGCTGTTGATATGGAGGGAAAGACATGGAGGAAAATTCTTAGGCCACTAGGTCCTACAATCCATCCATGGAGATCAGGGTCAGTTGTGTCTATGTATTGCTGATATTTTCAATACGTCTGACCTTTCAATCTAGATCCTTAAAGACTATGGTACTGGTAAATGGACATTGAAGCATACGGTAAACACGCTGCAACTATTTGGACTGAATAATATTGGACTCAGTTCTGAGGCAGCTAATGCAGACTACAGAGTGATTGCAGTTCACCTAGAATGGAATTTGATTTTCCTTATTGGGGAGGACAGAACACTTATGGCATATGACATGAGCCACAGAAAAGTTCATGTCCTCCCTGCCTGGGTCGTCCGCTATCCTAAAAGTACCTAGAGTATTTATTTGAATGGACCTCACTATGTATCTTATGTTACCTTGTTCATGGAGTCATTAGTAGAGTAATAAAGGTGCATATGCTGTATTTTTTTGTTAGGACATGTCTTTGTTCAGGTAGGGAGTTATTTTGAGTCTATATATAGTCCAATTTTGGCTTGGTAACTAAACCAATGGTATATTGAATATTATTAATTTTGCTACTTTGCATTGTGCAGGTTTTGGAGTCTCAGTGCTTTTAAATGATTTTCCTGCAATGGCTATGGGAGGAAGAAGAGGGGTTCCATGCTACATTGGCTGCCAGGCTGATCAAGGAGTGGCAATCAAAAGGAGCAGAGCACCTCTACCTTACGTAAGTCTATAGGGAGCAGAACCTTTATTATGCTATCTATGTACCACTTATGTTAATTCATCAGTTGACATAGTTGTTATGTTAGTGTCAAAACTGGATGCAATTCTATCTCCGTCAGATGTAAGGGCCGTTGGTTGTTTTGTTATCACTGCCATACCACTCGCCTTTGGTGAAGCAGACGGCCATCACCACTGCTATTTGTCTGATGCGGCAGGGGTCAATAGTGCATCATCGCTGAATCATTTAGTAACCCAACACTGACTAAAGGATCATCCCGGATGGATCGTACTGCAACGCGATGGTGACCATGCCCTATGACCAGACGGTTCATACGCTGAAGCAATGGTGATGTTTGCATCAACACAGGTAGGTCATGCTCCAATGCGACGGAATAAGGATCTGATCACGGATGGATCATAAGCCATGTGGCAGTGTTTGTGCATACCCACACATGCGGGTTGTGTTCCAATGCGATGGAAGTAAGGACCTTATCACAGACGGATGATAAGCCAATACGGTGGTGTAGTGTACACCCCAGATGGTCTCAGATACCGATGGTGATGGCTATGAGTATCACTGACGACAGCTTACTACCGAGGCCAAAATTGGACTGCGATGTGGGTTACGACGCGGCTGTGAAAGGTGTGAGTGTAGTAGTGCTTATACTTCAAGTAGTATTCGGTACGTTGAGGTACAAGTGTAGAGGGAGCCGACAGCCTCGGCACTCCATCCACTCGATGTACAAGGGTCGCCAAGTACAAGAAGTAGAGGTAGCCGACACTCCGGTACTCCTCCAACTCTTAGCTCACTCACTCCCTATTCTAATTCTAGCTAAAGCCTAGGTAGGAATGTAACTCTTCCTCTCTTCTTGCTCTCTTGTGTTTGATGATGAATGTGAGGGGGTGGCCTTCTCCTTTTATAGCTCAAGTAGGACGGTTTGCTGAGGTATTTTAGGCAACCCCCACCGCAACCAACCTTAGGGGCATTAATGTTACCACCCTACCAAAGGTGGGCCTAAGAGGCGCCAGTGGTGGTGTGGCTGCCTTGGCACCGCCTTTGTCTGGTGGGTTGCTTGATGGGCCTAGAGCATAGCCACGTGGGTGTTCAGCTCAAGTTTGTAAGGTAAGTGGGCCTTCCTTCTATTTGTTTGTGTAGAGTCTGCATTTACGTTTTCCTGGTTGCGCACTTTGGCTCTTTTTCCATGTATTTCAAGTGTGTGTCCTACAAATGCACAATTCACCAAAACCTATGGAAATCATTAGTTTAAAGTCCTATTACTAGGTTTTCGTGTTTGGTTGTATGGATTTTATGTAAGTGTTGGAGGTATAAAGTGTGAGTTGAGAACCACCAACAAACTCCCCTAGACTTAGTTCTTTGCTCGTCCTCAAGTAAAGTTCTAAGGACTAAGCGGGTTCATGTTCTTGATTTGAAATCTGCATACAAGTTATTCCAAGCTTCACCTGAACCTATGAACTTCCAAGTGTCTACCAAAATATCTTGGGTAATTGAAAAATGGAACAGCTTGGATTCAAATCTTCTCACTCTATCCTTACTCAAAAACTTGGGTTTTTGTATGGTTTTGAAAACATAAATATAGCTTTTGTTCCTTGAATGATTTTTCATGTCACTCAAATTTGTAAGTGGTTCTTACCAAGGCATATTTTGAATGTTTGCCTTCTCTTTGATCATCCTACTTCTAACAGCTTATATGGAGCTTGGATAGGGATGATGAGGCACACTTACCTTGCATATGTTGTAAAGTCAAATTCTGGATCCATCGGAGGGAAGTGTCATACTCTTAAATCAAAATTGTGCAAGTGTGTGGAATTTGATGAAACTATACTCCTCTATTTGATATGATCTCTAGCTTTTCTTTTTGAGACATGGCAATTATTTTTTTCTCATGAGCCTTCATGTGCTCATATGTTTTTTTTCAATACCTTGGGACCTTCATGTGTCCCTATATTTTTTTCAATACTTTGGGACCTTCATGTGTCCCATTTTTTTCAATTATTTTTGCACAACCTTTTTGTCCCTTTCTAGAAATATGCTAGGGAGATCATATTTTAGAGCATGGAATATTTATTTGTTTGTGATGGAAACATGTTTTAGCGTATTCCCAATGTAGAAATAGCTTTTTTATGTGGCGTGTATGTTGACAGCAGTTAACATTCACCACAAACTGTCAATATACCTTGTATAAATGACTAAAATGGATCACCAACATAGACTTAGGGGTTTTAACTGACGAATTTTAAGAGTTTTGGTGAATCTGTGTTTTTAGCCGAATTTAATCAGAAAACCACCAAGGAGGATCTATTCATCAAAGGAAACCATAGATTTCCATAGCGGGACCAACATAGGAAGACTCTAGAAGACTCTAGGAGGCTCTCCACCAAAATAGGGCCAAAGCCACTACCATGTGGGGCTAGCCGGCCCCACTTGCAGGCTGGCCGGCCTGTGGGTCCCACCTATCAGCCCCCTCGCTACGTCGGTTCTCCACCGCCTCTAGGATCACATCTACGATATTCTTTTAAGTCAGTTTGATCCGAGGGTCCAGGATGCTTGAAGGCCCCTATATATACCTGCCTATACCCCCCTCACCAGGGCATCCATGCATATGATCCTGAGAGCTTGAAGGCCAGAAACCCTAATTCATATTTCCACCAGGATCAGAGCTAGCAATCAAGAGAAGATTATTCCTCAATAGGATCTAGTCTTGTATTAGAGATAGAGTGAGAGGGAAGAGTTTGGAGGAAGTGCTGGCCTATCGATGCTCTGTCTACGGCTTGTACCATGGCAGAATCAAGTTCTTCTTGAGCTTGCTTTTGAGATTCTCTGGTAATCGACTTCTAATTCAAGTAAGCATCTTGTTCATATTGTTCTTCAGGTTTGCGACTCTTTTGAGTACTTTAATCCTGGTAGCTCCTGGGTTAAAGTAGTATTCGTAGTGTAAGCATGGTGCTTAGACTCAGTTACTAATGGATGTACCCTACTTTCCGGATCGGTGGTAGCGCGTGAGGGTGACTCTTATAGCCTCGTTGAATCCTTTGTAGTCCACCTCCCATTTGTAGGCCTAGCAGGACGTTGTTACTATTGGAAACATACTCTGTCTGTGTTTTCTTTAGTACTATGCCTAGAATTGAAGAATAGAAGATAAAGCTTACTGAAGTTAGAACTAGAAGACCTTTGTGATCTCCTTTATACTCCTATTATCTAAGCCTTGTTGCGAAGTTGGGTTAAGTTAGATTTAGTTATTTTTATACACGTTTCCTCGAGATCGATATAAAATTGCTATACTCCTGGTAAAGTGATACATTAGTATAATATCCATGCACTTGTGGATTATTCTGTGTGCGTTAATTTATACCAACAAGCATTTCTGGCGCCGTTGTCGGGGAAACGGTTGTTGAGTTAGCTTCAAACATAGCTTAACCTTGTATCATTATTCTTTTATCTCTTATTCTTTTCTTTTTTAACATGGATCTAGCATCCACCCCTATCCATCAATACACTGTACCTACGAGCGCACGCTTGGAGCCACTAGAATCCTCAAAGCCTATCCTAACACATAGCTATGAGCTACGCCCGTGTTTAATCAACATGGTCTGGGATCAATCCTTTTTAGGCGAAGATGATGAAAATCCTTATTACCACTTAAATAAGTTTGAGCAAACATGTGCGTGCTTATGCATTGTGGGCATGTCAGATGAAACCTTACGATGAAAGCTTTTTCCTTTCTCTTTGAAGGGAAGAGCTAAACATTGGTATAAGCTCACCATAGGGAGTAGACAAGGAGATTGGGAAGCCTTGTGTTCTAGCTTTTGTTTATATTTCTTTCCCATCTCTAGAGTAGTCAGCCTTCGTTGAGAGGTTCTAACTTTTAAACAAGAAGAAAAAGAATCTCTAGGTATGGTGTGGGATCATTTTAATGCTCTCATTAATACTGGCCCTGACCTTGCCATTAAAGACCCCATTCTTCTTCAATATTTTTACATGGGTCTTGATAGGAAAACCTCAAAGCATCTTGATACGGCCTTAGGAGGCTGGTTCTTGCATGTCTCCACCAATTCGGGGAGAAACATTCTCACTAAAATTCTAGAGAACACCCCTAAAGAAGTAGAAAAGAAGCCATTAGAGGAGGAATTCTAGATAGCTGAACTAGAATCATTGCCTAACCTATCACTAACTTCAGCTATCCCAAATCCCGCACCACCGTAAAAGGAGGAAACTCCAATTTTGGATGAACTTTTTGATGAATACGGAGATTCCTTAGATTA
Organism: Miscanthus lutarioriparius; assembly: GCA_904845875.1. Classification (NCBI taxonomy): domain Eukaryota; kingdom Viridiplantae; phylum Streptophyta; class Magnoliopsida; order Poales; family Poaceae; genus Miscanthus; species Miscanthus lutarioriparius. The sequence continues at coordinate 98,875,831 of CAJGYO010000001.1, forward strand.
TCATACCATGAGGAGGCCCCAGAAGTCTAGGAAATCATCATCCCATGAAGAAATTCTAGACCCTTTTGAGGAAGCTTTCCTTAAAAAGACTACGAAAGAGCTAGTGTCTATTATAAGCAATAAATGGTTAGAAGAATCATAGCTTTCCTCTGATGTGATTCGTCTAGATTCACCTTCTATTTCCATTCGTTGCCAAATTAACAAAGCTCCTTTTGATGCTCTTTATAATCCAGTTATGGGTGTTAATATCATGTCTGCATCCTTTGCTCATGATTTATTAAAAGACATGCCATTAACCCCAACAACAAAGTTATTGAAAAGTCTTTCAAGACACATTCTCCCAAGTTTGGGAATTTTGTATGTCCTCCCTATCTAGGTAAAAGGAACCATGGTTCATTTGAGCCTTTATATCTTTCATATCATGGAGTTCGACCTGTTGATAGGATAACCAATTGAAAGACTTATCCAAGAAGGACAAATGGGGAAGTTGAAAATAAGTCTCAGGAAAAACTTTAAGCTTTCTATACCCATTACTCATTCTCTAAATGCTGACACTGAGCCAATTCCTCGAGGAAGACCCAATGGAAGAGGATAAGGTTGCATCTCTTGATAACTTGATCGAACCTAACCTTGAAGATGATGCCTAGTTCTTCATCGAAGAAGAAGAAAATCCTATAGAGCCGAAACCTCTAGATGAATTACTGGAACCACCTAAGACTACCATTGAGCTTAAACCCCTACCTTCTAGTTTTAGATATGCTTTTCTCAATAATGATCAGGATTCTCCTGTGATCATAAGTGATAAATTCTCTTAGGAAGAATCTCTATGCTTGATAGCTGTCTTAGAAAAGCATCGCTCTGCTTTTGGCTACTCGCTCCAAGACCTTAAGGGAATTAGCCCTGCTATTTGCACCCATCGCATCCCTACAGATCCTGATTCTACACCTTCTAGGGAGCCACAGCGTAGGCTTAACAATGCGATGAGAGAAGTTGTTAAGAAAGAGATTTTCAAATTCTTGCATGCCGGGATCATCTATCATGTTTCCATACAGTGAGTGGGTTAGCCCTATTCAGGTTATCCCTAAAAAGGGAGGCATGATTATTCTGTCATAGGATGGCGGATGTGTATTGACTATCAAAAACTTAACAAGGCAACAAAGAAAGATCTTTTTCCATTGCCCTTCATTGATGAGATGTTGGAGCGACTAACAAATCACTCTTTTTTATGTTTTCTTGATAGGTATTCAGGTTATCACCAGATATCGATCCATCTAGATGACCAAAGCAAAACCACTTTTACATGTCCATATGGAACTTATGCTTATCGTAGAATGTCTTTTGGACTATGTAATGCTCTAGCTTCTTTCCAAAGATGCATGATGTCTATATTTTCTGATATGATTGAAGAAATCATGGAAGTTTTCATGGATGGTTTTTCTGTTTATTGAAAAACTTTCGATGATTGTCTAAAAAATTTAGACAAGGTTTTGCAAAGGTGTGAAGAAAAGCACTTAGTCCTTAATTGGGAAAAATGTTATTTCATGGTTAGAGAAGGTGTAACAGAACCGACCAAATCATAAGAACGTAAGTACAAAAACAATCACCGAAGCGATCAAATTCCTGTACTTAAGCTCCCATAATCCCGGTAGTCCGAAAATCACGAAGGATTTCAACCAACTCTCGACATACAAACCAAGATCGTAATGATTCAACACAACACATCATTCGTTACAACATTTCACAAGTAGCATTCGGATTACATCCATCAGAGTTCAAATAAAATATTACAAACCAAGTTTGAGTGTGCGGAAGCAACATAGTTTAGTACATAACTTCATAGTTTCAATTACATTGCCAGATCATAGTCATGTCCCACAAAAGCATTATCAGGTACGAGAACTAGTAGAGACCGCGCCTAACGGTCTAGTCTTCATCCCGGCAAAGGAGGAGAAAAGATTTGCTTGCAAACAACCAAAGAAGAACCGGGTCATACGCAAGCAATGTGGGAAATAAACCCGAGAGTACGAGAAGGTACTCACTAGACTTACCCGCAAAAATCAGAAATAAACGACACCAAGGATCATGCAAGGCTTTTCGGGTGGGCTAGCTTGACACATTTGCATAAAAGAGCTTATGAGCATAGTAACCAATTTAAACTTAGCATCAAGCTTATCATCAATTACCCGTCCACTAGATTAGCACCTGCATGTACTAGAGCACTCACTTATTAGGAGCAAACAATATTAACCATAGCAGGTATAATAAGGCTGTCATCATCATATCATCATTTCGAACCATTAAGTTATTAAGTGTATCTACATTGGAGATAAGCCCGTCAAGTTCTCACTAACGGGAGAGACGGCGATTCGAATCGAATTACAACTCAAATTGAGGGGGTATTCCTAACTCTCACCCTGGCATACTTTGCAAGGGTAGCCGTGGGTCACCTTTGGAACATCTCTCAGAACCAAATTGCGGGTTCGATCAGCGCCAAAGACTCTCGTGGATTACCCTTCCGCCAGACGATCGGGACTTTTAAATCACCTGCCCTTGGACTCACGCCACGGCTCCCTTCCGAGGCGCACTTTATACTTATCGACTCCCGGCCCGAGGTGAGCTACTACCGGCTTCATGGTCGGTCATCGGACACGGCCAACTAAGAGAGAGGCATCGTTCAACATGAACAGGAAAGGCTCCAAGAATGGGTCCTTAAGCGACTGAGGACGGAGTCACGCAAACCGGCAAGCCTCCGTCCGGTCTTCATTTCAAATTAAGATCGGTTCTTTTCCACGATAGCAAATATAGCCAACCGTGCCACATGTATCTTCCTATATCTCGCAGTGGTGGAAATCACCCGACTTCTACCGCGTTTAAGGGGGCTAAGCACTACTCGAGCCTCGAGCTACATAGGATTGAGGTATCAATATCCGGACAAGGAATGGGTAACCAATGCAAGCAAGTGTTTGCATCCAACACCTAAACTTAATGCAACAATATATAATAATAATAATATCAGAATCGCAGTTCGGAAAATAGGAGGCTTAAAATGCTCTCGGGGCTTGCCTTTCACAAAGTTGCAAGGACGGTGGTCGGGGCACTCAACGGCGACCTCGTCTCGCACTTCTCTCTCAAGGTTGCTCCTCCCCGAATCTCCGGTGTTTGCTGCCGCTTGCCGCGCTCGATTCCTCGAATTCCAGCAGGTTACTCCTTCCGGTACACCTATTGCATGTCGATGCACAAGATAAATATCATGGATGCATAAGGAATGACATGATGCTCATGATGAATGAATCACAATGGGTGTTTACGAAAACATCACTGGACACTCGTTTACCGAGTAATTAGCTCTATTCAAATCACTTTAAGCATGTATCCAACTTAACTTAAATAACAAGAGCAACTTACCTAACTTGCATAACCTAAGATAAAGATGCTCATCTTCAGTTAAAGGCCTAACACCTAGGAACAGTACCATGAACTTAGAATAGTACAGACATGCTTAAAATAACAGTTAAAGCTTCATATGCAACAAGTAGTAACTTAATTCTATCATAACCAAAGTTCTATAACTCCAAATGACTTGCAAGAGGACATTCTGGAAAGCTTATGAAATTCTCTACAATTCACTTGTAAACATCAAAGCATGATTCTGAAGTTAACCAAATCAAATTCCAGTAGACCTAGAATCTGTCCAGAATGACGGGGTTGCTAACTTAATTATTTAATGATGGTGCAAAAGCCTAATTTGACCAAACCAAGTTTACCATCTTGTTTTTCATATCTTAGAAACATCAGAAAGTATAGTGCTAACTTCTAAATAATTTATTTAATATCCTTTTCCAATTTATTTAGTTAATTAGGTGATTTAAGCAATATATAGTAAAACTATTCATAAAAATCTACAAAAATTACAGTAGCTATCTCATGCTGCACATAAGCTACCATAAAAATTTCAAAGCCATTGGACCAACATAACTTGCTGTATCCCAAAATAACAGATGCCATGCCTATTTCTAGCATAATTAGGAAACCTTATTAAAAAGTGTCAAGCAACAGATTTCCCATTTTTCCTAGCATCCTTCTAGCATAAGAATAGCACCCATAAAATTTCACCTTCACTGGATCTATAGAAAAATTATGAAAATTCACACAAGATCTATCTATTAATAAAATAAAATTCTATAACTTAAAAATTACACATGCACTAGCTCTAAAATTTTTACCAGAGATTCACATAAGCAATAACAGACTTCCCACAAAATTTCATAATTTTTGGACCACAGAAACTCAAGATAAAATTCAAACAAGTTTGCATGCTTCTAAAAACACATTTCAAACTCCTATTTAATTCATCCAATTTTTCTAAAACAAGTGCTCATATAATATTTTTGTTAAATACTAGACATTATCATGAACTCAACAAAATTGGAACCACAGCATTTGGATCTACCAGCTAGAGAGATATATATTTTGAATATCAACACAAATATGTGAAATAATACTGACAAAACAAATAAGGAATAAATCAAAAGCATTGTTGGGCGGTCCGAAAGAACGGCGTGGCCCTTGAACACGTCTTGGCGGCGCTGCCCAAGACGCGTCATGCCCACGCTGGACTCCCTTTGAGCTGCGGGGCGATCGACGGAGGGGCCCAAGGCGTCGGTGAGATGAGACAGGGAACGGAGCGGACGACGGCGTAGTTCGTCGCCGGTGGTTTCTCCGGTGGACAACGGCAACGGCGCCAACATGTTCACCTCACCCGAAGCGGACCTAGGGAACCTTCTATTGCAGCTCATCGACGCCGCTAGCGTGGGTGGCGATGGCCGCGGCGGGCTTCGGCCATGGTACACGGCCGGCTCCGACGACGACGATCGACGTCGCGCAATTCTCAATAGGGCGACCTTACGAGCTCACGACGGTATTCCTAGACCCTAGCATGAGACGGAGGAGCAATGGTAAGGGCGCGAGGAAAGCTGGCGCATGGAGCGCCAACTCCGGCGAGAGAGAGCGACCATGGCGGCGGTGGAAGAAAACCGACGATTGGCCCTTACCGAGGCTCGATTGACACGATTGCACGGTGGATACGGGAGAGGGGATCACGGCGAGGCTCAGGGTGAACGGAGCAACGCGTTTTTGCGATGGCGAGCGCGCACGACGACGGCGACGTGCGGTTGGCAATGGCGGACGGCTGCGGTGGCTTGGCGCGCGCGCATGTGGTGAAGCGAGAGGGAAATGGCGAGGCGCAGAGAGAGAGAGGCGAGGCATGGCTTTCATCCGGAGCTCAAGCACGCGACGTGGAGGCCTCGGCTTATCATGCGCGCGCCACGCGGCGAGAAGTAGAAGCTCCGCCCGTCGGCCATGACGGTCACTGACCGTTTTCTGAAAATGGCGATTCAGTCATCGATTGATCCGACTGACAGCGAGTATTCCTCGTGTCAACACGGCTAAACCAATGACCCTTATCAAAAACTATGTACATGAAATTTGTAGGTGTACCATCCCTCTACAATTTCTTTTCAAGGACCAACACCTAAATCGTCGTGGATCCGAAGTTACACGAAGCCAAAGTGAGCTTGATGTAACAGAAAATGTAACAACGACTTAGAATATTTTCTAAGTGTGAAATCAGCATGAACTACTGACTTGTGGGCCATGTTTGACCATGTTCCACACATTTTCATGAGTTGGCCATAAAACAACTTTTGTTCCTTGATAAATTTGCTACAACTTTTGTAAAGAGTGCACAGCCATGCAAAGTCTCTAGGTTGCACTTTTTAAACAGTCAAACAATGACACTCCAAGGGTCAATTCAAGTCAAACTTGCACTTGAGGGCATTTTGGTCATTTTGATCTACATGAACAATGTTCCAACAAGTAACCTAAGTATAGTTAAGGTGTAATAGACCATGATCAACCACTTTACAAAAATTGTTATACCACTTCTAATGATCACATGTGATAAAGAAAATAAAACAAGCAATTCATTGATATGTTGCAATGCAATGTTTCACATGTTTCAAGACCTTGTTGCCATTTTTATAATTGCCACATTACTACCATATTGCCATGTTTCCAAGTATGAGAGTTTCGATACATTCACATGTTTCACTACTACCATTCTAAGCAATCAAGCATGAAACACATACAATTTAAAATGTTGCATATGTATGTTTCAATGATAATGACATGATGACATAGATAATGCACATGCTTATGAAATGACATGCAATTTAGTGGAAGCCTAAACACCTAGGGTGTTACAGCCCTTCCCCTTAGAAAAATCTCGTCCCGAGATTTGGAAAGCGTACCAATCAGTATAGAAAGCTGGATAGTTTTCCTTTAAATAATCTTCCGTTCAAAGTTGCATCCCGCTCACTATGATTACTCCAAACTACCTTGTATAACTTAACCACTCGTGTACGAAGTCACTCTTTCTTGTGTATCCAGAACTTGCACGGTTTTTTCCTCATAAGAAAGATCAGATTTCAAGTTGACTTTTCTTGTCGCTATTCTTTCCTCGGGAATACGAAGACACTTCTTCAATTTGGGACACATGGAATACGGAAATATAGCTCCCATCTCACGGGGTAGATCGAGCTTATATGCTACTCTTCCACTTTTCTCGATAATGCGGTAGGGTCCAATATATCGAGGCTCAAGCTTCCTTTTAATTCCAAAACGCTTGACTCCTTTCATAGGGGATACCTTCAGATAAACATGATCACCTACTTCAAACTCAATAGGTTTCCTTCTCTTGTCAAGATAGCTCTTTTTTGTCTAGCCTATGCGGCGGTCATATTCTTTTGTATAGTTCGGACTTGCTCTTGGCTTCTTTTACAAAGTCAATACCATAGAATCTTCTTTCCCGGGTTCCACCCAGTTCAAAGGAGTTCTACACTTGCGCCATAAAGAGCTTCAAAAGGAGCCATTTTGATACTCTCTTGATAACTATTGTTATAAGAGAATTCAGCGAGAGGTAACCAGTCTTCCCAAGAGCCTTTGCAAGAAATAAGACAAGCTCTAAGCATGTCCTCAAGAATTTGATTAACACGCTTTCGACCGTCTCACGATGTTTGCAGATGATAGGCGTAATCATGGATTAGATGAGTGCCAAGATTTTGATGTAAGCACTCCCAAAAGCGAGCCGTGAACCGAGGTCCTCTATCGAAACAATGGATTTGGATACACCATGGAGACGTATCACTTGTTGAAAATAAATCTCAAGCATAATTGTGAGGGTGATAGGTAGACTTGACCGGAATAAAGTGAGCGGATTTAGTTAGACGATCTACGATAACCCAGATGGAATCACAACCCTTGTTGGTAGTGGGTAATCCAACAATAAAATCCATACTAATTTCTTCCCACTTCCAGCCAGGAATAGAGAGTGGTTGCAACAGTCCGGGCCTTATGTGAATAGCCTTGACTCTGCAACAGTTATCACACCTTGCCACGTAAGCTGCGATTTCTTTCTTCATCTTGGTCCACCAATAATACAGCTTGAGATCTTGATACATTTTACTACTACCAGGATGGATGGACAACTTAGAAGAATGGGCTTCAGCCATAATTTGATTTCTAAGTTCTTTATCTTTGGGTACCACAAGTCTATCATTAAACCAGAGAATTCCTTTGTCATCGACCTTAAAGTGCTTGGTCTCTTTTTCTTTCATTTTCCGTTTGATGTGAAACACACCCACATCGCCGGTCTTACGGAGTTCAATAATTCGACTTCTAAGAGAGCAATCCACAAGTGATATTGTGAAGTACTACAGGATGAAGGAGGTGTGATGGATGAAAGTCTTCACTAACTAAGGAATTGCAATGGGCCTTTCTGCTTAAGGCATCGGCAACCACATTCGCCTTACCAGGATGGTAGTGCACTTGAAGGTTGTAGTCCTTGATCAATTCTAACCAGCGCCGTTGACGCATGTTCAACTCGGGTTGAGTAAAGATGTACTTGAGGCTTTTATGGTCAAGGTATAGATGTTGCACACATTACCCGAAGAAGTAATGTCTCCAAATCTTCGTGGCATGAACAAGCTGCGGCTAACTCTAAGTCATGGGTAGGATAGTTGACTTCATGCTTTGAAGTGGCGCGTAAAGCATAAGCAATTACTCGGCCTTCCCGCATAAGAACACACCCCAAACCGGTGCCACATGCATCACAATAGACATCAAAAGGCTTTTCGATGTCGGGGTTGTGCTAATACAGAGAGCGAGAGGTTAGCAAGGTCCGCAAAGTGTGGAAAGCCTCTTCACACTTGAGTCCACACAAACTTCTCATCTTTCTGCGCAGAGTCGAGTCATGGGCTTGGCGATTTTTTGAAATCCGGGATAAAGCGGACGATAATAGCCACCAATCCCAAGAAACTTGAACTTCGTGGACCGTAATAGGTGCCTTCCACTCAAGGACTTCTTGCACCTTCGTAGGGTCAACCGAAATTCCATCACCAGATAACACATGACCTAGAAAAGGTATCTTGTTCAATCGAATTCACACTTGGTTGAACTTAGCATAAAGTTGGTTGTCACGCATAACCGAAGTTAAGACAATTCTCGGATGTTCAAAGATGCTCTTCTTTATATTCGAGAATATACTAGGATGTCATCAATGAACACGACAACAAACTTGTCCAATTACGCATGAATACGTAATTCATCAGTACATAAAGTGTGTTGGAGCATTTGTCAACCCAAAAGACATGACAAGGTACTCGAACAAACCATAACGGGTAGAGAAAGTCGTCTTAGGTATATCTTCGAGGACGAATTTTGATCTCGATGGTAACCGGACCTCAAATCGATCTTGGAGAATACCTTAGCTTTAGAGAGCTGATCAAACAGAATATCGATGCGAGGAAGAGGGTATTTGTTCTTGATGGTAACAACATTTAGGGACGATAATCTACGCACATGCGCAAAGATTAAATCCTTCTTCTTCACAAAGATAGCCGGACAACCCCAAGGAGAAGAACTAGGCCGAATCAAACCTTTCTTCAATAGCTCATTCAATCGACTCTTTAGTTCAGCCAACTCATTGGGCGGCATTCTATAGGGCCTTCGAGATATAGGAGCTGTACCCGGAATAAGTTCTATCTTGAATTCTACATCGCGGTCCAGAGGTAATCCAGGCAAGTCATCAGGGAAGACATCTGGAAACTCACAGACAACTAGTAGATCCTCAATGGCTTTGGCTAGGGTAGCATTGGCTGTATTGTGAAGAGAGATATCACGAGGTAACTGCACTAGAAAACCCTTCTTATCCACAGGATCCCTCAACATTTACCACACGGGTTGGTTGACGATCGATCAAGACTCCATTCCCACTCATCCACTTCATTCCTAGGATTATATCAATTCCTACCCCGGTAGCACTACAAGATCTGTAAGAAACTCTCGATCCCCAATTTCAAGCTTTACATCTTTTACTACTTGGTTAGTCATGATATTATTCCCAATGACACTAATACAATAACCACCCTTGACAATTGTAATCACATTCATCTTATGCTTAGATGCAAAAGTAGAACTCACAAAGGAATGTGAAGCACCGAATCAAAGAGCACAACTAGTAGGGTGATCATTAACAAGAAACTTACCGGTGGTGACCACTTCACCAAAGCAGGAATTTCCTCCCACAAGAGTGTAATGAACACGCCCGACGGACGTTTCCTTGAGCATTCTTGGGAGGATGGGGACACCTATTTGCCCAATGACCAGGCTGATTTACAGCCCAACACGGCCATTAGTGGTGGGACTTTGGAGCTGCCCCGCCTGTAAGTATTCTTTGGCAAGGAAATTGTGTACCCTTTATGAAAACCAGTTTTAGCTTGATTCTTCTTCCGAGGTGGGCGGCACTGGGACATTAGCATTGGGTGGATTGCATCTGGGCCTTGGATATCATTGGTGCCTTAGACCGAGAAGCACCTGAATCAAAGTTTCTTTTGCGGTTCTTAGAAGCGGCATATATCTTATCATTGTTCTCTTGAGTCGAGTGTCACTAATAAACTCATTGAAGGTGACACACTTGCGATTTGCCCATTGACTTCATCAATTTAGGGAAAGTCCCTCTTGAAGCTAGCTATTCTCTTAGCGTCGGTATCGACAAACTCGAGAGCATACCTCGCCAAAGTTGTTGAATGCCCGGAGGTATTCATTGAGACTCTTGTTGCCTTGGGTGAGCTTCATAAACTCAAGATGCTTAATGGCCATGAGACCGGGAGGAATAAAGTGTCCTCTCAAAGTCCGCAAATCGACCCCAAACTATCTCGGCGTTTGCGAGGAAGGTGGTCTTGTGATGTGTCCACCAGAGATACTCGCAGGCCTTGGAGCTGGTGTCCTGCATATGTGGCCTTCATACTTTCGGTCAAACGGAGCAATCCAAACCTTTGCTCTATCGTGCTCAACCATTCATCGACTTGTAATGGTTCTTACGCCTCACGAAAGATAAGAGGCTTTGTATCCATGAAGTCCTTAAAGCTGCTGTACTGGTTTGGCTCGGGTCCTTGGCGGACATGATGATCCTCTTGGTTAGCCATCGATGCATAGCCTCGCCTAACATGCTACCGACTTTCCACAACTATGCTCGCATTAGCTCGGTGGTGTGGGTGGTGGCGGAGGTGGTTGTTCCTCATTTCCCATGCCACGACATGACGAAGGTTATGATGAGCCATCGCAAAATGTATAGCCAATGAGCACCGACGATGTGGAAATTTTTGTAGATGAATCGTATAATTATGCCCAAACCGAGTCCATTGGAGGGAATGTATTTAGATAATCAACAGAGGCACAATCATTCATCACAACCACACAATTCATCTAGCGTTCATGGACACATAAATGCGATGAACTTAACCAACCACTCGATCCATAGACCGCAAAGACGGAATGTATCAAAGGCTCACATATGTGGAGCATAATACGTTCGATAGGTTACATTCAAGCCATAGTGGTTCCAAACTTACATCCAAAGATAACTTATGGTTCGATATTACATCCCAACGATTACTTATTCCAAAGCTACTCGTTCATGCATGAGGATCAACAAAGACTAGCTCTTGCGCATTAGCTAAGTAGTAAGCTAAACCACGATCGTCCTCTGAGTCGATGTCGAAGATTTCTCCTCCATCTTCATCACTAGTGTGCTCTAACTCCTCATCTTCCTCCACATCGTGGAATGTCCTCAGTCCATTGACCTCCATGTCATCATCACCTTCAGCCATGATGACACCGAACCCATCTCATCCTCGGTGGCGGGAGAGGGTGAAGTTGATTGTGTAACAGGTGAACCTCCTCATGGAGATTGTCATTGTACTCCTCAAAGAATCGCCACTTGCTGCTCTAGCTCTACCCGTGCCGTGCTCTCAACACATCCTCCTCGTGCAAGCTTCATTCCGTTGGTTCATCACGTGAATCAACATGCGTTCACGATTCTTGCGGTGAGCAACTGTCAACCTCGAACCTCAAGGGTCTCTTGGTCCCTTTCTGTGTCACTTGTTCCAAGCGGTGCTTGAGCCGCATTCCTCTCAAGCAGCCACCCGAGCAAGCTACATCCTCAGCCTTTCCTCCTCAAGAGGCTCGGGGACGGGCTCACGAGGAGCTAAACGGTGACGAGGCGCCCGCCTCCAGCGGACTTTATGGCAAAGCAAAGCGCGTCAGGCGCATCATCTGTAGCAAAAAAGTTACAACGTAAGGGGAGAATCATTTAAGGGATACGAAATTTAATTAGCCGGGACAATCATATTTTAAAGGAGGGAGTAATGCAAGAAATGCCATGTATGCTTGAACATGATGCATGCACGATCCGTACGTCCTCACCATCCTAAAAAAAATTTAAAGGCTAGCGAAATATACGGTGGCATACATACGTTTTCTCGTATACGGTAGCTAGTCGATCTACAACGATACGTTGTTAGTGTACCTGCAGAAAATTTCATTTCAGCCCAGTAATTTCCCACAATGCATAAAAGCAAGCAGTAACTAAATACTTTCATACATACATCCCCTGATGCACATACTCTAGTATCACAACTACCCGTCAGAGATACCCACATTTAAGTACTCTCATAGATACATGATTGAACATGTAAATATGCGAGCAACCACAACTACTCTCCCCTAGACCGACGATTGGACGGTCATGCTCTCACAACTCCCACTTACCAGAGCGTAGAGGTATTTGATCCAAACATTACCACCCAAGCGGATGGCATCCATACAATAGCACGCCGTATGGACGACGAAACAGAAACAAGCAGGAACCCCCAAGTTAGTACTTTAATAAGCCACCTAAGAGTCCTTATTTGGGCATAAGGGATATGACCACTGGCAATACTTAGTATTTAATTTAGGATTTTCACAAATACTTTTGTTTTAAATACACAAATGACGTGTTTAGTGTCAAATCTTGCTCGATGCCACCGTAATGAACCGACCAAATCATAAGAACGTAAGTACAAAAAGAATCACCAAGCGATCAAATTCTGTATTTAAGCTCCCATAATCCCGGTAGTCCAGAAATCACGAAGGATTTCAACCAACTCTCGACATACAAACCAAGATCGTAATGATTCAACACAACACATCATTCGTTACAACATTTCACAAGTAGCATTCGGATTACATCCATCAGAGTTCAAATAAAATATTACAAACCAAGTTTGAGTGTGCGGAAGCAACATAGTTTAGTACATAACTTCATAGTTTCAATTACATTGCCAGATCAGAGTCATGTCCCACAAAAGCATTATCAGGTACGAGAACTAGTAGAGACCGCGCCCAACGGTCTAGTCTTCATCATCCCAAGCAGAGGAGAAGGCAAGATTTTGCAGCAACCAAAGAAGAACTGGTCATCTGCAACAGGTGGGAAATAAACCCTGAGTACGAGAAGGTACTCAGCTAGACTTACCCGACAAAAATCAGAAATAAACGACACCAAGGATCATGCAAGGCTTTTCAGGTGGGCTAGCTTGACACATTTGCATAAAAGAGCTTATGAGCATAGTAACCAATTTAAACTTAGCATCAAGCTTATCATCAATTACCTGTCCACTAGATTAGCACCTGTACTAGAGCACTCACTTATTAGGAGCAAACAATATTAACCATAGCAGGTATAATAAGGCTGTCATCATCATATCATCATTTCCGAACCATTAAGTTATTAAGTGTATCTACATTGGAGATAAGCCCGTCAAGTTCTCACTAACCGAGAGAGACGGCGATTCGAATCGAATTACAACTCAGCTGAGGGGGTATTCCTAACTCTCACCCTGGCATACTTTGCAAGGGTAGCCGTGGGTCACCTTTGGAACATCTCAGGAACCAAATTCGCGGGTTCGATCAAGCGCCCAAGACTCTCGTGGATTACCCTTCCGCCGGGACGATCGGGACTTTTAAATCACCGCCTTGGACTCACGCCACGGCTCCCTTCCGAGGCGCACTTTATACTTATCGACTCCCGCCCGAGGTGAGCTACTCGGCCATGGGTCGGTCATCGGACACACGGCCAACTAAGAGAGAGGCATGCGTTCAACATGAACAGAAAGGCTCCAAGAATCGGTCCTCCTCCTTAAGCGACGTGACGGAGTCATCGCAAACCGGCAAGCCTCCGTCGGTCTTCATTTCAAATTAAGACGGGTTCTTTTCCACGATAGCAAATATAGCCAACCGTGCCACATGTATCTTCCTATATCTCGGTGTGGAAATCACCCGACTTCTACAGCGTTTAAGCGTGGCTAAGCACTACTCGAGCCTGAGCTACATAGGATTCTGTGGTATCAATATCCGGACAAGGAATGGGTAACCAATGCAAGCAAGTGTTTGCATCCAACACCTAAACTTAATGCAACAATATATGTAATAATAATCATCAGAATCGCAGTTCGGAAAATAGGAGGCTTAAAATGCTCAAGGGCTTGCCTTTCACAAAGTTGCAAGGACGGTGGTCGGGCACTCAACGGCGGCTCCTCGTCGCACTTCTCCTCAAGGTCGCTCCTCCCGAATCTCCGTGTGTCACCGCCGCCGCCGCCGCCAGCCTCGATTCCTCCAATTCAGGTTAGGTTACTCCTTCGGTACACCTATTGCATGTCGATGCACAAGATAAATATCATGGATGCATAAGGAATGACATGATGCTCATGATGAATGAATCACAATGGGTGTTTACAAAAACATCTTTGGACACTCGCTTACCGAGTAATTAGCTCTATTCAAATCACTTTAAGCATGTATCCAACTTAACTTAAATAACAAGAGCAACTTACCTAACTTGCATAACCTAAGATAAAGATGCTCATCTTCAGTTAAAGGCCTAACACCTAGGAACAGTACCATGAACTTAGAATAGTACAGACATGCTTAAAATAACAGTTAAAGCTTCATATGCAACAAGTAGTAACTTAATTCTATCATAACCAGAGTTCTATAACTCCAAATGACTTGCAAGAGGACATTCTGGAAAGCTTATGAAATTCTCTACAATTCACTTGTAAACATCAAAGCATGATTCTGAAGTTAACCAAATCAAATTCCAGTAGACCTAGAATCTGCCAGAATGACGGGGTTGCTAACTTAATTATTTAATGATGGTGCAAAAGCCTAATTTGACCAAACCAAGTTTACCAACTTGTTTTTCATATCTTAGAAACATCAGAAAGTATAGTGCTAACTTCTAAATAATTTATTTATTATCCTTTTCCAATTTATTTAGTTAATTAGGTGATTTAAGCAATATATAGTAAAACTATTCATAAAAATCTACAAAAATTAAAGTAGCTATCTCATGCTGCACATAGGATACCATAAAAATTTCAAAGCCATTGGACCAACATAACTTGCTGTATCCCAAAATAACAGATGCCATGCCTATTTCTAGCATAATTAGGAAACCTTATTAAAAAGTGTCAAGCAACAGATTTTCCATTTTTCCTAGCATCCTTCTAGCATAAGAATAGCACCCATAAAATTTCACCTTCACTGGATCTATAGAAAAATTATGAAAATTCACACAAGATCTATCTATTAATAAAATGAAATTCTATAACTTAAAAATTACACATGCACTAGCTCTAAAATTTTTACCAGAGATTCACATAAGCAATAACAGACTTCCCACAAAATTTCATAATTTTTGGACCACAGAAACTCAAGATAAAATTCAAACAAGTTTGCATGCTTCTAAAAACACATTTCAAACTCCTATTTAATTCATCCAATTTTTCTAAAACAAGTGCTCATATAATATTTTTGTTAAATACTAGACATTATCATGAACTCAACAAAATTGGAACCACAGCATTTGGATCTACCAGCTAGGAGATACATATTTTTGAATATCAACACAAATATGTGAAATAATACAGCAAAACAAATAAGGAATAAATCAAAGCCGCTGTTGGGCCGGTCCGAAAGAACGGCGGCCCGCGAACACGTGCTGGCGCGGCCCAAGACGCGTCGCGGCCCACGCTGGACTCCCGCCTGAGCCGCGGCGACTGACGAGAGGGGCCCGCGCGTCGGTGAGACAGACAGGGGAACGGAGCGGACGACGGCGTAGTTCGTCGCCGGTGGTTTCTCCGGTGACGGCAACGGCGCCAACATGTTCACCTCACCCGAGCGGACCTAGGGGAACCTTCTATTGCAGCTACTGACGCCGCTAGCAGGGGTGGCGATGGCCACGGCGGCGCTCGGCCATGGCACGGCCGGCTCCGACGACGATACGACGTCGCAGCCCAATAGGGCGACCTTACGAGCTACGACAGTATTCCTAGACCCTAGCATGAGACGGAGGAGCAATGGTAAGGGCGCGAGGAAAGCTGGCCGCGTGGAGCGCCAACTCCGGTGAGAGCAGCCATGGCGGCGGTGGAAGAAAACCGACGATTGGCCCTTACCGAGGCTCGATTGACACGATTGCACGGTGGATACGGGAGAGGGGATCACGGCGAGGCTCAGGGTGAACGGAGCAACGCGTTTTTGCGGTGGCGAGCGCGCACGACGACGGCGACGTGCGGTTGGCAATGGCGGACGGCTGCGGTGGCTTGGCGCTGCGCGCGGTGAAGGCGAGAGAGGGAAATGGCGAGGCGCAGAGAGAGAGGCGAGGCGTGGCTTTCATCTGGAGCTCAAGCACGCGACGTGGAGGCCTCGGCTTATCATGCGCGCCACGCGGTGAGAAGTTCCTGCTCCGGTCGGCCATGACGGTCACTGACCGTTTTCTGAAAATGGCGATTCAGTCATCGATTGATCCGACTGACAGCGAGTATTCCTCGTGTCAACACGGCTAAACCAATGACCCTTATCAAAAACTATGTACATGAAATTTGTAGGTGTACCATCCCTCTACAATTTCTTTTCAAGGACCAACACCTAAATCGTCGTGGATCCGAAGTTACACGAAGCCAAAGTGAGCTTGATGTAACAGAAAATGTAACAACGACTTAGAATATTTTCTAAGTGTGAAATCAGCATGAACTACTGACTTGTGGGCCATGTTTGACCATGTTCCACACATTTTCATAAGTTGGCCATAAAACAACTTTTGTTCCTTGATAAATTTGCTACAACTTTTGTAAAGAGTGCACAGCCATGCAAAGTCTCTAGGTTGCACTTTTTAAACAGTCAAACAATGACACTCCAAGGGTCAATTCAAGTCAAACTTGCACTTGAGGGCATTTTGGTCATTTTGATCTACATGAACAATGTTCCAACAAGTAACCTAAGTATAGTTAAGGTGTAATAGACCATGATCAACCACTTTACAAAAATTGTTATACCACTTCTAATGATCACATGTGATAAAGAAAATAAAACAAGCAATTCATTGATATGTTGCAATGCAATGTTTCACATGTTTCAAGACCTTGTTGCCATTTTTATAATTGCCACATTACTACCATATTGCCATGTTTCCAAGTATGAGAGTTTCTGATACATTCACATGTTTCACTACTACCATTCTAAGCAATCAAGCATGAAACACATACAATTTAAAATGTTGCATATTTATGTTTCAATGATAATGACATGATGACATAGATAATGCACATGCTTATGAAATGACATGCAATTTAGTGGAAGCCTAAACACCTAGGGTGTTACAGAAGGCATAGTGCTTGGACGCTTGGTGTCCGAATGCGAGATAGAGGTAGATAAAGCTAAAATTGAGGTAATTGAACAGTTACCTCCTCCCATAAATATCAGAGGTATCTACAGTTTTCTTGGTCATGCGGGGTTTTACCGCCGCTTCATAAAAGATTTGTCACGCATTGCTAGACCACTTACAAATCTTTTGGCCAAGGATGTTCTATTTGAATTTGATGATGCATGTATAAAATCTTTTGAAATTCTTAAGAAAGCACTCATCTCTGCACCAATCATTCAACCCCCTGTTTGGTTGCTACCTTTTGAAATTATGTATGATGCTAGTGATTATGCTGTGGGGGTAGTTTTGGGACAAACAAAAGATAAGAAGCATCATGCAGTTGCTTATGCTAGCAAAACTCTGACAGGACCTCAACTTAATTATCCAATAACTAAAAAAGAACTTCTGGCTGTTGTTTTTGCTATTGATAAGTTTAGATCTTACTTAGTAGGAGTTAAGGTGATTGTTTATACTAATCATGCTGCTTTGAAATATCTGCTCACTAAGAAAGATGCTAAACCTAGGCTTATAAGATGGATTGTGCTACTCCAAGAATTTGATTTAGAAATAAAAGGTAAAAAGGGAGTAGAAAATTCTATTACCGATCAGTTGTCTAGAATGCAGTTTGAAAATCCATAGGAATTGCCCATCAACGATTTGCTTCAGGACGACATGCTCTTCAAGATCACAAAATCCGACCGCTGGTATGCAAATATTGTTAATTTTATGGTTGCAGGTTATGTACCACTAGGGGAGAACAAAAGGAAACTCATCTATGAAAGTTGTCTCCACATATAGGATGAGCCATACCTCTTCAGAGTCTCCTCAGATGGCCTACTCAGAAGGTGTGTACCGGCAGAAGAAGGCATCAAAATCATCGAACGATGCCACTCATCACCATATGGAGGACATTATGGTGCATTCCACACTCATTCAAAGATCTAGCAAAGTGGATCTTCTGGCCAACCATGTATGAAGATACGAAGGACTTCATCTGGAGGTATGGAGCGTGTTAGAGGCACGGGAATATCAATTCAAGAGATGCCATGCCACTCCCCACCAACCTCTAGATTGAGCTTTTTGATGTCTAGGGTATCGATTACATGGGACCATTTCCAAAGTCAAAGAACTGTGAATATATCTTGGTGGTAGTTGACTATGTCTCCATGTGGGTTGAAGCCATGCCATGTAGAGATGCTAATGCAAAGAACTCCAAGAAGATGCTTGAAGAGACAATATTTCCATGATTTAGAGTTTGAAGGATGGTGATTAGTGATGGAGGCACTCACTTCACTGACAAGAACTTTCACAATTACTTGTTAAGACATGGGATCCGTCATAACGTGGCTACTCCATATCACCCTCAGACAAGTGGCCAAGCAGAAACATCAAACAAACAAATCAAGAATATTCTATAGAAGATGGTCAACAAGATGGGGACTGCATGGAAAGACAGACTACCTAATGCACTATGGGCTTATAGAACAACATATAAAACACCACTTTGGATGTCACCATATCAACTCATCTATGGAAAGACCTGTCATCTACATATTGAGCTAGAATTCAAGGCTCACTAGGCCATCAAGTGATGGAACATGGACTTTGAAGCCACAAGAACCAGGAGGAAGATGCAACTCTCTGAGCATATCATAACGCCAAGATATACAAAGAGAGAACAAAAAGATGGCATGACAAGAGGATCAAAAAGAAGGAGTTCGCCCCGGGAGATAAGGTATTACTTTTTAATTCTAGGGTTAAATTATTCAGGCACAGAAAACTTCGGAGTAAATGGGAAGGACCATTCAAGGTTATAAGCACCTCATCACATGGAGCAGTACCACTTCAAAATGATGAAGGTACGTTATTCTAGGTAAATGGTCATCGTCTTAAGATCTTTCTAGAACCTAAAAACCCACCTGAGGATTTGGACGAGGTAGATTTTCTTATTTTCCCATAGATTTACACCACTACCCTCCTCTTTACGTTTTGTACCGCGAGAATATCTTTTTCAAGATTAGTTAGGCATTAGAAACCACCGAGAGAAAACCCCCCGCAAGGAGATGACATGTGGGGCTGGCTGGCCCCACCTATTGGCTGGCCGGCCTACTTGTCTATCCCCTCGCCTCCAGTTAATTCTCTCGTATATTCTAGAACCTACCCCTCTGCTATCCCGTAGTTTTCCACCGCATTCGTTTTTTCTTTGTTACAAAACCCTAAAGGATAAGATCTTGACCCCTGCTGCAAGTTTTCCCCCTATATAAACAAGCCCCTGCCTGCCTCCATAGCCATTCCATCAAAGCCTTCCATCTCCAGCAGCACCAAAGCTCTCCACCTCCCAAGTTCCAATGGCTGGTAGAGAGATCATCCCCTACGGAGTTGAAGAAGCCATACCTCTTAAGCATCGTTGGTGTTCGTGCTGCTCCTGAGCAAATCAAGGTTGTGCCACCGAAGGAGAAGAAGAGGGCACCACCCTCTATCCTAGAGAATGATAAGAAGCGCCAATGGCCGACCGTTGCTATGCTGCATGACAAGATCAAAACCCTCACCGAACATACCCATGCTCTGCAGTTTAGGATAGATAAGGAGCATGTTTATCGCAAGAACCTAGAATATGAGCTTGCTATCTTAAGTCGTTATGTTGTTAACAAAGAGAAGTATGAAAGTTAAGAGTTAGGTTGTGGATCCTTAGGGCACATTTAGGTCAATGTTTAAGTCATTTGCTTAGCTCAGTTGCTAGAGTGGTTGAAGTTTGTGCTAGCCAGTTGAAAGTTTGTGTTTAGTTTGAATTGTGTAATAAAGTACCCTATCAATGGAATTTTGCTACTACTACCTGCTCTCTATTAATTTTGTATATGTGTTTGTCTCCACATGTTGTGCATAAAGGAAAATAGGAAACAAGTGTGGGGGAAGCACACCATGACAACATAACGTAATTCAATCGCAAAAATCACAAAATTCAGGAAGCAATGGACCAAATACCACGTCGACCAAGGATGGACCCGAATGGGCTCTGAGGCAGGCCGCCCAGTCATCCCTATGAGCCGGCCGGCCCATTATAGTGCCACCTCACCTCACGCTTCATCCACGATAAGGTTTGTGCTCCGTATGATCTATTTCACATGTTTCGCTTTCTGTTTTGAACCAAATTGAAAATCCTTTGATAAAACAACTTTAAAATATAAGGAAATATTATTTCAGTCATGACTAAAGGATAGACTCACGTAATACTTTTCTTGGAAGTCTTGCTAATATTGGAAACTTATTATTAGGGACCCCATGTTATTTAAGTTGATGTGGAATGAGATATAGTAGAATAATGAGAACTTGATTCTTGCTGTCTCGTTATTGGAGAATTTTATTTCTAAATGTTAAAAGAATAGGTACACCTCTCCTTTGTGGTAAAGCAATGTCCTACCAAAGCCATACATGATATGATAGACTAGGAAAACCTTCTACATATGCTACTTGCTACTGCATTGAGTTTGGTCAAACCCTATGACCCTTGTCAAGAATTTTATCATGCTGCCAAGATCAAGATCATGTACACTCCACATTTATCTGCTGCTCCTACACTAGGGGTATGCAACAACATGTTTTCCATCGATCCAAAAATGTTCTACTCCTACATTGAGAATATACACAAAAAAAGTTTGTTAGGATGAATGCTCCAAGTTTTTGGTAAATATCTCTCTTGAAAAGTTTCAATTGCAGAAAAGAGGCATGGGTTATGCAAAACTTATTCATGAAAGAAAGAAAAAGTATTTAAAAAAATGGACAAGTGTCCGAGATATTGAAAACAATGGGTACTTAGATGCCCGCCATAAAAAAAAGATAGCCCATGTTCTCTTGAAAGTGTTTCAAAGTTTCAACAAGAGAGATATGCTTCAAGAAGCATAGTAGAATTAGGTTAGCCACCATATACATATCCACACACATGCACATCTTGATCTAAGAGTATGACATTTTTCTCCTTGGATCCTTGTTTTGACTTTACAATATATGCAATGCAAGTATGTTCTCATATTTATCCGTATATCCGTACCTGAGCTCCACATAAGCTTTTAGAAGTAAGCAAAAAGAAGGCAAATTCATCAATGCCTTGGTGAGGATCCAAAAATACCACATATATATGAGTGATTTGAGAGTACTACAAAAAGAGAAGGTAAGCTATGTTTTGTTTTCAAAATCTTAAAATGTTTCTCTAATTGACTTGACTGAAGGAAGATGGTGATCTGTTTCAAGTTGTTCCATTCTTCAACCACCCAAAGTTTCATGGTAAACACTTTGAATCCTGTAGTACATGTATGATTGGGTATAGTTTTATGTTGATGTCTAGTCCTAAGGTTATGTCTTAAGTAGTCCATCCTTTTATCGAGGACGAGTAAAAGCCTAAATGTGGGGGAGTTTGTTGACGATAGTTAACATTCATCACAAACCGTCAATATACCTTGTATAAATGACTAAAATGGATCACCAACATATACTTAGAGGTTTTAACTGATGAATTCCACGAGTTTTGGTGAATCTATGTTTTCAGCAGGATTTAATCAGAAAACCACCAAGGAGGACCTATTCATCAAAGGAAATCATGGAATTCCGTAGTGGGACCAACGTAGGAAGACTCTAGAAGATTCCAGGAGGCTCTCCACCAAAGCAGGGCCAAAGCCACTACCATGTGGGGCCGATCAGCCCCACTTGTAGGTCGGCCACCCAGTGAGTCCCACCTGTCGGTCCCTCCTAGCTACGTCGGGTCTCCACTGCCTCTAGGATCACATCTACGCCGTTCTTTTAAGTCGGTTTGATCCGAGGGTCCGGGATGCTTGAAGGCCCCAATATATACCTGCCTATACCGCCTCTCCAGTGCATCCATGCATATGATCCTAAGAGCTTGATGGACAGAAACCCTAATTAGTATTTCCACTAGGATCAGAGCTAGCAATAAAGAGAATATTAGTCCTAAATAGGATCTAATCTTGTATTAGAGATAGAGATATAGAGTGAGAGGGAAGAGTTTGGAGGAAGTGTTGGCCTATCGGTGATCTCTCTACGGCTTGTACCCTGGCAGAATCAAGTTCTTCTTGAGCTTGCTTTTTATATTCTCTGGTAATCGACTTCTAATTCAAGTAAGCATCTTGTTCATATTGTTCTTCAGGTTTGTGACTCTTTTGGGTACTTTAATCCTTGTAGCTCCTAGGTTAAAGTAGTATTCGTAGTGTAAGCGTGGTGCTTAGACTCGGTTACTCATGGATGTACCCTACTTTCCAGATCGGTGGTAGCTCGCGAGGGTGACTCTTATAGCCTCATTGAATCCTTTGTAGTCCACCTCCCGTTTGTAGGTCTAGCAGGACCTTGTTACTATATGAAACATACTCTGCCTGTGTTTTCTTTAGTACTATCCCTAGAATTGAACAATAGAAGATAAAGCTTACCGAAGTTAGAACTAGAAGACCTTTATGATCTCCTTTATACTCCTATTATCTAAGCCTTGTTACAAAGTTGGGTTAAGTTAGATTTAGTTATTCTCACACATGTTTCCTCAAGATCGATATAAAACTGGGATACTCTTGGTGAAGTGCTACATCGGTATAATGTCCGTGCGCTTGCGGATAATTCTGTGTGCGTTAATTTATACCAACAGTGTACATAAGTTTTGATCTTGGGAGCATGAAAAATCTCTCAACAGGGGTCACAAAACTTGACAAAACTCAACACAAAGTAAGAAGCATATGTGGAAGGTTTTTGTCATGTATGAACATATATGGCTCTGGTGGGTATTTTCATATCATTCAAGGAACATGCTATTTGAATTTTGTTTTGTAAAGATAAACCCCCAAGTACTTTACAAGAAAGAGCAAGTTTCATGTCATCCTACTACATCTCATTCGTCAATTACTTAGATAAAATGGGGTTCCTATGATAAGTGTTCACAAGTTATAGGAATGTTTAGCAAGGAATAAAGAGTATGCAAACTTTTAATCATAGGAAGATATGGAGATGGTGCAATCACTTTGTAGTTTATCTTAAATTTGTTCAGTTTTAAATTCTTATTGTTCTAAATATGGAGAGAGAGTGAGTGAGTTGCACAAACTGAAGTTTTGAACATGGTGATCTTTTTGCGCAACTGAGTTGGAGGCAAATGTGGCGCCTCCCCCACACTTGTTTCCTTACATGTCTTATTTGTAAACAAAAGAAAACACAAAAAACAAGTGTAGACAACAATTCTACTCAAAATCTTTATTGAATTTGAGATGTACTTATTTTGAGTTACGTAATTTGTTAAAAACAATTAATTTTATTACATCTATTTTTTCTTTGGGATTATACGAAGGCTCCTAGAAAACTTTTAATCATTGACCGTTTACCTTAAAAGTATTACCTTCGTCATCCTGAATTGTGATCGTGCCATGTGATGATGTGTTGACGATGGTGTACAGTCCTTTCCACTTACTCCGAAGTTTTCCTTCATCGAAGAGCTTGACTTTGGAGTTAAATAGAAGAACTTTGTCTCCTTCTTTGAACTCTATGTGCTTGATTCGGTGATCGTGCCATCTTTCGGTTCTTTCTTTGTAGAGCTTGGCACTATGGTAATCCTTTGTCGGTTTCTGCCGGCTAGTTTTATGTCCATGTTCCAGCTCTTAATTGCCATGTGAGCTCTATGCTCTAGCTCGGCTGGTAAGTGGCAACTTTTTCCATAAATGAGATGGTATGGTGACATGCCAATGGGAGTTTTGTAAGCTGTTCTGTATGCCCAAAGTGGATCAGGTAGCTTGTCCTTCTAGCCTTTCCCCATCTCATTGACTATTTTCTACAGGATGTTTTTGATTTGCTTGTTTGATGTTTCTGCCTGACCTCTTGTTTGAGGATGATAGAGTGTGTCTATGTTGTGCTTTGCTCCAAGCTCCCTCAAAAAGTTTCAGAAGGTCTTATTAATGAAATGAGACCCTCCGTCACTTATGACCATTTTGGGTGTTCCAAAGCGAGGGAAGATCACTTCATGGAACACTTTGGGCATGCTTGGCATTAGCAGCTCTGCATGGTAAGGCCTCCACCCAATGGGATACATAGTCAATGGCTACCGGGATATACTCGCTGTCATGGGATTCTAGGAATGGTCCTATGAAGTCAATGCCCCATACATCAAATATCTCTATTTGAAGGTTATAGTGCAGGGGCATTGTGTTGCGAGCAGTGATGCTCCCATGCAACTGGCATTTTTGACACCTTAGGATGAATTCTTTGGTGTCTTCGTACATCATAGGCTAGAAGAACCCGCACAGCCAGATTTTGGCTTGTGTGTGGAAAACTCCATAGTGGCCTCCATACGGTGCTGCATGGCATTTCTCGATGATTTGTACTCCTATCGTTGGCACGCATCTCCTAAACAGTCCATAAGAACACACCCTGTACAGGTATGGGTCATCCCAAAGGTGATGTCTACTCTTGACTTGCAGCTTTTTCTTGTTGTCCCCCGGTGGTACGTATCCTGTGACCATGAAGTTTACAATGTTCGCGTACCACGGGTTGGTGTCTGTCACCTTCAGTAGCATGTCATCGCATAGAAAGTCATTTATTGGTAGCTCCTACATGTTAGTGACTTGCATACATGACAATTGATCCGCAACATTATTTTCTACTCCTTGTTTATCTTTTATTTCAAGGTCAAATTCTTGGAGTAGAAGTACCCATTTTATTAGTCTAGGTTTAGCGTCTTTCTTAGTGAGCAAGTATTTTAGTGCAGCAAGATCAGTGCAAATGATAACTTTTGCTCCTACTAAGTAAGACCTAAACTTATCTATAGCAAAAACAACTGCTAGCAGCTCTTTTTCAGTGGTAGCATAGTTAAGTTGTGCTCCAGTTAGTGTTTTGCTAGCGTAAGTGATCGTGTGATGCTTCTTATCTTTGGTTTGGCCAAGGACCGCCCCAACAGCATAGTCGCTAGCATCACACATGATCTAGAAAGGTAGTGACCAATCGGGTGGTTGGATGATTGGTGCTGAGATAAGTGCTTTCTTAAGGGTACGAAAAGCATTTAAGCACTCATCAGTGAACTCGAAAGGTGCATCCTTAGCTAACAAATTCGTGAGGGGTCTAGAAATTTGTGAAAAGTCTTTGATAAAATGTCTATAGAACCCCGCATGACCTTGGAAGCTATGGATTCCTTTCACGTTCACAAGGGGTGGTAGTTGCTTGATAACCTCGATCTTGGCTTTGTCTACCTCGATCCCCCTCTCGAACACAAGGTGCCTAAGGACGATGCCTTCTCAGACCATGAAATGGCATTTTTCCTAATTAGGTACCAGGTCCTTCTCTTAGCGACGTTGCAAGACTTTGTCTAAATTTTCTAGACAATGATCGAAAGTTTTTCCATAGACTGAAAAGTCATCCATGAAAGCTTCCATGATCTCTTCAATCATGTCTGAGAAAATATACATCATACACCGTTGGAATGATGCGGGTGCATTGCACAAACCAAAAGACATTCGTCTGTACGCATATGTTCCATACGAGCAGGTGAAAGTTGTCTTGCTTTGATCATCAGGGTGGATGGGAATCTGATGATACCTCGAATACCCATCAAGGAACCAGAAGAAAGAATGCTTCGCCAATCACTCTAACATTTCATCAATGAAGGGCAATGGGAAGTGGTCTTTCTTTGTAGCCGAGTTGAGTTTTCGGTAATCTATACACATTCTCCACCCCATGACGGTTCATTGTGGGATTAATTCATGTTTATTATTCTCCACGATCATCATTCCTCCTTTCTTGGGTACCACTTGGATAGGACTAACCCAATCGTTGTGTGGTACGGGATAAATTATCCAGACATAAAGAAGTTTGAGGACCTCCTTCATGACTTCCCACATCACATTATTCAGCCTACGCTGAGGTTCTCTAGATGGTGTGCTAGAGGGGTCAATTGGGATGCGATGGGTACAGAGGGTTGGACTTATCCCCTTGAGATATTGAAGGGAATACCTGAAAATAGGCCTATGTTTCTCTAAGATGACGATGAGTTTGGCTATCTCCTCATCAATAAGTTTGTTGCTTATGATTATAGGAGTTTTGGTGTTGCCATTAAGAAAAGCATAACATAGGCAAGCGGGTAGCGGTTTAAGTTCAACCGAAGGTTGTGTTGGTACTTCCTCCTTGGGAAGATCTATGGTCTCACCTAAGTCGTCCTCCTCTTCAATCAAGAGTTTGGCATCTTTCTCTAAGGCCAACTTAGGAGATTCAAAGGGTCAAACGGACATGACCTCCTTGGGCAGCTATGGATAGGGAAGAGATTCTACCACTGAGTTTTTGGTTCGAGTGATAGGAATGGAAAAAGTGTCTCTCCCTAGCTTTAAGTCTAGGTCCCCTGATGTTGGTGGCTCGACAAGGAGTTTTTCTAGGGGATGCCCTATCATGATGTCAAAACCTTGAATGTCAAAGATGTGGAAATCAAGGGCCATAACAACATCGCCATGATGTACTATTGCACTATGTAGAATTCCACGTCCCTTCAGGCTAGAACATGGGGCAACCCTAAGAGATTTGTTTGTTGGAGCAAGATGTTCATTGCCAAAGTAGGTAGACGCAAAGGATGCAGACATGATGTTTGCTCCAACAGTTGGATTGTATAGCACATCCACCAAATCGTCATGAATATTGCGTTGAATGGTTAAAGAAGGGTTGCGAATCTGATTTTCTTCAGAAGAGAACTTCACTTCTTCTATCCATTCGCTGCTCATGATGGCAGTCAACTCCCTGATGGATTCCCTAAGGAACTCTTTGTCTAGGGGGTCAAGGGGAGTGACAGGAACTGGTGGTCTCTTTTGGTATGAGTATTTTGAGGTATTTCCAAAATCTTCATGAAATTCATCCTTGAAAAATAGAAATTCCGAAGGTTGATAACCTTCCTCCAGAGTTTTCGGTTCAGGTGAGGGTCTCTAAATGGGAGCTATGGGTTCAGACTCAGCCAAAGAGACTTCCTCATGGCTTGATTTGGGCTCTACTCTGAGGGGTTCCAGGGAGGAGTGTTCTCTAGAATGCGGTCTAAAAGAGCTTCCCCTTCCGCTGTGGTATTATGGGTACACAAACCTCCGGCCATGATATCAAGCTATAGGGCAGATTCCTTGCTAAGACCTAACCAAAAATGTTGTAACTGCACATGGTTTGGTATAGACAAGTCTGGGCCAGAGTGTGTTAGGAGTGAAAATCTAGCCCAAGCTACACCTATGGTTTCATTCTCTTTTTGTTGAAAATTGAGAATCTCCTATCGTAGGGAAGCGATTCGAGATATAGGGAAGAACACGAGATAGAATATGTTCCTCAATTCTTCCCAATCTCCTTTTACCTTCCCTACATTATGGGTGTACCATTGTTTTGCCCTCTCATCAAGAGAGAAGGGAAACAACTTCCACCGAAGAGTTTCATGTGACATGCCCAAAATGGTTAGGCATGCACAGAGCTACTCAAATTCCTGTAGGTGATGATATGGGTTTTCGTAATCTAACCCCGAGAAGGTTTGTTCCCGAACCATGGCCATAAAGCTAGGCAGAGTTCATAGCTAGAAGCTATGATTGGCTTCGAGGATTGTGGTGGCTCTACAAACTCACCCTTGGGAGCAGAAAGTCGATGAATTGTTATGTGCTCCATTGGAAAAGAATAAAAAGAAAAGAAAGGTAAAAATAAAAAGGATACACAGGCGAACTAGGTTCGAAGATAATTACGACAACCATTCCCTGGCAAGGGCACTAGAAATGCTTGTTGGTATTTCTTATCGTAAGCAGAAAAGTTCACAAGCGCACAGAATTACCGTTGTAGCACTTCATCCGGTGGTAAGCAGGGTATCATATTTCCATGAGGAACAGAAGTGTAAAGGTCTCTTAACTAGTTCACCTAAGATAACATGAAGAAAGATAGCTCGGGTAGTGAGGTTTTCTAAGGATAGAGAACCTAAGTTAAGATAGCTTTGCCATTATAGACTTACTTTGGGCACCGACTTATACTTGGTCTGCCAAGTCCCTCTAGCTTACAGCTCTACTCCGAACCCGAACGTGGGGGATTAAGATGGACGGACAGGGCTGTCACCACTTGCTGCCATCCCCTCAATCGTGGGGAACGAGGCAAACGAAGGTAGCCTCAAGCCTAGACACCACATCTATGCTATCGACTACTACTCTAGCGCGCTAGCAAGGGTTATCCGTCTTTATCAGGGCCCTTCTACTAGAGTATCTATCACAAGAACGGATGATGAACCCGCAAGAATATAGTAATCAAAGATAACTTTTCTTGAGAACTCAGCACCGAAGATAAACATGAACCTTATACTTCAAGTAGTATTTGGTATGTTGAGGTACAAGTGTAGAGGGAGCCGACAGCCCCGGCACTCCGTCCACTCAATGTACAAGGGTCGCCAAGTACAAGAAGTAGAGGTAGCCGACACTCCGGTACTCCAACTCTTAGCTCACTCACTCCTATTCTAATTCTAGCTAAAGCCTAGGTAGGAATGGAACTCTTCCTCTCTTCTTGCTCTCTTGTGTTTGATGATGAATGTGAGGGGGTGGCCTTCTCCTTTTATACCTCAAGTAGGACGATTTGTTGAGGTATTTTAGGCAACCCCCACCGCAACCGACCTCAGGAGCATTAATGTTACCGCCCTGCCGAAGGTGGGTCTAAGAGGCACCAGTCGCAGTGCGGCCGCCTCATCACCACCTTCGCCTGGTGGGTTGCTTGATGGGCCTGGAGTGTAGCCACGTGGGTGTTCGGCTCAAGTTTGCAAGGTAAGTGGGCCTTCCTTCTATTTGTTTGTGTAGAGTCGGCGTTTACATTTTCCTGGTTGCGCACTTTGACTCTTTTTCCACGTATTCCAAGTGTGTGTCCTGCAAATGCACAATTAACCAAAACATATGGAAATCATTAGTTTAAAGTCCTATTACTAGGTTTTGGTGTTTGTTTGTATGGATTTTATGTAAGTGTTGGCGGTATAAAGTGTGAGTTACGAACCCCCAACACTCGCCATGCCTAAAATAACCCTCCTCCTTTAACATGGCTTGGGACCTATTATGCTGGAACACCATAGGCGCCCATCATAGGCGGAGAAGAATTGGAACTACCACGAAAATCATGAATTATATATTTGAGTTCAGAATATATACTCTCACCATCTTAAATAGATAAACATATTTTAATCATGAAAAAGTCAAACAAAATAGGTCTTTACTATTAGTTTTTACTAGAGTAATAAAATGCACGTTGGGTCCTCAAACTTTTGGACATACCAACTGTCCAAAACCCACCACGGTAGTGCCAACATCTGACGTGGTCATGCTACAGTGGTAGTTGGACGCTGGTCCTTTCTCTTTCTCACTCCTAAGTCCATCCTCCATGCCACGCTCTCCTAGGTCACCGTCGATGCACGCGTCCTCCTCACACCCATGCCAGCCCTCTCCCAAAAAATTCAAAACTTTTTCAAATGAAGTTGGATGAAGACAAACTTTATATAAAAGTTATATATCTTGAAGAGATCTACAACTTTATTGTTGACTACTTTTTTATTTGAAATCATTTGGATCTAACAAATTGTGTTTGAAGTTCTGATATTTCAAAATTCTATTTTTAAAAATTTTCATAACAACCTCGGATGGAAAAATGACCAAAACCAAATTATAGATCTCCAAAAGAAATATAAAGCTGCAGCTAATAAAGTTTTCATTTGAAATAATCTATGGTCCGCAATTTTTTTTTGAAACCCTCACGTATTGGTATTCAAAATTTTCAAACAACCGCAGATGGAGAAATGACAAAAACAACTTTTATATCTCAAAGAGTTATACAACTCCGTGGTTGACAAATTTTTTATTTGAAATCATTTATCCAAGAAAAAATTTATTTGGTTTTCTCATAATTTGAAACTCAAAATTTTCAAATAAACTCAGATGGAGAAACATGCAAAAAACCAAAGTTATAATACTTGATGATATCTATGTACAATTTTGTTGTTAAAACCTTTTTATTGGAATTCATTTAGGGTCCCAAATACTTATTTCAAAATCGGGTGAGTGAATAAAGGGAAATTTGGGGTGGAGTAGTCAGGGTCGCTACACGTGAGGCCTAAGAGCATCTCCAATAGCTTCTAAAAAATCACTTGGTAAATTAATGAGTTTTCTAAGTGACTAAAAAGTTGTGAGCATATTTGTTGGCTTTCCTCCAATAGTTTCTAAAATCTCATCCTAAAAAATAGACGGTAAAACTAGTTTTAAATCCCCAACCGCTTTTATACTTTCTATATCTCTGGTACATTTGAATCAATAACCCTGTCTTACTTCTTATTCTTCCCGTCATCCTTTCACCATCGGATTGGCTTGATGGATAACACATGTATTTATCCACGTGGCGAGGTCATTTTTTCCAAGTGCGTGAAGACTGGGAGTTGAGATTGGGAGTTGTTGGAGAGCATTTTTTAATCTTGCTAAAGTGGTAGAGCTAGCGCCTGGACGTCCGGACGGATGCCCACGCCCGCTCCGTGTTGCGCGCTACTCGGATTCACATGCTTTGTTTCCGGTGCTCACGTGAGGACCGTCTATGCCTGCTCCATTTCGCGCGCACACATGGACTGCCGGCACCATTCGCACGACTCTCCCCACCCGCCACATGCGAGGATCATCTGCGTCCCTCTGTTTCTCGCACGCTCGTGTGGACTGCTCGCACCTGCTCCATTTTTTGTGCGCACACGGGTATCCACGCCCCCACCTGCGGATGCACGCTGCGTGAATCCGTCTATCCCATCCAAGAGTATACGCTTGAAACATAAAACACTTGATGTAACCTACGTCTGAAATAGCTGAAACATTTGGAACATATGCTTGCAACATGTGTGAAACATATACAACATCCAGATACAAGCACTTGCAACATACATCTGAACACATGTGAAACATTTTGAACAGACACTTGCAACATACATATATAGCCATTGCAACATATGCAACATCTGGATCTATTTTTGCAACAGCTATATGAAACACTTGCAACATATATACGAAACATCTAAAACACTTGAAAGATATGTTTGCAACATGCGCTTTCAGCGTAACATCTCCTTGCTGAGGTCGCGCATCGTAGCGGTCATGACCTTCCTGGTAAGGAACTGCAGTAGCGGTAGCAAGCTCGGGTCAGTAGTGGCGGGGCTTCCTGTCGTGGTGTCTTCAGCCGACCGCGGGAGATGATGTCTTGGCCAACGGCGACCTTCTCCTGGTGGCGCCGTCCACGCCGTGGTCACGATGGGCGAGGCGAAGTGGGACGTGGTGGTGGATGGGGGCGCTATGGGGGATGGAACGCGGCGCGGCGGCGGAGGCGGCGCGAGATAGGGGCGCAGCGGGGGATGGCGGCGGTGACAAGGCAGAGTGGGGCGAGCGGACGTCACGGTGAAGCCGCAATGTGTGAGGCGAGGGAAATTTTCTGTCGCCGGGGTGTTGTATTTTTTGGGTGCAGTAGAGAGTAGAGAGATGGGGGAGAGCGTAGAGGGGAGCAGGCCGGTTTCCTGTTGGGCCAGACCGCTATGCAAGCCTAGGAACGTGGTGTCCGGATGGATGAACGCCCTACATAGAGGATAGATTGGGAATGGGTTTTGGAAAATTAGAGATGTTATAAGGGCGCAGGTTCAAACCCTTACGGTCACACACGCGTGTATTTTGCGTGAAAAAAATAATGTGACCTATGACTTGACACGGCTGCCCTAGATTATGACTTGACACGGCTGCCCTAGATTAAAAGAAATCTCATTTGTAAGGGCGACCGAGAAGCCGTCTCTACAAGTGCATACTCATAATAACAAATGAAAAATTAGAAAAGAGGGCTACTAGAGGATATATAGGGTTGTGAGCGCTGCGAACCCACAAACCCTATCCTAATCTGCACAGTATCATAAAAAAATAATATAAAGTATGAAAAGCTACCTGGCTGGTCTTAGAACCTATTTAATTCTCTAGTCTAAACTTTTGTTGGCTAAAGTTGAGAACTAAAACTTTAGACCATTTTTTCAAAAACAAATGAAAATTTACACCATTTTTAGCTTACTTATATGGTCAAAAGTTTTTACGAAATTAGCTAAATTTTAGACAATACTATAGACCTCCTATTTAAAGCATAAAAACTTAAAATGGTCTAAAGTTTAGTCAGCTAAATTTTGGACGGTGAGATCCAAACAGGGTGCTTACCACATCACTTAAAACGTGAGTTAGGAATGGCCTCCATCTCTCGTGCTTGGACTCGTTGCCGGAGAAAAGCATGTCCCGAGAAAGTGAAAATTAACCATGCTACCCCGCGCGGGCGCGTCTCCCGCTAAGCCGGCTTTAAGACAAACCGCTGCATTTACAGCATTATCCGAGCACGGCATGCAGCATGGTGGCCCTGAAAAGCTTCTCCCCACCTTCCCCAAACTTGGCAAACGCACCATCCCCGAAAAGCTTCTCTCTCGTTAAGCCAGGCCGGCGAGGCTGCGTGCGTGCATGCGGCGACGTCAGCCGGCGGCTGTAGCATGGCCCTGATCGACCTCGGGCGAGGAGGCGGCGCGGCGGCCGCGCCTCAGGCACCGCGCCGGCCAAGCCCCGGCTGGTGATGATCGTCGCCGATCCCGGCCGCGAGTCGACAGCGGCTATGGAGTGGGCGCTCTCCCACGCCATCGTCAAGGGCGATGACATCCTGCTCCTCCACGTCAACATGCCCTACCCGCACAACGGGGCCGCGGGCGGAGCCGCCGGGCCCTCACGCTCCTCGTCTGGCGGGAGCACCGGTTCCCCGATCGCCGCGCTCCTAGGGGGTGGGTCGGGCGCCGGCGGCGCGGAGTCGGTGGATTTCGTGGAGGCGATGCGCGCCGCGTGCAAAGCGCGGTACCCCGCGCGCGGTGTGCACGGGGAGCGCGTCGAGCCAGCTACCGAGGGCCGGGAAGCCAAGGCGCAGACCATCCTCGCCGAGTCCCAGCGACGGGGCGTCGAGGTCCTCGATATTGGCCAGCGCCGCGTGTCCTCCTTCCTCGGGTAATAAGTAATAACTGCATCGTCTTGCATTGCGACCAACGTTCTCCACAGTCCACGCACCATCATGGGCCCGATCGATGTCACTAATGATCTTTAACTTGCACATCATCAGGTTAAGGAGCGCGAGCGGGTCGAGCCGGGGGGCACGACAGCACGGCGGAGTTCTTGATCGAGCATAGCAAGTGCCTTTGCGTAAGCGTGCAGAAGAAGGGCCAGAATGCCGGATACCTGCTCAATACAAAGACCCACAAAAACTTCTGGCTCCTAGCATGAACGTATATGTACTCGATCCATGCATCTTCCATCGATCGATCGATCAGGCATGTTTTAATGTATGTATGTATATATACATACATTAGGCATTGCGTGCATGCTCGTACACTATGCTTGCTTGATTTTACCAGTTAGACTCACCCTGTTCGCTTGAACTTATCAGCCCGGCTTATCAGCTATGGTACAATGTTTTTCTCTCACAACAAAACAATATCGGCCAGCTTGTCAACCACAAAAACCATTGGTCGAACCCGCGGGTGGTAAAAAAAAGGGAACAAACAATGTCCGTCTTTGTTCGTGATTTGCCTCCCTCTTTTTAACTGACCACTTGGGCACCGCGTGGGTTGGACATAATACATACAGAGAGAGCTTATTAATTACCTCGTCGAGATGCTAAACCGTAAGCCCTTGTTTTCCCCCAATTTTTTTTCATGATGTGTGGCTAAATACATGTTTCAATACTAGCAAAAATACACATGCGTCACAAAAGACCAAAAAAAAAGCTATATATCAAATGTTCATTAGAAACTAGAACTGGAATATATGATACCCCTTGAGGTGGATTTGGTAAGAGCAATTTCATTTTTTTTCCAACATGCAAGATGAAATCAAGGATTATAACTGGAATTTGTTCTTGAGAATGAGAGGAGGGGATTTCTTGATCTTACACTTGTGAGAGAGGATTTTGAGGGAGATGAGCTTCATCTTCTTCTCCAACTAAGCTTGGCTTTGATTTCTTCTCCATTGCCTTCTTTCTTTCTTTCTTTCTTTCTTTCTTGTTCTTCATTTTCTAGAGAGAGGGACGAGGGAGGGATGAGAGTGGGAGAGTGAGGAGGAAGAGGGGGACTGATCTGGTGTGTGGCAGGCTCCATCTTGAGCTAACATGTGGGGCCACAAGGAGAGAGGAGAGGATAACTCAACTAATTTCATGCTTGCTGCTTTAGTGTCCTGGCAGACAGTCCGACAGGATGGATCGGACGGTCCGTCACAACCTTGTTGACTCCACCGTTTTTACTAGTTAACTAGGGTCTGAGATGTTCTTCGCAACGGTCCAGGAGGCAACTCCGGACGGTTCCCCCCAAAAAAGGAGGCAACTCCGGATTGTCCAAAGAGGCATCAAATTAAAAGAGCTGGTTTCTTTGAATAAGGTGAGGAATTGAGGACTGATGTTGGGCATTCTTGTTGAGAGTAGATTAGCACCTATTGAGTTTGAAGATTGTATTCTAGTTGATTTCTTGGGATCATGGTCCGGATAAGCTGGTTGGGTTGACTTGAGTTGACCAGAGGTTCTCTTGGGATCTACTAGCTTGCTTTGTGGAAATTTGTCGTCGAGATTAGGGTTGAGAGATACTCACTTCGCTAACGAGCGTAACCATTGCAGTAAGAGAGTGAAGAGAGGTGTACCTTGGAGCATAAACGGATTGAGTCTCACGGTTCGGAGAAGTTTCGGGTGATTAGCGGGGTCCACTTTGATCATCAAGGAGGTGATGGTCAGAAGTCAGGGCTTCCAAGGTTTTTTTTTGCAAAGATTTAAAATTTGGAACGACTATCGGGTCATGATACAATCAGATTGACAAACACCATTACCTAGACTAACATTAGAGAGACAAAAAAAAAGACAAAGAAGAAAATACACAATATAACACTTCCACAATATTGTCTAGGCTACACTTGATTTCTTGCACATTCTTCTTTAATTCTTGCTCATGTGCCGGTCAGCCTAGCATGGAAACTATTGATGCCAATTTGTCTTTTGAGACAACCACAGATATGCATCCGTACCGTCCCTTAAAGAGAGGAATTGGTCCATATTTTTTCTTGTGGATACAGAATTTAGAGCCCTCACATGTAAAACCAAGCTCATATATTACTACAGCGCAGGGATATAGTATGATAATGTAACTTAAGAAAGCTAGTTTGAACATACAAACATCAAAGGCCAAGCAATTGAGACTCCTTTGGCTTGAGCATTACCAATATTGTTGCACCCAGGCCTAGGCCTCACTAATGGCTCATCTTTTTCTATAGCATGATCGATACGTACTTTATAGAATTGACTTCCTGTCTTAACTCCACCAACAATGACTTCTAGATCAGTGCTTAAGAGAGTTGCATAGGCCACATTAGCCTTATTAGGATATTTTAAAGTCATTAGTAGCACCATGGACCCAACCTACATTAATTTGACATAATCTCTTAGTGACCAACAACCCTTAGTTGTACATCAAGATCATGCAATTAGAACAACTGTATTATATTCATCTACCTTCATTACAGGAAGTTGTTTAGGTGCTTGACGCTTGTTGCATGTAACCTTGTCATGAGCCACCTCCTGGTGTGCAATGGTCGTAGTCTCTCCAGGCCCTCCATGATGACCCTTACACATATAAAATGAAGTATGAAATATTAAGACAAAAATTCCTCTATAAATACAGCAAAGTGTGGTTCATAGATACCTTTTGTTTCTTTGTTGTTTTACTTGTGGTGGATAAAAGTAGACTGTCATCATCACTATATTCAGACTCACATGTTTCTTTATTCTAGTAAAGAGAAAAAAGACAGTAGCATGAGTTAATATAAAAAAATCCTTTGTGAATAAAATAGTATTAAATTCACAAGAAAGTGACTTTACCAATTCATCCCTGTGTTCAAGGAATCCATCATTCTGGTTGGGTGCAACACAGTGAACTCTCTAAAAATTTGAAACAATATTAAAGCCAAAAGACTAAATTAGGTGAAAACATAGAAAATAGAGCAAATACCTTTCTTTTAGAAAGCACCGCTTGATTCTGAGAATTGTTATGATCACTCCTAACACAATTTCCCTAGAAAAGAAATAAAGTTTGAGTAACACATTTCAATACGAAGTTATAAATTAAAATGTACATTGTTACCATTGTTGCTTCTTGGTTCTCATGGTGCCTTTGATTGTTTTTTAGTTCTTTAATAACTTTGTCTTGCATTCTAGAATGCTCTTTGAGTTGCCTTATTTCCTCCAACATGTGAGTCTCTACATCAGATGATGAGCCATCTAGTGAAACTATATTAATGTCCTTAAAATGGTGTGTTCTTCGACCATAAACTTGTTTACGAACTAGAAGCAATCCCATGCCGTGCACTTGTCCAGCTTTCTCTTCTCCCAACACCCAATCTTAAGACATGATGCTAAACATGGAATGTATTTGAACAAAGGGGACATGGAACTCAGTAAAAAGTTCCCATTGGAACAGTGCGGTACAATCTAGATAAACCTTTTTTTAGTATATACAGCCATATGTTGTTCAGTAGAGGGACAGTACAAAGGCACAAATTTAATTTGACCCATATTGTTTACATATTCCTTTCATATGCAGTTACAAATACCATTTTACAGTAAAGTTCAGCGAAGTTGTCAATCCCCTATGACCTACAATTTAAACTCTACTACTCTAGACCCAAGGACATCTCTTCTAATCACATCTCTTACCTGCACAACACTTCTAATCACACATGAATTTTCGGTCACAAGCATCTGTTAGCTTCTTGTATTTTCCATCACTAGCATCAGTTAGCTTCTTTGTATTTTACTATTTTCAAGTGCTATCGATCAGTATTTTCAGTCACTAGAATCTGTTAGCTTCTTGAATTTTTTGGTCACTAGCATATGTTAGCTTCTTGTATTTTCTGTCATTAGCATTTGTCAGAGTTTGTATTTTCAGCAAGTGCCAACGATCTCTATTTGTATTTTCAGTCACTACAATCTGTTACCTGGCACTCTACTCTAATGAAATAGCAGAAGTGCAGTACTACTACTGCTAAAGTTTTTTTTTTTTTAAACTACATAAACAGTGGAACCACAGCTCAGAATGGAGTGCAGTACAGTTCAGAAGAACCAATGGTTTTGAACTGTCAAGTTTGAGTTTCTTCATTTAGACCAAAAACAGTAATACAATATGGTGTGATCATATGACACTGAATCGACATTGCTAATGTCTAGGGATTTGTGAGATGCAAAATCAGTACAAGAGTAGAGAAGGCGTATTTTTCCTTGCTGCGAACCAATCAAATTTCACCGATTCAATAGAGGCACACGAAACACCGCCATGCACTTACTAGCATCACATAAGGGCCGCACCTTTAATTTTTCCACCAATCCAGACAATAATAGAAGAGAAATTAAAAAAGCGGAGAGCAATCACTCACGCCATAGGACGATGACGCGTCCAACGATGGCTTCGAGCATCTGGAAGATGTGCTTTGCTGTCGACGAGGAATCGGAGGTACCCCGCCACCACATCTGCTCCTCCCTGGCCGGAGAAATTGCTGCTGCATCCACGTCTCCCCGGCCTGAGCTTGCATCGTCGGCTCGCCGCATCCGCTCCGCCCAGGCCCGAGCCAGGCAGCCAGAGCCACTTCCCTCCTTTGGCTAGCCGCCGCATCCGCACCGCAAACACGGAGCCGCCCACCCGTGCCTCCCCATCTCGATCGGAGACGGAGGCCGAGATGCTCCAGTTCACACGCCCACCGCGCGGTCTACAGACCCCGGCCGCGGCACGCCGGATCCAGGCCACGTCGAGCCCCCTTGGTGGCAGAGACAACTGTATCGAAGTAGGCAACGTGTGGTGGGCGCCGGGCGGTGGACGATGGTGCGTGCGGTGTACCTGAGGGTGCGGGACAAGGAGGAGGGGAGAGCTCACCGCCGATTTGTCCGCTCCCGGAGGCCGCGGGCCTCGATGACGTGCAGTACCAGCCCCCGGCGCTCCGCGTGTGGCCGGATCTGCGTGTGACTTGTACGGATCTGCACGTCCCTTCGCCGATTCTTCGGATGCTGGATGCCGGCTGCCGGCATGGATTGTTTAGACGAAGTTGGGGGGCAGTGGCACGCTGTGTCGAGGGTTGTTAGGTATTGAGGCATTTTTATTATCAGTTTAATTTAGAAATATAACATCAGCAGGTTTGTGACAGCATATACGTGCATGTGTATATTTTTTTTGAACGCTACAGCATGTATAGATGACATACAAATCAATACAGTAAAAATACAAAATACAGTAATCACAGAGATTAGATTGTACCCAGCGGAGGGTCCCATGTCGAGGACATCGGAGGCTCTATTCGCACTAGTCGATATAGTGTGTTGCTCGAAGTCGCGGACCACAGTCGATGCAGGAAGATGTTCGCAGTGCAGTCCCACGAACGGATCACCAGGAAGAAGACGCCTTGACGTTTCAGGGAGAAGACGGATCCAAGAGAGATATCCAGCAGGAAGAAGATGGACGAGCAGTTGCGGATCGCTCCCCAAAAACCTAATCGCCGCTCACCCCGTGCAGAATTCTCAGGCGGCCGAAGGTTCCGGAGGCATATATGCTCTCCCGCTCCTCCGTACGCGCAGAGGTACGGGAGAGAGAAGTTAGAAGGCTGCTGATCTGTGTTTCTCTCGGGAACGGTTGCGGAAGATAGGATCTGGACTGATGGAAGATGGGATATATGGCTGCGACTGGGGAAGGAGACGAAGGCAGCGGAGAATCCCAGGAGACGGGAAGCGGAAGCGGAAGGGACGGTAACTGACGCAGTCAGTTCGCCTCCACCATCAAGGAGCGAAACTCCTATGATAATGTGGATTTAAGTGGCAAAAGACTGGCCACGCCCGCCTGCCACGCCACGCCCACGGCCTCGGCCCAGCCCACGCCCACGGCCACGGCCCGGCCCGGCCCGGCGACGGCGACGGCGGCGCGCGCGTGTGGCACGCCTTTATCCTTTTCTCAGCTTCTCAATTTAGATGAATAATTTTCAACCATATGCTGAGTCAGCGTCCAGTCAAAATCACGTATGGTATTAAACCATATAACACTTAATGTTACGTACCATAGAGTTTTATTTGATTTATTAAATATTATATGGGCCAAGCTCAAATTATATCCAACAATCCCCACCGAACTCTAGGGTTTATAACAAAGTAGTCTTAGAACCATATTTGTTTTATATACCAGTATTTTGATGGAGACTGTTAAGTTGAACATCCATCTAGAACAATAGTTTCACTCAGTCACAACTGAACAATGGACTAAGCCTTGAATTGACAGTTTTGTGTGAGATGAATATCACTAAAGTTCTTAGCTGATACTGGGCAGCAAAAGGCATCCCCTCTATTTGAAGCATATAAGTCATACTTCAGTGCCTTTCATAAGTATTTAGAGATCACCCAAATCTCATAGACTGTGACCAGCAGTCTGACTCATATAGGTGTGTTCCTCAAAAGATATTCTGTAGGACAACATCTTTGCTTTAGCAAGCCGCTTGGAACATATTAAGGTAAAAACCAACCTACCTTACAGATAGGAAAGATGTGCATCAGAAATGAGTCTTACTAAGGATCTTTCCTTAGAATTTACTACTAGCTTGTTTCACCGTCCTACTTCACGAGATCTCCGATCACATAGCACAGGTTACCACTATAGCAAATTTCAAGTGGGTCTCAAACCCATCTCTCTCAATGCACTTTCTATCATGTTGCGTGACAGACCCTTAGTGAACTGATCTGCCAGATTGTTAGACGTGTGAACATAGTCCAACGCTATTACTCTGGAGTTTCTCAATTTTCTGACAGATTTTAGTCGTCTCTTAACATGCCTTGTGGACTTCATGTTGTCCTTAGAACTGTTAACATTTGTAATCACAGTCTCGTTATCGCAGTTCATAGAAATAGCCGGTATAGGTTTTTCAACAACCGGTAAATCCATAAGGAGATCACGAAGCCACTCAGCCTCAGATCTAGCAGTGTCTAATGCTGTGAGTTCTGCTTCCATTATAGACTTCGTTAAGATAGTCTGCTTGCAAGACTTCCAGGAAACAACGCCACCTCCAAGCGAAAACACATATCCACTTGTGGCATAAAGCTCATCAGCATCAGAAATCTAGTTGGCATCACAATAGCATTCCAGCACTTTTGGATGTCCGGTATAACAAATAACATAGCTCATGGTCCCTTTTAGGTAGCGCATTACTCTCTCAAGAGCACGTCAGTGATCATCTCCCGGGTTTGACACAAACCGGCTCAGCTTGCACACAGCAAATGAGATGTCAGGCCTTGTTGCACTAGCAAGATACATGAGCGAACCAATGATCTGGGAATATCTCAACTGATCCCTTGTTATTCTCCGATTTTTCCTCAATAGCACACTAGGGTCATAAGGTGTAGGAGCAGGTGCACAGTCACTGAACCCAAAGCGACGCAGCACCTTTTCCACATAGTGGGTTTGTAACAGAGTTACCCCATCATTACCTTCTCTTTGAAGCTTGATATTAAGAATAACATCAGCCTCTCCCAAATCTTTCATCTCAAAATTTTTAGATAGAAATTCATTCACCTCCTCGATCACTTTGAGGCTAGATCCAAAGATCAGTATGTCATCAACATATAAGCATAGAATAACTCCTTCACCCCCACCATACCGATAGTACACACATTTGTCGGCTTCATTCACAACAAAGCCAACAGATGTTAAAGTTCTGTCGAACTTCTCATGCCATTGCTTAGGGGCTTGTTTTAGGCCGTATAATGACTTTAATAATTTACACACCTTGCCTTCTTGACCTTTTGCTACAAACCCATCAGGCTGATCCATATAGATCTCCTCCTCCAACTCTCCGTTTAGGAAAGCTGTCTTAACGTCCATTTGATGAACGATAAGACCATAAGAGGCTGCCAGGGAAAGCAAAACTCGAATTGTGGTCAGTCGGGCAAGTGGTGAATAAGTATCAAAGAAATCCTCACCTTCCTTTTGGGTATAACTCTTGGCCACAAGCCTTGCCTTGTACCTCTCAATAGTATCATCAGGCCTAAACTTTTTCTTGAACACCCATTTGCACCCTATAGGCTTGCACCCATAAGGACGATCAACAATTTCCCAAGTTCCATTAGACATAATAGAATCCATCTCACTCCGTACTGCTTCCTTCCATAAGTCAGCATCAGGAGAGGAATATGCCTCTTCAATGGTCGTTGGCGTGTTATCCACAAGGTACACAATATAGTCATCACCAAAAGACTTTGCAGTCCTCTATCTCTTACTTTTCCTGGTGACTATAGTGTCATCCTCCTTAGGATTTTGCACATAGGGTTCTTCAATTTGTTCTATTGGAATGAAATTTTATGCTCTTGGGGAATTATAAATTCATGACTAGTTGTGCTAGATGCATTTTTCATAGGAAACTCATTCTCAAAAAATGTAGCGTCTCTAGATTCCATGATTGTATCAACAACCATCTCAGGAACACTAGAGTTTATAATTAAAAATCTATAACCCACGCTGTGAATAGCATAACCAAGAAAAACACCATCAACAGTCTTTGGTCCAAGCTTTCGCTTTTTGTTTATTGGCACATTCACCTTTGCCAAACAACCCCAAGTTTGCAAATAAGAGAGATTTAATCTCTTCTTTTCCCATTCCTCGAATGGTGTAATTTCTTTGTTCTTTGTGGGCACTCTATTCAGGACATGACATGCTGTCAAAATAGCCTCACCCCACCATTCCTTAGATAGTCCCGCAGTCTCCAACATGGCATTAACCAAATCAGTTAGAGTGCAATTCTTTCTCTCTGCAATCCCATTGGTCTGTGGTGAGTATGGTGGCATCCTCTCATGAATAATTCCATGCACCGCGCAAAACTTAGAAAATTCATTTGAGAAATATTCTCTCCCGCAATCGGACCGCAAACGCTTGATTTTCTTCTCAAGTTGATTTTCTACCTCAGCTTTATAGACTTTAAAATAATGCAACGCTTCATCTTTTGTTTTCAGCAAATACACGTAGCAAAATCTAGTGCAATCATCTATAAATGTCATGAAGTATCATCTACTGCCTTTAGTCAATTCGCCATTCATGTCGCATAAATCAGAATGAACGAGTTCTAATGGTGCCAAGTTCCTCGCCTCAGTAGCCTTGTGAGGCCTGCGTGGTTGCTTCGATTGCACACACACTTGACACTTAGAATCTTTAACTAAGTTAAATTTCGAGATTAAATTCAGATTTGCAAGCCGCGTGAGATAACCAAAATTAATGTGACAAAGTCATGAATGCCATATATTCAACTCATCCGAAACAATAACATTGTTCACTACTTTATTACACACATCATCAAGCAAAGATAAGCGGAATAAGCCTCCGCAATCATAACCTTTTCCGACAAATGTTCCATGTCTCGACACAACACATTTATTGGACTCAAGCACAATTTTAAAGCCATCGCTAACAAGATTCTTCTTGATGGAGGGGACATGTTGCACGTTCTTTAATAGCACCGTCTTTCCCGAAGTAAACTTCAGAACGA
This sequence comes from Miscanthus lutarioriparius, assembly GCA_904845875.1. NCBI lineage: Eukaryota > Viridiplantae > Streptophyta > Magnoliopsida > Poales > Poaceae > Miscanthus > Miscanthus lutarioriparius. The sequence goes on from CAJGYO010000001.1 coordinate 98,918,572, forward strand.
CCGTACCAGCACCAAAAATACGCGCATGCGAACTGTTTCCCATCAGCAAGGCTCCAGTCCTACCGGCCTGATAGGAAGTAAACAAAGAAACATCAGCACACACATGAATATTAGCACCGCTGTCCATCCACCACTCAGGTGAAAGACAAACCGAAAGAACAAAGGGTAAAGAATTACCATACCCAGATGTTTCTCCTCCAGTCTCGCTAATTACCATGTTTGCTGATTTCTTTTCTTGCTTATATTTACGGTCTGGGCACGCACTTACCTAATGCTCATCACTCCCGCAAACCAAGCAACCTCCACCTTTCTTGTTGTTTTTCTTCTTAAACTGTGCAGTCTGCTTAGGTTTTGCATTGTTGTTCTCTTGCATGTTCTTCTTCTTTTTATTACAAGATGCAAATGAGTTTTTCTTCTACACCATATTGGCAGCGGAAGACTCAACTCATTTTCCACGATTGTCTTTTGCTCTCGCCCTCTCCTCAACATCAAGAGATCCAATAAGCTCAGCCATGCTAAACTCTTATCTATTGTGTTTTAGAGAAGTAGCAAAATCCCTCCAAGATGGTGGCAACTTAGCGATTATACCGCCAGCCACAAACTTGTTGGGCAACAGACAAGGGAAATGTTCTAGTTCCTTCGCTAGCGCCTATATCTCATGAGCCTATTCGACCACAAAACGGTTTTCAACCATTTTGTAGTCATACAGCAGCTCCATAAGGTACAGCTCACTGCCAGCATCAGAAACCCCAAACTTTGCCTCAAGAGCATCCCATAACTCTTTGCCTGATGTGCAAGATATGTAGTTTTTCTCATACTTGGGATGAAGTGCACTAATCACGGCGTCTCGAAACAGGTTATCGGCAGCCAAGAACTTTCGCTCCTCCTCAGGAGTAAACTGTTCAGGCTTCCCCTATGCGGCGTGATAACAGTTCATCGTAGTCAACCACAATACCATCTTTGCACGCCGTATCATAAAATTATTGCCATCAAAATTATTCGGCTTCAAAGTAGCAGCAAATCCACTGACAGAAAATTGACTATTATTAGGTTTTTGGATTGTTAGGTATTTAGGCATTTTCATTATCAGTTTAATCTAGAAATATATGTGCATGTGTATATTTCTTATGAACGCTATAGCATGCATAGATGACATACAGATCGATACAGTAAAAATATAAAATACAGTAATTATAGAGATTAGACTGTACCCAGCGGAGGGTCCCATGCCGAGAGCATCGGAAGCTCCATTCGCACTAGTCGACATAGTGCGTTGCTCGAAGTCACAGACCACAGTCGATGCAGGAAGATATTCGCAGTGCAGTCCCATGAACGGATCACTAGGAAGAAGATGTCTTGACGTTCCAGGGAGAAGACGGATCCAAGAGCGATATCCAGCAGGACGAAGATGGACGAGCAGACGCGGATCGCTCCCCAAAAACCTAATCGCCGCTCACCCCGTGCAGGATTCTCAGGCGGCCGAAGGTTCCGGAGGCATATGCTCTCCCGCTCCTCCGTACGCGCAGAGGTACGGGACAGAGAAGTTAGAAGGCTGCTGATCTGTGTTTCTCTCGGGAACGGTTGCGGAAGATAGGATCTGGACTGATGGAAGATGGGATATATGGCTGCGACTGGGGAAGGAGACGAAGGCAGCGGAGAATCCCAGGAGACGGGAAGCGGAAGCGGAAGGGACGGTAACTGACGCAGTCAGTTCGCCTCCACCATCAAGGAGCGAAACTCCTATGATAATGTGGATTTAAGTGGCAAAAGACTGGCCACGCCCGCCTGCCACGCCACGCCCACGGCCTCGGCCCAGCCCACGCCCACGGCCACGGCCCGGCCCGGCCCGGCCGACGGCGACGGCGGCGCGCGCGTGTGGCACGCCTTTATCCTTTTCTCAGCTTCTCAATTTAGATGAATAATTTTCAACCATATAAGCTGAGTCAGCGTCCAGTCAAAATCACGTATGGTATTAAACCATATAACACTTAATGTTACGTACCATAGAGTTTTATTTGATTTATTAAATATTATATGGGCCAAGCTCAAATTATATCCAACAATCCCCACCGAACTCTAGGGTTTATAACAAAGTAGTCTTAGAACCATATTTGTTTTATATACCAGTATTTTGATGGAGACTGTTAAGTTGAACATCCATCTAGAACAATAGTTTCACTCAGTCACAACTGAACAATGGACTAAGCCTTGAATTGACAGTTTTGTGTGAGATGAATATCACTAAAGTTCTTAGCTGATACTGGGCAGCAAAAGGCATCCCCTCTATTTGAAGCATATAAGTCATACTTCAGTGCCTTTCATAAGTATTTAGAGATCACCCAAATCTCATAGACTGTGACCAGCAGTCTGACTCATATAGGTGTGTTCCTCAAAAGATATTCTGTAGGACAACATCTTTGCTTTAGCAAGCCGCTTGGAACATATTAAGGTAAAAACCAACCTACCTTACAGATAGGAAAGATGTGCATCAGAAATGAGTCTTACTAAGGATCTTTCCTTAGAATTTACTACTAGCTTGTTTCACCGTCCTACTTCACGAGATCTCCGATCACATAGCACAGGTTACCACTATAGCAAATTTCAAGTGGGTCTCAAACCCATCTCTCTCAATGCACTTTCTATCATGTTGCGTGACAGACCCTTAGTGAACTGATCTGCCAGATTGTTAGACGTGTGAACATAGTCCAACGCTATTACTCTGGAGTTTCTCAATTTTCTGACAGATTTTAGTCGTCTCTTAACATGCCTTGTGGACTTCATGTTGTCCTTAGAACTGTTAACATTTGTAATCACAGTCTCGTTATCGCAGTTCATAGAAATAGCCGGTATAGGTTTTTCAACAACCGGTAAATCCATAAGGAGATCACGAAGCCACTCAGCCTCAGATCTAGCAGTGTCTAATGCTGTGAGTTCTGCTTCCATTATAGACTTCGTTAAGATAGTCTGCTTGCAAGACTTCCAGGAAACAACGCCACCTCCAAGCGAAAACACATATCCACTTGTGGCATAAAGCTCATCAGCATCAGAAATCTAGTTGGCATCACAATAGCATTCCAGCACTTTTGGATGTCCGGTATAACAAATAACATAGCTCATGGTCCCTTTTAGGTAGCGCATTACTCTCTCAAGAGCACGTCAGTGATCATCTCCCGGGTTTGACACAAACCGGCTCAGCTTGCACACAGCAAATGAGATGTCAGGCCTTGTTGCACTAGCAAGATACATGAGCGAACCAATGATCTGGGAATATCTCAACTGATCCCTTGTTATTCTCCGATTTTTCCTCAATAGCACACTAGGGTCATAAGGTGTAGGAGCAGGTGCACAGTCACTGAACCCAAAGCGACGCAGCACCTTTTCCACATAGTGGGTTTGTAACAGAGTTACCCCATCATTACCTTCTCTTTGAAGCTTGATATTAAGAATAACATCAGCCTCTCCCAAATCTTTCATCTCAAAATTTTTAGATAGAAATTCATTCACCTCCTCGATCACTTTGAGGCTAGATCCAAAGATCAGTATGTCATCAACATATAAGCATAGAATAACTCCTTCACCCCCACCATACCGATAGTACACACATTTGTCGGCTTCATTCACAACAAAGCCAACAGATGTTAAAGTTCTGTCGAACTTCTCATGCCATTGCTTAGGGGCTTGTTTTAGGCCGTATAATGACTTTAATAATTTACACACCTTGCCTTCTTGACCTTTTGCTACAAACCCATCAGGCTGATCCATATAGATCTCCTCCTCCAACTCTCCGTTTAGGAAAGCTGTCTTAACGTCCATTTGATGAACGATAAGACCATAAGAGGCTGCCAGGGAAAGCAAAACTCGAATTGTGGTCAGTCGGGCAAGTGGTGAATAAGTATCAAAGAAATCCTCACCTTCCTTTTGGGTATAACTCTTGGCCACAAGCCTTGCCTTGTACCTCTCAATAGTATCATCAGGCCTAAACTTTTTCTTGAACACCCATTTGCACCCTATAGGCTTGCACCCATAAGGACGATCAACAATTTCCCAAGTTCCATTAGACATAATAGAATCCATCTCACTCCGTACTGCTTCCTTCCATAAGTCAGCATCAGGAGAGGAATATGCCTCTTCAATGGTCGTTGGCGTGTTATCCACAAGGTACACAATATAGTCATCACCAAAAGACTTTGCAGTCCTCTATCTCTTACTTTTCCTGGTGACTATAGTGTCATCCTCCTTAGGATTTTGCACATAGGGTTCTTCAATTTGTTCTATTGGAATGAAATTTTATGCTCTTGGGGAATTATAAATTCATGACTAGTTGTGCTAGATGCATTTTTCATAGGAAACTCATTCTCAAAAAATGTAGCGTCTCTAGATTCCATGATTGTATCAACAACCATCTCAGGAACACTAGAGTTTATAATTAAAAATCTATAACCCACGCTGTGAATAGCATAACCAAGAAAAACACCATCAACAGTCTTTGGTCCAAGCTTTCGCTTTTTGTTTATTGGCACATTCACCTTTGCCAAACAACCCCAAGTTTGCAAATAAGAGAGATTTAATCTCTTCTTTTCCCATTCCTCGAATGGTGTAATTTCTTTGTTCTTTGTGGGCACTCTATTCAGGACATGACATGCTGTCAAAATAGCCTCACCCCACCATTCCTTAGATAGTCCCGCAGTCTCCAACATGGCATTAACCAAATCAGTTAGAGTGCAATTCTTTCTCTCTGCAATCCCATTGGTCTGTGGTGAGTATGGTGGCATCCTCTCATGAATAATTCCATGCACCGCGCAAAACTTAGAAAATTCATTTGAGAAATATTCTCTCCCGCAATCCGGACCGCAAACGCTTGATTTTCTTCTCAAGTTGATTTTCTACCTCAGCTTTATAGACTTTAAAATAATGCAACGCTTCATCTTTTGTTTTCAGCAAATACACGTAGCAAAATCTAGTGCAATCATCTATAAATGTCATGAAGTATCATCTACTGCCTTTAGTCAATTCGCCATTCATGTCGCATAAATCAGAATGAACGAGTTCTAATGGTGCCAAGTTCCTCGCCTCAGTAGCCTTGTGAGGCCTGCGTGGTTGCTTCGATTGCACACACACTTGACACTTAGAATCTTTAACTAAGTTAAATTTCGAGATTAAATTCAGATTTGCAAGCCGCGTGAGATAACCAAAATTAATGTGACAAAGTCATGAATGCCATATATTCAACTCATCCGAAACAATAACATTGTTCACTACTTTATTACACACATCATCAAGCAAAGATAAGCGGAATAAGCCTCCGCAATCATAACCTTTTCCGACAAATGTTCCATGTCTCGACACAACACATTTATTGGACTCAAGCACAATTTTAAAGCCATCGCTAACAAGATTCTTCTTGATGGAGGGGACATGTTGCACGTTCTTTAATAGCACCGTCTTTCCCGAAGTAAACTTCAGAACGACCGTACCAGCACCAAAAATACGCGCATGCGAACTGTTTCCCATCAGCAAGGCTCCAGTCCTACCGGCCTGATAGGAAGTAAACAAAGAAACATCAGCACACACATGAATATTAGCACCGCTGTCCATCCACCACTCAGGTGAAAGACAAACCGAAAGAACAAAGGGTAAAGAATTACCATACCCAGATGTTTCTCCTCCAGTCTCGCTAATTACCATGTTTGCTGATTTCTTTTCTTGCTTATATTTACGGTCTGGGCACGCACTTACCTAATGCTCATCACTCCCGCAAACCAAGCAACCTCCACCTTTCTTGTTGTTTTTCTTCTTAAACTGTGCAGTCTGCTTAGGTTTTGCATTGTTGTTCTCTTGCATGTTCTTCTTCTTTTTATTACAAGATGCAAATGAGTTTTTCTTCTACACCATATTGGCAGCGGAAGACTCAACTCATTTTCCACGATTGTCTTTTTGCTCTCGCCCTCTCCTCAACATCAAAAGATCCAATAAGCTCAGCCATGCTAAACTCTTATCTATTGTGTTTTAGAGAAGTAGCAAAATCCCTCCAAGATGGTGGCAACTTAGCGATTATACCGCCAGCCACAAACTTGTTGGGCAACAGACAAGGGAAATGTTCTAGTTCCTTCGCTAGCGCCTATATCTCATGAGCCTATTCGACCACAAAACGGTTTTCAACCATTTTGTAGTCATCATACAGCAGCTCCATAAGGTACAGCTCACTGCCAGCATCAGAAACCCCAAACTTTGCCTCAAGAGCATCCCATAACTCTTTGCCTGATGTGCAAGATATGTAGTTTTTCTCATACTTGGGATGAAGTGCACTAATCACGGCGCCTCGAAACAGGTTATCGGCAGCCAAGAACTTTCGCTCCTCCTCAGGAGTAAACTGTTCAGGCTTCCCCTATGCGGCGTGATAACAGTTCATCGTAGTCAACCACAATACCATCTTTGCACGCCGTATCATAAAATTATTGCCATCAAAATTATTCGGCTTCAAAGTAGCAGCAAATCCACTGACAGAAAATTGACTATTATTAGGTTTTTGGATTGTTAGGTATTTAGGCATTTTCATTATCAGTTTAATCTAGAAATATATGTGCATGTGTATATTTCTTATGAACGCTATAGCATGCATAGATGACATACAGATCGATACAGTAAAAATATAAAATACAGTAATTATAGAGATTAGACTGTACCCAGCGGAGGGTCCCATGCCGAGAGCATCGGAAGCTCCATTCGCACTAGTCGACATAGTGCGTTGCTCGAAGTCACAGACCACAGTCGATGCAGGAAGATATTCGCAGTGCAGTCCCATGAACGGATCACCAGGAAGAAGATGTCTTGACGTTCCAGGGAGAAGACGGATCCAAGAGCGATATCCAGCAGGACGAAGATGGACGAGCAGACGCGGATCGCTCCCCAAAAACCTAATCGCCGCTCACCCCGTGCAGGATTCTCAGGCGACCGAGGGTTCTGAAGGCACCTGCTCTCCCGCTCCTCCGTGCGCGCAGAGGTACGGGACGGGGAAGTCAGAAGGCTGCTGATCTGTGTTTCTCTCGGGAACGGTTGCGGAAGACAGATCTGGACTGACGGAAGACGGGATATATGGCTATGACTGGGGAAGGAGACGAAGGCAGCGGAGAATCCTAGGAGACGGGAAGCGGAAGCGGAAGGGACGGTAACTGACGCAGTCAGTTCGCCTCCACCATCAAGGAGCGAAACTCCCGTGATAATGTGGATTTAAGTGGCAAAAGACTGGCCACGCCCGTCCGCTCGCTCACCGCCCGCTTGCCTGCCTCGCCGCGGCCACGGCCCGGCCTGACCGGCGGCAGCGGCGGCGCGCGCGTGTGGCACACCTTTATCCTTTTCTCAGCTTCTCAATTTAGATGAATAATTTCCAACCATATAAGCCGAGTCAGCGTTCAGTCAAAATCCCGTATGGTATTAAGCCATACAACACTTAATGTTACATACCATAGAGTTTTATTTGATTTATTAAATATTATATGGGCTAAGCCCATATTATATCCAACAAGGGTGGGAGGATTGGAACGATAGAGGAATGAGTTGCTGGCATCTTCCTTCTAGATCTGTGGGAACAGGTGAAGGCCTGAGGAGGAGGCGGCGGGATGAGCTGAGGAGTGCGAGGAAAAGAGATGAATAGATTAGGGTTCCGAGCAGCGCGAAGCTATAATACTTTCAATCTGCGAGACGAGAGGAGTTGGTGGTCTTGTGAGGAGCACGCGGCTATAGGTACTTTGAAAATTTTTGGCATTTTGCGCGGGAGCCGGTGTCAATTTGATTTTTATGATTTTATTTAATAAAATATTATTTGAATATATTGCTTGGTCCTCGAATTTAGTTTATAGTTCAATGTATTATTTATCACACTTAGATCAATTGTGAGGCCATTTTAATAATAAGTAGAAATGTATTCATTAAAAGTTACATCATTGTGAAAGAATTATTGTATTTAATTTATTATAAACGAACATGTGAAACAAAAGTTTAATTTGATTTTCACATATGTAAGAAAGATAGATTTATGTATTAATCACCTTTGAATCTAGTAGTGACCGGTGAGAATGGACACTTTTAGGGCCCCTTTGGCGTAGCTCCTAACCCCAGCTTCACTCTTTGGCTAGCCGAACCGATTCTGTTTCTTGCAAGAAATGAAAGAATCGAACCCAAACGCTCTAGACGTGAAATGTTCCACCAGTTTCGTGATTTTTTTCCTACGGGAGAGAAATGGGAGTAGGCTGGTTTCGCTGTTTCCGATTATACTCTCCCCCATATGCACTAGAGATTGTTTTTTCCTTAATCTTTTTTATTGCAATAATTTTTAAATGGCTTGCGTTTAGGTTGTTATTTGCCAATAAATAATCAAGATTTTGTGAAGCATATTTCTATTTTATATGATTTTTTAAAGAAAACATTTACTTAGGAAACAGAATCCAGCCTAACAGCCAAATTGTTTCATGATGTGTTTCTCATTCACCACTTAAAACGTTTCTTCAGAGAATCTACATCTGAAACATTTCTACAAGAATTTTGAACCCTACCAAATGGCTCCTTAGCTTTCGCGGAGCCCTACCAAACACTTAGGGCCTCTTTGGCACTTACGGCTGACCGGTGGGGGCCTTCCCGTATAAAAAAAAATCCTATTTTTTCGCCCAGATTTGTGAATTTTGTGAAACGGATTTGTGGGGGCGGCTCAATATCCAGCCGCGCCTACAAATAGTGAGCCACCCGGCGGCTGGCCAACCACCCCTACAAATCGGCTATTTGTAGCCACCCTTTGGTAGGGGCGGCCCCTACAAATCATCAGGAACCGCCCCTACAAATTATATGTGTAGTAGTGCATACAACTGGATTCTGGTGAGGAGCTGACCAGAATCACTTCTCTATTTACACTACGAGTTGGGAGCTAAAAAAAACCGCTCTCCACCGCTTTACTGCACTGTAGTAGTGAATTGAGAATGGTCCCGATGCAATGCACGAGCATATATATCTAATAAGATATGAAAATATAAGTATATTATAAACTCTCTCAACATATTAAATTAAAATGATATTATTTATCATTGGTTATATTAACTTAATTAGAAATGTCAAATTGCTTTCTTAGTTATATAGAAATTAATTAAATTTTCTTTTAGTGAATTAAGTTTTGTTTTTTAGTTTTTCCCTTCTTTGTTGTACTTGTTCTTCTTGTGATCCGGCATCTAGAGTATCTTGAGTTTGGCCTAATAAATTGACAACAGACTCTGGCATTGGACTAACTTTTTTAATCGCTTACTCATTGCTACTTAGTTCTCATGTGATGACCACGATGTGATTGCCTAACAGCCTTGATGACACCTAGGTGCGATGTTCGTGTCGCCTATGAATAGGAAGGTCCACATGTATATGTTTCTTTGTAACACTTGGACTGTAACATTATTTTGTGTTACTACAGGATATATATTTGTAACATATTTTATATGTTCCATTTATGTGTTACGCTTTTGTAATATTTTGCTTGTAACATTAATTTTGTGTTACTGTAATTATTGTTAGTAACATATTTTTATAAAAAAAAGTGTTTTGTGTTACAACCGAAGTCTGTAACACACTATTTTGTGTTACTATGAAATTTCGCTAGAACACATTGATGAATATGTTACAAGAAAGTGATACAATATCCTTGTTTTGTAGTAGTGATACCAAAAGAACAAAATAAAAAGTAAAACAACTGAAATAATAATATCTATTACAGGCTTATAGAAAAGCCAGAAACAATAATCATACATATCTTAGTTGTTTCCTGTAGGGAATTATAAGTGCATAATTACATATTATACTATTCGATAGTATAATTATTTGAGATCCCAAATTAAGTAGGTCTGGCTATTTATGGTCCATATAGTAGTAAAGTAGTTCTTGTTCGCTCCAGTATTTATGTTACTCTCAATTAGGCAACACATACACAAATGAGGTTCAGTACAGGATGTAATAATACTCTACACATAGGCTGTCATTATTCAGGACATGGCATATAAGTGCACATTATTACGTAGTTATGTTTCGTGGTATGATGCATGTTTATAGTGATAGAATCACTCATCTGCCTCGAAATTCCATAAATACGTCGTTTCAGATCCCTGTTTATCTGAATCCCATCTGAAATCCTGGAAACCTTGAGGTGAGTTGTAGTTGTTTCGTTCTCCCAGCATACAGTCTGAGCCACTTGAGATGTCATCCTTGGGCAAAGAGTAGTCTGTGATCTCCAAGCATCCATCTTGATCAAAATAAGTTGAATTCAAAGAACTGTTGAATTCGGTTCTGAGAATGTTTGATTCATTGGGATGGCTTGATTTTGAAGCCGTGTCATCCTTGTGCAATGTTTGATTCAATTTTTGTAGGTGAAGCCTGTATTTCTGCATTAGATTTTTGAAGTAGAATTTTTATGGTTCATCAGTATATCCATAAACAACATAATCATATTACAGGAGTATTACAAAATGAAATGATCCATATGCAGTTCTAGAACGAATTTTATTTGAGCTAGCTAGGTTAGCACATGCAAAATAATTGTATTTTTATATACGTTTGCGTTAGCATTAACATCATGGATTTTTAATGGAGATATCTATCATATGCATGCAACTTGTTCTCTTGTCCAATGTTTAACCTATATAGGAGATATATTTGTCTGGCATGCATGCCTTTGCCTTGTACAAGAACATATATATCAGATCAATATACTAATTAATTACCTGCAGGTGGCTTGCAACTTGTTCTCTTGTCAAATGTTTAACCTTCATTGTCTCCAGTATCTTCTTTGGAACTGCCTCTGTAAACCAAGTAACAAATATATATAATTAACACAAAGAAAATACGAACTATGTTAATATACGAACATGCTTAAAAACTTAGGAAATGTGGTTGATCACTACTCACTTTCCCCCAGGGAATTAACAGCTGTAACGAATTGGCGGTGCAGCTGTAAGGTCCAGCTGAGCCTTGACTTCCTGAGATCCTGTATATCTGTGACCGTCCCGTTAGTCATCTCTCTTGTCGCGCTCTCCAGTGTCACCGTGGCGGCTTCAGTGATTATTCCTGTGGTTCTTGTGGCACATGTAGAAGCAGGAGCTATGGTTGGTGGATATGAAACCTGATCGAGGTGTTGAGCATTGTTGCTGCTGCTTCTGTTGTTCTTCCCGATCAGCTGCTTCCGGAACACATGCTGCCATATGTTCTTCAGCACTTCAATTCTCACAGGCTTTATCAGGAAATCGGAAGCCCCACTGGTGATGTACTTCATAACTATGCTCGCATCACCGTTTGAAGACATTACTGGTTAACATGGATATAATGAAAAGCTTAGTGAACACATGCATAGCTCGTATCACCGTTTGAAAACATTACTGGTTAACATGGAAGGTACATACTTCTAAACTCAATACTGGAATAGCTAACCCTTATCTAGGACCAGAATATATTTAATCTTCACTACAGCCGGCACATATGCAAGTATTTGTACTACTTACCAAATCATAGACCCGAGGCCATCAAGAGGTTTATGGCAAGCAAAATCAGAAACAAAAAATAAAACCGTCATGCAAGGAGAATAAATAAACTAATGCATTTTTCTGATAAATTTGAGAAAAATTTCTATGTGGAATAGATAATAAATACTCCCTCTATTTTAAATTATAAGTTGCTTTGACTTTTTTTTTTATATATCCATTTTGCTATGCATCTAGATATATATGTCTAGATACATAGCAAAATGGATGAACCCAAAAAGTCAAAGCGACTTATAATTTGGAGAAGAGGGAGTAATAGAGATGTAGATAAACTTAGTCACAGGAGATGTGGCAAGCAAAATAAAAAAAAATATCATGCAAGCAGAATAAAAACTAATGGATCTATGTGAAAAATTATTAAGAAACTTTCTATAGAGAATGGAGAGTACTCTCTCCATTCTGAAATACAAGGTATTGAAGGTTTAAAACTTGTCCCAAATTATATGGTGTTATGAATTATATTGCTAACCTCACACATATATGTGCTTGCCTTTGAAACACCTTCCAAGCATGCTTTTTTGCGAACACATGGTTGATATGTGTCCATGTGTGAGTGATGAGTGACTGTTAATGAGGTGACCGGTACTTTGGTTAAGTGTGTGTGAGACTAACCATAGCTTGAGTGAATTATGTGTGCAACGTCTCTTGGATTTGTGATGTGCAGGTTTGAGTGTGAGATGGTCAACGACAATGGAGAAGGATGAGGACTCCGTGTGCGATGAGACAGGAGCGGTGAAGGGTGGACCTGAAGGCTTGAACCGAGGGCCAAACGATGGACCGTGGACGGCTAGCACTTGGACACGTCCACAAGCAATTGTACATGCAAGGATGGTGATGGAGATGGTGTTGACCAAAGATAAGATGGCGACTGGACCAAGTCAAGGCAGGTGTGCGAGCACTTGGTGATCATCCATTCAAGGACGAGTGGGACACATGTCGACATCATGGAGAAGGTGTAGCGGCTATGCGACTCCAAGTGGGTTTGGCGGTTTAGGCCTCAAAACCGTGGGCGGCAGGTTTGCCAGGTTTGTCCTCAAAACCTGAGGGAGGATCTCAGGGCAGCACGTGGCGTCATGAGCTCACGTTGAGGCGAAGCGACTTCATGAAAAGGCTCATGGCCATCCGATGCATGGAAACCAATTTGGACCATTTCGCCCCTATGGCTAAGTGGTTCAAGCCTAAAGCAAGGGGCACTCTTAGAATTATGTAATAGCCCTATAAATAATGATAGAGGCTGGCCAAGACAGCCATCTCTTCCACCCCAAGTTATTTCCTTAGGCTAGTCAAGTGCTTCTTGTGAGGGAGATTAGAAGTAGAGACATACAAGGATCTCTTGCTCTATTTTCCATGTCTAGTGGGAGGATGAAGGCAGGAGGCTAGACCTGGTCATGTAAAGAAGATTTCATGGTTATTTAATTAAGTTGTTGGCTGAAATATCGAGTTCATCCTTTTTTTTGCTTCGGTTTTTCCTTTTTCGATGATTTTCGTGGTCATTTTTAGTGTTTTTCAACCTACTGGTTTGGCCGTGTTGTAGCCTCGGTTTTGGAGTGTTTTGGGACTCTTGGAACTTGTTCAAACCATGGCTTGAAGCCTAGCTCTCATCTTGCAAGTTTTCCTTCCCAAAACTCACCTTTTCAAGCCTCTTCTGGTGATTTTCTTGGAGATCTTTGATCTGAAGATTTTGGAAGGTGTGTGCCAGGTTTCAAAATTTTTGGAACTTGTTTGAATTCATTTTGAGTTTTTCTTGGAGAGGATTCTGTTCAAAACAGCAAAAGGCCGTTTTTTCAAATTGCTCCGATTGAGCTGATTTTTGGTGGAGATCTTCTCTATAGTGTTACAACCTTTTTCACAAAATTCCATGATTTTTTAGTCATTTGTTCAGTTTTTGAATTTTCTTGTTCCCTGAGCTATGTTCTGAAAAAATTGGCTTAGGCCGGTTTGGAAACTAGCCCAGGCCAATTTTTTGTGTTGGTTTCCGAGTTTGCTCGTTTTGATCTCTATTTCCATATCTTCTCAACCTAGTTTCTAAAGTCCATAGATCTGTTGTGACTACGTTTTTTTGACTAGTTGTGTTTGTGAGGTTCGTGGGTGGTATCGGGATATAGGCCTCCACGCTATAATTCTTGATAAGAAAATTTTGAGGCTCCCACTCACCCACCCCTCTCTAGTTGTTGTTTCCGGTCCTTCACTTTTAAACACTATGTTATGCAAAATAACTTCTATAATAGGTAGCAAAAAAACAGTGACATGCATGTTTTTTTAAACCATGCATCACTAGAAAATTAAGCAAGCTAATAACCAAACTAACTAACTAATGAGAGGCGGGTTATTAGTCTTTTTTGCCAGACTCCTTATACGGTTCTAAAATTGTTGGGATACCTTGTACTTTTAAGACGGAACGAGTAAAGAATAGAGAGCCAGAGAAACTTACTCACGGTAGGGATGTCAAACTTTGAGGTAACTTCTTGCAGAACAAGTAAACCGTCTTCAGTTGGAAAGAACACATCGCTAATTACGAGGTCAACAATTTGTATGTTGCCATAGATGAAGGACATTGCTTCCCTGACGTCCTTATACGACATAACTGGATGTGATTGAGGGCTAAACTATGTCAGAAAGTAATACGATTATGTGTTATACTGAATTAAAAGAATCATCTTACATTGAACATTGTTGACCTAATTAACTTTCTGTATGAATAGTTCAAGAGGATCCATATATACAGATGATATCGTTGACCAGAGTTAAGATTGTCTCTTGTCTCTTGTATAATTAAATATATTCTACAACTAGGAGGGTTTATACGGTTGGAGACCGCATGGTCTTACATGCAGTTGGGTTTTAAAACTATAATAATGAAATGCGTTAAGGGTAATAAAGCTTTATCCATCATGATATTATAAACGTAAATACAACTAGAATGTTTTTTAATAAATATAATATCTCTAATGAATTACCCTTGTAGCTGCACTTGATAAGTAGTTCTTCCATAACTGACAAATATGAAGAATTGTTATCAATAACAAGGACCCTTAGCCCAGAAGGCCACAGCTCCCGGTCCATTCAACCTGATTATCAAGAGTGAGAGAGAGCAAAATTTTACTCCATGGTAGGCCACATAGATATACTAGCATATTTACCCTTCAATCCATCACTACTAGAAAACTACCTGTACAGTTGTTTTTAGGCACCTTCAATAATAGAGTCAACTTTTTAGCTCATATAAACATAAAAAAAAAAGATAAAAATGGAGTAACATATATAACATGCTAGTATAGAAAAATGTGTAAGCATGCATAGACATATGAACCATAGGAAAATGTATGAGCTTAGCTCTTCATGAAGAGCTTATAGCTTATCATTCTCTCTTATTCTATGAGCTAGCTGTTAACATTATATTGCTGGAGCTGCCCTTGTTACATCCAACTTGGACTTAAATACATCATGTCAGTCATTCAGTTAATTAGTAATGTATCACATATATTTTTGTTCGATGTTTCATTCTTAGTTTTATACCATTCCATGTCATCTGGGAGTTCTTGAATGAACCTATAGAAGAAGTCAAACTTAACATTCCAAGTTAGCTATATATATGTGCACACTGCATACGATCTCCTGCAGACCTTCCTCTAGTGTATATTACTAATATGAGATTTCACAGCCATCAATTTATCTCTACACTAGCATCCCAATGCAAATTTGCAAAAAGGATTGATGAAGCTGAATACAGAAAATCGTGGATGTCTGAGAGCAAGTTAGCAGGCGAACTGACAACTTAAACCAAAAAGCTAGCCATGTCCATGCCAGTAGCACCTTAATATGATCGAGCGCTAGCTGTGTGTTGAAAGCACTTAACATAAGTTCGCAGATCATAGTACCGGACAAAGTCATGACGTATATTCAGATATCATTAGTATATTTCACATGCGATATTGAAGAAAACACTTACCTCACGGCTATGGAGCAACAGATGGAGCTATATATATATCCGATGCAGCGATCACACACCGGGATATGATGGTCTCCAAGTTAGCTGGTGTTCCGACATATGCAACAAATAATACTGCTTGAAGATGTGAAATACAGTATCCGGCTTATGTGCTTCTGCTCCAAGATGCATGATACATGGAGATCGGCCGGGGGGGCATGTGTGGTACAAGGAAGGAATATGATATAGCTAGGAGAGGACTGAGCGAGAGGAGTATATATCGTCTCGGTTCATCAGGCTCTGGCTGAGGGAAAAAGGGTCCAGAGGAATCAATTTGACAGCTGCTGGAGGCAGACTAACTCGATCCGCCGTCGCCCACGTGGAGCTCACCACCTCCACACCCTAACGTGAGGTGGTGGTGGCTGGCAAAATGCACTGCGGTCACCGTCGTCGTCGACACGAGCATATATCTCTATACCCGGCCGTTGCTATCTCCCTAGCTAGCTCGTCATCACCTTACTCCCAACTATTAACTAGCTATATGGGCTCATGGACGCTTTACTTTGCAGTAAAAGCAGTTTCCATCATCAGCTGCCCCCTAGCTTTTTCATATGGGCGAATGGACGCTTTGCAGCTATATATATGCTTGGATGCGTCCAATATATCCGTTCCGATCCACAGTTGCTAGCTGTCCTCTAGCAACATCGACAACGAGGGCGTACGCCTGCCCGTGCGCCGCGCTTTTCCACGGCCATGTGAACCAAATGCGACACCAGCGACGGCGACGTTGGTCATCGAGGACGGGAACGAAATTCAAAAGCTACCAATCAAGCCAAAGCGCTTGCATGCGCCCGGCTGGTAGTGGAGTATATATGTATCCACCACAGAATCTATATAATATTATGCTGCATTTCTATCTGGTAATGCATGCCCGATGGAGAGACCATCCACTTAATTAAGGTCTTATTTGGATGTAGTCGGATTCAAGAAGCTTAGTTTTGTTCTCAGTCTCCTTCAGCCCCCACGTCACTCCCCGCGTGGGCAACACGGGCCGCCGCCGCCACACCGTCCTCTCTCTCTCCCTCCACCTCTCCACCGCCCGAGTGAGCTGCCGGAGGCCGTGTGGGCGAGCTAGGACAGCGGTGGCGGGGCCAATCTCGTTCTTCAACTTGAGGTGCGCCCAGATCTAGCATGGGAGGTGAAGGGTAGCGCCTCAACGGGGGATGCGGTTGACACCGTCGTGGAGGATAACATGCGGGCTGCGATGGTGTGGTGGTGGGAGGCAACCGTGGCAGTGCGGTGGCGGTGCGGCGGCACGGGAGCCACGCGGGCTGCGGTGGCTAGGACGCCATGAATGGTGGCGGCGCAGTGGCTCGCTCCTAGCAGACGGCACACAGATCCACGGCCTCCTTGGCCGGATCCGACGAGGTAGGGGGGAAGATCTGGCGAGCCTGGGTCCGGGTGCATTGGTGGTAGGGCTACATGGCCATGGAGGCGCCTGGCGTCAGCGGGTGTGGCCGCGGGATGCTCGGTGTGGCGGGTGGCTGAGCCAGCAATGGCCACGGCGTGCAGCTGGTTGCACGTGCAGGCGACACACAGGGTGTTAATGATGGGGCAGCGGAAGGCGTAGCGGACTGGCCATGGCCATTTCCATGCACTGGGTTGAGGCGCCATGGAGAAAGCTGTGTCCCTCTCAGACAGATGACGGCGACCCCTCCGAGCGCCGTTTTCTACCTTGGAAACGTCCGTCGAACGGCCCTCTCAGCGTGTCTTTCTTGGGTGAAAATCTTGACCTACTGGTCAGGTGACGGCGATGCCGGTCGCGTCGCATCCCTCCTTGGAGGCGTCATTTTAGAAGCTCATCTCGGTCAGTCTGCAGTGGCGACCAACATCGTGGTGAGGAAGGTGGAGGCCTAGTTGAGGATTCAAGTTTTCGGTGTCCACAGTGGAGGAAGGCGGTCAGGAGGAGGGCGTTGGTGCGGCGATTGGAGTGCCTCTTATATACTTGGAAGCAGAGGGCGACGGTTTGGTGGGAACATACGCTAGCTGTGGCCACAAAGTTGGTGAGCCCGACATGGGAGGCACCCATGGAGTTGGCGATGAGGCCGACATGGGAGGTGGTGGCCAGCAAATTTGCATTGCCAAGGTGACAGGTCCTAATGGCTAGAGGGGGGCGAATAGCATATTAAAAAATTCTACAACAACACTAAGACAAATGGTTAGTGTTGACACATAAATTTGGCTCAAGACAAGAAATCCATGAAGACAAGAAATTATCAAGGAAAGCCGAGTCCTCCCGTCAAATCGGCTAAATAGATTGCCATATCAGCTAGTGAAATGGCAACATCAAGGGAATGGGCCCTATTGGCAGGATCAGCGAGACACGAAGCAAGAATGTCGTCAGACTCCATAGAAGGGAAAGATTGGAGTCCAAGTTATCATAAATTAGGGAGTTTTTCTTTTTCAAGTTTGTAACTGGTCTTATTCGACCAGGACTCGTAGTCAGGCCTTGGGTATAAATATTGAATCCCGGCCATTATAATGAACATCTCTAATGATCAACATAAACCAGTACCTTTACTTTTCGGCTCACGCCACCCCTTAGGAGTAGGAGTAGGAGTAGAGTAGATTTCGATGAGTTCTTCGGCGAGCAGGGCTGCATCGGTTAGGTCCGACCTCTGGTTTGTCTGTGAGTATCCATCACGACTTATACCTTGTTTGTAAGGCTGCATCGGTTAGGTCTGACCTCTTACAAGCTTTGTATAAGTTAGTTATCATCGGTTAATTGTAAGGCCGCCCTTGGTTAAGTCCGATCTCTTGCAATTGCTGATAGTTATCCTCGATTCTTATCAAAATCCGCATGGCTGCCCTCGGTTAAGTCGGATCTCGTACGAATTTTGATACGAATCCCCTGCCCGGTTAAGATTGGGATAGATTGGCTTCATATGTTTTTCTTGAATCGTCATCTCATCGCACTACATTATTTACATCCCGCTTTGACGATGGTTCTTGCTAGTCTAGCCGTTCTAATCCGATCTTAATCGAAGATAGCATGTGGTCATGGCATGTTTAACCCTAGGTAAGGTTTGCTAGTTGATGAGATCTGGTCTAGAAGTGCTTTTATGGCTGCATCGGTTAGGTCTGACCCCCACTGCTAGCATCGTAGATTGGAAATCGTCAGGTAGTAAGCCTTGTTTATGGCCAAGCATAGTCTTCGGTTGCATGCTATGTCTGCATCGGCTATTTAGCCTGTCGCCTAAGCTTTCATTATCATAGCGTGTTCCCGCGATCTCGTTAAACGTTTATAGATCTATATGCTTTGAAAGTTTAATTTGTTATCCTTATTATAGCTGCATCAGTTAGGTCTGACTCCCACTGATAAAGATAGTTGGATATGATAGGCGTACGGGTTTATACACATCTAACAGTTAAGTGGTTGCATGCTATGACCCTTCTTTCGCTGGAATTGGCTATTTAGCCGATAGCCAGTCTCTTGAGAATATATATTGGTTGTCTACACGCTTTTTACTTGTTTTGTCTTGGTTAAAAGCTAGTATGTTTCCCAATCAAATCATATGCTTTCACGCCTATCTTTTTACATCTTTTGCATGCTTTCATGATGATCAGCAGGTTAGATCTATATAATTGAGTAACTAATGATTGCCTATTTTCTTGTTTTACTTATCATACATCATGAACATGCTGGATATCGACTCTCTAGTCAATAGCCTTGTCTTACTGGCTACTTGGCCACACACTTGGAACTGTCTGGGCAAACGACCGGCATGTTCCACCTTAAATTACTGATCAATCTTGCTCCGTTGCCAATTGCAGGTCAAATTGACTAGCATGCCCTCTGAGGTCACGACCGTCCGGTCCGGTGGTGCCCTTCCAAAGCTCGAAGAGAGCTCAGGATCTGCTCCGCGTGGCCTCTCATCGGCGTTGATCACTATGTTCCTAGCGCCAAATTTTTGGCGTCGACACAGGTCTAGCACGCCCAGTGGGACCACAATCGTTTGATCAGAAGTCAACAGTAGTTGTCAAAACAACAATGCCATCCTCAAGGCCAGCCTTAAAGACTTGCCTAACGACCAAAAGACGCTCATTGAGCAGGTAGCAGAGGAATTCAAAGAGAAGTGCCTACTGTCTTACAGTAGAACGTATGAATCAGTCGTTCAGAAGACTCCGCTACCTAGAGTTCTCCTGCAAGGACAGAGTGATTTAGATGAAGAAGCTAAAGCTAGACTTGTCGCCCAGATGATCCATAAGACTGTTAATGAAGTCATTACAAATCACAATCAGACGCTTGCCAATATGGTTGGCAATGTTATGAAGTCAGTATCTTTGGGGCACTAGTTGATCAGACAGGGCCAACATACTTCAGTGGCTTCAACCATTCGGCTGTGGGAAGCAATGTGACTAGCTCTAGTCAACAGCTGAACGGTGGGCAGTATCAGCAGCCACCAGTGCAGCAGCCTTTAGGAGGACAAGCCCTAGACCCTCAAGTTCAGCTAACCGCAGGGGGAAAGTATCAACCCCACCAACAGCTCAACAATCTCCAAGTGCCCCTATCACACAGACAAATTAGCTTCCAACTAGATAAAACCAAGCTTATTCAATCCAGCAGCCAACCCCACCGATTAGTCAACAGGTTGTGGAACGGCCATCTTAGGGAAAGTTCACTACTTCCTATTAGACACCTCAGTCAGCCCATAAAAATTGCTCCGTTAGTACAATGGATCACCAAGGATGTCGATCCTAACTTCTTCAATAGTCGGTTACAAGGATATACCATTAACAAGGCCCAAATCGACTATCGAGAAGGTTATCATCTAGTTTCTGAAGTCAGCACGTACGAGATGATGCCACACCCTGGGTATCAGAATCCTTATAACTACAACGTTCACCAGCTTCAAGCCCAGGGGCAGCAGCTACAAGTTTAAGGACAACAGTCTCAAGTTCAGGGTCAACAAGCTCAAGCACAAGGATCTCAAGCCTAGGCCCAAGGATAGCCGAGACAAGAAGCCGTTGCATGGATGCTGATGAATTTGCCAACAGGATAGTTGCTATGATGCAGACCCCGTTTGGTCTATAGCCCAAAGGGCAGGTTGGCTCCTACCAGTGCCCATACCCTGCTTGGTATGATATTGTGCAGCTCTCTCCATGCTATAGGGTCCCAGACTTCTCCAAATTTACCAGGGTAGACAAGATGACAACCATGGAACATATCAGCCGCTACCTCGTTCAGCTCGGAGATGCGTCTGTTGAGGAGGCATGTAACACCTCGGGTGTTTAAAATACTAAAACCTGACATGTCATCATATGCATTGCAAAGCATTTGGCATTTGGTGAAAACTTTGAGATGCATACACTAAAACAAGTTTATATTCATGTGGTATGTGTTGAATTGTATTGTTTGACTTAAATTCAAAGTTTGTTTGGATTTTGAATTTTTCGAGAAAACCCCGCTTTTCAGCATTTAAATCCTACCCTGAAAATCCATTTCAAAATCTAGACAGAATTAGGAGATGGTTATAGAAGCAAAGTTGTAGAACTTTCAATTTTGAACAACTTTTGTTTTTGGAGATTTTTGAGTTGTTATGAAAATTTGAGAGTAATTTGTGAATTTTGGCGTATGGCAAACTTGTAATTTCGATGAACAGTGTTCACCGCTTGCGCTACACCGCCGGCGAGCTTCGGCTTGTTTCCAGTCGCGCGCGTGGCCATCTAGGCGTCGCGCTGGCGAGGGAAATGGTTTCGTCGTGGCTTCTTTGAGTTTCCTGGCCATCCTTTTTAACCAGAGCCGTCGCCGTTTGCCCCGCTCCTTTCCTCTGTTTTCCAGTCACTGCCGCCGCAGCTCCATCGTGGCTTCCTTGATCTTTTGCGCCGCGCTATAATTACCAAGACGTCGTCATCATCGTTTTTCTTCCTTTGTTTTCACCACCGCTGTTGCCATCTCGGTAAAGGCCGTCCTAGTTCCGTCTTTTCCTTGCGAATCCAGCCAGCTAGCCTTGGTCGCCTGAAATTGCCGAGAACTCGCTGTCCACATTTTTCTTCCTCGAGGTCAGCAACTTCACCGCTGCGGGCGTGTCATCGTGGCCAGAGCTTTTCGGTGAGCCGTTGTCTGTAATCAGTGTTCTTACGGTTTCGTTTCGATGCTGTAGTCTTTAGTCAGTTGTTGTTTACTCATTTTGATCACTGCAGTCGCCGGTTCTCCCTCACCGACGATTTTTGCTCCGCATAGTTCACCGTAGTGGTCGGAGAGTTCACCGTAGTGGTCGGAGAGTTCACCAAAGTGATGGGTGCTAGAGTGGTCACATCAGTTACGGATATGGTTTGGTTAGTTTGGTTTGTAACTGTACTGCGAAGAAAAATTGTATCCAATTTATTAATTTTTGCATCCATCATCGAGCATCATGTTTCATATTCCACATCATGTTAAGCATGGCAATGTTACTACGTGTAGTAAGCGAAGGTGAACATGTGGTAGTTAATCCGATTTCGGAGGAGGTTGATCTATCTCTGTTGAGGTCGGATCGAAGACTTGTGAAACGTCGCAGAGCCGGACTTTTCCGTCAACGAAGGCAAGCCCGGATGCATATAACCCTACCTTGTATTTTACAAATTGATTTCGCTTTTGCTTTTCAATACTACATTAAGTGATTAGAAGTCAAGTGGAAACCTAATTGTTGCATTATCAACCTGTTGTTCCATATCTACCTTGTTACCCGTTTAAAATCGTATATGCCTAGTTATGCTTAGCTCTGCTTAGACCGATCAAAGTTGGGTGATTGCTGTCACTGCGAGTTTTAAATGGAACTTTGGTTACTTATGTTATCATGTGATATGGTAATGTGGAGTAATAAATCTAGACCAAGGCGGACTCGGTGTGTGTGAGCCACAAGACTGGTAATGTCTTGTGAGCGGGTTCTTTCACTTTGTGTCGATTAAGGTCCGTACCGTTGGTGAACTGTTGTAGGTGAGACTTTGTAGTACTAACCACATACTCCGGTAAGCCTTAACTTGGCTATTCTATTACGAGAATGGCTACTCGCGCAAGACCGGGAGTGGAGAGATGGCGGAATAGCGTGTACCCACGTGGCAATGGAGTGTGGAGTGTGGAATCTTGTATTCTCGGGTGGTAGCGGACCCGTTCTTGTTTAGAGGATCCAAGGGTAGGTTGGTATATGTAGGTCGGGGACCTACATATGTCGTGTGGTCTAGAATTCCCATTTGGGTTTATAATCGATTGAATCGTCGTTGCTCCTCGGTTATGGAGACTCACTTCTCTGTTCATCATCGTAGTATTAATAAGCTGGAACTTGAGAATGGTTCGAGAAAGTGTTGGATATGAGGTTTCATGATCTCAATACGGATCGTGTCGACTTTGTATATGATCTTATGAGATTTTAAATATTGATACAAAGAATTTTGTTAAAGTGCTTTTACATAAAAGAACTTTGATTATTGCTAAAGCCATACCTTGAATCCACGAGCCCGCATTCTCACGAGTCTTATCAGTTTTTTATTTCGGTTAAGTCTTGTTGAGTACTTTCGTACTCGTGGTTTATTGACCCTTGTTGCAGGTGAGGCTCATGAGCGATCTGTTTTGGATCGTCTTTGCATATTTGTTATTGAAGGCGATGATGATAAGTAATGTGTGGTCCTTAAGGCGTAAAAGTGATATTTGTGTGTTTTGTATATATTATAATGCCACTCCCCTACTTTGGTTTGTATTAATAATCGAACTTAGTTTGTAAGGTTTGAAATAAATGTTTTGTAAACTAAGTTATTGTAAGACTTCCATTGATTTACTCGGTGTAGATATTTGAATAAATGTTGTAATCTGCAATGACTACGTAATGTGATCCCGCTCGGAAATCGTGGATGATTCGGGGTTCCCCGCGGACACCCGACAGTCTTCTTAAGTTATCGGTAACATATGCATAAATATCAAAGGTCGTTGGACAGTGACAGGTGCATGTGGGCCCTATAATTTAGGAGGTTCTGCCACAGAATGGTATCAGAGCGATCGTTACAAGTCTTTGTTGTATTGGTTTACGAAAACTTCAAAATGATTTGAGATGACTAAATTTAACTTGTTTAATTTGGTCCAAATTGCTTCTGACTTATCTTATTTCTTTCTCACCATTCCTTATTTGATTAAAAGGGTCTTGTGTGGTGGAGTAGTAATCTTATTATGCCCTATATAAAAAAAATGTTGTTTTTGTGCATTATAAACTTTGATGTTTTTGTTCGTAAGAACGATTCATGCATCATGAATAATTCACTCGTTACTTCCTTCACCTCTTAGTCTGGAGTTGAGTAGTGAGTCTGGTTTGAGGAATGTAATCCATCATAGCTGCTCTTTAGACTTTGATCAAGTGGTCTTACTTGGATTAAATTGGTTTCCTACTGGTATGGCTCGTGCCAAGATGATGCCCGTAAGTCCACTTTGGACCCAAAGGAGTTCCTCGTCACCAACTTGCCCCTAGGAATGATGGTGCTAGCGATAGTGACGCTTAGGCACGATCCTCAAAGCGGAGATCTGAGGATTTGCAGAGTTAGCCCAAGCTACTAGAGATAGGGCTATGGACGCCATTGGGTGGGCGATTACAGAACAATTAAGGCATCTTACCACGGCTCACAGGAGGCTGTGAGCATTATGTTAGTTCGTGCAGTGGAAGGAAGGAATGAAGCTTGGCATAGGGAAAATGTAGCTAGAGTTAGAACTCATGAGTTAGAATTTTATGTAGAAGACTTAGAAGAGCATAATACATATCTGCATGAGGAAGTTCATAGGCTAAGCAATCTCCTAGATCCAAATCATGAACCCCAAGTTGATGCATTGGATCCCGGTGTTATCATTGCCGATGGGAGTGAATCAGAAGAGGGAGAAGAAGAAGATCCCGAAGAATTAGTAATGATTGATGAAAGTGATAATGAAGGCGGTAATATTTCCGGAATGGATACCGAGCCTGAAGTTTGATGTAATCGCGAAAAGGAGTAGAATTGTGAAATAATTACTTCTAGTTAAGTTAAGTAGTCTGGTTTAGATGTGGTCTTGTGTTTAAATAAGTGGCACCGATGTAATGAGTTGTAGTAAGCTTTAGGATCTTTGAATAAAGGCTTGTGAATAAAGTTTGGTTTGTTATGAGCAGATGCGTCAAATGCTTGAGGGATCGCATATTCACGGTACTTCACAAGATGATGATGATATCCCTAACCCGCCACCAATGCCAACAAATCTGGTGATGCTATTGCCGCATTAGTCAATGTGGTATGGAAAATTCTCGTTTGCTTCATGAGATGGCTCAAAGTAATCAAAATCGGATGCATAGAAATCGCGGACGCAATCATAACGGGCATGAGGCTACATATGTTGACTTCACCGATACCAAACCCCCAGTGTTCACTAAGGCTGATGAACCATTGGAGGCTGATGACTGGCTTAGGACCATGGAACAGAAATTTGATCTTATTCATTGCACGGAGTTTCTGAAGCCGGTGTTTGCCGCTTGACAACTTAGAGGTGCGGCCGGTGCTTGGTATGCAAACCTTATGGCCATGCAACCCTTGGTGTTCCATTAACTTGGATAGAGTTTCATCGCTTTTAGAGCCCATTATATCCTGAAGGAGTGATGGCTATGAAGTTGGAAGAGTTCCTTGCTTTGAGGCAAGGGGATCAAAGCTGTGATGCGAAGATGTAGGAAGATTCAATCACTGTCACAATATGCACCGAACATGTCAACACCGATGCAAAGAAAAAGAAATGGTTCATGAGAGGTATGAATACCAAATTGCGGACTATGATGACAGCTTGTACTAATGTCACTTATCATGAGGCCGTGGATATTGCAATTGCTTCAGAGGCAAAAGTATCGCTGACATAGGGAGTTCAAGAAGAAAAAAGGGTATGCCGTCGGATCTTTTGGGGAAATCCAAAGAGGCAGAGGGTGATTTATCATCCGATTAATCATAATCGTCCTCCTTATAATCCACCGCATGATTTCAAGCGATTCAACAATCAAATGTCAAATCTGCTACAACTTATCGGCATCCACCTCGTAATACTTCGGTGTCAATACTCCAACATCTCGTGGTCATAAGTATCCTTGTTTCAATTGTGGCAAGCTGGTCATTTCTCGAGGGAGTGTCCGTATCCAAAGCAGTACAATCCCAATTTTCGGAAGAGCCACGGCAATCAACAAGGTCGGGCCCGAATAAGGGCAACAATCGAGAATGCTCGGAAGGGCAAAGATGAAAGGAAGACAGCGGGGACAGGTGTTCTATATTCAAGCCGGGAGATTCACGAAGGAGAGCCGGTGATGATGGGTATGTTTCTGTTGCCAATCATCCTGCAGAGTTATACTTTTTGATTTCGGCGCATCGCATTCATTTATCAATAGAGCATTTGTTGTGAAGTATGAAATTTCAATTGGGACGACAAAGGAAAATTTCTTTTATCTGATGCTTGGGGGGCGTCGTGTACTAAGGAAATGGTATACCGGTACCCATAAACCTGGGTGGGCATATTTTCCCACTACCATGATTATCCTAAAGGACCGAGGATATAGATGTGATTTTGGGAATGAATTGGATGTATCGACATATAAGGTGTTATAAATGCTTTGAATAGAACTATAAGGGTAAGTTTGCCACTAGTGCTTCTCAACTTCTTATCCAACTTCCAACCTTAAGAAGATCGGTGGGCAAAGTTTGTGCAAGCTGCCGTCAAAGAGATTAGAGATATCCCGGTAGTATGTGAATTTCTGATGTGTTTCTGAAGAATTACCGGTCTACCACCAGATAGGGATGTCCAATTTAACATAGAATTGAAACCTAGAACAGCTCCGATTTCTCGGAGAGCTTATAGGATGCCACCTAAGGAGTTAGCCGAGTTGAAGACTCAGTTGCAAGAATTGATTGATAAGGGATTTATCCAACCTAGTTCATCACCTTGGGGATGTCCGCGATTTTGTGAAAAAAAGAAAGATGAGACCTTGAGGTTATGTGTCGACTACCGTCCGTTGAATGAAGTGACCATCAAGAATAAGTATCCATTACCTCGGATAGATTTGCTTTTTGATCAATGGCGGAGCCAAAGTTTTCTCCAAGATAGATTTGAGGTCGGGGATATCACCAAATCAAGATAAAGCCTGAAGATATTCCCAAAACGGCATTTACCACAAGATATGGATTATATGAATATTTGGTCATGTCTTTTGGTTTGACCAATGCTCCGACTCATTTCATGTATTTGATGAATTGGTATTCATGCACGAGCTAGACAAATTCGTTGTGGTGTTTATTGATGACATTCTAGTATATTCCAAGAGTAAGGAAGAACATGCGGAACATCTCGTAATTGTTACGACTCGTTTGAGAGAACATCAACTATATGCAAAGTTCAAGCAAGTGTGAGTTTTGGCTTAAGGAAGTACAATTTCTTGGACATGTCTTGTCGGTGGAAGGAGTTCTTTGTTGATCCAAGCAAAGTGAAGGATGTTCTTGATTGGAAACCGCCAACCACAGTTCATGAAGTTAGGAGTTTTACGGGATTGGCGGGGGTATTACCGTCGGTTTATTCAGATTTCTCTAAAGTGTCAAAGTCCATTCTTGAGTTGTTGAAGAACCAAGTCAAGTTTGTTTGGTCGTCTGATTGTGAAGAGGCTTTTCGGACTTTGAAGAGATTGTTGACCATTGCACCGAGATTAGCCCAACGACATCGAGAAGTCATTTGGCGTTTATTGTGATGCGTCGGGTATTGGTATTGGATGTGTGTTGATGCAAGAAGGCCGAGTCATTGCTTATGCATCCGGGCAACTTAAGCAACATGAAGAGCACTATCCGACTCATGATTTGGAGTTAGCGTTTGTGGTCCATTCTTTGAAGATTTGGCGGCATTACCTACTTGGTAATACATGCCATATATATCTGAACCATAAGAGCTTAAAGTATATCTTTACTCGATCGAGAATTGAATATGCGACAAAGAAGATGGTTAGAGCTGATTAAAGATTATGACTTAGAAGTGCATTATCATCTGGAAAAGCAAATGTGGTTGCTTGAGATGCTCTAAGTCATAAAAAGTTATTGCAATTGCACGAAAGTAAGAACAATGGGTTTGACCTTATGTCAAGAGATGGAGAAGTTGAAGGTGGAGGTAATCCAACAAGGAAGTTTGACCAACATAATTGTTGAAGCCGCTATTCGAGATCAAGTTATTGCTGCTCAGAAGGAAAATAAGGGTATAGCCCATATCAAGGAAAGAGTTATAAATGGAAAAGTGGAATGCTTTAGCATAGATGATGAAGGTGTGCTATGGTTCAAGAATAAATGCGGTAGTACCAAAGGTTCTTGAATTGCGGCGATCAATTCTTGAAGAAGCACATGCTTCTAGGTTATCTATTCATCAAGGGAAGCAACAAGATGTACCATGACTTAAAACAAAGGTTTTGGTGGACCAAAATGAAGATAGAAATTGCAAGGTATATAGCAAAGTGTGATACTTGTCGAGAAAGTGAAAGCTATACATTTGAGGTCCTATTGGAGAATTACAACCATTACCTATTCCAGCTTGGAAGTGGGAAGATATAAGTATGGACTTTATTGTTGGTCTACCCAAGACATCAAAGGATTTGACTCAATATGGGTGATTGTGGATCGACTAACCAAGTCAAGACATTTTATTCGGTCCGGAATACATATTCTCTTGTCCAATATGCCGGGATATATTTAGCAAGAATTATGAGCCTACATGGAGTACCAAAGACCATAGTGTCGAGATAGGGGTACACAGTTTGTCTCTAGTTTTTGGAAACAATTGCATTCTTCATTGGGTACCAAGCTCCTGATAGTAATCTTGCTTATCATCCATGCATCGATGGACAAACCGAAAGAGTCAATCAAGTACTTGAAGATATGTTAAGGTGTTGTGTCCTTAATTATTCCAACAAGTGGGACGAATGCTTACCTTTGGCTGAGTTCTCATATAACAATAGTTATTAGGAAAGCATTAGAATGGCTCCATTTGAAGCACTCTATGGTCGTGAGATGCGAGAACATCGTTGAGTTGGTGCGAGCCGGAGAAAGAAGATTCTTTGGAGTTGATCTTGTGAAAAAAAATGAGAAGACAAGGTTAGGCAAATACAAAGTAATTTGAAGATAGCTCATCCCGACAAAAGAGTTATGCGAGATAAGCGGCGTCGACCATTGACGTTTAACAAAGGGACTTTGTGTATCTTAAAGTATCACCAATGAAGGGAGTTACTCGTTTTGGTGTTAAAGGCAAGTTAGCACCTCGATATATTGGACCATTTCAAATTTTGGAAAGATATGGAAAAGTGGCTCTATCGCTTGAAATTACGGAACATCTATCGTGAGTGCATGATGTATTCCATGTTTCTCAATTGAAGAAGTGTCTCCGAGTGCCCGAAGCGGAATGTTGAGATTGAAGGGTAGGACTTGAATCAGATTTGACTTATTAGAATATCCTATCCGAGTGTTGGATCGGAAAGATCGTGTTACTCGAAGGAGGACAATAAAGTTCTACAAGATACAATGGAATCAACATTCGAAGAGGAAGCTACTTGGGAATCGGAAGATTCCTTGCTAGAAAAGTTTCGAGTTTCTTGCGTCATTATAGAATAGAATAATGTTAGTTGAGCTCGGTTACTACAAATAGTGTTTTGTAAAGAAACCTCGGTTGTTTTATGGAAAAGTTCGGATGTTCTTGGATTAACACATTTCCTTTTCCATTACTTACTCTATGGCTTTGAATCTCTGGCGAGATTTCTTTTAGGGGAAGGATTGTAACACCTCGGGTGTTTAAAATACTAAAAACGACATGTCATCATATGCATTGCAAAGCATTTGGCATTTGGTGAAAACTTTGAGATGCATACACTAAAACAAGTTTATATTCATGTGGTATGTGTTGAATTGTATTGTTTGACTTAAATTCAAAGTTTGTTTGGATTTTGAATTTTTCGAGAAAACCCCGCTTTTCAGCATTTAAATCCTACCCTGAAAATCCATTTCAAAATCTAGACAGAATTAGGAGATGGTTATAGAAGCAAAGTTGTAGAACTTTCAATTTTGAACAACTTTTTTGTTTTGGAGATTTTTGAGTTGTTATGAAAATTTGAGAGTAATTTGTGAATTTTGGCGTATGGCAAACTTGTAATTTCGATGAACAGTGTTCACCGCTTGCGTTACACCGCCGGCGAGCTTCGGCTTGTTTCCAGTCGCGGCGTGGCCATCTGGGCGTCGCGCTGGCGAGGGAAATGGTTTCGTCGTGGCTTCTTTGAGTTTCCTGGCCATCCTTTTTAACCAGAGCCGTCGCCGTTTGCCCCGCTCCTTTCCTCTGTTTTTCGATCCACCGCGCGCCTTGACTCCGTCGTGGCTTCCTTGATCTTTGCGCGCGCGCGCTATAATTACCAAGACGTCGTCATCGTCGTTTTTCTTCCTTTGTTTTCACCACCGCTGTTGCCATCTCGGTAAAGGCCGTCCTAGTTCCGTCTTTTCCTTGCGAATCCAGCCAGCTAGCCTTGGTCGCCTAAAATTGCCGAGAACTCGCTGTCCACGTTTTTCTTCCTCGAGGTCAGCAACTTCACCGCTGCGGGCGTGTCATCGTGGCCAGAGCTTTTCGGTGAGCCGTTGTCTGTAATCAGTGTTCTTACGGTTTCGTTTCGATGCTGTAGTCTTTAGTCGATTGTTGTTTACTCATTTTGATCATCTGCGATCGCGGTTCTCCCTCACCGACGATTTTTGCTCCGCATAGTTCACCGTAGTTCGGAGAGTTCACCGTAGTGGTCGGAGAGTTCGTAGTGGTCGGAGAGTTCACCACCAAGTGGTCGGAGAGTTCACCAAAGTGATCAAAGTGATGGTGCTAGCGTGGTCACATCGATTCTGGATATGGTTTGGTTAGTTTGGTTTGTAATCTGATCGAAGAAAAATTGTATCCAATTTATTAATTTTGCATCCATCATCGAGCATCATGTTTCATATTCCACATCATGTTAAGCATGGCAATGTTACTACGTGTAGTAAACGAAGGTGAACACGTGGTAGTTAATCCGATTGCGGAGGAGGTTGATCTATCTGTTGAGGTCGGATCGAAGACTTGTGAAACGTCGCAGAGAGCAGACTTTTTTCCGTCAACGAAGGCAAGCCCCGGATGCATATAACCCTACCTTGTATTTTACAAATTGATTTCGCTTTTGCTTTTCAATGCGCATTAAGTGATTAGAAGTCAAGTGGAAACCTAATTGTTGCATTATCAACCCTGTTGTTCCATATCTACCTTGTTACCCGTTTAAAATCGTATATGCCTAGTTATGCTTAGCTCGCTTAGACCGATCAAAGTTGGGTGATTACTGTCACTGCGAGTTTTAAATGGAACTTTGGTTACTTATGTTATCATGTGATATGGTAATGTGGAGTAATAAATCTAGACCAAGGCGGACGGACTCGGTGTGTGTGAGCCACAAGACACGGTAATGTCTTGTGAGCGGGTTCTTTCCGCTTTTGTGTCGATTAAGGTCCGTATCGTTGGTGAACTGTTGTAGGTGAGACTTTGTAGTACTAACCACATACTCCGGTAAGCCTTAACTTGGCTATTCTATTACGAGAATGGCTACTCACAGCCTTTGGGAGTGGAGAGATGGCGGAATAGCGTGTACCACGTGGCAATGGGGTGGAGTGTGGAGTATTGTATTCTCGGGTGGTGGCGGACCCATTCTTGTTTAGAGGATCCAAGGGTAGGTTGGTATATGTAGGTCGGGGACCTACATATGTCGTGGTGGTCTGGAATTCCCAATTTGGGTTTATAATCGATTCGAATCGTCGTTGCTCCTCGGTTATGGAGACTCACTTCTCTGTTCATCATCGTAGTATTAATAACTGGAACTTGAGAATGGTTCGAGAAAGTGTTGGATATGAGGTTTCATGATCTCAATACGGATCGTGTCAGCTTTGTATATGATCTTATGAGATTTTAAATATTGATACAAAGAATTTTGTTAAAGTGCTTTTACGCAAAAGAACTTTGATTATTGCTAAAGCCATACCTTGAATCCCTGAGCCTGCATTCCTGAGTCTTATCAGTTTTTATTTCGGTTAAGTCTTGTTGAGTACTTTCGTACTCAGGGTTTGTTGACCCTTGTTGCAGGTGAGGCTCATGAGCAGATCTGTTTTGGATCGTGCTGCATGACTGTTGTTCAGTGCGATGATGATAAGTAATGTGTGGTCCTTGGGCAGGGCAGCGATATTTGTGTGTTTTGTATATATTATAATGCCACTCCCCTACTTTGGTTTGTATTAATAATCGAACTTAGTTTGTAAGGTTTGAAATAAATGTTTTGTAAACTAAGTTATTGTAAGACTTCCGCTGATTTACTCTGGTGTAGATATTTGAATAAATGTTGTAATACTGCAATGACTCTGTAATGTGATCCTGCTCGGAAATCGTGGATGATTCGGGGTTCCCCGCGGACACCCGACAGTCTTCTTAAGTTATCGGTAACATATGCATAAATGTCAAAGGTCGTTGGACAGTGACAGGTGCATGTGGGCCCTATAATTTAGGAGGTTCTGCCACAAGGCACACAAAGTTTGGTTCTTCCCTTTGTCCCTCTCTGGGCCAGCCTTCAATTGGTTTTCTTTGCTCGAACCAAACTCCATCACTGGGTGGGCTGATCTAGAAAACAAGTTCCACGCATACTTCTACAGTGGGACATGAGAGAAGAAGCTTATAGATCTGACAAGCATGAGACAGAGAAGCAATGAGTCAGGCTCTGAGTTCATTCAGAGATTTAGAGAAGTAAGGAGCCATTGCTACTCATTGAATCTATCTGATGGCCAATTGGCTAGATTGGCCCTTCAAGGGATGTCTCCATTGATTAGAAAGAAGTTCGAAGGCCAGAACTTTGAAAGCTTGGACCATTTAGTTCAGAGAGTGTTTGCTTTTGAAAGTTAGCACCAGACCTTGCGCAAAGAGAAGTATTTGAAGGGGACTACTGCTATGTCTGATCCATATGATGCAGACTCTGATGAAGAT
The DNA here is from genome assembly GCA_904845875.1 of Miscanthus lutarioriparius. NCBI lineage: Eukaryota > Viridiplantae > Streptophyta > Magnoliopsida > Poales > Poaceae > Miscanthus > Miscanthus lutarioriparius. Next base: position 98,951,120 of record CAJGYO010000001.1, read on the forward strand.
GAAGAAGTCACAACTGCTAAATGGACATGGGGCAAGGCTCCAGTATCGTGTCCATGGGTGAAGGAAAAGAAAGATGTTTACAACTTCGATGTCAAGAAAGCTGATAGGATCTTTGACTTACTGCTGGAGAAGAAGTAGTTGAGACTACCTGCAAATCATGTGATCCCTTCGGCTGAAGAGTTAAAGGGGAAGAAATAATGCAAGTTCCACAATGCCACCACTCATAATACTAGTGAGTGCAGAATCTTACGTGTACATATTTAGAAGGCCATAGAATAAGGAAAGATCAAGTTTGAGCCAGCCAAGAAACCAGCGATGGGCATAGATGGACATCCCTTCCTAGGGGTGTATATGGTGGAGTTTAGTTGGCTAAGGGAAAGACAAAGGTCTTGACATCAGCTAGGGCCAAGAAAAATAGGTCAGTTGACCCTAGAGTTCAAATATCGACAAATGAGTTCAAGAAGGATGGTCAGCAAAAGAGCCAATGTTGGTATTTATTAACTTGTCACTTGTTTTAGAAGCCACCTATTATAAACCTATAACTCCTAACATTACATTACTAGGTTGTCATCCCTAGTGATGATGCCAGAGATGTTTGTTGGTACTACATAGCATTACTACTAGAATAATACTAAGCAGTTCTTTATCATTTTATGTGACTAGAAAGAATATATAAATATATGAATGAAAAGGATCTGCAAGCGCACAGATAATATACTATTGTAGCACTTCACCCGAGAGTGTTCTAGGTATCGTTATTTATATTTTTACCATAGGGAAGGTCTAGCATGGACATGTATTGATAACTTATATTATTGATGGAGAAGTACACCATAGCCAATATTCTACTCATAATAGGGGTAAGTCATTGGATAAGTTATATATATGATAAGTATTGATCAATGATAATGATAAATCACTCAGAGTACTCCTTTCTATGGCATTAGCATGGTCAGGTAGAATATTAAAGGAATAATTCCTAAGTCATTCTTAATTACAAGTCAAAGCATACATTGATTAGTGCAATTATACCTAGTAATCATTGCTAAGATCATCGTCATATCTACACATAAGGGATATTACTAAGGAAGATTAAGAACAAAGCTTGTCTTCCTTCGTAACCGCATCCTACGTGCACCTACATTCGGGGAGTGGACTACAAAGGACTCAACGGGAGTGTCACGTCCGTGATCTACCACATGACCCGGAATATAGGGTGTATCCATAGGTAAACAACGCATAATCACCACGCTTACACAATGTCGACCACCCACCCATGGATCCTTAGAGTGAGCGCTATACGAACTTATGCATGAACATGATGATAATCCAACTATACTAAGCATATAATCAAAGTAGACGATAAACATTATAATGAAGAACATAAATGAGATGAATATTAATATTGTCATAACAATTGTAGCAAGCATATAAAAGTAATGGAGATACAAAAGAGAGGGGTACAAAGATTATACCAAACCACACTCTTGACACAATCAGGAATCCAAGCAAAGCCTGCTTGCCTCCCTCACTAGCTATGCCCTAGAATTGATGGAGCTCTGAGGATGATTAGGGTTTCTGTCTTCTCAAATGACTTATCTGCTAGAGGGAGGGGGGTAGGGGTTGGTATATATAGGATGGAGCGTCCAACGTGAGCCCTTGGTTCAAACCGACTTAAAGGATGGTGTAGATGCAACCTAGGAGGCGGTGGAGAACCGACATTGCGACACGGAGGCTGACAGGTGGGCCTAGGGGCCAAGCGGCCTATAGGTAGGGCCAGCCAGCCCCACCAAGTAGCCACTCAGGCTCCTCCTCGGTATGGAATCCTCTCTTGAGTCTTCTGGAGTCTTCTGGTGTCCGTTTTGCTATGGATAAGTGAAGGGTCGAGATGGCGGACTAGAGGGGGGGTGAATAGTCTTTTCTACAAATAATCGCGTCGGCTAACCGATATAAATGCGGAATTAAAACAATCGGTCTAGCCAAGACTACACCCCTCTATATATGTTCACTAGCACCTTGCAAAGATACTAATAAAGCAACTAAGGTGCCGGGCTAGCTAGAGCTCTCCTAAACAATTCTAGGAGCAAGGTCACACAAACCTATGCCACTAGTACTTTAAGTAACAAGGGAGCTCCTACATATGCTAGTAAGCAAAAGCACAAAGCTAACTAAGCTCACTAGCAATGCTCAATAACAAGGCAACCAATGCCTAATTAGAGAGGGCAAATACTTAGCTACACAAACTAAGCAATGTGACTAACAAGGTTACTAAAACCAAATTAGCCACGCATAGGAGAGCTACTCTATGCTACACAAGCAAGAAGGTAATTAGCTAGCTACACAAGCTATCTAATTACAAGAGCAACTACACAAGCTTAAGATATATATATAAGTAATTGCAAGCTTGTGTAATGGGGATGCAAACCAACGGGAAGAACAAGGTTGACACGATGATTTTTCTCCCGAGGTTCACGTGTTTGCCAACACGCTAGTCCCCCGTTGTGTCGACCGCTCACTTGGTGGTTAAATGGCTAATTAGCATCACCCGCTAAGCCCGCACGTCGGGCACCGCAAGAACCTACCCCTTGAGTGAGGGTAGCTCAATGACACGCTTTACTAAGGTTGCTCTTGGCGACTCCGCATGGGCGAGCACAATGCCCCTCACAAGCACTTCTCCGGAGCGCCGCACAAGCTTCTTCTGCGCGCTCGACGGAGACCACCACCAAGCCGTCTAGGAGGTGGCAACCTCCAAGAGTAACAAGCACCACCGGCTCGCAACTCGATCACCTAGTGCCACTCGATGCAACCTCACGATGCAATCGCACTAGAATCACTCACTCACACAATCGGATGATCGCTATCAAGTATGTGTGTGATGGAGGGCTCCCAAGCACTCACAAGCATGGACACTAAGTCCCTTGAGGTGCTCAGCCCCAGCCATAGCCGAGGGCCACTTCTATTTATAGCCCCAAGGGCTAAACTAGCCGTTACCCCTTCACTGGGCAACGGTCGGGACGACCGGACGCTCCGGTCCGATCGACCGGACGCTGGACCTCAGCGTCCGGTCGTGCGATGCACGCCACGTGTCCCCCCTTCATACGCTGTTTCTTTGGATCTCAACGGTCATCCGTCGATCGGACGCTCCAAGATGAACCGACCGGACGCAACAACCCGGCGTCCGGTCGTTTCGAAGAAGGTACCGACCTCTACGGGACGCGTCCGGTCACATGATCGGACGCAGCCAGCGTCCGGTCACCTCAACTTTCTCGTGTCATCGATATGTCGGCTGACCGGACGCATGACTGCCCGGCGTCCGGTGCATTCAAATCAGCGTCGTCGGTTGGTTGACCGGACGCCAAACATCTTCGCGACTAACTCGTTTTCACTTCTAACTTCATCACCCTTGCTCTAATGTGCTAACCACAAGAACTTGCATCCGGCGCCAATAGAAAATAGGCATTCTATTTTCCCAAAGCGCCGAATCCCCAAAGCTTCTCGGCGGGAGGAGAGAGGACCCAAACCCATCTCACCCTGCAAACACCACCTCCTTTGTAAATGTGCCAACACCACCAAGTGTACACCACCATGTGTATGTGTGTTAGCATTTTCACAATCATTTCCCAAAGGATGTTAGCCACTCAACTTGCCACGCCACTCGATCCTAGCGACAATGCAAAGTTAGATCACTCGAGTGGCACTAGATGACCGATATGCAAACAAGTTTGCCCTCTTGATAATACGGCCATCTATCCTAAACCCGGTCATAAACTTCTCTACACACCTATGACCGGTGAAATGAAATGCCCTAGGTTATACCTTTGCCTTGCGCATTCCATTCCATCTCCTCCAATGTCGATGCAACACATGCACCAACACTATCAACAATGATATGATCCACTTCATATCATCACGTGATCATATTGGTTCATCGATCTTGACTTCACTTGCCCTTCACCGTTGCCATTGTCCATCGGCGCCAAGTCTTGCTCAAGCTTCACCGCCACGCGGTCCATCACTCCAAAGCCTTCGACTTGCCCTTCACGCTTGCAACCGGTCCATCAGGCCAAGTCTTGTCTTGATCTTCTCCACCTTGATCACATGACTCAATGTCATGTCTCATGTGCAATAAGCTCCTTCATCATCACATGTGTGAGCTTTGCAACATCTCCAAGCCATTTTCACCACCATGGCATATGTTGCTCATACACATGTACCTGTGGACTAATCACCTGTGTATCTCACATAAACACAATTAGTCCACCTAGGTTGTCACTCAATTACCAAAACCAACAAGGACCTTTCAATAAGCATGATTAAATCTAACATGTAGGTCCACCTTGATGATTTTCTAGATAAACCCTATAGAAAATACAAATTCACCAAAACTCATGGAATTTGTTAGTTTAAACCCCTAGACCTTCATTGGTGATTATATTTATGCCCTTATGCTTGTTATATTGATGATTTATAATGGTTGTTAACTACCGTCAATAAGCTCCCCCAAGCTTAACCTTTGCTAGTCCCTTAGCAAAGCTAAACTTAACAAATGGATCAGGAGTTTAAGGATTTTCAAAACATTGATGCAACTCCTCAAAAGTACACATGTGTTCAAACAAGAATTATCCTCCGGATTAGAATAAACCGATCTGACTTCCAAACTCACCCATATTACCTTCAACCATGGGGCTTTTTATCCTTCACTTGGGTCTTGAGCAATTGAAAGACAGAACGATCAAGTCAAGCACTATGTCTCAAGTTCTTTGTTTAGCCATTGTTCTGAAGTTTTTATAGATTTTCAAAATAAAACTCAGAGCTTCCTTTGTATGACACTCTCAAGTCTCTCAATTTATGTGGTATTTGTGGATCCTCACCAAGGCAATAGTGGTGTTATGCCATTCTCTTCCTACAACTAAGGCTTATGTGGAGCTCATAGGAATGGAGAAAGCATAAAAGAGCATACTTGCAATACATATATTGTAAAGTCAAACCTCGGATCCAAAGAGAGTTGAGTGATACAATCAAATCAAAATGTGCATGTGTGTGGATGTATGTGGTGGATATATATGGTGGCTAACCTATTTCTACTATGCTCCTTGAAAACAAATCTCTCCTTTGAAACTTGGAAACAACTTTGCAAGAAAACATGGGCTATCTTATTTATTTTTTCTTTTTTTCTTTTTTTCAGCGGGCATATGAGTACCCATTGTTTTAAATATCTCGGACACTTGTCCATTTTTTCTTAACTTTTTCTTTTTCTCTTTTTTTATGAATAACTTTTGCATAGCCCCATGTCTCTTTTCTGCAACAAAACTTTTGAGAGATAGCAACAAGAACTTGGAGCATTTATTTGGTGGATATCCTATCAAGAATATTTTTGGTGTTTTCTCCCAGTGTAGGAGTAAATTATTTTTGGGTGGATCTAGATGGAATGGCATGTTGTTGCGCCTACCCCTAGTGTAGGAGTAGTGCATATTTGGGTGGTGTGTACGTGATCTTGATTTTAAGAGCATGACAAACCTCTCATAAGGGTCAACAAAGCTTGACTAAACTCAATGCAATGCAAGCAGCATATAAGTGGAAGTTTTCCTAACCTAAATATCATATATGGCTCTGGTAGGAATTCAATCTTTGTCATATAGGAGCTCATCATGTAGGATTTTCATATTTTTCAAAAGATAAATCTCCAGAACTTTAGTGTCACTTGGAACAAGATAAACAACATCTCAGACCTTCTCATATCATATCCGTCAATTACCTAGACTTAGATCAAGCATATGCTACCCATGAGTTTCAAGTTCAAAGTAAATTCTTATATCAAAACAGTCATATCCAAAACTCAGGAGAATTCAAGGTTGAAAACTAGGTAGGGAACAACTTCCGCAAGGAGCCACTCACCTTCGAGGTAGTCGACTTCCCTGATGTCTACCACACCCTCCTAGGATAGCCATGCTTCGCCAAGTTCATGGCCATCCCCAACTACACCTACCTGAAGCTCAAGATGCCCGACCCGAAGGGGGTCATCACCATCGAGGGTAGCTTCGAGCAAGACTACTACTACGAGTAGGACTGCGTCGCCCAAGTGGCCACGCTTATCGCCCCGATGCTCCCGACAGCCCTGGTTACGATGCAAGAAGGGCACCGATGGAGGGAGCAGCCAAGGCGGTGGTGGTGCTCAACCAACTGAGAGTCTGTGAGGCGGCTAAGACTCCTGGAGGCACTGGTGGCTCAGCTGGCCCCTCCATCTAGGCGCTCGGCCCCCTATAAGGGGTTAATCGGATCAAGGTGAGTTTTGACCTTTCCCCATGAGAGAAGGCCATCATTGAGCCATCCACCCAGAAGCGCCATCTCCCGAGCCAGCATCTGCCTGCTAACCTCCTTCGTCGGCCTATCTCGCCAACAACAAAAACCAAGATAAGTCCTGTCGGGTTCATAAACCCGGGGTCCCTAATGGACCTGCTTCCCAGCAAAAGCTTGGCCCAGTAGACGACGTTGTGAACAACACGCAACTCCTGGGCTAGCCCAAATACCTAAATGGCAGGCCAGAAGGGTGATCCAGTCTCTGATCGGAAGGCCTAGCCAAGGAGGAATGACGCTCGCTTCCGACTCTGACCTGCCTCTCGACCGAAAGGCCTGGCCAAGGAGGGACGACGCTCACTTCTGACTCTGGCCCACCTCACCGACCGGAAGGCCTGGCCAAGGAGGGACGATGCTCGCTTTTGACTCCGGCCCACCTCTTCGAATGGAAGGCCTGGCCAAGGAGGAACGACGCTCGCTTCCGACTCCGGCCTGCCTCTCCGACCGGAAGGCCTAGCTAAGGAGGGATGACGCTCGCTTCGAACTTCGGCCCGCCTCTCCGACCGGAAGGCCTGGCCAAGGAGGAATGGCGCTCGCTTCTGACTCTCTCCGATCGGAAGGCCTAGCCAAGGAGGGACGATGCTCGCTTCTGACTCTGGCCTGCCTCTCTGACTAGAAGGCTTGGCCAAGGAGGGACGATGCTCGCTTCTAACTCTGGCCTGCCTCTCCAACTAGGAGTACACTGAATCTCTGCTTATAGCTCCTCTCCGACCAGCGTGGTCGGAGCTGACTGGGAAATGACCGATCGAGGATGCCCGCTCGGTAAGGACCCAAAGAATCAGGCGGAGCAAGTAAGGCAGGGCTCTCCAGTCAAACGCAATACTGAGAATCGTACCCTACACACCTGTAGGATAGTACTATCAGGTCATGTCAAAAGGGTGCTCTGCAACTTTCCAGACTGTTAGAGCATGAATAGTGTTATGGGCACCGACATTTGTCCTACAGTATGGTAGGCGCCGACATTGGCCATACCAGAAGATCATGATGGAGCCTACCATATGCATTCGGACATCAACAGTGTTGTGGGCACCGACAAACCACCTTGTACCTGATGGCATGGGCAACAAGACTAGGTAGCACACACACTCTCTTTCTCTCACACTCTCTCTCTTGTAAAGCCGTCCCCTTCATCTATAAAAGGGGATGCACTCTCTCCAAAAGAGGAAGACGATTCCAACGAGGATTCAGACAATTGATTCCAATTCTCTTTGCTTGGCTCTAGAACTCTAAAGCCAGACAGAGCATATGATCGAACACTTAGCACACGTAGGAGCTCCCATCACTCTTGGCCCTTCGGTCCAGAGTCCGACCGAACCTCTGATACCCCCCATCTTACTCCCACTCGTTTGTAGTCCCACAACAAACTTCGAGCACCTGAGCTCAGGAATAAAGTCACCGACCGACTCAAACTGGATGTAGGGCACATTGCCTGAACCAGTATAAACCCTGTGTCATTGAGTGCTAGGCCATATATGATCACAACGTACGGCAAAATGATAAATATTTAATAGTTGGTCACTTTTCGCACCGACAGTTGGCGCCATCCATGGGGATGCCGCCGTACGTTCACGCCTTTGGTCATCGGATGGCCCACCTTATCACCATCTTTGGCATGGCAGGCTCAAGCAATACGACTGGCTTTGGCTCGCTGGAGTTTCCCGCACTCCCACCTATTGGGATGTGGGTTCCTCCTGTCTTCGAGCCATCTTAGGCCTTCCTCTTTGGAAGCCTGGACTTCATCGCTGACTGGCTTAGCATGCTTCACCTCTGTGAGGAGGCACTTGTCCTAGCACCCATCGGAGGAGGAGTGTCCTCCGTCGGCTCTGGGACACCCAGCGACTTCAATGACAAGGCGATTCCACTTTGCTCTGAGCCTACGCTAGGCTCAAACCCCACTGTGAGTAACATACATATTGTTCTTTACTCGCTATTACATATCTTCCGCCAACTCACCGAAGGGACACCGTTGTCCCCGCCACGACCACCATGCGACTGGTTCCCCTACGGCCTCACATCCCCTATGGATGTGTACGCATGGGGGCTTCGAAGGATGCTAGCGCTGGCCCCTCTTACATCTGAATTCATGGGGATGGCGGGCTATGCCCCCGCCTCTTTCCATGACCTCATGGATGACAAGGTGGAGAGCAATGGCTCCAGCATCGGCGATGTCATGGGACCTAGCCACCCTCTATCCTAGGAGTGCACTATGGCGGATGCTCTAGGAAAGCCACCGGTGGTGACGGAGTCTCTACAGACCAACACCCCTCTAGACCCTCGCGCAGAGGCCCTTGCATGTGCATAGGAGCATGGCGAGGAGCTATGACAAAGGCAGCAGAACTAGCCGCCACCTATGCCGGTGTGCACGGCACACCACATTGCGCCCCGTGCACGTAACCCAGCAAGCGGCGCCCGGGGTCACGCCCGCCAGGTTCAGTGCAACATCATCGACGGGTATAAACCCTATGTCATTGAGTGCTAGGCCACATCCGATCACAACGGATGGAAAAATGATAAATATTTACTAGTTGGTCACTTTTCGCACCGACAAGTCCTGTCCTCCCGACCTTCATACTCTGCTCATTTTTTGCCACTATCTCCTTCATCCCGAGCTACTCTAGCAGATGCTTGGCTGCACCCAAAGGTTGACCGAACTAATCACCTGTTGCCCTCTATGAAGGAGAACTACACCGAAAGGCCCCCGAGTGAGGTGAAGACCGGACGGACAGAGAGGGAGGAATGGATGAAGGGTCGACAAGGTGATAACAGAACAGCCTTAGCCACCACGTTACCAGCTATGTCCCCTATCCCTTCTCTTGCGTTTATTTCTTTCGTTTGTAGCTATCTCTGTCTCCCGATCCTTCATCGGATCGCACCACCCAGCCACACACCGGCGTGGGACCCCTTAGAAGGGGCGTCGCTAAGGGTTCTAAGGCTGGCCTAAGGGGCTTCAAGGCAGCTTGAGGCACCTAAAGTATGAGGGACGCTGATGGTCAAGCATGAGAGGCCTTAGCCGAATGCTTAGAAGCAAAGTCGGCCGACCATTGCGCGATGTCCGAGTACCGACCTAGAGCTGCTCGTGGTGACCCACCGAGGGAGGTAGCAAGCCCCTTAGCACCAATAGATGGGCTCAAGAACTATATGAGTGGCTTGGATGGGAAGCTGAGGATCTCCCCTCAAGGGGACATGATTGGGGCATGGAATGATCGTAAACCCAGGGTTCTCATGGACCTACCCATTAGCAGCACAGGCACGGTGATCTTGGCCACCGAGGCCATCGTCGTAATAGCCCATTCCAATGAGGGACCTAAGTCTCTGAGCATGACTCGCGAGCAATGAGATTACAAACAAAAGTAATTTCATTTCATTAATTGGGAATGACTTGATTACAATATGCGACGACAGCAACCGCGCTGGCCTGCCCAACCCTTGCTGATCTATGGTCAGGGTTGCACAGTTCACTGACAAGCGTGGAGAGACCCGGACGGCGCTCCCCTGACCTAGGGGGCGGGAGTGGCTCTGCAACAGCAGTGACGATGAAGGACGAAGCAGAGGGGTAGAACCCTACCCCATCCTCGTCCACTCCACCATCGAGCTCTAGCTCTAGGCCAAGCGGTCACCCCTAGGGCAACCAGGGTGCTCTTCCTCTGATAAAAGAGGGAAGCCCCAGCGATCCATATTGCTGGGATTCTTCCACCCTCCAGAGGAAGACAGCGGGGAATAAGCGCAACGGTATGAACGATCGAGGAAGTTTCAAGGGTGGCAGCACATGAGGAAAGGACAACATCCCTCGGTGCTGACCCTCACCCCCCTTGGCATGGCGTCGTCACCTTCTCTTCTCTAGAATCCTTCCACCCTCATGGGTGCGATGGCCCGGCGGAGGAAGCCAGGCTCACTCAGAGGGAAGCGTCGCACTTCATAGTCACCGTGGCTACTAGGAGTTTGATCTGAGAGGAAGAAGAGAAGGAGCTAGAGGTGGGATAGAAGGCACCACAGCCCTGGAGCCCCTCTTTATAGCTCTAGTTGATGTGCGGCAAGCAGCCTTGAGCCCTCCGATTAGCCATCGATGGCTAAATAGACCCCCGGGGAACCGGCCAGGCGCCCCTTTGATCCCCGCAGCATGGCTCAGAGTGGTTGCATGATGGTGGCCGTGTAGTAAAGGTGGAGCCAGAAGGGCATTGACAACGACTGAAGTCCCCACTCCACTTTCCACCAAGCGCGCCACCCACTCTGTGCATGCCTCTTTGCGGGACTTGAAGGGATCTAACTCCCCTCGGGCCCACTAGCCACCTTCAATGGCTCGAATCCGTGTGCACCAAGTGCCGTGGTTCCTCCTCCACTAGATCCACTCCACATGGCCTAATGTCCCATCTCCTAAAGAAAGTGGGACAGCACGAAAGCGCACGCCTTAACTCCTCCGTCAGGCATGATGGCCTAGACGCCATCAAACTGCCTACACAAAGCATCAGTGGATAGGACGTGCCCAGAAGCCACCATGCCTGCTGACAGGGAGGCCCCACGATGGCCTCGAGGGCTATGCTGGCTCTCTAGATGGAGCAACTCAACCCCCCAATCAAAGGGCGCTCGGGCGATGTGCCCCCAAAAACCAACCAACTCTACGGAGTTGGGTCAGGAGCCGCTGAGTGATGGACCCAATGAGGGTCCCCCACACAAGCTCGGTGCGCTCCCCATGCCCCAACCTATGGCTGCAAAAGGTCAGCACAAGAAGGCCATCCCAAGAGGATCGGGGCCTGCTATCGAAGCCCCTAGAAGGGCGTGGCACGCCAGGTGATCAGGTGGCCCGGGCCAGAGCACAGACGCTCTTGATCACCCAACCCACGGTAGGTCCTAACCAAAAGGATGGGTGCCCTTGGGCCTAAAGTCGATAACTCAGAGACGAGTTCACCGAATCCTCGCTCGGGTCACAGACCTATGCAACATGGGAACAGAGAAGGGGTTAGCACCACTACCACTTGGCCCCGATAGCCAAGGGCCCCTATCACATTTGGGAAATGGCCCCACGTAGGGCCACACACTCCTATCAGCAGAAACCATCCCCGTCCATGCTAGTTCGGTCACCAGAAGATCGAGTTTAGCCCTTCGTCACCATCACGAATCAGGCCAAGTGAGGCCACGAAGGGCCTGGGTGTTCCTGATAAGATCCTACCATATGGGTATGTTAAGCCTCAATATCAATGGTTCCTGACCATAGGGACCCCTCGACCGACCCCTCCAGGATCACCCGGGAGCTCAGGGGCTATACCCATCGGGTACGCTCGCGCTCACCCTCTGACGAAGAAACCTGACCGAGCCTAGGCATGGCATAGCCCCCGCTCAGGGCTCGGGGGCTCGCCTAGGCCTCATACTCCTAGTCAACGACATGCTTGTTGGTGCTTCTTAGCATAAGTAGAAAAGTCTACAAGCGCACGGAAGTACCGTTGTAGCACATCACCTAGCGGTATTCAGGGTATCGTATTTCCACGAGGAACGGAGGTGTAAGTTGTCTTTTGGCTAGTTTACCTAGGAGAACAAAAGGAAGGATAACATGGGTAGTGAGGTTGTTCTAAGGTCCAAAACCCTAAGTTGAGATACCTATGTCACTACAGACTTACTTCAGGCACCAGCGTACACTTGGTCTGCCAAGCGATACCGGCCTATGGCTCTACGCCGTATCCAAACGTGGGGGTTTACAAAGGACCGACAGGGCAATCACCACCTACCACCTACCGCCTACCCCTCAACCATGAGATATGAGGCAAATGAAGGTAACATGTAGCTTAGACACCACGTCTACACTAACTGCTACTACTCTAGTGTTGGCCAGAAACTTCCAACTTTATCAAGAGTCCTCTACTAGAGCACTTGCCATGAGGACGGACGACAAACCCACAAGTAAGTAGTAACAAAGATAACTTTTCTTAATGAGCTCTCTAACGGGTATGTTCGTGTGGAATCTGGGTCCATTATTCGCTGATGGGGTCGGCAGAGCCCTCATGTGGCATTCCACTACTTCTTAACCCGCCTCCCGGTAGATGCTCGAGCCGTTCGGTAGGCTTAGGTGGCCCGCTGGCCTCTCCTCGATGGAGATTTTGTGGGTTTGGCTTGGGGTTAGAATCGAACGAGAAAGGTTGAGATGTCCCTGTCCGCTTCTGAGTGGGGTCGGGCAAGGCCGCTGGGGCTCATCTCGGTTTTTCTCCCCTGGCTCTATTTAATGCGAGGCAGCATCGAGCCCTTTGCGGGCCGGCCTTCAAACCTCGGTCAGTCGCCGCTCATGTTGAATGAGGCGGCTGCCGCTTCGTGACGTGACACAAAGCGTTGAGATGCAGCGATTTGCTTATGCAACATTTGGATGATGGGATTAATGTGCGATTTAATTGAAATGAAAGCGGGGGTCGGTAACGTTACCTCGGTGGCATGAGTGACGAGAAGCTCTTACCGGACATGTCCATGTGGGATTCAAGTCCGACGTTTGCGATGGGGCCAGTGTGACCTGCCCGAGCATCGTGATTTTTTGTTTCTGTCTCTCGGTGGCGATTCGAGCCGTTTGATTGATTTTTAAGCGACCTGACAGCTTCTCCTTGAAGGAGATTCTGTAGGTAGACCCTCTGAACCCTTCTCGAGAAGGAGGATGCAAAAACTTGGGGTACGGGGAACTGTGAATTCAATTATGTTGGTGAACAAAAACACCGTAGCCGCCGGGGCGTAGGTTCTAGCGGTTCGTCCAGTTTTTCTCAAAGTTTTACACCCGCACGCCGCGTCTCTGGTTTTTAAACGTAAGGAGGGGTTAGGGATGAGGATGTCTAAACAAATAGACACGCTCGGTAGCCCCCGAGCAATGTCCGTGCCTCTGCCGTTGCTGGGGTCGAAAGCTCGATAATGAAATTAACACGCAAAGTAAGTAAACAAAGGTGCTTATCTTTCAGCGGTCGTTCGTTCGTTGTTTTACCTGGGCCGTTCGATTGACCTAGGAGGCCCGTTGGGCCCCCCTGGGTGGGGGTTCTGTCATTTTATGGTCCTACCCGGGGAAGCGGAGAGTCGCCTGCATGCGGGTGCGCCCCGGTCCTCACGCCCGGCGTGTGGTGGTGGTGGGCCATGCCCGAGCAACATTTTGTTTGACCAGGTGGCATCTCATCGACCAGGGCACGTCCCGTCGGTCCAGGCGCGTCCCCTCAGATTCCTGTTAGCATTGATTTCCCATCTGCATTGAATAGGGGAAGGTAGAGAGTTTTTCGTCCCAACCTTTCGCCTTTCCTCAGCTGCTGCGCCTCTTCCTTAAATAGGGAGGGGGAGGGGAGTTCTTGTCCCATTCCTTCACCAGCCTCTGAGCCACTATCTCTTCTCCTTCCTTTCCACCGAATGAGTTTCATGCATCGCAGCGGTTCCTAAGTCAGAGAGGGTAATGCCAGGGAGAGAAAAGCTCATAGATCCGCTCATGAATCCAGAGTGTGATGTCGAGCTGGAGGTCATCCAACGTAGATGAGATGGTGCGGGCCGCCTTTGCTGAGAAGGGCCTGCTGCCGCCAAAGGAGGAGGGGCACTGGAGGGTGCGGAGCATCATCGGCTTTGCCGTCGTTCGTTGCTGTCTTTCTTTGGTGGGAGACGCCCCCGCCAAGATGCCATTGTTAGGGTTGCGGCTGATGATGATGGCATAGTCCCTAGATGCCCCGGCGGAGGTGCCGTTGTTAGGGTTGCGGCTGATCACGATGGCGTAGTCCCTAGATGCCCCGGCAGAGGTGCCGTTGTTAGGGTTGCGGCTGATGACGATGGCGTAGTCCCTAGACACCTCGGCGAAGGTGCCATTGCTAGGGTTGTGGCTGATGACGATGGCGTAGTCCCTAGACGCCCTGGTGGAGGGGCCGTTGTCGGGGTTGCGGCTGATCATGATGGCGCAGTCCCTGGACGCCCTGGCGGAGGGCACCACAGTTGCCAACATGGTGCTCGATGTTGAAAATGACGGCGCCTTTGAGGATCCCATGGAGCGGTAGGACGTCCCTGATGGAGAGCGTGGCGCGGCGACCGTAGCAGTACTCGTAGTAGAGCTGGTCAGAGACTATAATTGAATAAGTTTGTGGGGGAGCCCCCGAGTGAATAGTCCTTTGTATTTATGAGTACATTAGTCCTTTTCGTGATGAAATCACTTTGTGAGCAATGAATTTTGTGCAAAAAAGTGAATATGTTTTCAACTTTCGCAACGGCAAACAGCCTTTCGGTTTTTTCTCCCTCTTTTTGTAAAAGAGATTTTGGTGCCTTTCGACCCTTCTCATAGCTAAAGTCGCAAAAAACTGGGAGTGCGGGCGAGCCAATTCTGATTATGCCGGTGAGCAAGGAGGCCATAGCCGCTCGGGCATGGGCTTCCCGCAGTCCTACCAGTTACGCTCAGATTTTGTGTCGGGTTCATAAACCCAGGGTCCCTCGGGGACCGGCTTCCACGCCAAGGCTCGGCCCAAGCGGACAGCACGTAACTCATGGGCTGGCCCAAGAGTCTAAAAGAACAGGCCAGAAGGGTGGTCCAGTCACTGACCGGAATGTGGTCTGGCCGAAGAGGAACAACACCCGCTCGTCGACTACTTCGGCCCACCTCTCCGACCGGAGCGCTCACTTCGGACTCCAGCCACCACCGGACGGCCTAGCCCAAGCACTACTTCTGACTTCGACCCCACATCTCCGACTGGGGTTTCACAGAAACCCTGCTCACCGCTCTTCTCCGACTGGAGCGACCAGAGCCGACTGGGGCCATTCGACCGGGGACGCCCGCTCGGAAAGGACCAGGGGATGAATGGAGAAAGCAAGCTAGGGCGCACAAGTCAAACCACGATACTAGGGACCATACCCTGTATGCTTGCAGGAATAGTACTCTGTGATCGCCCTAACACAAACAGTATTGTAGGCGCCAACATTTCCCTCTACAGTATAGTGGGCGTCGTTAACTCCCATACGGTAAGGCCCCCCACATGCCTCTTGGCATCGATAGTGTTGTGGGCGCCAGGATTTACCATACCAAGTGAACATGGTGAAACTCCTCACATGCCTCTAGGCATCAAATAGTACTTGCAGGTACCGACATCTACCATTCCTGAAGAAGGCAACGCAACCTCCCACATGCATCTGACATTCTATAGTGTCATCAATAGTGTTGTGGGCGCCTACCATTACCTTGTACCCACCGGCATGGGCAACAAAGCTCAGTAGCATACGTACCCTCACCCTCTCACTTGTAAAGCCATCCCCTTTATCTATAAAAGGGGATGCGCTCCCTCCAACGAAGGAGAGCCCTTTTTTAGTTAACAAACACCGATCAAGTTCACTAGCTCACAACCATAGAACCGCCGGGTTCAGACCTCAAGCACACGCTTGAACACTTAGCTCATAGCGTAGCTCCTGTCGCTCTTGGCCCTTCCGATCGGAGCCGACCGGACCTCTTGTACACCCCATCTTTCTCCTTCTCATTTGTAACCCCATTGCAAACTTCGAGCACCTAGGTTCAGGAATAAAGTCACTGACCGACCTAAATTGGACGTAGGGCACGTTGCATGAACCAGTATAAACCCTGTGTCATTGAGTGTTAGGCCACCTCTGATCACAACGTACGGCAAAACTACAAATATTCACTAGTTAGTCACTTTCTGCACCGACAGTTGGCGCCATCCGTGGGGAAGACGTTGTATGTTCAACACTTTTTGGTTATCAGATGGCCCACTTTTCCACCACCCTCGCCATGGCAGGCTCGGGCGATACGATTCACTTCAGCTCGCTAGAGTTTCCCGCACTCTCACCTGTTGGGATGTGGGCTCCACCCGTCTTCAAGCCATCCCAGGCCTTCCTCTTTGGAAACCTAGACTTCATCGCCGACCGGCTCAGCGTACTACACCTCTGCGAGGAGGCTCACATCCCGGTACCCATCGGAGGGGCGCCCTCCATCAACTCTGCGATGCACGACTTCAACAACGCGGCATCTGCGCTTCTTTCTGAGCAAACTCTCTGCTCAAACCCCGCTGTGAGTAATGTACATGCTGTTATTTACTTACTATTCTCTATCTTCTACCGATTACCTGGAGGAACCCCGTTGTCCCCGATGCGACCGCCGTACGACCAGTTCCCCTATGGCCTCGTGTCTCCCACGGACGCATACGCCCGGGGGCTTCGAAGGATGCCAGCGCCACCCCCTCTCGCATCTGAATTCATGGGAATGGCGAGCTATGCTCCCACCTGTTTCCTCAACCACATGGATGACGATGGCGAGAGTGACGGCTCCAGCATCGGCGACATGGCGCCTAGCCACCGTCCGTCCTGGGAGTGCGCCATGGCGGACGCTCTAGGACACCCACCAGCGGAAGCAGAGTCCTCACAGACTCACACCTCACCAAACTCTCGTGCGGAGACCCCTGAGCTCACATGGGAGCACGGCGAGGCAATACGACAACAGTGGCTGCACCAGCCACCAACTGCGCCAGCGCGCTCGATGCACCACACTACGCCCTATGCGCATAGACCAGCGAGCGGCGCCCGGGGTCGCACCCGTCAGGTCTAGCGCAACACCATGGACAGGGGGACTGATCCCCCATAGTTTGCTCAGGCTGGTCAGAACATCGTTGTCGCGGCAATGCTCCTGCACGGCCTGTCCGAACCGAACGACCCTCATGAACAGGCGATCCACCAGAACCTCCAAGCACTAGTGGAGACCGCCGCCATCCAACAAGCGGAGTGCTTCGTATCACGATGCCGACTCATGGCCTCGCTCCCCGTCAAGGGAACGAGGACGCAGTAGATGGGTCGCTCCACCCGATCGCCGAGCGCGGCATAGGAGGCCGCATTGGCACCTCATCTTGACTTGACGACCGCTCCACACGGACCGCCTGTATACGTGCGGCTCGGACCAAACCGAGACACGCACAGCATCGACCGGAGTCCTAGCCCTGATGGCCTAGGACCGAGGACCTTTGTCCAAAACCTCCAACAAACACCGCTCCCACCACGCTCCGACGGAGGCCGAGGCAAGGGCAAGGCCAAGCGCCAGGATCAGGATGAGGGCTGTAGCACCCGGTTTTAAAGACAAAACCAGATACACACTATATGTGAGCCTAGGAAGTCAAATCAAACATATAGCCACAAATAAGGGTAATATCAAGAGACAATACTTATTACATAACGTATTAGTAAAAGGAATATAACCTCAGAGTATAGACAGCGGAATGACAACTCCGATCTTCAGGCGAAGACTCCAAATCCACAGGGATGACTGACTGGTTGACAACAAGCCTAGCTCCTCTAGACTAGCAATCTGGTACCCATCCGGAATTTTTATCCAAAGTATAGAAAAGTAAAGCAAGCGTAAGTACATGTCGTACTTAGCAACATAACATGGGGTTCATGAGGCTCAAAAGGCTGACATTGGTTTAACTGTGATTAGCTTTTGATTATCATATTTTTAGCAATTGGTTGGCAACAAGTTTATCCATAAGCCCATAAACACATGATTAGGTAAACATGATTAATGAATAGCATAAACAATTGATTATTAGCATCATCATTAGCCATTAATGAATCATCTATTCCGTAAGGGTCCAAGGCCGCTCGTGACCGTGAGCACGGCTGTTATAACAGTTTTACACTCTGCAGAGGTTGTACACTTTCACTGTGAGTCGTGATTTACCCTTTCGCTCAAGGTAGCTAATCTCTTGACCCATTTCCAAGGAAGGTCAGCAGGGTTCACTATGAAGCCTTTCAAAGGTTCGTCTAACAAGTTAGGGCCATTAGGCGTATGTGGCCCTTCTCTAGGAGTGGCACTTATGGGCACGCAGCACGGTACACTCATCCTAGCAGGAAAGGAAACATACCCTCATGCGCCATAAAGGTAACCACTAACAAGCTAGAAAAGGTCCTCATACTGAGCTAAAGCCAGAGCCATATAGCCCTCATAGCTGTACTGTAAGTCCCGGATGATCGCTTACAGATAAGTCCTTAGGGAGAGGAATCTGGAGCATTTAGAAAGTAGCTAAATACTCCAGCCCCCTGTTTCCATGTTGCTAAAGTCATGTTTTAATGTTTATTGTGTATACCATTAGTCAAGTTACAAGATCATGGTTTAGTTAAGCACTAACAAAAACTACCCAATGCAATAACCCAAAGGTATCAAGGTACAAGATATCAAATATCTAGGATATCCTTATTGGCAACAATGTAGACACATGCAATATGAATTAAGTGATTAAAGGTGAATAGGTAACAAGGATGGTCCCATGCTATACTTGCCTTAAAACACCGATCCTTCGGTAAGCTTTAATCCTCAACGTCCTTCTTCTTTTGGGTCACCACGTATATCTCACCGACTGGACGTAATCGTAGAACACCACACAAACATCCATACACATACATGCATAGCATATAATTGCATCTATATCAGAACAATACACCAACCAATAAAATAAGCAAAACGACGTATCGCTACAAACGCACAAACGCAAAAGACACGCTATATGTGATTCAACGAAAAAGCGACTATCGAAGGATTTTCGGTGCAACGGAAAATAAAACCTATCCATATAACTTATTTTAATTGTAGAAACACATGTAAATATTTTCATTAATCAACTTGTTTAATTTCTTAAGAAAGAACGTAGTATAAAACCTATATTGACTTTATATTCCGAAAACGATGCAAGTGATAGTATTAATACAATTAACTTTTTAGCTACCAAAACACATTTGAGTAACATGAGAACCACTAACGCAACTGCATAGAACACGCCGAACAAAAGTAACGTGACAAGAACGGCTCAATATAAAAAGAATAAAACCTAATTTGCTTTTAGTACGAAAAATGGTGTGAGCAATAATATTAATCCAATTAATATTTGTGTTGAAAACTATAAACACGGGACATGGTATATAACATCATCATCGCCTAGCATACAACGTTACAAAGCGAGCGTAGATCGGAAACATAATTAAAAACTAGATTGATTTTAATTAAAAAGACTATTAAATAAATGTTAATCAAATTAATATTTAATTATAACAGTGGATCAATTATGCAAAAGTATAGGGGTTAGAACGCAAAATGCGTGTGCACTATGCTGTGAACTCGGTCCTTGAACCGTGGACCGGGGAGGGGCTGTGAGAGCGATCCACCATGGACCATGTCCATGAAGGTGTATTTGGAGTGTATTTCTGGATTTATTTTTCTAAAGAAAAGCGGCCATAAAGTTAAGACACGTCATGCTGATGTCAGCAAGCTAGCAAGGAGCGAGGCAGGAGCACGGTGCTCGGCTCGTATTATTTTAAGTGACCAAAATCATTTGAAACTACTAGTTCAGATTAGTCAAATTATATATCTAATTTAGAAAGATGAGTTAAACTAATCATATTTTAATTATAAACATGTGTGTATTATTTAATCCATTCAAACTTTAACAACGTAAAAGAGAAAAGCATGTGAGCCTCTAACACCAATTTTGTACATGGAATGTGTTTAATTTAAGTATATTACAATTTGAAATATATAAGTTAACATTAATCCAATTAACATTTGCTTAGGAAAGACCGAAGTTTACTTAGATTATTTTTTTCTAATTATAAAACTAGCTGTGTATAGACTAATTAAATTAATTATTTAATTATATACTAAAAACATGTGACATGAAAATTAATAGCACTACTGTGTAAATCTCGACGACACGAAACTAACGCAACTGGAATGAACTGAAACGCAATTAAAACGAAGAAACGATAGAGATTAAACGAACCAGTGGCAATTCTGTAATTTGCATCATCTTCTTCCTTGCCTTCTTACTCACGGACGTGGCATGGCAGCCATGGAAGTTTGATGCTGCTGCTCGCGGAGGGGAGAGAGGGGCCTCGGCCTCGGCCTGCCGGCCAGCCAACGGCGTAGCAGCGAAGCTGGGGCCCACGGCGGCGGCGCAATGGGCCTGCCCGTGGGGTCACAACGGCCAGCGCAGGGCCTGCACGGCCAAGCCCGCACAGGCCGGCGGCGGCGCGCTGCTGTGCAGGGCGTGGAAGGCTGCGGGGCCTGGGACGCAACGCGCACGGGCCATGGGGGCACGCGGGTCGACGGTGATGGCGGGGTCGGGCGCCGGAGGACGCTGTGGGATGGCCGGAGACGAAGAACAGAGGACCCGTTCATGGTTTAGTTTGCTGAATACTTCACCGGAGAAAGAAAAACGAACGGGAAACGGTCAAACGGTGATGGATTCGATAAAAATGATACACTAAGGTGTAGAGAATGACGAGATCTACCTTGTGGTGGTGGTGGTTGACGCCAGAACGCGATGGTTTGGCCGGAAACGCTCACCGAAGAGTTCGCCAGAAATCTAGCTGTGCCAAACTTCGACGTCCGATCTGCAGTGATAGGAGTGGCGGCTCACGAAACGGGCTGTACTTTCGGAATCAACGCGTCGAGGGCTACACCGGCATATATATATACACACGCAGGGTTCGGAGATTTTGGAAATCAAGATATTTTAGGAAATAATTGATTTTCGGAATTAAAATAATTACAGAAAATCGAGAATTACTATTTAGGCTCCGAAAAATATCTCTGAGCTCCGAAAAATACTAGAAAAATTCCTAGGGATAGATGGAAGAATAAGGAACACAACCAAAGTGGTTTTAGCTCCGAAAAAGACTTTTGTATTAATCGAGGAAAAAGACAAAGCTCTAAGAAATAGGAATTTAATTCCGAAAAAGGTCGGAAAGATTCCCGGAAAGAGAGGCATCGTTCTAACGCGTCTTAAAACATTTTCCAAGACTTTGGATTTTGAAAACAAGGCATCTTATCTAACTTTTGTTTTTGCAAGTTTTCAAATTCTTTTTAAACCACAACTTGAAAGCAATATTTTAAAGATTGAGGTTTGAATTTTTTTTCTAAACTACTCATCACAAAAGTATCAATGCAACGGCATGTATGCGCAAATATGTTGCTACCCTTATGTTGGATTTTAATTTAAAGAAAAGTTTCTTTTTCCTATGTTTTTATGAGTGTCGACAGAATATCGTCGGCAGTCCTTCGAGGGGTTCCCCACGAAGGTAGATTGATCGGCAGAGGAGCACATGATCAAGAACAAGAAGGCAATAGAGACATGAGTTATACAGGTTCAGGCCGTTAGTATGATGTAATACCTTACTCTTGTGGTCTGTTGGTTTGTATTAGCTGTCGTATGATATGCCGTGATTTTGGAGGGGGTCCCTGCCCGCCTTATATAGTCCGGGAGGCAGGGTTACAAGTCAGTTAGATCTGAGAGATAACCGGAAAGTAAAAACATATTATAAGAATCATGGGATCATATGTATCCTAACAGATCTCGTAGTATCTTCAGGATAACTTCCCTATGTCTTGCGAGAGGCGCCGAGCAGAGTCGTGCCCCGCAAGGCTTCGTCTTGTGGGCTGGGCTGCCCCTGGGGGTGCAGCCCATGTGGTCTGCCATGGGTATCTGGGGTCGTACCCCCCACAGCTAGTCCCCAAGCGCCTTGTACCCGTTGTGCAACGCCGTCTTAAGCTTGTCCGAGTAGGTGCGAACCAAAGCCAAGCGGTCCAACTCATGGTCCGACCACCGCGATGAGTCGCCGAGCAGTTGTGAGCAGTTGCCGAGCAGCGTGCACCATCGCCGAGCAGCATGTCCCAAGCACGACCTGTAATAAGGGTGTAAGGAGCTCAAGTCCAAGAATTGAAAATTTCTTCGCAGTGGACCAAGTTTGTCCACTTAGAGTCCGACCACAAGAAAAGGAGATAATCTTCTTCGGCTTCAAGAGTCACGTAGTCTTCTAGAAAAAACAAGCACATTCACCGCGAGGTGAAGTGTGCCCACTTAGTCCCCGAGCCTGACAGTAGATGACGTAGTCATATGGTGCCAGGGTCCAAAGTATAAAAAATAATAGAAGACCAGCCGAGCAGTCAGCCAGTTCCCGGGCGTAGCCCCCAAAATAAGATAAAACACATTCACTACAAGGTGAAGTGTGCCCACTTAGTCCCTGAGCCTGACAGTAGATGACGTAGTCATGTGGTGCCAGGGTCAGAAGCAGAAAAATAATGAAAGACCAGTCGAGCAGGCAACCAGTCCCCAAGTTACAAGCGGAGATATCGAAGCAATCAAATCGTGGCGAAAAAACCAGAGTAATGGCTGTACAGTAACTGCCATTGAACTTCAACAAATGGCGGAGAAGTCAGCGATTATTTGGCAGATAACAACTAGCGGCAGTGATAAATGGACGACATGGGCTGCGATTGCGTAGAAGCCTAGGTAACAGCCCATATGACGCATTGGAGAAATCAGAGCGGTGCAGATCGCGGGAACGGTTCCCCAAAAACCCTTGAACGCGGAAAGGTGGGGAAAGTGCTTTATAACAGTGCCGACGCATACCTCGTTCCCACCTTTTCCACTTCATCTGCCTCCTCATCTCTCGTATCGCCAAATCCGCAACCACATCTGCCTCCGCCACCAAACCCTAACCAGATATGGAGATGGCGCCGAAGAAGGGAGCTGTGAAATCGAAGTAGACTAGTCCCAAGAAGACAGGCGCCGTAGCCCAACGCGACGAGGAGTGGGAGCCATCGCGAATAGGAGAAGCAGAGCTAGATAGATTGGTGGAAGCCGGCGTTCTCCCTGACCGTGCTACCACCGAATGGCGGCCGACCCTCGGTGAGTCCTTCCCAACACCCCATACTGACGAAGCAGTGGTATTCGAGGATTATTTCTGGCGCGGGTTAGGATTTCCTGTTCATCCATTTCTAAGGGATCTGTTGGAGCTCTGGGTGGTTAGTCTGTGCAACCTCCACCCCAATACCATTTTGCATATTTCAATCTTCATCCATTTCTGTGAGGCATACCTTGGAATCCTACCCCACTTCAATCTCTTCCGTCACCTATTCTGGCTAAAGAAGAGAGGCGGCGCTGGTTCCAAGGTGGTCGGCGGGGTGTACCTTTAGCTGCGCGATGGGATGGCAAGCCAATACCTTACTGTGCCACTGAACACATCACTGAAGGGGTGGAACGCCAGGTGGTTCTACATGAAACAAAGCCACCCAACAGTCCGCTGTAACGCTGACCACATCCTAGAAAACCAAAGGAGTTGGTCGGAGATGCCTAACAACGATGATATGGAGCAAGTAAAGGAACTCCTCGGCTTAATAAAGGGCATGAAGACCAATGGCGGACTGGTAGCGGTGAGTTTCATAGTGCGTCGCGTTCAGCCCTGTAAGGAGAGGGCGCACCCTGGCTTTGAATTCAAAGGGGAGACCGATGGTACTCGAGAGAGGCTAGAGATACTGTCCAAGAATGTTGTTGAAGAGTGGTCTACTGAGCTGTTCGCTCCGTTTTCCTCGTTCAGCTTGTCAGGGTACACAAAACCCTTTAACTGCAAGAATCTGCCTCCTCAGGTGAGTATCCCAACTGTAAGTTTCTGAGAAATTTTTTCTTTTGTCCTTGTCGAGCAGTAAACTGATCAATTCATGTGAAGATCCATTCGTAGGATAGGGCAGCATATTTCTCGGGCGTGCCTAGAAGCGATTGGCCACCGGCAGTGGATGCACGTCCACCAGCTCAACCTAAAGAAAGCTCCATTGGCGTCTCTTCAGAATCTGGAGGTATGGATGTTGGTCGGACGGAGAGTCCTCCCTCGGTATCGGAGAAAATCCGGGGGAAGAGACCAGCGGAGGACGAGTCGGCCTAGAAAAAGAGGAAAACAGCGGATGCTGCTCCTCGCAAACCAGGCAACATCTCGCTTGGCGATGATCAGACCAGTCAAACATGAAGGAGCGCGGTGTTTGATTGGTCTGATGACGATGAAGATCTAGCGGCCCCTCCACCGAGCACAAAGGAGCCTCTACGTAGCACGCGCACGAGGGATCAATCAGGAAGAGGCAAAAAAGTCCGTGAACCACCGACGAGGAAAGTCCCCGAGCAGCGGGTGGAGGAGGTTTCTACGCAGCAGACGACAAAAGTCCCTACGAGGCGAGCGGTGGAAGACCCCAAGCAACAAGCAGAGGCGATCCTAGAACATCAGGCAGAGAAGGCCCCAGAGGAGCAGGCAGAACAGAGGTCGACCGAGGAGGAGCCAAAAATTCCCTCATAGAGCATGAAAGTCGACCCCACGGGCGCACCTGGAGGCTCGGGCAGGCATCGTCGGTTCAAGAAATTGAATCGTCAGACCTAACCATAAGTGTCCTTGTGTTGAAGTTTCTTTGCTGTAATTTCTTTACTTCTGTGGTTATTGACGAACTGATTTGACGCAGTGCAAGTCGAACAATGGATCTAGGCCCGCCCACTCAGACTGAATAGTAGCCAGGAGCTGGCTCCGGAGCGGGGGAGATGCCAGTGGACCCCAACCTAGAGTCCTCGAGTGCTCGGCAGCACGTGGGAGAGCCAATCGATGCTCCTGGCGAACTTGGCGGCAGCGAACGGCTGTCTACGACAGCGAACGAGTCGGTGACAACACCCTTGGCAATGGCGGAATCTGGAGCAGAAAATCTTGCGGCGCCGAGAGAGCAGGCGGCATTCCCTGATGCTTCGGAGGGCATGGTCGGACCCGCTGTCCGGCCACCAGGCCCCTAGGTGGTGCCCCCCGCTGCAACAGAGGAGGACGAGGTGGAGGAGATCGTTCGTGATGAACCTCGACCCCAATTAGTTCGGATCCTCCAAAAGCGCAGCGACGACATAGTGATTGTCTAAGAGGAGGACACAACCAAGGAATTTAGGAGACTGGAGACTGCCCTTACCGGTGTGATGAAATAGATCAAGATTAATACTGTGCCTGAAAAGGTCCCTGTTGATGTTTGGAATTGTATAACAATACTGTCATTGTTCGTTTACAGGAGATAACTGTGGTTGCCGAGTAGTGCCGCCAGCTGATAAAGCAAATGGAGCCCCTTGCTGAGGAGAATGAAAAACTCAAAGAGGCCAGGAACCTCTCGGAGAAGAATATCCAGAGGGCCCGATGCGAACGAGACCTTGCGGAGTCCAATGCGCGGGACCTGGAATACCAGAAGCGGGTCCTGACCGAAAAGCTGGCTGTTGTGTCCGAGCAAATGCGGAGCCAGTCCAAGCAACTGGCCGTTCTCTCCGGCCAACTAAAGAGTGCTTCCGAGCAGCTGGAGAAGAAAACCGAACAGCTTAACAGTGTATCCAAGCAGAAATCAAGTACGATATGTCGGCGAATGTACTTTGTATTGCTAAACAACCATATTTTCGGTGATAACTATTGCGCTTTGTAGAGCAAGACACTGAGCTCGGCCGAATGCACCAGGCCGTCGATCAACTTCGCCAAGAGAAAGCGAAGGAAACAGAACGGGCGGACAAGATGGCTGAAGAACTGAAAGGTGAATGCCTCCTGGTCGGACTCACTGTTGAAATTACTTCCTTGTATGATGGAACATTGTAACGCTTGCAGGCTATCGTCATAAAGCCAAGGCATAGTGGGATGTGCTAGTGCAGGAGGCCAAGGTACAGAAGGAGAACTTCGACGCCATAGTCGCCGCAATTAAGCCAGTGCTTGACTGCGTCGACCTAGAAATGGCCACTCAACCCAACGGCAGGCGGCAACGTCTAGACACCATGATTCAGAGGTGCAAGGCGGCATGGGAGAATTTCAAGATCTTCAACCATGACGCCATTATGTCCATCGCTACCCATGTCCTTGCGGTTGTTTGGTCCCATTACCCAACCATCGATCTTCAGTCGATAGGGGGTGGGTTCGCTGAAGGACTGAGCGATGTGGAAACCCAGCGGCTGGAGGATGAGGTGGAGGACGCAGCGAAGACGCTAGCCGGCGATATAGATCTGTTTGGTGAGACGGATGGCAATGGCAGAGCTCTGTAATCTACTCATAGATTATCACCTGTAAAATCTTTACAGTATAGTTAGAATCCGCGAGAGCGCAAGAAACAATTATTTATCGAATAAATATTACAAGGTGCATGTATATGCAGTTTGCTTGTATTTCGGTGAAAAAATCTTTGTGGTTTTAAATCTGACGCGACTATGCGTAGTTCAAGTAGCGTCCGAGCAGTTGGTTTGCTACTCATCCCTATGGCTTTGTTCAGCCCGTAGTCCATAACGTCGAGCGCAGAGCCCGTGCACGTGTAGGAGTAATAGGCATGACCCAGGAACCGCAGCCGACCACCCATGACACAGAGCACGGAGCCCATGGCACATGTAGGGAGAGTTCGGTGACTGGGTCTTTTCCATAGAAATCAGCGCGGAATGTGTGCTGCTCGGCGGTTGTTGTACTAACTTGGAGATAAAGGTAGTATAAGTGGCGACCGAGCAATTAGTTCTGTGCTGAGCTCTCGGCCTTGGATAGCCCATAGTCCATAACGTCGAGCGCGGAGCTCGTGCACGTGTAAGAGAAATAGGTGTGACCAAGGAACCACAGCCAACCACCCATAACGTAGAGCGTGGAGCCCATGGCGCGTGCAGGGAGAGATCGGAGACTTGGTCTTCTCCAAAGAGAACAGAAAAGAAAGAAGGAATGCTCGATGATCGGCGAAATATCTTGGAGGTTCTAGAGTAAATTGTTTGGTGGTCTGGAGAAAACTTGTGGCGAGATACGTTGGCATGTCTGGTGTTTTGGAGAAAACTCATTCGGCGATTTTCGGCAAAAAAAGTGTTGGCGTTTTTGGAGAAATCGTTCGGTGATTTTTGGAGAAAACCATTCGGCAATTTTGGAGATTTGGAGAAACTTGCTCGGCGAAATTGTGGTCGGCGATTTGGAGAAATCATTCGGCTATTTTTGGAGAAAACCGTTCGGCGATTTTGGAGATTTGGAGAAACTTGCTCGGCGAAATTGTGGTCGGGGATTTGGAGAAATCATTCGGCGATTTTTGGAGAAAACCGTTCGGTGATTTTGTATTGTAGCTCGTTATGGAGTATCGTAATGCTTGGCGACCGCATGTGGAGATTAAGAAATAATGGAGAAAAAATGGAGACAAATTATGGAGACCAAAACTTTATTCATCATAAAGTGAAGAGTACATATCTGGAGCATTTCAAGGATAGAAACGTATAAGGTGCTCGATGTGCCATGAGTTGGGAACATCGATTCCATCGAAGTCACATAGGTGATAAGAGCCTAGTCGAGTGACCTCTTTGACAACGTAAGGCCCTTCCCAAGGGGAGGAGAGCTTGTGCAACCCTTCGGTCTTTTGTTTTCTGCGGAGAACGAAGTCATCGACGATGAATGAACGATCTTTTATGTTGCGGTTATAGTACCTCCGCAAGCCCTCTGGATACTTGGCTGTGCGGACTCAGGTGACCAGGCGTTCTCCCTTGGCCCGGTTGACATCCTCTGTCCGAACAGCAGCGGCTTGCTCTTCATCATAATTTTCCAGCATAGGTGCTCGGAAGGCAACATCCGCTAGTAGTATGGCATCTGAGCCGTAGACCAAAAAATATGGAGACACACTGGTACTACGACTAGCTTGAGTGCGTAGTCCCCAGACCATAGCTGGTAATTCCTTGAGCCATCTGCCCGGATGCTTTTCTTCTTTCTGATATAGCCTCTTTTTGAGGGAGTCGAGGATCATGCCGTTCACCTGTTCGACCTGACCGTTGGCTCTAGGATGGGCAACGGAGACATATTTGATGGAGATGCATCAGTCTTCGCAGAAGTCCTAGAAGTGATGGCCAATAAATGTAGTTCCAAGGTCGGTGATAATGTTGTTCGGGAGACCGAATCTATGGATGATGTCTTCGAAGAGCTCGACTGCTTTCTTTGCAGTAGCCGACATGAGCAGTTTATACTCAATCCACTTGGAGAACTTGTCAATGGCGACATACACGTACCAGAAACCACCTGGCACTAGCTAGAATGGCCCAATCATATCTAGTCCCCAGCATGTGAAGGGCCAGGAAGCTAGGATGGTTTGCAGCTCTTGCGTCGGTACGTCTACTTGCTTGGCGAAAAATTAGCACCCTTCACAACGTCAGACGAGGTCTTCTGCATCGAAGATGGCTGTGGGCTAATAGAAACTAGCTCGAAAAGCCTTGCCGACCAGTGTTCTCAAGGCCACGTGGTTGTCGTAGGAACCAGAGTGAATTTCGAGAAGTAGCTTTACTCCCTCCTCTTGGGTGATGCATTTCTGCAGTATCCCTTCCTTGGCACTTTTCCTCATCAAGTTGCCGTCCACCAGCACGTAATGCTTGCTTCGATGGATTAAGCGTTCGGTTTCAATCTTGTCGGCGGGTACCTCAGCGCTGGTGAGGTACTTGATGAATTGCTCCCTGCAATCGGCGGCCGGCGAAGGTACTGTAAGTACTAGCTGCTCGGTGGGGGGAACTTCCTGAACTTCCTTATCTTCTTTGATGGATGGTGCCAGGAGATCTTGAATGAATACCCCCGATGGGATCATGGCACGAGAAGAGCCCAACTTGGATAAATGGTCGGCGAGCTGATTCTGGTTGCGTACCACGTGGTGGTACTCGATGCCGTAGAATTTGCCTTCAAGGTTCCTAATTTCGGCGCAATATGCATCCATCTTCTCACTAGAGCAAGACCAGTCTTTGTTAAGCTGGTTGATGACCAGCACGGAGTCCCCGTACACCAAGAGGCGTTTGATGCCGAGCTCAACGGCTATACGGAGTCCGTGGAGACATGCTTCACATTCGGCGGCGTTGTTGGAGGCCGAAAAGTGTATCCGAAGAACATAACGGAGCTTGTCCTTGGTCGGCGTAATAAACAGAATTCCTGCACCAGCACCATTGATGTTAAGAGCACCATTGAAGTACATCATCCAGTGCTCGGGGCAAGTGGCAGCAATGGGTTCTTGGATCTCGGTCCACTCAACGACGAAATCAGCAAGCGCCTGTGACTTAATGGTAGGTCTACTTCTGAATTCAATGGAGTAAGTGCCGAGCTCAATAGCCCACTTAATGATGCGGCCATTGGCCTCTTTGTTGCGGAGAATGTTCCCCAGAGGGAACTCAGTGACCATGGCGATTTTGTAATACTCGAAGTAGTGTCAGAGATTGCGCGACGTAATCAGAATTGCGTATAACAGCTTCTGTACCTGAGGGTAATGAGTTTTGGGCTCATTAAGTACCTCGTTGATGAAGTATACCGGACATTGCACCTTGTAGGCATGCCCAGATTCCTCGCGCTCGACGACAATAGCAGTGCTGACGACGCGAGAAGTGGCGGCGATGTAGATCAGCAGAGTTTCATCTGGTCGTGGCGCCATCATGATCAGAGGCATTGTCAAGAACAATTTGAGCTACTCGAAAGCTATGTCTGCCTCCTCCACCTAGGAAAAACGCTCGGAGGCCTTGAGGAGTTTGAAGAAAGGTAGCCCTTTTTCGCTGAGGCGCGAGATGAAGCAGCTTAAAGCAGCCATGCAGCCTGTAAGCTTCTATACATCCTTCACGTAGGTCGGCCGTTTCATGTTGGTAATGGCAGAGACCTTGTCAGGGTTTTGTTCAATGCCTTGAGCGCTGACGATGTAGCCCAGCAGTATACCGGATGGAACTCCAAAGATGCACTTTGAAGGGTTCAGCTTCCATCGATACTTGTTCAGGTTGGAGAAAGTTTCTTCAAGGTTGGCGATAAGATTGTCGGCGGTCTTGGTCTTGATGACCACGTCATCGATGTAGGCTTTGACATTGTGGCCGATCTGTTGGTCGAGGCACATCTGGATGGCCCTTTGATAGGTTGCCCCGGTGTTCTTGAGCTCGAAGGACATAGTGGTGTAGCAGTATGCACCAAAAGGCATGATGAACGACGTCTTGATCTGGTCTTCTTCTTTGAGGGAGATCTGATGATAACCGGAGTAACAGTCAAGGAAGGAGAGCAGTTCGCAGCCGGCGGTGGAGTCTACAACCTCGTCTTTCCGAGGCAGGCCAAAGGGGTCTTTAGGGCAATGTTTGTTAAGATCAGTATAATCAACACACATTCCCCATTCTTTATTCTTTTTTCGAACGAGAACATGATTTGCTAACCATTCTGGATGATACACTTCTTTTATAAATCCGGCAGCTAAGAGCCATTTTATTTCTACCCTAATAGCCTCCTTCTTGTCTGGCGCGAATCGGCGGAGCTTCTGCTTGATCGGTTTGGCGGTCGTCGAGACATTCAAGGAGTGCTCGATCTTCTCCTGTGGTACCCCCAGCATGTCTGTAGGTTTCCAAGCAAACACGTCGGTGTTGGCACGTAGGAAGGAGACGAGCGCGCTTTCCTATTTGGGGTCAAGGTGGGCCCCAATCTTCACGGTCTTGGAGGGGTTGTCGAGGCCGAGGCCGACCTCCTTGACTTCCTTCGACTTGGCGAAGGCGCGAGGAAGTTCTAGCTCTGGGATCTCCATGTCATCGGCGGGCGCTGTCTTGGCTTCGGCGACCACGCTAGCCATCCGGATGGAGAGGTCAGTGGCTTTGGCGAGAGCGAGACTCTCTGTCTCGCAGGTCTAGGCAATGGAGAGGTTGGCCCGCAGAGCTAGGACTCCTACAGGCGAAGGCATCTTCATCACTAGATATGCATAGTGCGGTACGGCCATGAACTTGGCCAGAGCTGCCCGACCAAGTATGGCATGGTAGGCGGTGTCGAAGTCGGCGATGTAGAAGTTGATATGCTTGACACGGTAGTTGCTTGCCGTGTCGAACTGTACTGGTAGGGTTATCTCTCCAAGTGGTCTGGATGCCCTGCCAGGTACCACACCCCAGAAGGAGGAGTCTGAGGGTGCGAGATCTATTATCGCGAGGCCCAACTCCCTTAGGGCCCCGGCGAAGAGTAAGTTTAAAGCACTACCACCGTCGGATGAGGACTTTTCTGAAGAGCACCTTCTGGACGGTTGCATCGAGGACGAGGGGGAAACACCTTGTGTAGGGTATGTCTGCCCATTGGTTGGCCTTGCAGAAGGTGATGGGGACCTCGGACCATGGGCGATAGCTGGGGTTGGAGGTGGTTTCCTTTGAAGTGACGGCGAGCACTCGTTGGGCGGCGAGCTTCCGTTCTCTTCTGCTCTCGGTGGAGGCGAGGCCTCCGAAGATGGTGGCGACCACCTTGTCATGGTCCTGGAAGGCATTGTTATTGCCCCCAGGTGGTCGGCGGCCTCCGTTCCCGCTGTTGGCGTCGTCGTCCGACTTTTTGTCCTGAAACTCCTTGGCCAAACAAAGATAGACTTTCATCTTGTGTTTGGCGTTCTTGTGGAGGGGGCACGGGCCATCGAGGATCTTCCTATACTGCTCATCGTAGTTGTGCTTGGCGCGAGGCTCATTGACCACAGTGACAAAGTGGTCTGGCCGGCGACGGCAATTATGTCCGGGCTTGGATCCTTCTGGCCGATCACGGCCGCTGTCCCGGTGGAAACTGCGGTCATCACAGCAACGGTCGTTATGACGTCGGTCGTTGGGGCGATCGTCGTAGCGGCGAGGCAGGCGATTTGTGCCCGTATCTTCATTGAAGCGCACCTCAGCTTCCTCGGCGTCGGCGTACTGGTTGGCGATTGTGATCATCTCGCCGATGCCTGTAGGTGGCTTGCGGTTGAACTTGGAACGGAGCTCACGGTGATGAAGTCCTCGGACGAAGGCGGTGATGACCTCAACCTCCGTGATGTTGGGAATAGAATTCCTCATCTCGGAAAAGCGTCTGATGTAGCTGCAAAGGAGCTCGGATGGCTTTTGGGTGATGCGGTTGAGATCATGCTTGGTGCCCAGTCGCGTACATGTAGCCATGTAATTGTCAGTGAAGACTTTCTTTAGCTCTTCCCAAGATCTAATGGAGTCTGGGGCAAGGCTTGTAAACCAGCTCATGGTGGCTGGCGTGAGCATGATGGGGAGATAATTTGCCATGATGTTGGTGTCTCCTCCAGCAGCGCGGACAGCAGTGGCGTAAGCCTGCAGCCACTTAGCTGGGTTCATCCTTCCTTCATAGGGCTCAACCCCAGTGATTTTAAAACCACGGGGCCACTGGAGTGTTCGGAGTGCCCTGGTGAAAGCTGGGGGCCCTTCTGGATTATCGGCGCCATTGTCTGCGGCATTGCCAGCGGCGATCGGCTCTAGAGCCGAGTCCGGGTTGCCGTACTCTTGCTCGTACTCCTGGCGGCAGCGTACTTCATCTTCATGGCGACCGAAACGACATTGCTCAATTTGGCGTCGTGCATCCTGGAGGTTGCTGAGGTGTACTCGAGCGTCTTGTTCGACCTCCTGGTCGTGCTGGCGATGATGATCGGCGTGGTGGCCCCCGGCTCCCCCCTGGAGAGGTAGTGACTGGCCGGTGAACCAGCTTTGACTGGGGCAGTGATTGGATCTAGGAACAGCTAATCGGCGAATCATGCTAGTGGAGCACGAAGGTCTCTGATCCTCTCGGATCTCATTGACTTGAAAGTGTGCCGCTTTAAGCATAGCGGCGACCTTGGCGAGCTCGGGCGTCTGCGGGAGGTGGGCGAGCTCATTGGCGGCCACTGCCAGATTAGCGCTCAGAGTCTTGAAAACGTCGTGGCCATCAACGCGGAGAAACTCTTCGTCGAGGTTGCGATGGAGCGGCCTTCCTTGCGAGTCGAATTGGTTGTCTCGAGCGGCCTCAACCATCACAAGGGCGCGCTCATTTTCACAGCGCTGTGCGCGGTTGACGTTCCTATTTTAACGAGCAACGCATTCGTCATTGGTTTCGCCATTCTGAGGGGGGCTATCGATGCTGACATTGAAGATTGCGCCACCCCGAAAAGGCGGGAGAGGGGGTTGCTCGGTGAAGGTTTCGGTGAGGGTCTCTATGGAGCCCTGAGATTCGGAGTCCGGACTTTCCTCTAGGATGGTTTGGAGGGATGCTCCGAGGCATCGGCTGGCATGCAGCATGTTGACCATCGGCGGGAGTAGGTCGGTGATCTGATCAGTGAGAGGATGGATATCCTCCACCTAGTCGGCGAATTTGCCCCTCAGGGCGTCTTGGTATGCAGCGGCGGTGTTGTCGAGCCCAAAAGGTAGGGCCGTAACCCCCGGAGTTTGCCGAGCAGCTTTCGATAGATCCAGATCGGAGAGTGGTCGACCCTGAACGAAAGTGTGCAGAGCCGACTCGGCGACGGAGAGGCAATCGGTGAGCTTTAGACCGACCTGATCGATGGATTCGATCAGGTCATTATTGTTGATGTGCCTCCTTTGGTAACGAGGAAGCGAGCGGCGAGTCGTTGACGAAGGCAACCTCGGAAGTGGATCCGAGATTGGATCTGCAATTGTAGGTGCGAGGGTGGTCGGCATAGAACGGATCTGCACC
The DNA here is from genome assembly GCA_904845875.1 of Miscanthus lutarioriparius. Lineage (NCBI taxonomy): Eukaryota > Viridiplantae > Streptophyta > Magnoliopsida > Poales > Poaceae > Miscanthus > Miscanthus lutarioriparius. The sequence continues at coordinate 98,984,672 of CAJGYO010000001.1, forward strand.
GGCACAAGGAGCTCTCCGACTCTGTTAGTGTTGATGACCCACGAGATGGATCCGACCGTAAAGATCTAGCCGGGCTGCGGGAGGGACGAGAGCCTGCGAAAAAAACCATCTTGTTCGACAAGGAAACAGCACGCACACCCCTACCTGGCGCGCCAACTGTCGATAGAATATTGTCGGTAGTCCTCCGAGGGGTTCCCCATGAAGGTAGATTGATCGGCAGAGGAGCGCGTGATCAAGAACAAGAAGGCAATAGAGACACACGAGTTATACAGGTTTAGGCCGTCAGTATGACATAATACCTTACTCCTGTGGTCTATTGGTTTGTATTAGCTATCGTATGATATGCCGTGATTTTGGAGGGGGTCCCTGCCCGCCTTATATAGTCCGGGAGGCAGGGTTACAAGTTGGTTAGATCTGAGAGATAACCGGAAAGTAAAAACATATTACAAGAACCATGGGATCATACGTGTAGCACCTCGGGTGTTTAAATATTAAAAACCGGACATATCATCATATGCATTGCAAGGCATTGGTTATATTGTAAACTTTGATATGCATTCACTAAAACAAGTTTACATTTATGTTATAAGTATTGCTTGGTATTGTTTGAATCAAGTTTGAAATCTTTGTATGGATTTGAAATTCCGAAAACCCTGATTTTCAATATTTAAATCCGACCCTGAAAATCCATTTCAAAATTGAAGCACATTTTGGGGTTGAGTCTTAAAGCAAAGTTGTAGAGCTTGTCGAGTTGTACAAAGTTTGTTTTTGGAGTTTTTCAAGTTGTTTAGTAAAATTTGAAGTTATTTAAAAATGCGAAATTCCTTAAATATCCCCGCTTTAAATTCAAAAGTTCATTTCAAAATGTAGGCCGAATTTAGGTATGGTTTCAAAAGAAAAGTTGTAGAACTTTTGATTTTGAATAACTTTTGTTTTTAGAGATTTTTGAGTTGTTATGAAAATTTGGGAGTAATTTGTGAAATTTGGCGGATGGCAATTCTGTAATTTCAATGAACAGTGTCCACCGCCGAAGCTACATTGTCGGCGATCTTCGGTTTGCTTCCAGGCGTGGTCGTGGCCGTCTTTGGCGTCGCGCTGGCGCGGTGAAGGCCACAGCGCAGCTTCCTTGAGCTTATGAGCCACTCTATTTAGCCTTGGCCGTCGCCGTTCGTCCCCGCTCTCTTGCTCTGTTTTCCCGACGCCACGGCCATAACTCCGTTGAGCCCTCGCCGTGAACCAACATCTGCACCGTTGCAGCGATGTGTGTCCCAGCTTTGCTAGTTCCTTGCGCACCCAGCCAGCTAGCTCTAGTCGCTTGATTTCGCCGTGAACTCGCCGTTCGTCGTTTTCTTCCTCGCGTCGCCGTGGCTGGAGCTTCACGGTGTGTCTTTGTCATTGCTGAGCGTACCGTTAGCTTCGCCTTATTGCCGTACTGCTTTGTGACTTGTTCTTTTGTCATTTCATCCACCGCAGCCGCCGGAGTGCCGTCGTCGACGTCTGTTTCACCGCCGTGGAGGCTGTGCTCGTCGAACTCCTTCACCATAGCTCCTTCGGTCTGGTTCTCTGCTCAGTCGTGTTCGGGGTGAGCTGCTGAACCTTCCACGGTGTTTTGTTTAACCGCTACCGCAGTGGTGTCGCCGGCGTCGTGTAGCCGAGCCGCCGTGTCCGCCATGGCCGGCGTTGAGCTAGAATTGAGTCGTAATCGGTGCAACTAAGGACGGCAGTAGGTGCGCATAGTCGTGGGGAACATGTTGGTGTAGTCGCCATCGCCGGTGATCTCACCGTCGTCGAGATTTTGCCGGTCAGCGCGCATGTCGCCGTGGTCAAAGCGTGAGGTAGAAGATGACAAGTGGGACCCGGTTGTCAGTGACTCAGCGTTCAAAATGGATTTTCTATTTTTCTGAAATAAGTGAATAGTGTCTGTTTTTGTTATTTTTGTGTAGATTGATTTAGAGCTCCAAAAATTAAGAAAATTTTTGTGTGACTTCTATGTGATGTGTATTATTTAGGAAAAATATGAAATGTTGATTTTTAGTACTTTTTGAATGTGATAAAAATTGCTCAATTTATTAATAAATGAGTTTCCAGGATTTTTCTAGGTTTATTTATGTTTCCAAAAATTATGAAAATTGTTTTGTCACTTAGTTATCATGTGATGAACATATACAAAAATTTTTAGGTCAATTGGAACAAGTTGATTTATTTCATAATTATTAATTAATTAATTCATTCATAAAAGCAAATAGTAACCTTTAGTGATTTAGGTTTTGTTTGAGTTTTTGATTAAGTGATGTCCTTGGGTCATTAGTTGGTAATGATCCTTGGCAATTGTTGTGAGTGTTGCGAAAATGGTTTAGTTAGTTTAACTTGTAACTGTACCGCGAAGGAAAGTTGTATTCAAGTGTTAAATTTTGTATCCATCATCGAGCATCATGTTTTGTATTCCACATCATGTTAAGCATGGCATTGTTACTACGTGTAGTGAACGAAGGTGAACACGTGGTAGTTAATCAAGTAGTTGAGGAGGTTGATCCATCTGTGGAAGTTGGTGTTGATATTGGTGGAACGACTCCGGACCCGGACTTTTCCGTCAACGAAGGCAAGCCCCGGATGCATACAACCCTACCTTGTATTTTACAAATTGATTTCGATTTTGCTTCTTTTTACTGCATTAAGTCATTAGGAGTCAAGTGAAAACCAAATTGGTACATTACCAACCTTGTTATTCCATATTTACCATATTACCAGTTTTAAATTCGTATATACCAGTTTTGCTTAGCTATGCTTAGAACGATGAAAGTCGGGTGATTACCTGTCATCTGCGAGTTTTAAATGGATCTTTAATTACTTATGTTATCATGTGATATGGGGATATGGAGTAATAAATCTAGACCGGGCGGACTCGGTGTATGGGAGCCGCAAGACATGGAGGTCTTGTGAGCAGGTTCTTTCCACCTGTGTCGATTAAGGTCCGTCCGTTGTTGAATTGCATGAGGTGAGACTTTGTAGTACTAACCACATACTCCGGTAAGTCTTAACTTGGCTATTCTATTACGAGAATGGCTACTCACGCACTAGGAGTGGAGAGATGGCGGGAATAGCGTGTACCCATGTGGCAATGGGCTGGATTGGTGGAGTACTGTATTCTCGGGTGGCGCAGACCCGTTCTTGTTTTAGAGGATCCGAGGGTAGGTTGGTATATGTAGGTCGGGGACCTGCATATGTCGTGTGGTCTGGAATTCCTAGCTGGTTTTAATCGGTTCGAATCATCGTTGGTCCTCGGTTATGGAGACTCAACTCACTGTTCATCATCGTAGTAATTAATAACTGAAACTTGAGGATGGTTTGAGAAAGTGTTGGATACGAAGTTTCATGATCTCAATTCGGATCGTGTCAGCTTTGTATATGATCTTTATGAAGTTTTAAACATTGATATAAAGAATTTTGTTAAAATGCTTTTACGCAAAAGAACCTTGATTATTGCTAAAGCCATACCTTGAATCCCATGAGCCTGCATTCCTACGCTCTTTTAAATTCTTATTTCGGTTAAGTCTTGTTGAGTACTTTTGTACTCAGGGTTTGTCGACCCTTGTTGCAGGTGAGGCTCATGAGCAGATCTGTTTTGGATCGTGCTGCATGACTGTTGTTCAGTGCGATGACGATAAGTAAATGTGTGGCCCTTGGGCAGGGCAGCTTATTTGTGTGTTCTGTAATATGTTATAATGCCACTCTACTACTTTGGTTTGTATTATTTTCGAACCTAGTTGTATGGTTTGAAACAAATGGTTTGTAAACTATGTTATTGTAAGTCTTCCGCTATTTTTACTCTGATGTATCTATTTGAATAAACTGTTGTAATACTACAATGACTCTGTAATGTGATCCTGCTCGGAAATCGTGGATGATTCGGGGTTCCCCGAGGACACCCGACAGTCTTCTTAAGTTACCGGGAACGTATGCATAGATGTCAAGGGTCGTTGAACATTGACAGGTGCATGTGGGCCCTATAATTTAGGAGGTTCTGCCACAATACGTATCCTAACAGATCTCGTAGTATCTTCAGGATAACTTCCCTATGTCTTGCGAGAGGTGCCGAGCAGAGTCGTGCCCCGTAAGGCTTCGTCTTGTGGGCTGGGCCGCCCCTAGGGGCGCAGCCCATGTGGTCTGCCGTGGCTATCCAGGGTCGTACCTCCCACAATGAGCACAAAACAATTAACAGAAATCATTTTACTCTTTTTAGAAAGTAGCTAATTTTAAGGTGTTACAAGGGCCCCTCCACGTAGAGGGGGAAAAAGAACAGAAAGAATCGCCACCGACCGGCCAACTCCACGTTGGTCACCACGGCTGATCATGCGGGCACGCAGCCCTAGCAGGACCCTCCGGGCCACTTCCATGAGCTCATGGAGAGCCCATGCACCAACCACGACTACCCCGTAAAACACCTCTACAAGGATTGCCAGCTCCTCAAGCGCCTTCTGCGGTAGGCTGGCAGGTCGAAGGAAGAAAAAGGCAAAGAAGCAGCGACCGAGAAAGGGGGCGTAGCGGGCAAGGAGCCGGACGACTGAAGGACGAAGTGATCCGATTGGACGCCTACCAACCAAAGGACAACAACGATGCCCTTCTCTCCAACGCTTGGAACAACTATGTCGCTTTTCCCCCTAAGTTTTAGTCTTACCATTGTTTACTTAGCATATGCTCCTATAAAAGCACCCCGACCCGAACACTTTTTTGGCCCGGGGTGCTCGGGGGCTCCACTAGGGTACACTACTACCTCTCTATTTTGTTTACTATCATATGATGAAATTCCTTCCTACCTAACCAAAGGGATAGTTTGTTCCTTTAATTTGCCTTACGTAGCTTTGCTTTAAAAACATTCCGACCGATCGCACCCCGCCTTTCCCTATGGTTACGAGCAGCCGAGCCTCGCGAAACACGCCCTGGGCTCCCAAGGTCGCAGCCTACAGGACAAACAGGTAGGTACGAGAAAGAAAGAATAAAAAACAAAATTATGCTAAGGAAAAACTAAGGAACAAAAGGGGAACAAGCTTCCCCAAACGGAGTGACTCCATTATAGAAAACGAAACAGACCATAGTCATTAAGCACATATGAACGTTTACATGGGGGCTCCCCCATGAACTTAAACTTTTTACGCTCACAAAACTACTTATATTTTACAAGCTATTGGACTGGCCCGGTGCCATCTGTTGTCGGTGCGATCGACGAGGGTGTGGGCTGCTCACTCCCCGGCGGCACGACATTCGGCTCGGTCAAAGCCGGGGCGACATTCACCTCCGACCCAGGCTCCGCGCCATCCGTAGGCTAGGCAGCATCCTCCCCACGCATGCTTCTAGCCATGTCTTCATGACGGACGTCCATCACCCACTACAGAGACTTGCTCTGTCATTGACCTTGCGTGTGGCAGCAAGCTCTCCTCGATCGATTGGATGTCCTCCATGCTCAAGCCTTCAGCATACCCACTGCAGATAGCAGCGAAGTCCAGGTTTGGGTGGTGCGTCGCCACTGAAGTCAGTACCCCCGACGCTCCATAGAACGGCCTGCTCCTGATAAGGTCCCGGACCGCATCCGGGACCTCCGCCAGCTGGACGGCAGACGCGCTAGTGCTTGGCGCCAACCCGAAGACTTCCAAGACAACGAGCTGGGCAACATTGCGGATCTGGTCAAGATTCTCGTCAAGAGCACGTCACTCTTCATGGGACTTGGCCAGCTCCTCCGGATTCTGGCTGAAGGTTGCCTTGATTGTCTCTAGGTCTCGCTCCAGCGTCTTCACCTTTCCACCCAGCTCTGAAAGAAGAGCGACAAGCTCAGAAATAGGCTGAAGGAAAAACCAACACAATGAGAAATAGAAAAGGTATGTACTGATGAGAAAGTTCTCAAGGGTGGAGAGATCATCTGCCTGCCGGGCCACCTGCTCGCGCAGCCGGGCGCTCACGTCCTCCGTCCCCATCACCCGGCCCCGGAGCGCGAGCACCTCCTGGTCCGCCTCCGACCGAGCCCTCCACTCCACCTCCAGGCCCTCTACTCCACCACCAGGGCCTTCCGTGCCGACTCCAGGGCGGTCCGCTTCGACGCCAGGAAGCTCCGCTCGACTCAAGGGTCTCCAGGGATTTCTGGAGCACCACCTCGGTCTTCGCCAGGGACGTCCGCAACCCTGCCTCGGTCTCCGCCTGGTGGGCCTTCGTCGCCTCGAGCCCTTGCTTGGCGACAGTCACCCACTCGGCTGCACACTACCCCTCCGCCCGCGCCGCGATCGCCTTGGCCGCCCGGTCCTAGGACTCACGACGAGCAGACGCTAGCTGACACTCAAGCTCAGCCATCCGGGTGTGGTCCATTCAGAGAGAGCGGGACTTACGGGACGACATCCCCTTCAAACTCTATGAAAAAAGCATGTTAAGGCAACCCTTAAAAGATTCAGAGGTCAAGGACAAGTACGCGAAACTCACCTCCACGGTGAGCTATAGGTCGACCTCAACTAACTGCTGAGCGGACTTAACCCGCTCCTAGGTGTCTCCGAGCTTCGCAGATAGGTTGGCGAGTTCAGACACCGCGGCGTGCCCTTGCACCCCAAGGATGTCCTAGAGCAGACACTCCTAGGAATCCCAGAGGACGAACCGCACCTTCACCGGGTCCTCAGGGCAGGACCACTCCAAGTCACCCTCCGACAACCCGCTGGAGGGCCTAGCCTCCGACTGGACCACCGCCAGCTCCTACGACGACATCGGCGGCTCTGCCATATCATCTGCCTCGTCATCAGACAGGATGTCCACCACCTTGGTTGCGTGGACTGTCGTCGGGCATTCTGACTCTGTCCCGGCCGCGCTTTCCCCCGGCGCCTTCAGCTTCGACCACGAGGGTGAGCCGTGCAGCCCTTCGCCTGGTGAGGCAGGGAGCTCGGTCTCCCTCTTCTCTTTCACCATGGCCGGTGGAGGAGGGGCCACGAGGGTTACTTCCGATGCAACCTCCACTGTTGGCACCGGAATCACCACCAATGTCGATGCCGCCGCTGTCACTGTAGCAGCAACTGCCCCCGGAAGGGAAGGGCTCGCCGCCGCCACCCTGCTCCCCCCGTCGCTCACCATGACACGCTGCAGGGTGGGCCTCCATGCCTCCTGCATGGGAGTTGGGGCGATGCTCAACCCCATCATCGCCCGGCCACTGACAGAGGGCGCAGGTAAGTCACACTCCAAAAAGACTCAACAGCGAAAGATTGGAAAGAAACAAAGGAAAAACATACCGAGAGGTGAGTGGTACGACTCTAAAGGCAAGACCCGAGGTCGATGGGCCTACAGGGCACAGGCCGCTCCTAGCCTGCGACCCGCGCCCCCTTACTTCGGCCGGGGGCGGAGTCGTCCCAACCGGCTCCTACCCGGCCTACGGGTCGCCGCGACCCTCGGCTCGGGACTCCCCGACTGGAGTAGGGGGTGGGGCATCCTCCGGCTGCGAGTCGTGCAACACGCGGGTGCCAGTCTGCTCCTCAGACAGCCTGGCTTGCTTAATTGCGTCCATGGTAGGCGGGGCCTCCCCCGGCTATGAGTCACGCATTGGCGCCGATCCTGGTGACACACAAGTGCCAGTCTGCTCCTCAGACCGCCCGACTTGCTCGGCCACGTCCGCCACAGGCGGTGATGGGACCGACGGTGCCGCCAAAGGGTGCGGTTACCGCGTCCACTTTGCCGCCCGATCACCGACGGCGTCCGCGCTCGCCGCTCGCTTCCTCGGCGTGGTAGCCACCACGCACCGCGCGGCCTCCCGCTCATCACCAGCGGACGTCGCCACAGGGTCACGACGCTCCACCGAGGTCACAACGACCTCTTGACTTTCCTCCTCCTCGAAGAAAACCATGTCATCCACATCCGTGGGATCCTCCGACTTGAGCTCAGACTCGACGTCGCTCTTTCTCTCCCCGGCCTTCACGCGCCAGGCAACCTCCTTCTTCTTGTACTTCCGATGGGCCACCTCGGCCTTCTTCTTCTTCCTGGTGTCTGCCGCCTCCTTCTGAGTGGCCTACCGGGCCACGCCCTCCAGACCCTTGGGAAGGTGCGTTCGAGACTTGTAATTTCCAGGCCCCTGCGGAACATGTGGCTCCCAATCAAAAAATAGGAAAAGCAGAGGAAGAAGTGTGGACTGAAGAGAAGGGAGCATACTAGTGTGGACACGATTGAGGAGTTAAAAGGCACGGGCTTCCCTTCGACCCTCTCTTTGGGCTTCAGCTGTAGCACCCAGCCAAGGCGACTCTAGACCTCGTTGTCCAGCAGATCCTCCGGCAACGCGTGGTCCGGGTTCGACGGGCCGCTGTACAACCACATCCTCTCCGCCAACGACGCGACCCGGCGACGGTAGAGGGTGTGGAACACCCACACCCCATCAAGGCCGTGCTTCATGAGCTTCCAGAGCTCCTCCTCGATGACCCCCACCTTATGCTTCTCCTTATGGGCGCAACCCCATGACCAACTGTCCTGCTTCTCTGGCCTCCCGTCGGTGAATGCCGGGAACGGCGCCGTCTCTAGATTCCTGATGTAAAACCGCTCCCCATACCACCCTCGGTTGGAGTCGTCGGGGAGGTATGCGGGATACGAGCCTCCCACGCTCGGCTTCCTCTGCAGGGCGAAACCCCCGACCGGCGCGATCTCGGCCGGGTTCCCCGCCGTCAAGGCTCTCCCAGAGAAGAGCCACCGGAAGAAATCCGCGTGCGGCTCCATCCTGAGGAAAGCCTCGCAGACGGTGACAGAACCGGTGATGTGTAGCACCCCTATCAGATTAAGGTACTATAGCTCCTGACCCCACTCATTGAGGAGCCCGCGCAGGAACCAGTGCGCGGGGTATCCTAACCCGCGCTCGTGGAAGGTGAGAAAGGAAACCACCTCGTCGGGCCGAGGTTGCGGGAACTCCTCCCTCCCGGGAACCCTCCAGTGCGCCACCTCCTTCGGTGGCAGGAGCCCCTTCCCAACGAAGGCCTTCAACACCGACTCCCTCATGGTGGACGACCTCTAGTCCGACATTTCGCTCCAGGATCGCAAAAGGATTGGTGAGTTCTTCTCTTCTCCCTCGCTCTCTCCCCTCTCTTTCCTAGAAACCACCGCAGCTCTCAGGAAGGCTCACCGCAAGAAGGAAGAGGAAAGGTGGCTACAGATGAGGATCAGGCAAAAGAATAGGGTGAAAACCCTCTCCCTTCTCCTACTTAAGGAAACGGGAACAGCAGTTAGGGAAGGGCGCGCTGATCGGGGAAGGCAAAATGGCGGAGCGAGAAACTCTCTCTCTTTTCCATTTAATGCAGATGAGACGCACCCTGACCGATGAGACACGCCCTGACCGATGAGACGTGCATTGCCCGACGAAACGGCTCCTGATCAGACGAGACATGGCCTAGGCATGGCCCACCATTACCGCGCGACCAATCACTACCGCACACCGGACACAAGAACCAAAGCGCCACCACACACGGGCGGCTCCCGGCTTGCCCAGGCTAGACCTAGAAAAACCCAAAACAAGATCTCCGCCAGGAGAGACCATCGGGCCCCCTGAGTTGATCGAATCACTCAGGATAGACATCGAGAGATAGGTAAAGAGCAAAGGGACGCCCCATATAGGCCATGCCAACTCCGTCACGAACGACGAGCACGGGTCCTGGTTGGACATTTCCGACTGGAGCTCTCCAAACCCCATCACTCGAGTTGTCAAGCTAAAAACTACCAACCCCCTCTATTTCCTTATAATCATTTCATACATCCATACACTCATTCATTCCATATGCCTGTGCCTCCTGGACGATTCAGGCCCTAAACCGCTCGGGGGCTCGGGAACTAAGCATCGCACGTGCAGCGAAATGCATCACAATGCTCCATGTTGCGTCACGAAGCGACGGTTGCCTCATTCGACATGAGCAACCAACAGAGCCAGGGGAGAAAAACGTAGATGAGCCCCGTGCGGCCCTCACCTAGTCTGGTAGACCAGGTCATCTCAACCTTCTCATTAGATCCTGAACCTCTCGCCAAGCCCATAGAATCTCCATCGAGGGGAGGCCATTAGGCCACCCGGGTCGGTCTCTAGAATGACCCAGGCATCTGCCGGGTTGCAAGTAAAGGAGTAGTGGAATGTCACAAGAGGGCTATGCCGACCCCGTCACGAACGATGGACCCGGATTCCACTCGATCATACCCGTTAGCGATCTCACCGAGCGCGTCACTCGAGCCCGAGCGATCGGGACAAGCGACAAAACTCAGCCCCTCCGGTTGTGAGGAACCAAGGATGAGGTAACGCACACCACTCACACCGACCCCTACTAAGGCCCAACAGGGCTCGGGGGCTCAAGACACAAAAAGCTGGGGTTTGCGACCCTGAACTCGCCCCTTCCGACTGCACTCCAAACACCTGGGTTTGCGTCCCTGATCTCGCCCCATCCGGCTACGCTCTGACTGCACTCCAAAAACATGGGTCTATGACCCCGATCTCACCCCATCTGGCTATGCTCTAACTGCACTTCGAAAACTTGGGTCTACGACCTCGATCTCGCCCCATCTGGCCACGCTCCGACTGCGCTCCAAGCACCTGGGTCCGTGACCCCGATCTCGCCCCGCGACTCCAACTCACCCGATCCCATAGCGCGCATCGATGCCAGGATTAGTGAGCTCTGTCCCATCCAAATCCCTTGACTGACTCCCTCGCTCAATCCCATGGAGCGCATCAATGCCAGGATCAGTGAGCTCTGTCTCGTCCGAACTAACTGCCTCGCTCGATCCCACGACGCGCACCGACGCCAGGATCCGTGAGCTCCCCCTCACCCAATCTCTCAAGCGACTAAACGCCTCGACTGCACAATGACGCCTTGGTAAAAACAAACTCCATCTCAAACTAAGAACACGCACACACGCCCGCTAAACGAACATCCCCCAAACGGTTCTGCTCGAACCACCCGGGGGCTCGGGGGCTACACCCGCGAGTGCGCTCGCGCGCACCCACCAACAAAACGGAAACCCCCCCACTGACTACACAGAAAACCCCCCACATGGTTCTGCCTGAACTGCCCGGGGGCTTGAGGGCTACACCCACGGGTGCGCTCGCGCGCACCTACTGACAAGACAAAAATCCCCCAGACGATTCTGCCTGAATCGCCCGGGGGCTCAGGGGCTCCTGTCGGGTTCATAAACCCGGGGTCCCTCGGGGACCGGCTTCCACACCAAGGCTCGGCCCAAGCAGATAGCACGTAACTCATGGGCTGGCCCAAGAGTATAAAACAACAGGCCAGAAGGGCGGTCCAGTCACCAACCGAAAGGTCTAGCCGAAGAGGAACAACACCTGCTCATCGACTACTTCGGCCCACCTCTCTGACCGGAGCGCTCGCTTCGGACTCCAGCCACCTCCGGACGGCCTCTCCGATCAGAAGGCCTAGCCCAAGCACTACTTCCGACTCTGACCCCGCGTCTCCGACCGGGGTTCGTAGAAACCCTACTCACCGCTCTTCTCCGACTGGCGCGACCAAAGCCGACTGGGGCCATCCGACCGGGGACGCCCACTCGGAAAGGATCGGGGGATGAACGAAGAAAGCAAGCCAGGGCGCACAAGTCAAACCATGATACCAGGGACCATACCCTGTACACCTGCAGGAATAGTACTCTGTGACCGCCCTGACACAAACAGTATTATAGGCACCGACATTTCCCTCTACGATATTGTGGGCGCCGTTAACTCCCATACGGTAAGGCCCCCCACATGCCTCTGGGCATCGATAGTGTTGCGGGCGCCGGGATTTACCATACCAAGTGAACTTGGTGAAACTCCTCACATGCCTCTAGGCATCAAACAATACTTGCAGGTACCAACATCTACCATTCCTAAAGAAGGCAACGCAACCTCCCACATGCATCTGACATTCTACAGTGCATCAATAATGTTGTGGGCGCCTACCATTACCTTGTACCCACCGACATGGGCAACAAAGCTCAGTAGCATACGTACCCTCACCCTCTCACTTGTAAAGCCATCCCCTTTATCTATAAAAGGGGATGCGCTCCCTCCAACGAAGGAGAGCCCTTTTTTAGTTAACAAACACCGATCAAGTTCACTAGCTCACAACCACAGAACCGCCGGGTTCGGACCTCAAGAACACGCTTGAACACTTAGCTCATAGCATAGCTCCTGTCGCTCTCGGCCCTTCCAACCAGAGCCGACTGGACCTCTTGTACACCCCATCTTTCTCCTTCTCGTTTGTAACCCCACTGCAAACTTCGAGCACCTAGGCTAGAAATAAAGTCACTGACCGACCCAAACTGGACGTAGGGCATGTTGCTTGAACCAGTATAAACCCTGTGTCATTGAGTGCTAGGCCACCTCCGATCACAACATACGGTAAAACTACAAATATTCACTAGTTGGTCACTTTCTGCACCGACATTTTGTTTCCTAAAATCCTAGCCTTTAGGACTTGCTGTAAGAAAAGATGGAAGACTTAGAGAATGTTTGCAAAGATAACACAGAGAGTGTTTTGTCAGATAAATGTACTTATATCAGTCCCCGAGTGAGGTCTGACCCCTCGCAATTTGCAGGGGTCGGAGGACGCTAAAGATCGGGGATTTCTGAAGAAAAAACTGATAAGAAAAAATATGCGTTTATTTAAGGGTAAAAACGACGTAGCTACTCAATGTTCCAGGCATTGGTGAAGACCTCGCCGTCGATGGTTTTCAACTTGTAGGCGCCTGGCCGAAGTACTTCCATGATGACGTACAGCCCCTCCCAGGGTTGGGAGAGCTTGTGGCGGTCCTGGTTGCTCTGCACGAGGCGGAGAACAAGGTCCCCGATGTTGAAGGCTCGGTCCTGCACCCATCGGCCATGGTACCGTCACAATGCCTGCAGGTACTTGGCCAAACGGAGGAGGGCGATGTCGCGGGCTTCGTCTAGTTGGTCCATGGTGTCTTTGTGGGATGCCTCGGCTCCCTGTTCATCGTACGCTTTGATTCTTGGCGCTCCATAGTCGAGGTTCGTCGGGAAAACGGCCTCGGAACCGTAGACCATGAAGAAATGCGTGTAGCTGGTGGCCCGGCTGGGAGTTGTCCTTAGAGTCTAGAGCACCGCAGGGAGCTCGACGACCCAGTGTGCGCCGAACTTATTCAGCTGGTTGAAGATCCTAGGCTTGAGGCCATGTAGGAGCTTGTTGTTTGCGTGCTCGACCTACCCGTTCGTTCGGGGGTGCACGACGGTGGCCCAATCGACCCGGATGTGTTGTTCATCTCAGAATTGAATGAACTTCTTGCTGGTGAACTGCGTGCCGTTGTCTGTGATGATGGAGTTTGGTACTCCAAAGCGATGGATGATATCGAGGAAGAATAGCACAGCTTGCTCAGACTTGATCACGGACATCGGTCGAGCTTCAATCCATTTTGTAAACTTGTCTATGGTGACAAGCAAGTGGGTGAAGCCCCCGGGTGCCTTTTTGAGAGGCCCAACCAAGTCGAGCCCCTTGACCACGAAGGGCCACGTGATGGGGATCATCTGGAGTGCCTAGGCCAGGAGGTGAGTCTGCCAAGCATAGTACTGACACCCTTCGTAGGTGCGTATGATTTGCTCGGCGTCAGCTACTGTAGTGGGCCAGTAGAAGCCCTGTCGGAATGTGTTCCCAACCAAGGTTCTTGGTGAGGCATGGTGACTGCAGACCCCACTGTGGATGTCACTCAGCAGAAGTCTTCCCTGTTCGATGGGGAAACAGAGCTGTAGGATCCCGGTGTGGCTCCGTTTGTAGAGTTCACCCTCTACAAGAACGAAGGATTTGGCACGACGTGCGAGCCATCGATCCTCCATCTTGTCCATCGACAGTGTGTCGCGGAGGAGGTAGTCAAGGTAGAGTGTTCTCCAGTCGTCTAGAGGGTCGGGCTCTGTCACTGGATCTTCTTCAAGCTCCATGACATCGGGACCGGGTGGACCCGTCGGTTGGTCAGCCCCCGGGGCTGGATCAGATGGGCCATCGTCGGCCCGCTCTAACCCTTCGTAGCGCACTGAGGGTTTGTGTTGGTCGCTGGCAAAGACACCCGTTGGCACTGGATCTCGACCGGACTCTACCTTCGCGAGTGCGTCGTCCGTCTTGTTGAGGCGCCTTGGGATGTGATTGAGTTTGAGGCCATCAAACTTGTCCTCCAGCCATCGAACTTCTTGGTAGTACGCAGCCATCTTGGTGTCGTGGCAGCTTGACTCCTTCATGACTTGGTTAACGACCAGCTGAGAGTCACCCCGAATGTCGAGGCATCAGATGCCCAACTCGATGGCGTTGCGTAGGCCATTGATGAGTGCTTCGTATTCGGCCACATTATTTGATGAGGGGAAATGGAGCCGAACCATGTACCTCATGTGGACCCCGAGGGGTGAAACGAAGACCAGCCCCGCGCCGATGCCCTTTTTCATCAGTGATCCATCGAAGTACATCGTCCAGTACTCTTGATCGACGACCGCTGGTGGTGTCTGGACCTCGGTCCATTTGGTGATGAAGTCAGCCAATACCTGGGATTTGATTGCCATTCGAAAGGCATATGTGATGCCTTGATCCATCAACTCGAGTGCCCACTTTGCAGTTCTTTCTGTGGCGTCCTAGCTCTGGACGACCTCGCCGAGGGGGAACGATGTCACAACCATCATGGGATGTGACTCGAATTAGTGGCGCAGCTTCCTCTTGGTGATGAGGACGGTGTAAAGGAGCTTCTAGATTTGGGAGTAGCGGGTTTTGGAGTCGGATAGTACCTCGCTGATGAAGTACACAGGGCGCTGCACCTTGAGGGTGTGTCCCTCTTCCTCCCGCTCTACTACTAGGGCGGCGCTGACCACTTGCGTGGTGGCCGCTATATATAGTAGGAGGGATTCTCCGTCTCTTGGAGGAATTAGGATCGGGGGCCTTGTCAGAAGTAGTTTGACCATGTCAAGCACCTCCTGGGCCTCGGATGTCCACTCAAAGCGGTCGGCTTTCTTCAGGAGCCGATAAAGGGGGAGTCCTCATTCGCCGAGGTGCGAGATGAATCGGCTGAGGGTGGCAAGGCACCCTACGATTCACTGAACCCCCTTTATGTTCTGAATCAGGCCCATCCTTGCGAAGGCTAAGATTTTCTCTAGGTTGACTTCGGTGCCAGGCTCGGAGACGATAAAGCCGAGCAGCATACCCCTCGGGACCCCGAAAACACATTTCTCGGGATTGAGTTTGATGCCATTTGCCCAGAGTTTCGCAAAGGTTTGCTCAAGATCGGCAACGAGGTGGTCAGCCCATTTGGACTTAACTACGATGTCGTCAACATAGGCCTCAACGGTCCGCCCGATGAGGTCCCCGAAGCATCTGAGCATACATTGCTGGTACGTTGCCCCAGCGTTCTTTAGACTGAATGGCATTGAAACATAGCAGAACGATCCGAAGGGGGTGATGAAAGACGTCGTGAGTTGGTCGGACTCTTTCATTGTGATTTGATGGTAGCCGGAGTACGCATCAAGGAAGCAGAGGGTTTCACACCCTGAGGTAGAGTCGACTATTTGGTCTATGCGTGGCAAAGGAAACGGATCCTTTGGGCATGCCTTGTTGAGGCCCATATAGTCAACACACATCCTCCATTACCGGCTTTCATACAAGGACGGGATTGGCTAACCACTCTGGGTGGTGTACTTCCTTGATGAATCCGGTGGCCGACAGTTTTGCTATCTCTTCACCGATGGCCTTGCGCTTTTCCTCATCAAAGTGACGCAGGCGTTGCTTCACCGGCTTGGAGCCTGGATGGATTTTCAAGGTATGCTCGGTGACCTCCCTCAGGATGCCTGACATATCTGAGGGTTTCCATGCAATGTCTTTGTTGCCGCAGAGGAAGTCGACGAGCGCGCTTTCCTATTCAAAGGAAAGCGTGGTACCAATGCGTACCATTTTACCCTCAGAGCTGCTGGGATCTATGAGGACCCCCTTGGAGCCCTTTGTTGATTCAAACGACCCGGTTGATTTCTTTGCGTCGGGCGCTTCTTCGACGACCTCCTCCTTGAGGGCGGAGAGTTCCCCTGAGGCAACGATTGCTGTGGCGTGGCCGTAGCACTCGACCTCGCACTCATAGGCCCGCTGGAAGGAGGTGCCGACGATGATGACCCCGTGGGGGCCCAGCATCTTTAGCTTGAGGTATGTATAGCTGCGGATGGCCATGAACTTCGCGTAGCATGGTCGTCCCAAGATGATGTGGAAGGTTCCGAGGAACCCAACCACCTCGAAGGTGAGGGTCTCAGTCCTGTAATTGAACTGATCCTCGAAGGTGATGGGCAGATCGATCTGTCCTAGTGTCATGGCCTATTTCTTAGGCACGGTGTCATGAAAAGGTGCTCGAGTCGGGCGGAGGTTCGTCCGGTCGACGCCCATCTCGTCGAGCGTTTTGGCGTACATGATGTTGAGGCCATTGCCTCTGTCCATTAGTACTTTGGTGAGCCGCTTTGGGCTGATGATCGGGTCAACGACAAGCGGATACCTCCCCGGGTGTGGGACGGTATCCGGATGGTCAGTTCGGTCGAAGGTTATGGCAGACTCCGACCACCGGAGGAAGGGAGGTGTGGCCGGTTGGGCCGTGTAGACCTCGCGGCGTGCGACCTTCTGACGGCGTTTGGAGTCGTAGGCCGCTGATCCTCCGAAGATCATAAGGCAACCATCTGGTGATGGAAAGCCACCGTCCTTCTCCTCAGCGTCATTCGTAGTGGGGGCAGGTTCCTTCCCCTGCTCCCCTTTGTTCGAGCTTTCGGACAAGAACTTCTGCATGAGGCTGCAGTCTTTGAGCGGATGCTTTATGGGAAAGGTGTGGTTCGGGCATGGCCCCTTGAGCATTTTTATAAAGTGGTTTGGAGCACCCTCCATGGGCTTCCGACCACCCTTGTGGTCAGCAGCAGCCACGAGCGAGTCCTCGCACCGTTGCTTCTTATTCTTTCTTTTGGCGGAACGATTGGAGGTGCCTTTGCCGGTACCCTAGTCCCACCTTGCCATGCCCTCGAGGCGATCAAAGATTGCTCTGACCGCCTCTTCTCCTGAGGCATGGCTGGTGGCGATGTCTAGGAGCTCCTTGGTGGTTCATAGGCCCTTGCATCCTAGCTTATGAACCATGGACTCGCAGGTCGTTCCGGACAGGAAGGCCCCTATCACGTCAGCGTCGGCGACATTAGGGAGCTCATTGCACTGCTAGGAGAAGCACCAGATGTACTCGTAGAGGGTCTCATCGGCCTTCTTACGGCAGTTCTTGAGGTCCCATGGGTTCCCAGGGCGTTTGTACGTGCCCTGGAAGTTTCCCACAAAGATCTCCTTTAGATCCGCCCAACTCTAGATTGCGTTGGACGGCAGGTGTTCTAACCATGCCCAGGCTGAATCGGCCAAGAATAGTGGAAGGTTGCGGATAATGAAGTCATCATCATCCGCACCACCGGCTTGACAAGCAAGCTAATAGTCTTCAAGCCAAAGTCCGAGGTTTGTCTCCCCAGAGTATTTAGGGATATTGGTAGGTGGTCGATACCTTGGCGGGAATGCAGCGTTGAGGATGTGCCAACTGAAGGCCTAAGGCCCTGGCACGCTGGGGCTCAGGCTCCGGTCCTCACCGCTGTCGTAGCATCCGCCGCGTCGAGGATGATAGCCGTGGTGGGCTCCTTCCCTTGGGTCACTGTAGGTACATCTGCGGGCGTCGAGGGTGCTGCGCGCATCATGGTTATGGCCAAGACACTGATGTATCTGGGCCATAGCGCGCTACCTACTGCCATGCGGTGCCTGGTGGACTGATGCATCCCTGGAGAGATGCACCAAGGGTGTGCGCTGGCTAGTGTCGAGCTCGTGACACCGAGACAACGAGCTCTCTGCCTGCTGTGCTGCCGCGCGCTCAAGCAACGTGTGAATTTCGCGGTGGACCCGACGATCCTCGGGCATTGTGGCCTCTGGAAGGCCATGTAGCAAGGCCGTTGCGGCTGCGATGTTCTGGCTTGCCCGAACGAAGTGAGGAAGGGTTTCTCCATCGGCGATGATCCTTCGGTTTATGGCACGGACCACAACGCATGCGTGCCCACCATCTCCAAGGCGTTTGATCTCATCGACCTCCACATACTCCTGAACAAGCTGTTGTCCGGCTTCGTCTATTTCATGCTTTCGGGCTCTTAGCTGCTCCACCCCTACGTGAGGTGGGGCCACTGTCCCCCTTTTGGTTGCACCACTGAGGTTGCCTGCTGGGGTAGTCTCCTTCGCGGAGACGCTTTCGACATATCCCTCAGATGTTTCCGCCATGAAACATTCCCGAGAGGGATGATGGCTCCCCCTGCCGGAGTCAGAGCCAGAGTCTGACCCTGGACCTTCCGCGAGGAGGCCGTGGAGGGATTCTATGATGCTTTCGATCATCCCTATGAACTCGTTGTTCGCGGGGGACAGGATCGTGCGTTGGGCCACAAGGTTGCTAACGGTCGCCGTGGCGTTGTGGAGACCGAATGGAAATGCCATCGAGGGGCTCCGTGCAGAGTGTTTCAGAGACAAGGTGAGACGGCATGGGTCCTCCCTGGATGGCTGGGGTCCAAGGGAGACACCGGGCTCGTGCTCAAGCCTCCTATAGGCAGAGCCGATGGAGGGGAGAGACTGGATGGCGAGATGGGCCAACGCCAACTCTCCTCCCACCGTGACGATGAAGTCCAGGTACGTGTGCACCCGGGACCCAGCTGATTGCGTGGTTAGCCATATGAGGCTTGATTTGGAACATGCAAAGGCCCCTACCTAGCGCGCCAACTGTCGGTGTTTCGAACAAACACCGGCTAGTAAATTTATAATTGTTGCGTGTTAGGCCCAGTTGGTGCACTAAAGGACACAAGGTTTATACTAGTTCAGGCTGAATGTCCCTATATCCAGTCTGCTGCTGCTCGTGTTATCAGTACCGAAAAAGGTTCATAGTAGGGGGTACAAATGGTCGAGAGAGGGAAAGGTCCCAAGTCTCTGATGGAATGGTCGAAAGGACGCCAAGAGCTCTGTTGTTGCTTGGCTGCGTGTGTGATGTGTTGTGTGTGTCGAACTGATCCCCTCTCATGGGGTGTCCTGCCCTCCCATTTATAGACCAAGGGGGAGCAGGGGGTTTATAGATGGGAGAAAGAGGAAAAACCTAAGGTGGAGGTCGCCTTTCGAAGGTGCCGAGCTTTCCCTTTCCCTTGGGCCTGTACCGCTATCATGGCAGACCATGCTAGGGATGGCACGTCCGTTGACCCTGACAGGGCCATGCCCTGGCCTTGCTTCAACGAGGGGTTACATCCCATCCTCCCTGACAGACAACATGGGGTGTCAGGGTGCCGAGCCATGAGTTTGTGGGGGGTAGACGGGGAAATGACTATATGCCTGTTACTGTAGATGATGTGAGGTCTTCCTTGGATTGTAGCGTTTGTCGTATGCCTATGTTAGTATCCATGCCCGAGGGCTGAAGGCGGTGCCTACTACACTATGGGACAAAAGTCGGCGCCTACAACACTATTTGGGCACTGTTATGTCAGAAACGGCTTAAAGCGCCCGTCCCATAGTATCTTGACGGTACCTTCCTACAGGCACACAGGGCATGGCCCTCGACGCTGCGGTTAACTCGAATGTCCTGTCGTACCCTGTGCTCGTCTTTATGAAGGATCAGGGTGCAGTCATCGGGCGAGGCGGAGGTAGCCCTCAGTCGTCGGGTGAGGTCGAGCCCGCCCCTAGGCGTCGGGCGAGGCGGAGTCTAGCCCTTAGCCATCAGGTGAGGCAGAGCCCACCCCCGGACGTCGGGCGAGGAGGAGCCCGCCTTTAGCCATCGGGTGAGGCAGAGTCTAGCCCTTGGACGTCGGGCGAGGCAGAGCCCACCCTTAGCCATCAGGCGAGGTGGAGTCTAGCCCTTGGTGGTCGGGCGAGGCGGAACCAATCTTCCATCGTTCGGGCAAGAAGTGCAGTAGTGTTCTTGTCTGACCGGAAGTGTCAATGTTCGATGGTTATTAGTTCGACCTCATTGGATACCCCGGTATTAGATCCCTGATACCTTCTACTTGAGGCCAATGGCGCTGGTGGTAGGTCATGTTGGCACCGTCTTCTTCTCCTTGGTGCCACCTTGGGGCACCTTGGAACGTGTCGTGGTCTTGAGGCTTGAGCCACTGCTCATAGCATAGCTTGGTGGTGCCATGATAGTGAGTGGTGCTTCGGTGATGAACCTAGCTTATTCCCTCACATCCTTCACATAAGAGCTCTTGGGTACTAAGTCTATGGAGGCCTAGATTCCATCAAGGTTGTAAGTGGAGCACAAGCCCTTGTACAAGGTGAGAGCGTGGCTGGCCATTGCTGAGCTTAGAGCTTTGAGTGCTAAGTGGAGGGAGAGAAGAAAGCTTGAGCTTGGTGTGAGGAGAGGAGAGGCTATGGGGTGGTTCTTATAGGTGCTCGGGCATCTACCACAAAGGAAACAAACCAAGCACAATCATGGCTACGATACACAGGAGATCAAAGAGATGCATGCAAAGATTTGGGGCCAGCGGAGCCACAGGTGGTGTGGCCGCACCATGGGTGCACTTGCACCCCTAGCTCCTCCCTTTGGCCTGATTTTTTGTCTAGGTGCGTGCGCATGCACGATGATCCTAGAGATGCTGGTGTCAGATTTTTATTTAGCGGGATCAGCGAGTGATAGAGTGAGATGCACATGATCATGGTGAATCAAGAGAATATTCATATTTCAAATTTCACATGATTTTGTATTAATGAGTGAATATTCATGTGATCAGCCAAAATCAAGCAAGGATAAGCAAGAATCTTGATTTGTCTAGTGAGGGTAAAAGGGTCATTTGGCCATGATGACTTGCTTAAGAAGATAAAGCAATTTTTTATATTTTAAGTAAATGAAAGAATATGCTAGCATAGTTAAATTATTTTTTTATTCATAAATTTTGAATAAAATTTTCAAAAGCAATTAAGTCTATTATATCTATTTCTAAGTTAGTGTTATAAGAAAGCTTTAGGAAAACTTTTAAATGTTGACCGTTAACTTTAAAAATGTTACCGTCATCATCCTCGATGGTGATCGCGTCATGTGGTGAAGTGTTGATGACGGTGTACGGTCCTTGCCATTTGCTTCTTAGTTTTCCTTCACCGAAGAGTTTGACTCGGGAGTTGAACAAAAGAACCTTATCTCTCTCCTTGAATTCTTTGTATTGGATTCGGTGATCGTGCCATCTCTTAGTTTGTTCTTTATAGAGCTTGGCACTGTGGTACGCCTTCTCTCACCATTCTTCTAGCTCAGCAATTTGTTTTCAACAATTCCTACTGGCTAGCTTCACATCCATGTTCCAGCTTTTATGGCCAGTGAGCTCGGTGTTCAAGCTCAACTGGTAAATGGCAGCTTTTCCCATATACAAGCTAGAACAACGACATGCCAATGGAAGTTTTATAAGTTGTCCTATATGCTCAAAGTGCATCATGTAGCTTATGTTTCCATCCTTTTCCCATTGCATTGGCCGTTTTCTGTAGGATATTCTTGGTCTGTTTCTTTGAAGTTTCTGCCTGACCACTTGTTTGAGGATGGTATGGGGTGGCAATGTTGTGCTTGGCCCCAAACTCTTTCAGGAAGGCTCTAAAGGTTTTGTCAATGAAGTGGATCCTCCATTGCTAATCACCATTCATGGTGTTCCAAAGTGAGGGGAGATCACTTCATGAAACATCTTCCTTGTGTGCCTGGCATTAGCAGCTCGGCATGGTAGAGCTTCCACCCATTTTGACACATAGTCAACTGCGATGAGGATGTACTCGCTATCATGGGACTTTTGGAATGGCCCCATGAAGTTAATGCCCCAAACATCGAAGATCTCCACTTGTAGGTTGTAGTGGAGGGGCATTGCATTGCGAGCTGTAATGCCACCTTGTAGATGGAATTTTCAACACCTTTGGATGAACTCCTTAGTTTCTTCGTACATCATCGGCTAGAAGAACCTGCACTGCCAGATTTTGGCTCGCGTGCGGAATACTCTATAATCGCCTCCTTACGGTGTTGCGTGGCATTTCTCGATGATTTGCAATCCTTCTGCCATTGGTACACATCTCCTCAATAGGCATCAGAGCATACCCTATACAGGTATGGGTCATCCCAAAGGTGACGTTTGCTTTCTACTTGCAGCTTCCTTTTGTTTTCGCCCGATGGTACGTATCCTGAAACCATGAAGTTCACGATGTTTGCGTACCATGGGTTTATGTCTGTCACCTTCAGTAGCATGTCATCATGTAGGAAGTCATTTATTGGAAGTTCCTACATGTTAGTGAGTTGTAAACACAATAGATGATCGGCGACAGTGTTCTCTACTCCCTTTTTATCTTTTATCTCAAGGTCAAATTCTTAGAGTAAGAGAACCCATCTTGTTAATCTAGGTTTAGCATCTTTTTTAGTGAGCAGATAATTAAGTGCAGCATGATCAGTATAAATGATAACTTTTGCACCCACTAAGTAAGACCTAAACTTGTCAATAGCAAAAATGACTGCTAAGAGCTCTTTTTCTATGGTAGCGTAATTAAGTTGTGCTCCCATCAGTGTTTTGCTAGCGTATGCGATTGCATGATGCTTCTTATCTTTGGTTTGGCCAAGGACCTCACCAACACATAGTCACTAGCATTACACCTGATCTCGAAAGGCAGTGACCAATTGGGTGCTTGGATGATTGGCGTTGAGATGGGTGCTTTCTTAAGGTTGTGAAAAGCAGCTAAGCACTCATCTGTGAACTCAAAAGGTGCATCCTTAGCTAACAGGTTCATGAGGGGTCTAGCGATTTGTGAAAAATCTTTGATAAACTACTTATAGAACCCTGCATGACTTAGGAAGCTGCGGATCCCTTTTACGTTCACAGAGGGTGGTAGTTGCTTGATAACTTCAATTTTGGCTTTATCTACCTCGATCCCCCTCTCGGACACAAGGTGCCCAAGAACGATGCCTTCACAGACCATGAAGTGGCACTTTTCCCAGTTAAGTACCAGGTCCTTTTCTTGGCATCGCTGCAAGAATTTGTCTAGATTCTCCAGATAGTGGTCAAAGGTTTTGCCATAGATTGAAAATTCATCCATGAAAACCTCCATGATTTCTTCTATCATGTCCGAGAAAATAGACATCATGCACTGTTGAAATGACACGGGTGCATTACACAACCCGAACGACATTCTACGATAAGCGTATGTTCCATACGGGCATGTAAATGTCATCTTGGTCTGATCATTGGGGTGGATGGGAATCTGATGATATCCTAAATACCCATTGAGGAAACAGAAGAAAGAATGCTTCGCCAACCGTTCTAACATTCATCAATGAAAGGCAGTGGGAAGCGGTCTTTCTTTGTTGCCATGTTGAGCTTCCAGTAATCAATGCACATTCTCCACCTCATGACGATACGTTGTGGAATTAACTTGTTTTATTGTTTTCAATGACCGTCATGCCTCCTTTCTTTGGAACCACTTGGAAGGGACTAACCCAGTCGCTATGTGGTATGAGATAAATTATCCTGGCATGAAGAAGTTGGAGGACTTCCTTCTTCATGACTTCCTGCATCGCATTATTGAGCCTATGCTGAGGCTCTCGGGATGGTGTACTCGAAGGGTCAATCAGAATGCGATGGGTACAGAGATCTTGCAAAGAATACCCGAAGACTGACCTATGTTTTTCTAAGATGGCAATGAGTTTGAATGTCTCCTCATCAGAAAGCATATTGCTAATGATTATAGGAGTTTCTTTGTCACCATTTAGGAAAGCATAATGTAGGCCAGTGGGCAAGGGTTTTAGCTCAACCGGAGGTCGTGCCGACGCTTCCTCTTGGGGAAGATCTATGTTTTCTCCTAAGTCATCCTCTTCTTCTACGAAGAGTTTTGCATCCTTTTCTAAGGACATTTCAGGGGAATCAAAGGGTAAAACCAACATGACTTCCTTGGGCAGGTTAGGATAGGTTAAAATTGAGAATCTTCCCAAGTTGCACCTATGGTTTTCTTCTCTTTTTGTTGGAAGTTGAGGATCTCTTGTCGTAGGGCAGCGATTCGAGATATAGGGAAGAACGCAAGACAGAATCCGTTCCTTAGTTTTCCCCAATCGCCAGCTACCTTCCCTACATTGTGGGCGTACCATTGCTTCACCCTCTCATCAAGTAAGAAAGGAAACAACTTCCACTGAAGTGTTTCTTGTGACATGACTAAAATGGTCAAGCAAGCATAGAGCTGCTAAAACTCCCTTAGGTAATGATAGGGGTTTTCATAATCCAAACCCAAGAAGGCTTGTTCCCGAACCATGGCTATAAATCTAGGGCAGAGTTCATAACTTGAAGTTGTGATTGGCTTCGAGGATTGTGGTGGTTCAACGAACTCGCCCTTAGGAGTAGAAAGGTTTTGAATGGTAGGTTGCTCCATTGGAAAAGATTTAAAAGAAAAGAAAGGTAAAAACAAAGGATACACGGGCAAACTAGGTTCAGAGACTAAAACAACAGCCGAATCCATAGCAACAACACCAGAAATGCTTGTTGGTTCTTCTTAGCATAAGTAGAAAAGTCCACAAGCGCACGGAAGTACCGTTGTAGCACTTCGCCCGGTGGTATTCAGGGTATCGTATTTCCATGAGGAACGGAGGTGTAAGTAGTCTTTTGGCTAGTTTACCTAGGAGAACAAAAGGAAGGATAACATGGGTCGTGAGGTTCTTCTAAGGTCCAAAACCCTAAGTTGAGATACCTATGTCACTACAGACTTACTTTGGGCACCAGCGTACACTTGGTCTGCCAAGCAATACCGGCCTACGGCTCTATGTCGTATCTGAACGTGGGGGATTACAAAGGACAGATAGGGCTGTCACCACCTGCCACCTACCCCTTAATCGTGGGATACAAGGCAAACAAAGGTAACGTGTAGCTTAGACACTACATCTACGCTAACCGCTACTACTCTAGCGTTGGCCAGGAACTTCTGTCTTTATCAGGAGTCCTCTACTAGAGCACCCGCCATGAGGACGGATGACGAACCCGCAAGTAAGTAGTAATAAAGATAACTTTTCTTAAGGGATCAAAACCAAAAGATAAACACAAACTTCTTACTCCAAGTAGTAAGATGAATGTAGAGGTACAAGTGTAGAGGGGGCCGACAAGTCTGGCACTCCATCCGCCCAATGTATAAGGCTTGCCAAGTATAAGAAGTAGAGGGTACTGCTACTCCGCTATTCCTCTAACTCTTTCTGTCTCTCACTCCCTAACTAGTCTAGGTAGAAGCTAATGAGATGTGTGTAGCCCTTCTTCTCCAAATGTGTATGATGATGCCCTTGAATGTGAGGAGGGGCTCCTTTTATAGCTTGAAGATGGTCGGTTTACTTTAGGTATTTTAGGAAACACCGCATGCAACCGCCTCTTGGGGCATTAATTGCACCGCCTGAGCAAGGTGGGGCCAAGCGAAGCTAGGGCGATATGCCCGCACCATGGGCCGCCCCTCTCGCCACCACCTTGCTCTAGTGGGTTGTTGGCTGGGCTTGGATGGCTCCCACGCAAGTGTTCTAGCCCAAGTGTGGAGTTTGGATGGGCTTGCTTGTTGTTTTGCTTGAATGCGCCTTCTTGATTGCGTATTTTGGTGTATTTTCATGTATTGCCCTACAAAACATATACATACCAAAACTCGTGAAAAATGTGAGTTGTAAACCCTAATTCTAAGTTTTGGTATTCATATTTGTTTTATTTTCTTTAAATGTTGGCAGTAGAAATATGAGTTAAGCACTGCCAATAACATTTGAGCTCGGGCCTTGGCTCCTGCTTGGCTTGTGACACTAGCCAAAGCCCGGGTGCAAGAAGACAAGCCCCAAGCCATCGAGGCTCGAGGGGCTCCCAGATGCCACGCTTCGGGCGTGGCCTTGTCGGCCACTTTCGCGATAGGGTCATGCACGGGGTGTGACACAAGATGACAAGCTTCCCATGGCCTCCAGGGGCTAAATAGAAAACGGGCCCACGCGTCCACCCCTGGAGTCAACCTCCTTCGCCACCATAAAGACTCCAGAAGGTCCACCTAGGGGAGGTCAGTCCAAGCCGACATAGCCTGACACACATAGTGTTCGAACAGAGCAGCCGAACGATGCCCAAGGCTTCTTTGGGTCCACAACACCGCCACGGTACATAGAGCACTGCTGCAAGACCCTCCTAGACTCCGGTGCATGTAGACCATAGACTCATCTCCCCAAACCGCCATGTACCCGACCTATCTCGTTATATAAGGGATAAGGTCAGACCTAAGGGGAGGAAAAAGGGAATCGAAGATAGATCATTCCATTCCATCCGCTCCTGCTCAGCACCGAGAGCAGGGGCAACCTAGAGAAAGGGGCACCAAGAGCTCCTCCACCGCATCCCATCGTCTTCCTCCTCTCTGACGAGGGGAAGACTCCACTGGCAGCAAGGCGGCCCTAGGATTAGCACCGAGCTAACCCTCTACCAAACCTTTCTTTACACTCTATTGTAACCCCCCAATTTTGGGTGCTTTTGAGTATAAGGATCATTAGCTGCTAGATGTAAGGCATCAATTGTCCCGAACTAGGATAAACCATTGCATCATCTCTGTGATTCTTGTGTTCTTGATTCCACCCGAGCCACCGAAGACCTGTACTCTGACATTGACTCAAACAACTATGCTTGCCGTGGTTCCGACCTCGCGATAGTGGGTTTTGCCTATAGGTTTCTTTCTAGTTCTCTTTCTAATCTGTATAGTACGGTAAACATGCATAAAGAAATTCATCTGATCAAGTATTGTGTCGATCTAATGCCTAAAGGAGGAGCCACATAGCTATTCAAATTTTACTACACATGCAAGAAAGTCCAAGCATAATAAATCTGATCGGGCCAGACACATCTCACGTTATACAGGGAAACCTATTTTGTACGAGTACTTTCGTTAAAACCCTAAAGGAAACAAATAAAATTAAAATAAAACAACAGAAAATCAAAAGCTACAGAATACACTATATTTGAGGACAAATTTCAATTGCCAAAATACACTATATTTTAGGACAGATGGAGTAATTCACTCTCATAAGGAGTGAATTACTAGTTTCTCATTCCAAGTTCCCATGTGACCAACTCAAATTTGCGGTGAAGCCTATAGTCTTTGCTGCAATACATAGCCCTTCCTTTCCATCCGTCCGCATCGCCACAACTGCCACGTGCGCACGAAAGATCGTTGCGCACCAGTTGTGGCAGAACCTCCTAAATTATAGGGCCCACATGCACCTATCACTGTCCAATGACCTTTGACGACTATGCATATGTTCTTGATAACTTAAGAAGCCTGTCGGGTGTCCTCGAAGAACCCCGAATCATCCACGATTTTTCCGAGCAGGATCCATTACAGAGTCATTACAGTATTACATCAGTTTATTCATTAATTTACATCAGAGTGAAATAGCGGAAGTCTTACAATAACTTAGTTTACAAAACAGGTGTTTCAAACCTTACAAACTAAGTATGATTATTATTACAAACCATAGTAGTGGAGTAGCTTAGTAACATAAAACAAAACACACAATAAAGTGCCCTGCCCAAGGGCCACACATTTACTTGTCATCATCGATTTGAAAAACAGTCATGCAGCACGGTCCAAAGCAGACCTCCTCATGAGGCTCACCTGCAACAAGGGTCAATGAACCATGAGTACAAAAGTACTCAACAAGACTTAACCGAAGAAAAATAGAAAAGACTTAGGAATGCAGGCTCAGGGATTCAAGGTAAGGCTTTAGCAATAAACAAAGTTCTTTTACGTAAAAGCTCTCTAACAAGATTCTTTCTTTCAACATTTAAACCTTCATCAAGATCATATATGAATCTACCATGATCCGTATTGAGACCATGAATTTCATATCAAACTCTTTCTCAAATCTTACTCAAGTTTCATTTATTAACTACGATGATGAATAGTGAGTTGAGTCTCCATAACCGAGGAGCAACGACGATTCGAACCGATTAAAACCCAGCTAGGGATTCCCAACCACACGACATATGTAGGTCCCAGACCTACATATACCAACCTACCCTCAGGTCCTCTAAAACAAGAACGGGTCTGCACCACCCAAGAGCACAGTACTCCACCAATCCAGCCCATTGCCATGTGGGTACACGCTACTCCCGCCATCTCTCCACTCCCAGTGCGCGAGTAGCCATTCTCATAATAGAATAGCCGAGTTAAGGCTTACTGGAGTATGTGGTTAGTACTACAAAGTCTCACCTCATGCAATTCAACAACAGACGGTTCTTAATCGACGCAGGCGGAAAGAACCCGCTCACAAGACATCCATGTCTTGTGGCTCTCATACACCGAGTCTGCCCGGTCTAGATTTATTACTCCACATGCTCATATCTCAGGATAACATAAATAACCAGTCGTATCCAAAAACCCTTTTATATCTCATAGGTGACAGGTAATCACCTAACTTGTATCTGTCTAAGCATGGCTAAGCATAACTAGGCATTCTTGAATTAAAACTGGTAACAAGGTTGATATGGAAAAACTAGGTTGGTAATGCACCAATTAGGTTTTCACTCAACTCCTAATCACTTAATGCAGTACTTGAAAGCAAAAGCGATATAACTTTATAAAACACAAGGTAGGTTTAAATGCATCTGGGGCTTGCCTTGATTGACGGAAAAGTCAGGTTCCGTAGATGTTCCACAGATATCAAACCCAACCTCAACAGACGGATTAACTTCCTCAACAACTTGATTGACTACCACGTTCTCGCTTTTGTTCACTACATGAGGTAACAATGCCATGTTTAATATGATGCGAGATATAAAACATGATGCTTGACAATGGATGCAAAAATTAATAACTTGAATACAACTTTCCTTCGCGGTACAGTTGCAAACCAACAACTAACTAAACCTTTTCATAAACTCAAACACTTAGTTTCAGTACCAAGAATTATTTTATACTAATGACCCAAGGTCATCACTCAACCCAAAATTCAAACAAAACCTAAGTCATTAAGGTTCACTATTTGTTTTTATGAATTAATTATTTAATTCAAAATTATGAAATAAATCAACTTCTTCCAAATGAGCTCAAAATTTTTGTGAAGGCTCATCACATGATAACTAAGTGGCAAAACAATTTTCATAATTTTTGGACAATTATTTAAGCCTAGAAAAATCATGGAAACCCATTTATTAATTAATTTGAGCAATTTTTATCACATTCAAAATGTACTGAAAAATAACATTTAATATTTTTCCTAAATAGTTTACATCCCAGAGAGGTCACACAAAAATTTTTATAATTTTTGGAGTTCTATTTAATTCTACACAAAATAAACAAAACACAGCACTATTTAAACAATACTGAAAAATAGAAAATTCATTTTCAAACTAACTGTCACTGACAGAGTGTCCCCACATGTCGTCACAGTACTCCCGTGCTGACCACGGCGGCGTAGCCCTCAGACCGGCACTTTCTCGCTGGTGGCGAGGTCTCCGGCGACGGTGAAGGTACCAGCGTGATCCCTACGACAAGGCGCACCTATTGGTGGCACTAATTGCACCAATCGCTGCTTAAACCGAGCTCGACGCCGGCCATGGCGGCTCGGCCGAGCTGTGCACGACGGCGCCGTGGCATTCAAGATGCTAGAGCTCGCTAGAGCTTCCTACAACTACTCGAATAGCATCAGCGGCTCACCTAGTTCGTGCTAGAGCG
This sequence comes from Miscanthus lutarioriparius, assembly GCA_904845875.1. Taxonomy (NCBI): domain Eukaryota; kingdom Viridiplantae; phylum Streptophyta; class Magnoliopsida; order Poales; family Poaceae; genus Miscanthus; species Miscanthus lutarioriparius. The sequence goes on from CAJGYO010000001.1 coordinate 99,014,341, forward strand.
TTCGGTTGACGGTGAGCAGCAAAGGTCGCATCTGGCGGCGTTGATGGCGACGGCGGCAACGGCAAGCACGACTTCTAGTGACTAGAGTGGACGAATGGATCAAACAACAAGGCATAGAGCATCACGGCAACATGGAGAAGCTGAAGGTATGCTTAGCAAGGGCAGGGGCGGACCGTAGAGCGCTGACCACGGTGAAGCGATGTCGTCGGTGATGCGGCCGGCCGCGAGGAAGAAAGGCAACGCACAGTGTTTCCTGGCGGAGTCAGGCTTCAAGGACTAGTTGGTTGGTTTCGCAAGGAGTAGGCGGAGCTGTGATAGGCTTTGCTGCGACTTGGAAGGCGCTATGACGACGGCATGAGCTCGACGGAGCAACGGCGGCTCGACGGGAAAAACAGAGGAAGAAAGCGGAGGAGAACGGCGACAACGTCTCGGCTTTATAGCGCGGCCAAGGACACGGAGACGATGCGCAACAGCTTCTCCATGCCAGCGTGAAGCCGGAGGTGGCCACGGGCGCGACTGGAACGCGGTGCAAGATCACCGACGGTGAGGTGTCGCCCGCGGGTACTGTTCAAGGTAATTACCGAATTGCCACTCGCTTAAATTCACAAATTACTCCCAAATTTGTATGGTAACTCAAAAATCTCCAAAAACAAAAGTTGTTCCAAATTCAAAGTTCTACAACTTTGCTTTAATAACCATACTCAAATTCGGTCTATATTTTAAAATACAAGTTTAAATTCAAAAAGGTACACTTAAAGAATTTACCCCTTTTCAAATTACTTCAAATTTTATATAACAACTTTGAAAACTCTAAAAAACAACTTTGTATACATTGACAAGCTCTACACTTTTCCTTTTAGGCTCAACACTAAAATGTGCTTAGATTTTGAATTAGGTTTTCCAGGGTAGTATTAAATGCTGAAAATTAGGGTTTTAGAAATCCAATTCAATACAAAGGTTTTGAAATTGATTCATTCCATACAAGTCAACACATATAACATAAAAGTAAACTTGTTTTAGTGAATGCATATCAAAGTTTTCACTAACACCAAAAATGATGTGCAATGCATATGATGACATGGCATATTTTAGGGTTTAAAACACTAGAGGTGTTACAATCTTTCCCCCTAAAAGAAATCTCGTCTCGAGATTTAAAGTCCCAGGGTAAGTAATGGAAAAGGAAATGTGTCAAACACATTAACTTTCAAGTTGTTCATAAAACAACAAGAGTTGACTTGAAATTGTAAACGAGACCAAAAGTTAGTTGTAAGGGACAAAGGATTTAGTAACTTCAATGGAATGATGGAACATGAATTCCAAATGAGAATTCCAAGATGAGTGAATCACATTAATTGCAAAGCTATAGTGGATCATGACCGCAGACCTCGATACCAGCGAGCGCTCAGCAGTATTTCCTTATGGCTGCAGTCCATAGGGGACCCCAGGTTTCGACACGTCACCGTAAATCATGGATCATGGCACCACCATAGGGCACAACTAAAGTAACTCACAAGTAACATTTGTCAAGCTAGCAAGTTCAAGAAACTAGCATGTGTTGCATTTAGGAGAAACCAAGACATGACACATGCATAGCTTTGAGAAGTCAAGGATTAGTCCCAAGTTTCAACATTTAGTAGACGCGAAAAATTAAAGTGCATCAAAAGTTCCAAATGATGTAGAACTTATGAGCAAAAATAAGCAAAGAGTGGTTTACTGGCAAAGCCTGGTGCATGACCAGATTCATTGGGACAAAAATAGCTATATCAAGTAATAGCCATTCTCTAAATGGAAGGAGAAAGTTTTAAACATCATTATATTTCAACTTTATATGAATAATTATAACTAGACTATATGCAGTGTTTCATTAATGACATGATGCATGAATCGTCCTTACGAAACTTAAACATCAAAGCTACAAGGTCCATAACCAATAGTTCTTATGATTTAGGGCATAATAAGATTACTACTCCACCACAAACAGCCTTTTTAATCAAATAAGGAGTGGCGAGAATGAATTAAGATAAGTCAGAAGCAATTTGGACCAAATTAACAGTTTAAATTTATTTGCCCAAAACATTTTGAAGTTTTTGTAATACAATACAACAAAAACTTTGTAATGATCACTCTGATACCATTCTGTGGTAGAACCTCCTAAATTATAGGGCCCACATGCACCTGTCACTGTCCAATGACCTTTGATGACTATGCATATGTTCCCGGTAACTTAAGAAGTCTGTCGGGTGTCCTCGGAGAACCCCGAATCATCCACGATTTTTCCAAGCAGGATCCATTACAGAGTCATTGCAGTATTACAACAGTTTATTCATTAATTTACATCAGAGTGAAATAGCGGAAGTCTTACAATAACTTAGTTTATAAAATAGGTGTTTCAAACCTTACAAACTAAGTATGATTATTTTTACAAACCATAGTAGTGGAGTAGCTTAGTAACATAAAACAAAACACACAATAAAGTGCCCTGCCCAAGGGCCACACATTTACTTGTCATCATCGATTTGAAAAACAGTCATGCAGCACGGTCCAAAGCAGACCTCCTCATTAGGCTCACCTACAACAAGGGTCAACGAACCCTGAGTACAAAAGTACTCAACAAGACTTAACCGAAGAAAAATAGAAAAGACTTAGGAATGCAGGCTCAGGGATTCAAGGTAAGGCTTTAGCAATAAACAAAGTTCTTTTACGTAAAAGCTCTCTAACAAGATTCTTTCTTTCAACATTTAAACCTTCATCAAGATCATATATGAATCTGCCATGATCCGTATTGAGACTATGAATTTCATATCAAACTATTTCTCAAATCTTACTCAAGTTTCATTTATTAACTACGATGATGAATAGTGAGTTGAGTCTCCATAATCGAGGAGCAACGACGATTCGAACCGATTAAAACCCAGCTGGGGATTCCCAACCACACGACATATGTAGATCCCTGACCTACATATACCAACCTACCCTCAGTTCCTCTAAAACAAGAACGGGTCTGCACCACCCGAGAGCACAGTACTCCACCAATCCAGCCCATTGCCATGTGGGTACATGCTACTCCGCCATCTCTCCACTCCCAGTGCGCGAGTAGCCATTCTCGTAATAGAATAGCCAAGTTAAGGCTTACTGGAGTATGCGGTTAGTACTACAAAGTCTCACCTCATGCAATTCAACAACGGACAGTTCTTAATCGACGCAGGCGGAAAGAACCCGCTCACAAGACATCCATGTCTTGTGGCTCTCATACACCGAGTCCGCCCGGTCTAGATTTATTACTCCACATGCTCATATCTCAGGATAACATAAATAACCAGTCGTATCCAAAAACCCTTTTATATCTCATAGGTGACAGGTAATCACCTGACTTGTATCTGTCTAAGCATGGCTAAGCATAACTAGGCATTCTTGAATTAAAACTGGTAACAAGGTTGATATGGAAAAACAAGGTTGGTAATGCACCAATTAGGTTTTCACTCAACTCCTAATCACTTAATGCAGTACTTGAAAGCAAAAGCGATATAACTTTTTAAAACATAATGTAGGTTTAAATGCATCTGGGGCTTGCCTTGATTGACGGAAAAGTCAGGTTCCGGAGATGTTCCACAGATATCAAACCCAACCTCAACAGACGGATTAACTTCCTCAACAACTTGATTGACTACCACGTTCTCGCTTTTGTTCACTACATGAGGTAACAATGCCATGTTTAATATGATGCGAGATATAAAACATGATGCTTGACAATGGATGCAAAAATTAATAACTTGAATACAACTTTTCTTCGCGGTACAGTTGCAAACCAACAACTAACTAAACCTTTTCATAAACTCAAAAACTTAGTCTCAGTACCAAGAATTATTTTATACTAATGACCCAAGGTCATCACTCAACCCAAAATTCAAACAAAACCTAAGTCATTAAGGTTTACTATTGTTTTTATGAATTAATTATTTAATTCAAAATTATGAAATAAATCAACTTCTTCCAAATGAGCTCAAAATTTTTGTGAAGGCTCATCACATGATAACTAAGTGGTAAAACAATTTTCATAATTTTTGGTTAATTATTTGAGCCTAGAAAAATCATGGAAACCCATTTATTAATTAATTTGAGCAATTTTTATCACATTCAAAATATACTGAAAAATAACATTTAATATTTTTCCTAAATAGTTTACATTCCATAGACGTTACACAAAAAATTTCATAATTTTTGGAGTTCTATTTAATTCTACACAAAATAAACAAACACAGAGCACTATTTAAACAATACTGAAAAATAGAAAATTCATTTTCAAACTAACTGTCACTGACAGAGTGACCCCACATGTCGGCACAGTATTCCCGCGCTAACCACGGCAGCGTAGCCCTCTGACCGGTGCGTTCTCGCCGGCGGCGAGGTCTCCGGCGACGGCGAAGGTACCAGCGTTATCCCTAAGACAAGGCACACCTATTGGTGGCACTAATTGCACCAATTGTTGCTTAAATCGAGCTCGACGACGGCCATGGCGGCTCGGCTGAGCTGTGCACGGCGGCGCCATGGCATTCAAGCTGCTAGAGCTCGCTAGAGCTTCCTACAACTACTCGAATAGCATCAGCGCCTCACCTAGTTTGTGCTAGAGCGTTCGGTTGACGGTGAGCAGCAAAGGTCGCATCTGGCGACGTTGATGGCGACGGCGGCAACGACAAGCATGACTTTCGGTGACTACAGTGGACGAACGGATCAAACAACAAGGCATAGAGCATCACGGTAACATGGAGAAGCTGAAGGTATGCTTAGCAATGGCAGGGACGGACCATAGAGCGCTGACCACGGTGAAGCGAGGTCGTCGGTGATGCGGCCGGCCGCGAGGAAGAAAGGCAACGCACAGCGTTTCCTGGCGGAGTCAGGCTTCAAGGACTGGTTGGCTGGTTTCGCAAGGAGTAGGCAGAGCTATGATAGGCTTTGCTGCGATTGGGAAGGCGCTATGGCGATGGCACGAGCTCGACAGAGCAACGACGGCTCGACGGGAAAAACAGAGGAAGAAAGCGGAGGAGAACGGCGACAGCGTCTCAGCTTTATAGCGCGGCCAAGGACACGGAGACGATGCGCAGCAGCTTCTCCATGCCAGCGCGAAGCCAGAGGTGGCCACGGGCGCGACTGGAACGCGGTGGAAGATCACCGACGGTGAGGTGTCGCCCGTGGGTACTGTTCAAGGTAATTACCGAATTGCCACTCGCTTAAATTCACAAATTACTCCCAAATTTATATGGTAACTCAAAAATCTCCAAAAACAAAAGTTGTTCCAAATTCAAAGTTCTACAACTTTGCGTTAATAACCATACTCAAATTCGGTCTACATTTTAAAATACTAGTTTAAATTCAAAAAGGTACACTTAAAGAATTTACCCCTTTTCAAATTACTTCAAATTTTATATAACAACTTTGAAAACTCTAAAAACCAACTTTGTATACATTGACAAGCTCTACACTTTTCCTTTTAGGCTCAACCCCAAAATGTGCTTAGATTTTGAATTAGGTTTTCCACGGTAGTATTAAATGCTGGAAATTAGGGTTTTAGAAATCCAATTCAATACAAAGGTTTTGAAATTGATTCATTCCATACAAGTCAACACATATAACATAAAAGTAAACTTGTTTTAGTGAATGCATATCAAAGTTTTCACTAACACCAAAAATGATGTGCAATGCATATGATGACATGGCATATTTTAGGGTTTAAAACACTAGAGGTGTTACAATCTTTCCCCCTAAAAGAAATCTCGTCTCGAGATTTAAAGTCCCAGGGTAAGTAATGGAAAAGGAAATGTGTCAAACACATTAACTTTCAAGTTGTTCATAAAACAACAAGAGTTGACTTGAAATTGTAAACGAGACCAAAAGTTAGTTGTAAGGGACAAAGGATTTAGTAACTTCAATGGAATGATGGAACATGAATTCCAAATGAGAATTCCAAGATGAGTGAATCACATTAATTGCAAAGCTATAGTGGATCATGACCGCAGACCTCGATACCAGCGAGTGCTCAGCAGTATTTCCTTATGGCTGCAGTCCATAGGGGACCCCAGGTTTCGACACGTCACCGTAAATCATGGATCATGGCACCACCATAGGGCACAACTAAAGTAACTCACAAGTAACATTTGTCAAGCTAGCAAGTTCAAGAAACTAGCATGTGTTGCATTTAGGAGAAACCAAGACATGACACATGCATAGCTTTGAGAAGTCAAGGATTAGTCCCAAGTTTCAACATTTAGTAGACGCGAAAAATTAAAGTGCATCAAAAGTTCCAAATGATGTAGAACTTATGAGCAAAAATAAGCAAAGAGTGGTTTACTGGCAAAGCCTGGTGCATGACCAGATTCATTGGGACAAAAATAGCTATATCAAGTAATAGCCATTCTCTAAATGGAAGGAGAAAGTTTTAAACATCATTATATTTCAACTTTATATGAATAATTATAACTAGACTATATGCAGTGTTTCATTAATGACATGATGCATGAATCGTCCTTACGAAACTTAAACATCAAAGCTACAAGGTCCATAACCAATAGTTCTTATGATTTAGGGCATAATAAGATTACTACTCCACCACAAACAGCCTTTTTAATCAAATAAGGAGTGGCGAGAATGAATTAAGATAAGTCAGAAGCAATTTGGACCAAATTAACAGTTTAAATTTATTTGCCCAAAACATTTTGAAGTTTTTGTAATACAATACAACAAAAACTTTGTAATGATCACTCTGATACCATTCTGTGGTAGAACCTCCTAAATTATAGGGCCCACATGCACCTGTCACTGTCCAATGACCTTTGATGACTATGCATATGTTCCCGGTAACTTAAGAAGTCTGTCGGGTGTCCTCGGAGAACCCCGAATCATCCACGATTTTTCCAAGCAGGATCCATTACAGAGTCATTGCAGTATTACAACAGTTTATTCATTAATTTACATCAGAGTGAAATAGCGGAAGTCTTACAATAACTTAGTTTATAAAATAGGTGTTTCAAACCTTACAAACTAAGTATGATTATTTTTACAAACCATAGTAGTGGAGTAGCTTAGTAACATAAAACAAAACACACAATAAAGTGCCCTGCCCAAGGGCCACACATTTACTTGTCATCATCGATTTGAAAAACAGTCATGCAGCACGGTCCAAAGCAGACCTCCTCATTAGGCTCACCTACAACAAGGGTCAACGAACCCTGAGTACAAAAGTACTCAACAAGACTTAACCGAAGAAAAATAGAAAAGACTTAGGAATGCAGGCTCAGGGATTCAAGGTAAGGCTTTAGCAATAAACAAAGTTCTTTTACGTAAAAGCTCTCTAACAAGATTCTTTCTTTCAACATTTAAACCTTCATCAAGATCATATATGAATCTGCCATGATCCGTATTGAGACTATGAATTTCATATCAAACTATTTCTCAAATCTTACTCAAGTTTCATTTATTAACTACGATGATGAATAGTGAGTTGAGTCTCCATAATCGAGGAGCAACGACGATTCGAACCGATTAAAACCCAGCTGGGGATTCCCAACCACACGACATATGTAGATCCCTGACCTACATATACCAACCTACCCTCAGTTCCTCTAAAACAAGAACGGGTCTGCACCACCCGAGAGCACAGTACTCCACCAATCCAGCCCATTGCCATGTGGGTACATGCTACTCCCGCCATCTCTCCACTCCCAGTGCGCGAGTAGCCATTCTCGTAATAGAATAGCCAAGTTAAGGCTTACTGGAGTATGCGGTTAGTACTACAAAGTCTCACCTCATGCAATTCAACAACGGACAGTTCTTAATCGACGCAGGCGGAAAGAACCCGCTCACAAGACATCCATGTCTTGTGGCTCTCATACACCGAGTCCGCCCGGTCTAGATTTATTACTCCACATGCTCATATCTCAGGATAACATAAATAACCAGTCGTATCCAAAAACCCTTTTATATCTCATAGGTGATAGGTAATCACCTGACTTGTATCTGTCTAAGCATGGCTAAGCATAACTAGGCATTCTTGAATTAAAACTGGTAACAAGGTTGATATGGAAAAACAAGGTTGGTAATGCACCAATTAGGTTTTCACTCAACTCCTAATCACTTAATGCAGTACTTGAAAGCAAAAGCGATATAACTTTTTAAAACATAATGTAGGTTTAAATGCATCTGGGGCTTGCCTTGATTGACGGAAAAGTCAGGTTCCGGAGATGTTCCACAGATATCAAACCCAACCTCAACAGACGGATTAACTTCCTCAACAACTTGATTGACTACCACGTTCTCGCTTTTGTTCACTACATGAGGTAACAATGCCATGTTTAATATGATGCGAGATATAAAACATGATGCTTGACAATGGATGCAAAAATTAATAACTTGAATACAACTTTTCTTCGCGGTACAGTTGCAAACCAACAACTAACTAAACCTTTTCATAAACTCAAAAACTTAGTCTCAGTACCAAGAATTATTTTATACTAATGACCCAAGGTCATCACTCAACCCAAAATTCAAACAAAACCTAAGTCATTAAGGTTTACTATTGTTTTTATGAATTAATTATTTAATTCAAAATTATGAAATAAATCAACTTCTTCCAAATGAGCTCAAAATTTTTGTGAAGGCTCATCACATGATAACTAAGTGGTAAAACAATTTTCATAATTTTTGGATAATTATTTGAGCCTAGAAAAATCATGGAAACCCATTTATTAATTAATTTGAGCAATTTTTATCACATTCAAAATATACTGAAAAATAACATTTAATATTTTTCCTAAATAGTTTACATTCCATAGACGTTACACAAAAAATTTCATAATTTTTGGAGTTCTATTTAATTCTACACAAAATAAACAAACACAGAGCACTATTTAAACAATACTGAAAAATAGAAAATTCATTTTCAAACTAACTGTCACTGACAGAGTGACCCCACATGTCGGCACAGTATTCCCGCGCTAACCACGGCAGCGTAGCCCTCTGACCGGTGCGTTCTCGCCGGCGGCGAGGTCTCCGGCGACGGCGAAGGTACCAGCGTTATCCCTAAGACAAGGCACACCTATTGGTGGCACTAATTGCACCAATTGTTGCTTAAATCGAGCTCGACGACGGCCATGGCGGCTCGGCTGAGCTGTGCACGGCGGCGCCATGGCATTCAAGCTGCTAGAGCTCGCTAGAGCTTCCTACAACTACTCGAATAGCATCAGCGCCTCACCTAGTTTGTGCTAGAGCGTTCGGTTGACGGTGAGCAGCAAAGGTCGCATCTGGCGACGTTGATGGCGACGGCGGCAACGACAAGCATGACTTTCGGTGACTACAGTGGACGAACGGATCAAACAACAAGGCATAGAGCATCACGGTAACATGGAGAAGCTGAAGGTATGCTTAGCAATGGCAGGGACGGACCATAGAGCGCTGACCACGGTGAAGCGAGGTCGTCGGTGATGCGGCCGGCCGCGAGGAAGAAAGGCAACGCACAGCGTTTCCTGGCGGAGTCAGGCTTCAAGGACTGGTTGGCTGGTTTCGCAAGGAGTAGGCAGAGCTATGATAGGCTTTGCTGCGATTGGGAAGGCGCTATGGCGATGGCACGAGCTCGACAGAGCAACGACGGCTCGACGGGAAAAACAGAGGAAGAAAGCGGAGGAGAACGGCGACAGCGTCTCAGCTTTATAGCGCGGCCAAGGACACGGAGACGATGCGCAGCAGCTTCTCCATGCCAGCGCGAAGCCAGAGGTGGCCACGGGCGCGACTGGAACGCGGTGGAAGATCACCGACGGTGAGGTGTCGCCCGTGGGTACTGTTCAAGGTAATTACCGAATTGCCACTCGCTTAAATTCACAAATTACTCCCAAATTTATATGGTAACTCAAAAATCTCCAAAAACAAAAGTTGTTCCAAATTCAAAGTTCTACAACTTTGCGTTAATAACCATACTCAAATTCGGTCTACATTTTAAAATACTAGTTTAAATTCAAAAAGGTACACTTAAAGAATTTACCCCTTTTCAAATTACTTCAAATTTTATATAACAACTTTGAAAACTCTAAAAACCAACTTTGTATACATTGACAAGCTCTACACTTTTCCTTTTAGGCTCAACCCCAAAATGTGCTTAGATTTTGAATTAGGTTTTCCACGGTAGTATTAAATGCTGGAAATTAGGGTTTTAGAAATCCAATTCAATACAAAGGTTTTGAAATTGATTCATTCCATACAAGTCAACACATATAACATAAAAGTAAACTTGTTTTAGTGAATGTATATCAAAGTTTTCACTAACACCAAAAATGATGTGCAATGCATATGATGACATGGCATATTTTAGGGTTTAAAACACCAGAGGTGTTACACCTGTGCCAGTGGCGGCAGCGACAACTTGCCCCACCTTGTTTCATGGATCACCTCAGCGGTCGCCTCATGGCAGCACAGCACACACCCCTTGTTGTGTAGCCACCTTCTTGTTGGTCTACCGCTGCCGCTGCCCACGATTCTTCCTCGCCCTTGACCTGTCTCATGTACTGCCTCATAGTGTCATCGTCGTGGGCATCGTCATTGTGCCTATAGAGCAATATGGCGACCAGATAGAACGCTAGATTGTGCCCGCCATTGGTTTTCCTCGAATACGATTGGTATCCCGGTGAGGAAGCAAACCTCCAGGTTGTCGAGTTGGGTCAGGCTACAAGGAGGGCGTAGTAGTTGCCAAGATCGTCCCACCCCAGCCCACATCTGCACTAGTCTAGTGCCATGCATCGACCTACGGTGGGGTTACCGCAGATGCAGCACATGGACGAGCAGGTCACCCATAGGCTACGGAGGTTGTCCATGGGCCACTCCACGGTTGCAGCGAAGTGGCCTGCGATCTCAATGGCTAGCTCGTTAGGGAGTGCTAGCAACAGCGACGTGGGGTGCCGCCTTGCCGCCATGATTGCCATCATCGACGTCGCGCGATGCGGAGCGCGAGGAGGCCAACTGAGGGCTCGTGCGGTGGTATGGATGGAGCTACGGCGTGTGCATGGATGGAGCTATGGAATATGGATGGCGGCAAGACAGAGGGCTAGAGAGGCAGAGCGGCACAATCGACTTATGTTGATCGAGGAGGAGGCGGGGGAGGCAGTCGAGCGGGGGTTACAATATGAGTTCTTAAATACCCTCTGCGAACTGGCGTGGGAACTCACAACGAAGACACAATTTAGATTACCGAGTGGGCGGGCGACCAGGCAAACGAGACGGTTTAGATTACCAGGAAATGCAGAGTTTTCTGGTTCTCTTTCTGATCTGCACGTTTCTTTTTGTTCACATTTTTTACTGCACATGTAAGAAAGTTCGCCCGCTGTACATTTCATCTTGCAGGACAGTATATAGTGTCATCTATACATTTGAAAGTCATAGCAAATTGAGTGCATTTGTTCATAGCCGACAAAAGTACTTCTGGACCCACGTCATACATTAAAAAATGTTAATTTTTTATGTGAGTAGAACTTGCCTAATTGATTGTGCTACAAACAGCAGCTGCATCGGCTGTGGCTTCATGCATAAAGTAATAGTAAGGTAGGAGTGCGTCTTTATTAGTAGTTGGATTCTTGAAGCATGGTGTCATCCCCCTCCCATGCGCACTTCACAGAAGGCTCGCCCTTCACCATGGTGGTGGCTAAGAGTGAAGTCAGTTTGGGGAAGGCAACCGTACATTCCTGGCAATTTTAGATCTGTAGTGGGAATGGGAGGGCTCAGAGAAGGAAGGAAAACAAGCAGAGTTGCGGAAGAGATCGCGATGGTTAATACATCACTACTACAGAGGAGTCATTGGTGTTTTATTGGGAACAAAGAGGAGCCATTGGTGTTGAAATGTTACTGCACACGCAAGAAAGTCCGACCTCTGTAGGTTTGAACATGTCTGACACACTACACAGACCTTAGCTTACATTACAAACAAGTTAAAGTTGCTGCAAAATAATGACAACATCCATCTAAGAGGAAATTAACATGTCCATAGACAATCAAACAACATGTCATGATAGAGAGATATATCAAATGTAGCTTTATTTACTACTTTGCTAATGACTCCAACTTCGAGAACAAGGGAACATAGTAAGTCCTGCCGATGAAGTCTGGCATGACGTCACGTCTACCATATGGAATGTAATGTGTAGGGATGGCATGAACTTTTTCTGCTGTCCATGTTATATGCGATGGCATTTTCCTCCCCTACCCCAACAAACAAAATCAAATTCCATTCTAGGTGAACTATAACAGCGTAGACGTAGTAGCTCGACTCAAGATCCAAGTAACCAAATTGAACCTTAGTCTTTGCAAACACCTTACATATGCTGACAGTATGCTTCAATATCCATTTATTAGTACCATAGTCTTCAAGGATCTAGATTGAAAGCTTGGACATATTGCAAACACTAACAATACAATCACACAAGTGACCCTGAGCTTGATGAATGTAGTGTCTAAAACCATGCGCCCTGTTAGGAATTTTTCTCCATGTCTTTCCCTCCATATCCACAGCAAGTATATGATGGCCACCCCTCATGTATCCCATAAAGTGCAGACAACCGTTAAGAAACACAGTTTTTTATTTTTCAAATGCCACCTGAGCCACCTCGCCCCATTTAGATTCCTTAAAGATCCATGCTGTAGTTTTAGATGAGTACATGTCCAAACCCAGGCACTCACCATCATCATCCTCCAAATATTCAATCACATAGAAGTATGGGGAGGTTGTCGGATCGAACCCCAATCGAGCCTCACCAACAGAATAGATGCTAGGCGGTAGTACCTTGAACTTCTAGGTTGCCAGATTGCAGATGACATAGCGGTATCCATCAGCCCCAAGGCACTAGCATAGGATGAGGACATTGCAACAATCTGAAATAGCTACATTGTTGAAGTTGAAGGGCAAGAAGGACAAGGAGGGGTGTTCACTGGTAATACTAGTGTTATGTCGATGGTCGTTCTCATTGTGGTGGAAGAAGCCAGGCACAGTCTGGAGCATCAATTTATTTTTGTCTGAGATGAGGTGTTTCTAGGAGCGAGAGACACATTTGCAGCAGAGCAAGGAGTGGACGGGGAGGCGGCGGTGAGGCTGGCCGGTGCGTTCCTCTTGTTGGGGGCCTCCTCCATTTCGTCAGTATGCAGTAGGATGAGAGCTTCCTCGGTAATGAGATCACTGAAGAGGAAAATAATCCAACAAATATCCATCAGTGAACTGCACAACTCATACCAAAGTGCAACTTTAACAACCATTAACAATTTTCATCGTAAGACCTCATATAAATTTAGAGTAGCACCACATAGATAAACATAACTCAAACTAGAGTAGCAGTTAATGGAGGTATAACCATTACAGTTTCAGCTAAATCAAGTCTAACCGTCCACTTTCAATCAGTACACGATCTTAGAGCTTCTTCCATAGGAGATAGATAAAGATTAAGAGGACTACAATTACAATAGTTTTGAAGGAGAAAGAAGGTGGAGTAGCTATTGGGTTTTGAAGACAGAAGTCATCATCATGAGCTAAGGGTGGATCTGAGTTGGTTCTTGACTTGAAGGTAGCAATTGCATCTGAAGGACACGTGGACGCCTAAGAGGGAGGTCTCCTTTCTCACCGAGCAGGCCTACCATATGAAATACCTAGTGTATGCATGACAAAGGATATAAGCATGCAAATGTAATCCTAGGCATGAAGAGTAACTAGATGCTTAAAGATACCAATTGTAGGAAAATCTAATTGCAAGATGTACCAATTAAAAAGTAATAACATCTAGTTACCTAACATGGGAAGGGGAATTTGGGTCCATAGTATTCACTAACCCACTTGGCAATGTTTTTGTCCATCATGATGCACCCCATGAAATGCACCCATACTTTGCCAAGTCTCCAAATTCCCCGTGTACCGATGGACTTTTTACTTCCCTTTCGGGATCCAAACCTTCTTGGTGCTCTTCATGTTGGAAATGATTTCCTTTGGCACCCAAAAGCGTTTGACCCCATTGTTTGCTTGCTTGTTCACCTTGATGGCCACCACCTTGTCTTTTTTCTTCTTCTTCAAGAGATAAGGTGTGGAGGCCTTCTTGTCCACCTTGTTGGTGTAGGTGTTGGAGAGCTTGCTTGTTTGCTTTTTTTCCTTCATCTTTGCTCCTCCCTCATTCTTCACCTTGCACTCATAGGACTTGTGACCTTCCTTGTCGCACACGTAGCAAACCACGGTTTGTCCTTCATCAAGCTTCTTCACTCCCTTGACGGTGTTATCTTGATGAAGTTGGGTTTGCTTCGCCTTGCCTTTCACTTGAGTCAAGTCCTTGGTGAGGCGAACTACTTCTTGCTTGAGTTGCTCATTCTCCTTTACAACCTCTTGTGTGCATGTATCTACAATCACTTTCTCAACACAAGCTTGGTTGCACAAGGGTGAGTCTAAACATAAATCATTGCAAGAGGTAGATGCATCCTTTTTAATTATGTCATTTCTTTTAGATGCCTTGGTGGGGGTATTTTTTACGGCCTTAAGATTAGCAACTTGATTTGTTAGCTCATCACAATGTTTGCACATGATTTCCATTTTAGCAAGCAAACTTTGATAATCATTTTGTGAGCTAGCTAACTTTTCTTTTAATTTTTCATTTTTCTTTTCAAGTTGCTTATCATTAATTGTGCATGCACTTGTTGTTGCACTAGCCTCAAGTTGCTCAATTTTAGTAGATAGTTCAACATTGAGATTTGCAAAGTTTTCATATTGTTCAAGCAAATTCTTGTATGCTTCTTGTGAACTACCTAGCTCTTCTTTTAAAGTTTTGAGCTTCTTTTGTTGACTAGTGCAAATTTTAGCATATTTAAGATTTTGTTGCACAATTGTATTGTAAGAAGGCAAGTCATCATCACTATCACTCTCACTAGAGGATAAGCTTTTGTTACCTCGTGCCATAAGGCACACACGAGAAGAGCTTGATGATGAGTGCTTATGACCTCGCCTTTTGTGATGGTTTTCTTCTTCACTTGAAGAATCATCCCATGACCTTATTGTTGTGAGGGCTTTGTTTTTGCACGCCTTCTTCTTTGTCTTGGGTGTGGGCTTGTTTGGACAAACTTCCACAAAGTGCCCCATCTCGCCGCATCCGTAGCATCCTCTCTTTCTTTGCTCATTTCTTTGATTGGTGAAAATGAGATCTTGAATTTGGATGGGCACACCCTTGACATTTAGCCTTTGGATCATCTTCTCCACCTTGTTGATTAATTTGATTGATTCTTCATCAAGGTCGGAGGTGGAGGAGGAAGATTGATCATCATCACTTGATTCTTGTTCATCATCATCATCATCCTCATCTTCTTCTTCTTCACTTGAGGAGCTTGAGCTTGAGCTTGACTCAACTTTCTTGCCCTTCATCTTTTTCTTTTCGCCTGCAAGCGAGAGCTTTTCCTTTGCTTGATGAAGATGCTTCTCCTTGACCCATCTTACGTGACATTTCAAATGCCACTAGCTTGCCAATGACAATCCCCGGGGTCATGGTGCTCAAGTTCTCCATGTTGTGAAGGATGGTGATGATGCTTGCATATTTCTTTTGTGGTAGAACGGAGATGATCTTCCTCACGATGTCCGCATCATCTAGCTTTAATAATCCTATTGAATGGAGCTCATTGATAATTAGATTCAATCGAGAATACATATCACGAACAAGCTCATCATCATTCATAGCAAAGGAATCATAATTTTGCTTAGCTAGACAATGTTTTTGCTCACGGACATTACTTGTACCGTCATGGAGCTCTTGAAGTTTTAACCAAATTTCATGTGCCGTATTTAAGGTGAACACTTGGTTAAACACATCCATGCTAAATGATTCAAACAAGTAATTCTTAGCTCTATCATTAAAATGCATTTCTTTTTCATCACTCTTTGTGGGTTTTTCGGGATTCTTGATGGGTTTCATCCCGTCACGAGTGACTCTCCATACACCCAAATCAACCGCCTCAAGGTGGCAAGCCATTCTAGCTTTATAGTATGGGAAGTTAGAGCCGTCAAATTGTGGAGGCCTAGCGGTATCCATCCCAACCACTCTACAAGCGTCGGCTCAACGGCGGTTAAGCCAAAGGTCCAAATATGAGCCAACCGGCTCTGATACCAATTGAAGGACACGTGGACGCCTAAGAGGGGGGGTGAATTAGGCAACTTAAAAACTAACTCTAAACTATGGCCTCTTTTTCTACTTCTAGCAAAACCTATGCAAAAGATAATCTATCTAGATGTGCAACTACGGTTTTGCTAGTGTGTTGCTATCTCTACCGCAAATGATAATAATATGATCAATGTAAATGCGGAAGCTTAAAGAGCAAGGTAGAGATATGCAAACTCCCGTCGACGACTCCGGTATTTTTACCGAGGTATCGAGAAGCGCGCAAGCTTCCCCCTAGTCCTCGTTGGAGCCCCTCGCAAGGAATCCCTCGCAAGGGCCAAGCTCCCGGTCGGGTAACTCCGTGGATAGCCTCGGGCCTTCCCCACGCGCAAGTGGGTCTCCGATGTGCCTTCCGGCAAGCCTCTCCCGGATGCTCCCCGCCGTCTTCACTATCAAGCTTTCGGCCGAAACGCCGCGGGCCTTGTTCCCTCCGGTACACGGTGGCGGCCACACCACAAACACGGTTGGTGTGATCTCGCAAGACTTCAAGCCCCTCCGATGTACAACACTTGTGCTCACAAGCACGGGGTGGCAAGAGGTATGCAAACCTCACTTAAACAATAGGCAAACACCTAGAGCAAGTGCATAAGCGATGGTCTAATCAACCTAAGCACTTCGCAAAGCACTTATGCTAATCACCTAATAAAACACTAAGCACTATGCATGTGGAGATCACTCAAATGGTGTATCAACACTCTTGATATGTTTCCTCAGCTCCACACCCCTCAAATGGCCGGTTGGGGTTGTATTTATAAGCCCCATCGAGAAAGTAGCCGTTGGGGTCGAACTCCCGCACACTCTTGCCATCGACCTTTGATGAATCGTCCCGACCGGACGCGTCCGTCGTCCCGACCGTTATAGCCGCTGAACTACCGATCGGACGCCGCGCCCGGCGTCCGTCTTTCCACCGGACGCGTCGGTCGCGATTATTTCAAGCGCTGGAACCTCTCACTTTCGGACGGACGCTGCGTTCTGCGTCCGGTCGGTTGCCGCCAGCGTCCGGTCCTTGCGTCCGTCGCGCTTGTCTGTCTGCCGAGCCACCGGTCCAGTCGTCGGTCGCGCTTCAGCGTCCGGTCCAGCGTCGATCGCTTTCTCTGAGCTCGTTTCTTTGCGATCTTGCGCACGGCTTGGTTCCTATCTTCATGCTTGGACTTTGCTTGACATCTTGGGTCTTTTCTTGTGCTTCTAAGGTCTTGCTTGAGGTGTTGATCATCGGATCATCACGTCGCCTTCGTCCAAGTCACGTCTTGCACCCTATTGGACTACAAAACAAACACTTGCAAATTCATTAGTCTAATTTGGTTGTGTTGGTCATCAAACACCAAAATCCAAAGTAAATGGGCCAGGGGTCCATTTTCCTTACAATCTCCCCCTTTTTGGTGATTGATGACAACACGACCAAAGCAAGCAAATGATAAAAAAAATTTAAATTTAAAAATTATCTACTTGCTAGGATGCAATGCAAAGGACAGGTTATATGATACTAATTGATAGATACCAATTAAAACTTTACTTAAAAACATGTCTTGCCCTTACAAATGTCCCCATGTGATATTATGGATTAAAGCCTATCTTTCTAAAAAAAATTCTCCCATTACATAGACTAATCCATAATTCACTTTCCTCCCTTTCTCGGACCATTACCACTTGTAGACATCAACTTGATGCTTGCCTTTGGTCCTTCAAATTCTCCCCCTTTGGCATCAAACACTAAAAAGGAAGACATTAGTAGCACAAGGGAGGGTCAAATTTCATGATCCTTTGTGTATAGAGTGAAATGGATCACAAAATTTGACTCTCGCATTATATAGACTAAGCTCCCCCTAAATATATGCATACATATGGTAGAAAGCAAAGCATATGCATAATTAGCAATTTGTTGCACGAGAGAGTTTAATCTATATAATGCATGGAGAAAGCATATAAATATGAAATGAAATCAACATGATGATGCCAACTGAAGAACGATGCTTCTCTTCGGGGACTCCATTTTCCTTGCAATGAGACCACTACACACATGATAAACTTGAAAAAGGTGTTAGTCTCAAAGCGTCCATCTTGTAGATGATCCTCCCCCTAAATTTGTGCATGGAGACATGGAATACTTGTAGTACTCATGCACAATTGATTTTGGAGTCAAAATACCACTTGAAAGATGATATTTGGGAGAAAATTGTCTACAATTTGGACTTTGGCACATATTAGATAAACAATAGTAAGACAAGCCATGTGCCGTGCTCCTAAGCAATTTTAAACCATGTAGGTTTGCTCCAAGGGTTACAAATGAGACCGAGCAGGCCTACCATATGAAATACCTAGTGTATGCATGACAAAGGATATAAGCATGCAAATGTAATCCTAGGCATGAAGAGTAACTAGATGCTTAAAGATACCAATTGTAGGAAAATCTAATTGCAAGATGTACCAATTAAAAAGTAATAACATCTAGTTACCTAACATGGGAAGGGGAATTTGGGTCCATAGTATTCACTAACCCACTTGGCAATGTTTTTGTCCATCATGATGCACCCCATGAAATGCACCCATACTTTGCCAAGTCTCCAAATTCCCGTGTACCGACGGACTTTTTACTTCCCTTTCGGGATCCAAACCTTCTTGGTGCTCTTCATGTTGGAAATGATTTCCTTTGGCACCCAAAAGCGTTTGACCCCATTGTTTGCTTGCTTGTTCACCTTGATGGCCACCACCTTGTCTTTTTTCTTCTTCTTCAAGAGATAAGGTGTGGAGGCCTTCTTGTCCACCTTGTTGGTGTAGGTGTTGGAGAGCTTGCTTGTTTGCTTTTTTTTCCTTCATCTTTGCTCCTCCCTCATTCTTCACCTTGCACTCATAGGACTTGTGACCTTCCTTGTCGCATTACGTAGCAAACCACGGTTTGTCCTTCATCAAGCTTCTTCACTCCCTTGACGGTGTTATCTTGATGAAGTTGGGTTTGCTTCGCCTTGCCTTTCACTTGAGTCAAGTCCTTGGTGAGGCGAACTACTACTTCTTGCTTGAGTTGCTCATTCTCCTTTACAACCTCTTGTGTGCATGTATCTACAATCACTTTCTCAACACAAGCTTGGTTGCACAAGGGTGAGTCTAAACATAAATCATTGCAAGAGGTAGATGCATCCTTTTTAATTATGTCATTTCTTTTAGATGCCTTGGTGGGGGTATTTTTTACGGCCTTAAGATTAGCAACTTGATTTGTTAGCTCATCACAATGTTTGCACATGATTTCCATTTTAGCAAGCAAACTTTGATAATCATTTTGTGAGCTAGCTAACTTTTCTTTTAATTTTTCATTTTCTTTTCAAGTTGCTTATCATTAATTGTGCATGCACTTGTTGTTGCACTAGCCTCAAGTTGCTCAATTTTAGTAGATAGTTCAACATTGAGATTTGCAAAGTTTTCATATTGTTCAAGCAAATTCTTGTATGCTTCTTGTGAACTACCTAGCTCTTCTTTTAAAGTTTTGAGCTTCTTTTGTTGACTAGTGCAAATTTTAGCATATTTAAGATTTTGTTGCACAATTGTATTGTAAGAAGGCAAGTCATCATCACTATCACTCTCACTAGAGGATAAGCTTTTGTTACCTCGTGCCATAAGGCACACACGAGAAGAGCTTGATGATGAGTGCTTATGACCTCGCCTTTTGTGATGGTTTTCTTCTTCACTTGAAGAATCATCCCATGACCTTATTGTTGTGAGGGCTTTGTTTTTGCACGCCTTCTTCTTTGTCTTGGGTGTGGGCTTGTTTGGACAAACTTCCACAAAGTGCCCCATCTCGCCGCATCCGTAGCATCCTCTCTTTCTTTGCTCATTTCTTTGATTGGTGAAAATGAGATCTTGAATTTGGATGGGCACACCCTTGACATTTAGCCTTTGGATCATCTTCTCCACCTTGTTGATTAATTTGATTGATTCTTCATCAAGGTCGGAGGTGGAGGAGGAAGATTGATCATCATCACTTGATTCTTGTTCATCATCATCATCATCCTCATCTTCTTCTTCTTCACTTGAGGAGCTTGAGCTTGAGCTTGACTCAACTTTCTTGCCCTTCATCTTTTTCTTTTCGCTACAAGCGAGAGCTTTGCCTTTGCTTGATGAAGATGCTTCTCCTTGACCCATCTTACGTGACATTTCAAATGCCACTAGCTTGCCAATGACAATCCCCGGGGTCATGGTGCTCAAGTTCTCCATGTTGTGAAGGATGGTGATGATGCTTGTATATTTCTTTTGTGGTAGAATGGAGATGATCTTCCTCACGATGTCCGCATCATCTAGCTTTAATAATCCTATTGAATGGAGCTCATTGATAATTAGATTCAATCGAGAATACATATCACGAACAAGCTCATCATCATTCATAGCAAAGGAATCATAATTTTGCTTAGCTAGACAATGTTTTTGCTCACGGACATTACTTGTACCGTCATGGAGCTCTTGAAGTTTTAACCAAATTTCATGTGCCGTATTTAAGGTGAACACTTGGTTAAACACATCCATGCTAAATGATTCAAACAAGCAATTCTTAGCTCTAGCATTAAAATGCATTTCTTTTTCATCACTCTTTGTGGGTTTTTCGGGATTCTTGATGGGTTTCATCCCGTCACACGAGTGACTCTCCATACACCCAAATCAAGCGCCTCAAGGTGGCAAGCCATTCTAGCTTTATAGTATGGGAAGTTAGAGCCGTCAAATTGTGGAGGCCTAGCGGTATCCATCCCAACCACTCTACAAGCGTCGGCTCAACGGCGGTTAAGCCAAAGGTCCAAATATGAGCCAACCGGCTCTGATACCAATTGAAGGACACGTGGACGCCTAAGAGGGGGGGGTGAATTAGGCAACTTAAAAACTAACTCTAAACTATGGCCTCTTTTTCTACTTCTAGCAAAACCTATGCAAAAGATAATCTATCTAGATGTGCAACTACGGTTTTGCTAGTGTGTTGCTATCTCTACCGCAAATGATAATAATATGATCAATGTAAATGCGGAAGCTTAAAGAGCAAGGTAGAGATATGCAAACTCCCGTCGACGACTCCGGTATTTTTACCGAGGTATCGAGAAGCGCGCAAGCTTCCCCTAGTCCTCGTTGGAGCCCCTCGCAAAGGAATCCCTCGCAAGGGCCAAGCTCCCGGTCGGGTAACTCCGTGGATAGCCTCGGGCCTTCCCCACGCGCAAGTGGGTCTCCGATGTGCCTTCCGGCAAGCCTCTCCCGGATGCTCCCGCCGTCTTCACTATCAAGCTTCGGTACAAACGCCATGGGCCTTGTTCCTCCGGTACACGGTGGCGGCCACACCACAAACGCGGTTGGTGTGATCTCGCAAGACTTCAAGCCCCTCCGATGTACAACACTTGTGCTCACAAGCACGGGGTGGCAAGAGGTATGCAAACCTCACTTAAACACTAGGCAAACACCTAGAGCAAGCGCGCAAGCGATGGTCTAATCAACCTAAGCACTTCGCAAAGCACTTATGCTAATCACCTAATAAAACACTAAGCACTATGCATGTGGAGATCACTCAAATGGTGTATCAACACTCTTGATATGTTTCCTCGGCTCCACACCCCTCAAATGGGCGGTTAGGGGTTGTATTTATAAGCCCCATCGAGAAAGTAGCCGTTGGGGTCGAACTCCCGCAATTACGCTCATCGACCGGACGCTGAATCGTCCTGACCGACGCGTCCCGGTCGTCCCGACCGTTAGAAGCCACGAACTACCGATCGGACGCCGCCGGCGTCCGTGCGCTACCACCGGACGCGTCGGTCGCGATTCAGCTACTGGAACCTCTTCAGACTTTCGATCGGACGCTGCGTTCTCGCGTCGTCGGTCGATTTACCGCCAGCGTCGTCGGTCCTTGCGTCCGGTCGCTTTGTTCGCTGAAAGCCACCGGTCCGGCGTCGGTCGCGCTTCAGCGTCCGGTCGCCTCTGCGAGCTTCGCTTCTTTGCGATCTTGCGCATGGCTTGGTTCCTATCTTCATGCTTGGACTTTGCTTGACATCTTGGGTCTTTTCTTGTGCTTCTAAGGTCTTGCTTGAGGTGTTGATCATCGGATCATCACGTCGCCTTCGTCCAAGTCACGTCTTGCACCCTATTGGACTACAAAACAAACACTTGCAAATTCATTAGTCTAATTTGGTTGTGTTGATCATCAAACACCAAAATCCAAAGTAAATGGGCCAGGGGTCCATTTTCCTTACAGCATCTTCATAGGAGTTGTAATTTTTATAAGAAGCACCAAGAAACCTATAAACTTGTTCCTAGAAGATAGGTGTAATCAAGCAACCACTTGACAATTAACAGGCCTAGTTGCACACATGCATTTATAGTAAGAACGCTGAACATATATAGAAAACTAAGACATCAGCAGAAACCAACCAGTGCCACCTCCTAGTTCTTTTCATCATCATTGGCCTAACTAGATCTCCAACACTAGAATGTTTCTTATATAGCTCATGTTCAAGCAAGGACCAAAATAGTGAAGCGAACAGAAAAAGGCGAGAAAGGAGACCTGCGGATCGGATATGTCGCCTCTACTGCGGCACATAACGGACATGGACGCCAATGCCACCATGCTCCATCAGGAAGCACCGCTGCCAAGCCTCAAAAGGATGCCTGAACCACCACAGCAGACCGGAGCACGTCCGCCGCTGCCGCCGCAAGTCCAGCGGGCACAGATTCGTTTCCACTTGCAAAGGGGTATCCAATTCAGGTCAACCTATAGGGCATCCACATAGACAATAGGTACTATAGGGACTCCAAAGAGATATCAGCACATCTAGGCCCCTAGCGCAATGGTAAAGACGTTCCATTCCTTGGTCCAGAACTTGGGTTCGACTCCCAGGTATGAGACCTTTTTTCAGAAATTAAACCCCGGTGGCACATACGGTACAAGTGACACGCAAGTCATTGGGTCCCACAGGTCGGATGGAGATGGAGAACGGTCCCACAGGTACACATGACAGAGATGGAGAATGGTCCCACAAATATATGTTACACGTAAGCCGTCTAGTCCCATAGGTCGGATGCAGAAGGGTCCCGCAGGTACACATCGGATAGAGAAAGGACCAAGCGGAGACTTTTATGACGAATTGCAAGCATCATGGATGAGTAACAGCAGGTCACACACGTAACTGCAGGTCCCACAGGTACACATCAGATGGAGAAAGTACCGAGCGGAGACTTTTATGACGAATTGCAAGCATCACGGATGAGTAACTGCAGGTCCCACAGGTACACATCGGATGGAGAAAAGACTGTGTAGAGATTTATGACAAAGTGTCATTCGCTACAGATCGAAAAATTCGTCACATATGTGTAATTAGTTCAATGGCGAAGCCCTGGTCGTCATAGTTCTAAAGAGGATTGTCACATATGAGTAGGAACAGTTGCGTGAGATTTTTTTATGACAAACCCTGTGTGATCTATGACGGTTTTGTGTGACGGTGTCTGATTTTGTCATAGATAAGGAGGGTTGGAGGATCGTCACCACTGATCTATAATGAAACGTAAAGATTCGTCATAGATAGTGTCAGATATATGGGACAGGGATACCTGTACCGCCCGTATATGTGATCATCACTAGGCTATCGGCCTAACAGCCATCAAGGGGAGGCCCGCAAGGGCTGACACCATCGACCAACATAGAGATCAAAGTAAACCAGGGCGGGTGTATCTGGACGATAGCTAGGATCAATATGTTTCGCATATCGTGTAACAAACTAGAAACACAATCTCTTAACCCGATCGCCCTCTCCGTAACCCTACCTCTCCTACCTATATAAAGGAGGGTAGGGACCTCGGGCTCGAGAGCCATCAGCCATCATCTCATTCTACCTCATATCGATCCATCTTCCACCTTTTTTAATCTACTACGTAGTTAGGAGCAACAGCCCCTGTAATTGAGCATACGAATAAAAGAGCAGCCGCACCACTTGAACCAATATAAATCCTTGTGTCTCGTGTGGTACCATCTGATTCCGTCTACGCGATCACGTTCCTGAATATTGCCAGAGCAAAATAATTCAACAGTTGACGCGCCAGGTAGAGGCCTTTCGCGTATTGATCTAATATCAAGGTAATAAATAGCGTATAGCGGGTTGCTAGCGGATTAGCGTTGAGGTAGCGGATTGTGGATGGTGGGCAATATTGCGGATGATAAGTTCCAATAGCGGCACTTGATAATCTCACATAATTTTAAATACATATATCATAAATAATGAGTATAGATAGATATTTAATTGCACTCAAAGAACTGATGTCTCACATATTTAAATTAATAAAACAAACATGGTGTTCCACGCATTAAATCATTACGTTAAGAGTTTGCAAAGAAACATATTATTTGCTTCCACGCTACTGCAGCCTGCTACGTGCAATTGCGGCGCGCAATATCGCTTACTATTCGGAATTGCGGTCGTAAAGTTTTAAGCTGCAAAGTTCAGAACGTTGGCTCGTAGCGGTAGTGGCAATGGGACGCTACAGCTATTTATTACCTTGTCTAATATGTTTCAGATGGGTATTTTCTTCACCAATATCGTTCTGGTGACCGGCGACGCAACGTCTCGAGCCAGACTCCATCGGTTCCGCCGGCCACCGCAGGTATGGGCAGTAAATAAGCTTTATTGGTTAAAGAACTAGATGCGCCAGGAAGCAAGATACGTCGAGCCGAGCAAACAAGCAAAGGCCGCGTACATCAACAGGATCATGCAAGCTAGCAAGATTTGTACCTACTCGTGCATGTACGCATGGGGAAAATAAGTGCAGATCTACTGCTACCTGTCTAAGCCTATGTGATCCGACACCGTCACAAGGTCAACGCTTCCGGTTGCAGATCGATCAAAGCAAAGTCCCATTATTTTTGTTTCAATATTTTATGATATACACATATCCGTGGATACATCTATTCGTCTTTGTGACTATAATTAGCAGAAACTCGCTGCCATCCATGCTGTTGACACATCGTCGTCCTAGAGCGATCACTACTTAAAAAAACGATTTGCGGCGACGTCTCTCTTTCTTTATAGGGACGGCTCTATATTGAGCCGTCCCTACAAATAGTTGCCAAATGAGTCATCCTTACAAATAGATTTGTAGGAGCGGCCGGTGTTATTAGACGTCTCTACAAATGGCCCGATTTGTAGGGGCGGCTCTATATTCAGCCGCCTCTACAAATCAGATTTGTAGGGGCGGCTCAATATTGAACAACCCCAATAAATAGACACCGAGTATTAAAAATTAAGCACTAAAATTTAAATTTTGTAAATGACTTCGGATGGAGAAACAACAAAAATGAAAGTTGTAGATCTCGAAAAGTTATGAAACTTTGTAATTGACAACTTTTTGATTTGAAATCATTTTATCAAGAAAAACTACGTTTGAATTTCTAAAAATTTAAAATTTTAAAATTTTAAACGACCTCGGATGGACAAACAGTAAAAATGAAAGTTGTAGATCTGAAAAATTTATGAAACTTTGTAGTTGATAACTTTCTTATTTGATATCATCTTGTCATGGAAAACTACGTTCGAATTTCTCAAATTTGAAATTTAAATTTTATAAATGACCTCGGATGGAGAAACTAACAAAATGAAAGTTGTAGATCTCGAAAAGTTATAAAAATTTGTAGTTGATAACTTTTTTATTTGAATTAGTTTAGGGCCTCAAACAATTAATTTATACTCAGTTTTGTATAATATGTGGAGAACTAAAATGGACTGTTGACACAAGTAAACATAAGATGCAGTGGTAGAGGAATTTACGTGCAAAGGAGAGGTTACAGGTTCGAATCCCAGAACCACCCTTATAAATACATGATTTGTATAGACGTTTATGTAGGGACGGCTGGACAAACCACCTTTACAAAATCTCTAGAGCCGCCCCCTACAAATATTATTTGACGTAGTGGATCCCCGTCGTCGACTCATCGCCATCGTGCGGCAGCCCTCGTCATCGTCTGTCCACTCGTCGTGGCAGCATGAGACCACATGCTGAGGCTAAGTCATGTTTTAATTAAATATTTTCCATGGTATATGTATATCTTTGAATATCCGCATATGTCTACATGAGCATTGTAGGAAGGAATTCGGCTACATTGCCCGTCGTCGACTCGTCTTCGTCCTTCGGCAGCGCCCATCAGCCCTCACCAACAGTCCTCGTGATTCTCGCCGTCGACCAAACGTCCTGAGGCAACTCACAGCAGCGCGTGGTTCTGAACGAGCACAACATGATGATGTGCATTAGTGGCATGATCATCAACCGAGGCTTTCATCGGTCTAAACACTTGGGCAACGCGTCCACGTGCATAAAAGAGCTAAGTCTTGTTTTCTATTTCAATTAAATATTCTATGGAATATATATATATATATATATATATATATATATATATATATATATATATATTCAGCAGCCAGCTAAAAAACAAGTTATTCTGTAACTACCTCCATTTACGATAATTTTATATACTAATTTACGATAATATCAATATATATTTACGATAGTTGGGTTACTATAACACATGGGGATATTTACCATAACGTTATAGTAAACTACTTAGTAAAGAATTACTAATTACTATAATATAAATAAATTAATATAGTATATATCGTAACTTATATATATATATATATATATATATATATATATATATAGCCACTTTGAGTTACGATAATTACTATATTAATTTATGAGATTATAGTAACTCCTTACTAAGTGGTTTACTATAGAAATACTGTTCTATAACTTATATATAGAACTACTGTTCTGCAGCTAACCATATAATAACTTATTCTGTGCCCACTTTGAGTTACGATAATTACCATGCTAATTTATAAGATTACAGTAACTCCTTACTAAGTGATTTACTATAACGTTATCATAAATATCACCGTGAGTTATAGTAACACGAGTATCATAAATGCATATTCATATTATCGTAAATCAAAGTGACCATAGAATAAGTTATTCTATGGCCAGCTGCAGAATAGCCTTACCACATATATATATATATATATATATATATATATATATATATATATATATACATGACTGTCACTGGCAGGCTAGTTGCACCCCTTGTACCTCGTGTCATCGGCTTGATGACAACGTCACCAGCAACCACAATTCAGGCACCCCGCCGATGGACTACTTCGAGCTGGCCACGCCGTCTTCGACAACGTCATCGACAACCACAACCCGAACACGTCGTCGATAGGTTTCCTCGAGTCGACCTCTCTCGACCTCTTGATGTACCTCTCGACCTCTTGATGTACCTCGACATGACGCTCGTGGTAGCACTCGACATCAAAGTCATCTGGTTCAGCTAAGTCGCTTTCATAATTGGTTTTATTATGTTATTTTTTGCTCTTATTTCCTACCAAGTTGACATTCAACTTAGCAGAAAGTTGAGGGCTACTCCACATAATAATCACACTCCAGGGCATGTTTGCTTTTTTTCTCCGCGATTTAAGTAATGCATGATACGCTCTATATGTAAAGCTTTCTCACGACAATGACTTACGCCGCAACCCAACGCTATACGGATCACGCCGTCTCATGGCTAACATCCTACGCATAGGGGCTACAGTCTAGTTAACATAGTGCATAACATGCCGAGTAATTCATAAAGGAAAAACAACATCAAAGAGAGAAGGCAACAACCCTTAAAATTGCTTTAAGTACTTTTATGACACATGTTTAATGTAATCTACTTTGTTGGCTGCGACGATCTACGCCGCAGACCCATTGCTACATGCGCCGCATCTCGACGGTTAGCATGGGGGCTACAGTCTAGTCAACAAAGTGCACAACACAATGAATATAGCTCATAAAGGAAAATTAACACATGCTTTACTACGAGTTTATCTTGTTTGACTACCGAATAAATACTCACTGATCTCGTCTTCATGTTTTAAGGCGTACAATAACAAAGGCTATGTCGACAACAGCAAGTCAGTCATGCTGCCTCCAGCTACGTCGACATGTTGCCTTTCGTCGGCAATGACCCTCAGGTACCACCTCGGGGGCTACCTCGAGCCGGTTACACCGCCTCTGGCTACGTAATCACGCTTCCACCAGCTACATCGACACGCCACCTTCGGGCACTTCGTCGGTAATGACCCTCAGGTACTCCCTCAGAGCTACCTCGAGCCGGTCATGCCACCTCTGGATATGTCGTTGTGCTGCCACCAGCTACGTCGACACGCCGCCTTAGGGCACTTCGTCGGCAATGACCTTCAGGTACTCCCTCGGGGGCTACCTCGAACCAATCACGCCATGTCTGGATACGTCGTCATGCTGCCACCAGCTACGTCGACACGCCGCCTTCAGACACTCCATTCGTAATGACCCTCAGGTACTCCCTCGGGGGCTACCTCGAGCCGGTCATGCCATCAACATCTACATCGACATGCTGCCTTCGCTTACATCATCAGCAATGACTGCTTGAATACTCGTTCCTGTGACAAGCAAGGTAAGTATGCAAAAGCTACAATATAGATGTACTAACTCTCCTTTTCTCCCTCTGTTTTTATAGGCGGAGAACGCGCACAGCCAATGGAATTTCAAAAATCTCTCCAAGCGATGTCGTCAGTTAAGGCTAGGCCACGTCCCCACGACTCGGAGTGGACGCCTTCTGAGAAGTGCGTGGGGAAATGAGCCACCGAAATCGACGCCTCAGCTTCACCGAGAAGGAATCCATCCGCGCAACTGCGCAAACCGTGGGGCCCATTGGGCCGAAACCTGATGTACAGTCACCCGAGCCGATGTAGGCGAGTGACCTGACACTTAGGTCAAGTACTCGGCCCGGCTTACCCTCGTAGCAGGTGTAAGTAGTAGTGACTCATTCACTATCGGCCCTACCCCTACTAAGAGTCAGGGGGTATTTAGGAGGGTTGATAGTCCAACCCTAAAACCTCTGACACTCGTTGTCACGTAAATCTTCCAATGCCGGGACGAGCTCGAAGTACCTTATTTTAGTGGATGTGTGCCCCTTTGAGGAAAATCGGAGAATTGGTTGGCTCATGGCTGTAACCAAAGTACGAGCTCTTGGAATCTAGAAAGAGTTTTATGATGTGCCCCCACTAGTCAGGCTTTGTCCTGCTGCCCCTATTCATTAGGACGCGGGCGTTCACTCGTTCTACCCGTTACCAGCTCAAAGAGTAATATGCGCAACTGCCCACAGCTGCTCACACATTCGTTACTCGCCCTGGGAGACTGTTATATTGGCCTCAGGGCTCCGAGACAATGTCCTTGCTCTTCCCACTAATGAGGCTCACAAAAATTCGGATTACATTACTTAACGGGTCTCAAAGAAAACGTGTCGCCCTTAGTGTTTGTTAACAAACGACCCGAATTAGATCACCCAAAAACCAACTGGCATAGTGATGCATGAGCGACAGCGGTGCAACTACCCCGTCCTCATTATTGTTCTACGACTAGGACTTAACAATGCGCAACCACTTACATGCCAGAATGCCTCGGGAACCAAGTTCCCAAGTATAGCGGTGCTACCACCCTACCACAGCGCCTACGGGCGTCCTGGAGGCTACGCTTCCAGTTATCGGGTGCCACCACCCGAACGTGGCATTAACAATGTCTTGAGGCTACGCCCAGGAAACTATGTTTCCCAATGTTGGGTGTACCACCCAAGCCAGGCGCTTATAGCTACCAGGGCGCTACGTTCCCTGATGTACGGTGTACCATCACCCCACTTGATACTTGAAGAAGATTCTCGCTACCCAAGAAATGCTCTTTAGCACTCAAACGACAACATACTGGCTCCCCAAACGCTTGGGTATATCTAGTTGCACTTCTCCAAACTTTGGCAACCTGGAGGTGCTCACAGGTACTTACAGTATGCAGAACTTGCAGGGGGAATTATGACATCCCAAGGGCTAAGGCTACATGCTAGCGTATCATTAGTTCCTACGGGGACTACTGTCAGATATATGGGACAGGGGTATCTGCACCGCCCATATATGTGACCATCACCAGACTATCGGCCCAGCAGCCATCAAGGGGGAGGCCTGCAAGGGCTGACGCCATCGACCAACGTGGAGATCAAGGCATACCAGGGCGGGTGAATCTAGATGATAACTAGGATCAATCTGTTGCGCACATCGTGTAACAAACTAGGAACATAATCTCTTAACCCGATCGCCCTCTCTGTAACCTACCTCTCCTACCAATATAAAGGAGGGTAGGGACCATGGGCTCGGGAGCTATCAACCATCATCTCATTCTACCTCATATCAATGCATCGTCCACCTTTTTCTATCTACTACGTAGCTAGGAGCAACATCCCCTATAATTGAGCATACGAATACAAGAGCAGCCGCACTACTGGAGTAGGGTTTAGCGCGCACCGTGCCCTGAACCAGTATAAACTCTTGTGTCTCGTGTGCTACCATCTGATTCCGTCTACCCGATCACATTGTTAGATATTGTTGGAGCAAAATAATCCGACAAACAGCGATCCTCTATGACAGTTTTGGATTCATCATTAAGATTTTCATTATAGAAGTGGATATTTCTATAGTGCATCTATAGGTCGCCAGACCTCCTTATGCCCCCTTCTACCAAATTTGAGTGGTGGAAATTACATTGGGCATAGAATATAAAAGAATGGCAGACAAGGATTTGATGGGAAGTGTTGGTATTTATTAACTTGTCACTAGTTTTAGTAGCCACCTATTATAAACCTATATCTCTTAACATTACTTTACTAGGTTGTCATCCCTAGTGATGATGCCAGAGATGCTTGTTGGTACTACATAGCATTACTACTAGAATAATACTAAGAAGTTCTTTATCATTTTATGTGACTAGAAAGAATATATAAATATATGAATGAAAAGGATCTGCAAGCGCACAGATAATATACCATTGTAGCACTTCACCCGAGAGTATTCTATGTGTCATTATTTATATTTTTACCATAGGAAAAGTCTAGCATGGACATGTATTAATAACTTATACTATTGATGGAGAAGTAAACCATAACCAATATTCTACTCATAACAGATAAGATATATAAATGATGAGTATTGATCAATGATAATGATAAATCACTCAGAGTACTCCTTTTTATGGCATTAGCATGGTCAGGTAGAATATTAGAGGAATAATTCCTAAGTCATTCTTAATTACAAGTCAAAGCATACATTGATTAGTGTAATTATACCTAGTAATCATTGTTAAGACCATCATCATATCTACAAATAAGGGATATTACTAAGGAAGATTAAGAACAAAGCTTGTCTTCCTTCATAACCGTATCCTACGTGCACCTACATTCAGGGAGTGGACTACAAAGGACTCAACAGGAGTATCACATCCACGATCTACCACATGACCCGGAATATAGGGTGTATCCATAGGTAAACAACGTATAAGCACCACACTTACACAATGTCGACCACCCACCCATGGATCCTTAGAGTGAGCGCTATATGAACTTATGCATGAACATGATGATAATCCAACTATACTAAGCATCTAATCAAAATAGACGATGAACATTATAATGAAGAACATAAATGAGATGAATATTAATATTGTCATAACAATTGTAGCAAGTATATAAAAGTAATGGAGATACAAAAGAGAGGAGGTACAAAGATTATACCAAACCATGCTCTTGACACGATCAAGAATCCAAGCGAAGCCTGCTTGCCTCCCTCTAGACATAGCCTAACTAGCTATGCCCTAGAATTGATGGAGCTCTAAGAGCATGACAAACCTCTCATAAGGGTCAACAAAGCTTGACTAAACTCAATGCAAAACAAGAAGGACATATGTTGAAGTTTTCCTAATCTAAATATCATGTATGGCTTTGGTAGGAATTCAAGCTTTGTCATATAGGAGCTCATCATGTAGGATTTTCATATTTTTCAAAAGATAAATCTCTAGAACTTTAGTTTCACTTGGAATAAGATAAATAGCAGCTCAGATGTTCTCATATCATATCCATCAATTACCTAAACTTAGATCAAGCATACGCTACCCACGAGTTTCAAGTTCAGAGTAAATTCTTATATCAAAACAATCTTATCCAAAACTCGGGAGAATTCAAGGTTGAAAACAAGCTACTTGAAAGGAATTACAATAGAGCAACTATTCATCATTTCCATGTTAAGAGATTATCCTTCAGAGTCCTTTTATTTATTCAGCTCTTAAAAACAGAAAACTAGACACACTTTTTATTTTGTTTTCATTTTTAAGATCACACCTTACTATTATATATAAAAGACAAAGATAATAATATTTTTTTATTTTGCTTTTAGTTTGTTATGCATCTTTTTATGACTTAGAAATAATAGAACAAAAGGGAAAGAAATACTTAGCTAGATACATGGGGTTGCCTTTCCCCCAAGCTGAATGTTGTTGCGGTCTAATGTCGAAGTTGAGTAATCCTATTTGGAGCAGATTTGCCAGCAGATGTCCTTCTTGTTCCGGGATGGAATGAGATGAAGACAATCGAGTGAATTTGCTCTTGATCTTAGTGCATCATCCTGCAAAATAGCAATAAGAATAGCAAAACTCATGGAACGGATTAGGATAAAGGGTTAGCGGTCAGTCGTCTAGAGATTAGTTGTTCTTGTCGTTTAGAAATATTTCTGTTTTGGCAGATTTTTAACAGGATGTCTTTCTAATATCTTTTTAGATTTTCCATTTTTATATGCCTGCAAGAAATATGTATGCATGGTATTTTAAAATTTTTATGCCACCACAGTGAATATTTCTACGAGTATTTACACCATAGATTTATTCACATGGGGCTTAGGTTTTATGATGCAATGATGTAATGCAGTCATGAAACTTTTTATCTTCCTTTTCTAAATGCAATGCTAATGCAGAAAAGTAAATATGCTAAAGTGAAAAGTAATTCATGCAATGCTAGAAACTAAATATGGATAACTACCGATGTTACCTCTCAGTGAGGGTTCAGAATTTTAAGTCCTCTGGATAGGACTTTACTGGAGAAAAGCCCTTTATTTTTTAGGTGCATCTGCCTGTCCCAGGGATGGAGACCATGATAGTTGCACCTCTAGTGATGGTGACTCGGATGATGTTACCTTTTCCTTCCATACCTGTTTGGTCTGTGGACTTGACTTAGGCATAGTGGGTTTCTCAGGTTCTTCAGGTTCTTCATCTTCCTCCCATTCATTTCATAGGGGTTGGTTCCTTTGACGTCGGGATGATCGATGTCTCCTCCTGGAGCGACTCTTCTTTGGCTGTTCATAAGTGGTATAACTATTAATATAATAGCGTACCTTTTCTCCAGGGAATTGGAAGTGGACTTATCTAGATCTGATGTAGATGATCGCGTTGGTAGTGTTGAGGAATGGTCTTCTAAGGATAATGGGTGTATCATCTTCTTCTTCACCCATGCCTAGAACCATGAAGTCGGTAGGGGCAAACTGATCGTGTATTCTTACCAGGACATCTTTTGCTATTCCCTCCGGAAATCAAATTGATTGGTCTGCCATCTGCAATTGCATATATGTAGGGAACAAAGGCTCGTCACCAAATAAATATTCATATGTTACCTTGGACATTATATTAACACCTGACCCAATGTCGCAGAAGATCTTGTGGAAGATTCTTTGTCCAATGGTACACTCGATCGTTGGTACGCCTGGATCATCCTTCTTAGCAAGGAATGGTGAAGCAAGAAGGTGGTCGTACTCTGATATGAGTGTGTTGATCATGTTAACTGATTCTTCTTGTGGCTGTCTAGCCTTGTTCTTCCTCCTTCTCCTATTGTTCTTCTTCTTGGTCACTGTTGTCTCTTCGGGCAGGTACGACGTTTATGGATGTTTGGGAGATTGCATGATATGATTCTTGAAAGAAAACTTCTCCTTTCCATTCATGATTGTGAAGCAGATCTTGGCACTGTCTGCGTAGATGATGGCTTTTGCGGTGCTTAGAAAAGGTCGGCCCAAAATAATGGGTGCCCTTACATCTCCACCTGTTTCTAAAACCACAAAGTCTATGGGAACATATGATTGTCCCACTCGGACAATAGCGTCTTCAAGAACTCCCTTGGGGTAGCAGAGTGACTGATCTGCAAGCTGCAAATGCATATTTGTGTACAACAAAGTATCTTCATTAATTTTATCATAAATTACATTAGGCATGATGTTGACACTTGCTCCGAAGTCACAGATAGCTTCATGGAAAATGTGAGGTCCAATGGCGATGGGGATGATAGGTCTTCCTGAATCGCTCTTCTTTTCTGGCAAGGTATAGTCTATCCACCTTCCCATCGATGGTCGTATATAGTAGTATGCTGCATTGTGAATATCGACAAGATTTGCAGTTTCTAGATCTTCTGGTTGCCCTAGAATCTTACCTTTGTTAGATGGAGGAAAAGTAGCAGTCAGCTGAGCTATTTGTGATTCTATCATTTTATTAAAGCGATGCTAGTTCTTAATGGCAGAAATAAAGCTGTCTATTCTATTATTTATGTTCTCTACAATTTTATCATTGGTAGCTACCTTTCTAGACAATCCCTCTATAAGTTTGGATTGGCCAACAATTAATTCTCTCAAGGGTGGTTGATTGAAATTATTAAAATTATTACCTTGATAGTTACTTTGGCAATTACCTTGGTAGTTCGGTCTCTGTTGCTGATTCCATTTGATTCTATTGAAGACGAGAGTAGTTGTTGTTGACAAAGTTCACATCCTCATGGGTCTCAGGGCAGTTGCTCCCTGAATGCCTAGTGTTTCCACACTCTTCACATGTCATGCGGGAATCACGAATGTGCATGACTTCTTGCTTCTCATTGGCTCGATCTTCGAGCTTCTTCATCAGCGGGTCCATCTTGGCAGACAGCATGTCTACCTCCTTGAGTTGATGCATACCTCCACCTCTCTTGTGGGTCTAAGTATGTTCTATATTCCAACCTTGGTTGGAGGCCATCTTCTCCACAAGAGCTGTTGCAGCTGGTATGATAAGTGACAGGAATGCACCTCCAGCAGCAGCATCCATAGTCTCATAGGTACTGTTGGTCAACCCATGGTAGAAAGTCTGCATGAGTAGTCAATTCTGCATCCCTTGATGGGGACATTCTGATATGTAATCTTCAAAGCGTTCCTATGCCTTAGGGATAGATTCATCATGTTGTTGCTGAAAGCTTGAGATTCTCCCACACAGAGCATTGGTCTTGCCAGTGGGAAAGAACTTTGCTAGGAAGGCAGTGGAGCAGTTATCCCATGTAGTATTTCTATCTTTGTTGGTGTAGAACCATTGCTTTGCCTTTTGCAAGAGTGAGAATGGGAAGAGGTGAAGTAATATGGCATCTTGGGTTACTCCTTTGATAGTGAAAGTGCTACAGATCTCCAGGAAGTGTTGGAGATATGCACTCGCTTCTTCATGTGCCCTTCCACAAAACTGGCTTGCTTGCACCATATTGATGAGGGCTGGCTTGAGCTCGAATCCAATGTCTCCAACATTGACTATTGGTCCAATACGGATGTTGGCTGTAGTTGGAGCAGAGAATTCACGGAGAGTCTTGTTAGCCATGGCTTCAAATTTTGGTGTTAAGCTTTGCCTTATCTGGTTGTCTTCTGATTCTAAAGCTGGGACTTTCTTGAGTTTAGCTCTAGTCCTCCTGATTAATTGTGGCAGAACCGCCCGAAATAACACGCTTTCGGAGGCCCTCGTCTTCCACTAGACACTAAGCACCCCGAAAGTGAGCTACATCGAACAGTTTCGTCGAGCACACCCCAAGGGAGAACTCGAGACAAACCATGTTTTACATCTAGAATTCAATAATGAGTATGATCTTACAATACTTAATCCATTTCATACAACAAGAGTTCTTAGAAATTATTTATTACAATACTAGAGTTCAGAGTGTGATAATTAAACAGCAGAAAGAAAATAAGCATCTAGCGGAAACGATACAAGGATCCATTTATGCCCACCAGAAGAACCTCCACACAAGAGCTACTCCTCAAGCTGCACCTGCAATAGGGGTAAAATAAGCCCTGAGTACATAATGTACTTGCAAGACTTACCCGACTAGTGGAAATAGTTTCCCGATTCTCAAGGAGTATGATAGGCAATATGGGTTTGCTGTTTTCTTTTTGTTTGTGAAAAGCATTACTTATAGTTCATCCTTATAGTCAAATTTTATTAGCAGTCATGATTACTTCATTAGCTAACCATTCTAAGTAAGCACATGTTCTACTTTCAAGCAAGGGTTGAGCAATCAGAACCATTTCACCATCTTTCATCTTCTAGTTCTTACTATGGTGCTAGACCATAGCCAAGTCATACCGTCTCACGAAAATAGTGATTCGTGAACCAATGTATCCCAGTTGGGTACCCCAAAAGACACGCCCCGTTTGCATCCCAGACACAAACAAGACCAACCCATTCCACTCCTGTCATGGGGTCCAGGTCCCCGTCCAAACTTGGACTCCAAGTCCCCACACTTGAGACCCGGTCTTAGTATGGTGCTTAGACCTCCACCTTTCCCCACCTCTAATTAGTCGGTCCATAAGGAGTCAGAACCTACGATAAGAGCGTAACGAGCCTTTCCGCTCCCATAAGCAAGTATGTGCTCAGGATAATAAGTCTATGACCTGACTACCATCCACAGCAATGGATGGTCCTTAATCAACATGAACAGGGAATATAGTGTAACCAAGCTAAGCCTCGTTGGCCGTGGGATATAACCTGTTACACCCACCAATACCCATACCATATCCCTACCCTATCTCCATTTTTCCTTTCACTATTTTATCATGAGAGTAATTATAATAATCATCTATTGTGAGTAACGGCAGGTTACTCACGCCACCGAAAACCTAAGCATAGCAGCTACTCAAACCTGTACTAGTAGGACTCATAGGACAGTTATATCTATGCATGTGGTTTTCAAAAAATTCATGTAACATAAATGAAGATCACATATATATATTCAGTGATTATCAAAAATAAGGGCTATGCACCGGGGCTTGCCTTGGGCAGGCATGGTGTCAGCTGAGTCAGTTAGTGGTGGCTCCGAGACCTCCTCCTGCACGAGAATCTCCTCCTCGTACTCCTCGATGATCTCCTCAAACTCGTGATCGCCGGTGGTCATGATCTCCGCCAACTCATTCTCTACATGCATGCGATGATGATGCAACACTTAGCATTTATGCAATAGCAACTCTTAAAATAAGAATACGCATACTAAGCTACTAAGCTAGCTCTAATGACTAAGGTACTAAGCTAACTATCATTTTTACCAAGCAAAGTATTGGGTTCAACTAACAAACACCTAGCTTTATAAATGAAGAATATATCTTTATTTCTACTAATGATTTAATGTATATTGAAACAAAGAGCATTTAACTACCCTAATGCCTAGTCTATTCTAAAGCTACAAAAATTTTAGTGAGCACATAATAATACAATGAAGCTACTATAAAAAATTTCAGGACTAAAGCTATCACCAATTTACCACAAAAATTCCTACAATATTTAACCTAATAATATTAAGCACTCTCAAATGATTTAATAGATCATGGTATCAACTTGTATATATATATGAACTAAACATACTAACAGATAGAGAACAATTTTAGGAACCTAAGAAAATTTGTTTCACAATTTTTGGACACCAACGTGATTTTATATGATTTACCAAAGATCAGCTCAAAAATTAAATTAGAAAAAGTATTTCTAATTTCTTATGAAAAAGAAAAATGAATTCTCCCGCGTGGCCCAAACGTGCGCGTGCGAGCGCGCGGCGGCCTGTGGTGCGGCCCACGCGATGCCAGCCCACGCGGAAACGGCCCACGGCGGGGAAATCCCGCACGCACTGATGTTTTTGCAAAATAGAACTTGCACTTCTCCCAAATTACAACTAAATACTAACACTATTTCCCCCTCTCAAACCTTCTCACTTAACCCCCTAACTTTTCCCTAATTCACCCGCACGCACCCCTGACAACTTAATGCACGGCGGCGCAGCGAGCGGCGGCACTGAGCGCCTACGTCGGCCACATGGGACCTACACGGGCCCACCTAACGGGTCGATCACCATCTCTGACCCGAGCGGCTACGCTAAGCGGTGGCGAGGGGTGGCGGGACACGCTGGAGCGAGCTACAGCGACGCGCAACCGTCCACGATGGCGGCGTAGCTGCCCCGATGATCTAAAGCACCTAAGAACCTAACTGGCTAGCGAGGGAGCATCAGTAGACTACCATGGACCTACCCGAGGTGACGGTGGGGTGGAGGATCGTGGAGGAGGGCTGGCCACGTGCGGCCGAGCCATGCGGCGAAGCACCACGGTGGCATGGTCGCGTCAGTGACGGTGGCATGGTCGCGTCAGTGACGGTGGCATAGGTTGGAGAGGGAGGCAAGGTGAAGCTAGTGGTGCAAGTGAATTGGCTCGTGAGGGACGGTAGGAGGGCTGCCCACATCCACGGCCGGACGCGGCCTTATCGGCATGACGGTGGGGAAACTCCAAATTTGTAGCTTAGCCGGGCACGGTTCAAGGCTGGGTAGGGTCGGGTAGAGAGAGGACGTGATGGTGAAGCCGTGGGTACGATGAATTGAATGGAGGTGATCATTCGCTGGGTAATTGGATGGCACGGCTCATGGCGACAGCAGAGGGAGAAAGAGAGAAAGAGAGAGATGGGGCACGGTAGGTGGGCTCGGCTTGACCTGGCCTTGGCAGGATGTGGCCAACGAGATCATGGAGACCCACGCGTAGATGCTAGTAGATAGGCGCCCGTGTTTCCAACCGGCGTGGCCCGCACGGCCGCAGTGTCTTAAATGACAAGGCGACGGCGAGCTCAGCCACGTGCGCGCGGCAGTGGTGGCCTTGAACTAGGCTGGTGGCGGCCTTGAACTAGGCACAGAGGGTACAGCGGACAAGTGTGGACACGACGACAATGCGACGGTAGTGGTAGCGTCGCAGCATGAGGCGGGCCGGCAGTGCGGCAAGGCAGTAGTGCGCGGACGCGATGGCAAGGTGATAGCGCCGGTAGTGGCTTCGTCGTGGCACGGGGCGGGTGGCAGTAGCTCTATGCGGTAGGGCCAACGGTAGCTGGGCCACAGCTAGGCCCGAGCGTGGTGACCACGCCCACGCGTCCAACCAGCCCGATACCGAGTCGTGCACGAATTTTAAAGCGCCCAAAACAACTAAACGGTTGCTTCAGGAGCCAAACCATCTTCACCATGATCAAGATGGCATATGGGACTACCAAATCGAGCTATAACACTACACCACCCCTTAACCCAATCTCTCAAAATAATTTGCTAAATAGAGCAATGTCTAGCTGTTGACAAACTTGGAAATTTTCTAAGTTTTTGAGCTGAACTTGATTTCAATTTATAATTTCTAGGCTAGTAGAAATACTAGCTAGCAATATCATTTTTCAACAGCAAGTATTTCACTGTCATCTACAAAGTGTGTACTTCAAACTTTATTTAAGTATCACACACAGGTTCTATAGTATTTTCGCTTAATAAAAATTAGTTTTAAACCCTACTTGATATACATGAACTATTGAATCAACTTTCATTTAACATTTTTATTAGTCATTTTAAGTTACAAGAAATTTATCTACACATTCTATCACATACATTAACACATAAACATGATGCTCATGACATGTTTTGGTAAATGATTTAGGGTGTAACACCGAGGGTGTTACATTAATGCTTCTGGATCATCAACGTAGTTTGTCGAAAGGTCAAAACCAATCATACATTATCCTGCATAAGATATAAAAGTAGACAAAACAAGGGTAAGCCTGTTTGAGTAGAGGTCAATGGTTATTTCGATCACATCTATAAGTATAAGTTTATCAATACTTCCATTGCCTAGCTACCTTCCCTGGTAACGGCGCTAGAAATGCTTGTTGGTATTTATTAACTAGTCACTTGTTTTAGTAGCCACCTATTATAAACCTATATCTCCTAACATTACTTTACAAGGTTGTCATCCCTAGTGATGATGCCAGAGATGCTTGTTGGTACTATATAGCATTACTACTAGCATAATACTAAGCAGTTCTTTATCATTTTATGTGACTAAAAAGAATATATAAATATATGAATGAAATCAGCCTGCAGGTGGGGCCGGGGCATCCACTCGGGCTCCGCCTCGGTGTGGAGTCCTCTTGAGTCTTCTACAGTCTTCTGGTGTATGTTTCACTGTGGATAAGCACGATTAATTCTGACATGTAGGTCCACCTTGACGGTTTTCTAGATAAACCCTGTAGAAAATACAGATTCACCAAAACTCATGGAATTTGTTAGTTTAAACCCCTAGACCTTCGTTGGTGATTATATTTATGCCTTTATGCATGTTATATTGATAGTTTATAATGTTTGTTAACTACCTTCAACAGGAAGGGTCATAGCCAGGTCGGCCGACCCTCAAAGGATGCCTCCAAGATATTTTATATATTCCTAGTGATCAAGAATAGTGAGACACATTATTC
Organism: Miscanthus lutarioriparius; assembly: GCA_904845875.1. Lineage (NCBI taxonomy): Eukaryota > Viridiplantae > Streptophyta > Magnoliopsida > Poales > Poaceae > Miscanthus > Miscanthus lutarioriparius. The sequence goes on from CAJGYO010000001.1 coordinate 99,054,999, forward strand.
CAAGGTGCAATAGGGGGAAGATGGCACCATGGTGGGGTCGGCCGACCCCACCTTGGTCCCTTCACTATCTCAAATTTTCATGAAAAACTAAACACAAGGTTTTATTTAGTGTGGGATTAAGTTTGGTCGAAAATTATACTTGCAAAATTCAAAAGGAAATGTGCAAATGAAAGATGTATAATAAAAACACAAAAATTCAATTGAAAAATCAAATATGAGATAACTACCAATTTACCTATCAGTAAGGGCTCCTTGTTTTAAGTCTTTAGAGTAGGACTTCTCTGTTATGTTCATGCTTTGAGTGCTTCGGGTGCTCCCAGAGATGGAGGCCGAGATGTGTGCACCTCCTTCTCCCGCCAAACCTTTTCGGGTCTAGGTTGTGGTTTTGGTTCAGCAGTTTTGTCCTCCTTGACTTGTTTGGCCTTCTTAGCCTGTTCGTCCTTCTTGTTCCCTTGGTGCTTTGTTGGGCAAGACCTCCTTTTGAGACGGACCGCCTTAACCTGCTTATTAGGTTTATAACCATTGAAAGTGTATTTTACCTTTCCTTCCCATGCTAACCCCTCTGGGAATTGGATTGTCTGATCTGCCATCTGCAATGAACATATGTAGGGGACAAGGGTCCCCTTGCAAATTATCATAAGTTACCTTGGACATGATGTTGACGCCTGATCCAAGGTCGCAGAAGGCATTATGGAAGGTCTGTGGTCCTATTGAGCACTCGATTGTTGAATGGCCCGGATCTTCCTTCTTGGTGGTGAAGGGAGGATCGAGAAGATAGCCCTAATTTGATCGGAGTGTACTTGGTTGTGACCAAGTTAATAGTTTCAATCGGATCCTCTGGTTTCCTAGGGATCTTACCTTGTTCGAATGATGGGATAGCAGCCGCTAATTGAGCTAATTGTGTTTCTAGCATTTTATTAAAGCTCAATTGATTCTTAACGGCAGAGGAAAAGATGTCCATTTTCCCACTAAGGTTTTCAAGTATCTTATCATTAGCCAACATCTTTTTATTAATGCTATCATTGATTTTAGACAGGCCTAAGACAAGATCTTTTAAAGAAGACTAGTTGTTGTAAGAATTATTGAAAGTATTATTATAACCATTACCTCCATTACCTTGGTAGAAGGGGTGTGAATTCCATCCTCCTTGTTGGTTGGGATCGGTACCCATTGTTGTTGTTATTGTTGATGAAGTTCATGTTTTCCCTTGTTTCGGGACAATTGTTGCCCGAATGATCATCTCTGCCACATACATCGCACCAGGGGTCTGCTTCAATGGCTCGTGCGATGGCATGGAGTTGAATGGCATTTTGTTCCTTTTTGGAACCTTCTTCAATCTTCTTCATTAAGAGGTCCATCTTGGCAGAGAGCATGTCCACCTCATGAACGGTGTGCATACCTCTTTTCTTTGGCTAGAGGCATTCTTCATTCCATCCTTGGTTGACCACCATCTTTTTAATGAGGTCATTGTCACCCTTCACATTGTGTTGAAGGAATGCTCCTCCAGCGGCAGCATCCAAGTGACTACGGGCCACACCAGTCAGCCCAGGGTAGAAACCTTGGATTAGGAGCCAATCTTCTATCCCATGATGAGGACAGGCACGAATGTACTCCTGGAGATACTCCCATGCTTTGAGAATCATCTCATCAGACTATTGTTGGAAGCTAGAAATCTTCACACGAAGGGCGCTGGTCTTGCCCATTAGGAAAAACTTCTTTAGGAATGCATTGGTGTACTTCTCCCAAGTGGTGGCTTCATCCTTATTGGCATAGAACCATTGCTTTGCCTTCTCGAGCAGAGAGAACAGGAAAAGGCAAAGGCATATGGCATCTGCTGTCACACCCTTGATAGTGAAGGTGCCACACACCTCCAAGAAGTGTTGAAGGTGGGCATTGGTGTCCTCATGAGGCTTCCCACAAAATGGGTTGGCTTGCACCATGTTGATAAGCATAGGTTTAAGCTCAAAAGTAGCATCCCCCAAATTGAATTGGGGTCCCGTGGCCAAATCAACGGTGGACAGGGCTGAGAAGTCAACGATCGACTTTTGAACCATAGCTTCCTTAGGTGGTGGTGCAGAGCTTCCTTCCTAGAACGAATTCAGGTTTGAGATGAACCTTTGAGGAGGAACTTTATGGCATCTAGTATTCCTCAACAACTGCTCGGGATCTTTAACAAAATTTCCTAGCAATTGGGAACTGCTCATACAGTGTCTTGCTTCACATTAACGAGAAACAAAGACAAGGGTAAGCCCCTACACAAATTGATAACTATTGACAGCAAAATTTGGTTCGTGATAAGGAAGCCATAAGGTTGGAAACTTATCAAGGGAAAAGCTAAAAGATTGACTAAATTGCCATCAAAATAAATTGGATAAGGTGACATCATCATCTCAAGGGAATGGGCCCTATTGGCAAAGACGACAGGACGTGAAGTAAGAAGACGCGTCGGACTTCATAGAAGAGAAAGATTGAGGTCCAAGTTATTGTAATTTAGGAAGCTTTGTTTTATTTTCCAAGTTTGTAACCAGTCTTGTTCGACCAGGACTCTTAGTCAAACCTCGGGTATAAATATTGAACCCCGGCTATTGTAACAAACATCTCAGCGATCAATCAAAAACTAGTACATTTACCTTTTGGCTTACGCCACCTCCAAGGAGTAGGACTAGAGTAGATCTCGGCGAGTTCTTTGGCAAGCAAGGCTACCATCGGTTAGGTCCGACCTCCGGTTTGTTTGTGAATATCCGTCATGACTTATATTTTGTTTGTAAGGCTACCCTCGGTTAAGTCTGATCTCTTGCAAGCACAATATAAGTTAGTTATCATCGGTTAATTGTAAGGTTGCATCGGTTCGGCTCGTATCTCTTATGATTATCTGATACAAGTTACCCTTGATTCTTATCAAAATGTGTACGGTTGTATCGGTCCGGCTCGTATCTCGTACAAATTTAAATACAGATTAGTTATCGGGTAAATCCATTAAGATCGGTAGGGTTTCCTTGTTGTTTTTAACAGATTTGCTAGTTATCGATCTTGTTATAATTAGTTCCTTACTATTTGTAACAAAATCACCCCTTGCTCGGTTAAGATTGAAATGGATCAGCTTTATATCTCTTCGATTCATCGTCCTGTTGCTTTTACCTATTTACATCTCACTTCGACGATGGTTTACGTTAACATAGCCCTCTTGATCCAATCTTGATCGAAGATAGCATGTGGTTAGGACGTGTTTAGCCCTAGGTAAGTCTTGCTAGTTAATGAAATATGGTCTAGAACTACTATAATGCCTGCCATCGATCTGGTCGACACCACTGTTAGCACTATAGATTAGAGATCGTTAAATAGCAAGTCTTGCTTATGGTCAAACATAGCATCTGGCTACATGCTATGTCTGCATCGGCTATTTAGTCGATGGCCTATGCTTCCACGATCATAGCATGCTTTCACGACCCCGTTAAGCATGTATAGATTCGTATGCTTTGAGGGTTTGACCTGTTATCTCTATCACGGTTGCATCGGTCCAGCTCGTATCCCCACTGTTAGATATGGCAGATTGGATCTGATAAGTGTATGGACTTATCCACGTTCAACGGATGAATGTCTGTATACTACGACTTTACTTTCACTGGAATCGGTTGTTTTAGCCGATAGCCCGTACATTGAGAATATATTGTCTATTTACATGCTTTTATTTATTTTTTGTCCTAGTTAAAAGCTAGTATATTTCTCATTCAATGCTTCCACGTCTACTTTTTACACCATTTGCATGTTTTCATGATCATCGGCTATTTAGATCTATACAATTGAGTAACTGTGGCAGAACCTCCTAAATTATAGGGCCCACATGCACCTGTCACTATCCAATGACCTTTGACATCTATGCATACGTTCCCGGTAACTTAAGAAGACTGTCGGGTGTCCTCGAGGAACCCCAAATCATCCACGATTTCCGAGCAGGATCACATTACAGAGTCATTGTAGTATTACAATAGTTTATTCAAATAGATACATCAGAGTAAATATAGCGGAAGACTTACAATAACATAGTTTACAAACCATTTGTTTCAAACCATACAACTAAGTTCGATTAATAATATAAAACAAAGTAGTGGAGTGGCATTATAATATAATACAAAACACACAATTAAAGCTGCCCTGTCCAAGGGCCACACATTTACTTATCGTCATCACAAGGAACAACCGTCATGCAGCACGATCCAAAACAGATCTGCTCATGAGTCTCACCTGCAACAAGGGTCAACGAACCCTGAGTACAAAAGTACTCAACAAGACTTAACCGAAAGAAAACTGATAGAACTCAGGAATGCAGGCTCATAGGATTCAAGGTATGGCTTTGGCAATAATCAAAGTACTTTTGCGTAAAAGCACTTAATAAAATTCTTTATATCAACATCTAAAACTTCATAAGATCATATACAAAACTGACACGATCCGCAAAGAGATCATGAAACTTCATATCCAACACTTTCACGAACCATTCTCAAATTCTAGTTACTTATTACTACGATGATGAACAGTGAGTTGAGTCTCCATAACCGAGGAGCAACGACTATTCGAACCAATTAAAAACCCAGCTGGGAATTCCGGACCACACGACATATGTAGGTCCCCGACCTACATATACCAACCTACCCTCGGATCCTCTAAACAAGAACGGGTCCGCGCCACCCGAGAATACAGTACTCCACCAATCTAGCCCATTGCCACGTGGGTACACGCTATTCCCGCCATCTCTCCACTCCCAGTGCGCGAGTAGCCATTCTCGTAATAGAATAGCCAAGTTAAGGCTTACCGGAGTATGTGGTTAGTACTACAAAGTCTCACCTCATGCAATTCAACAACGGACGGACCTTAATCGACACAGGCGGAAAGAACCCACTCACAAGACCTCCATGTCTTGTGGCTCACACACACCGAGTCCGCCCGGTCTAGATTTATTACTCCACATTCCCATATCACATGTTAACATAATTAACCAAAGTTCCATTTAAAGTTCGCAGGTGACAGGTAATCACCCGACTTTCATCCGGGGCTTGTATGCATCCGGGGCTTGCCTTCGTTGACGGAAAAGTCTGGGTCCGGAGTCGTTCCACCGATATCAACACCAACCTCCACAGACGGATCAACCTCCTCAACTACTTGATTAACTACCACGTGTTCACCTTCATTCACTATACGTAGTAACAATGCCATGTTTAACATAATGCGGAATACGAAACATGATGCTCGATGATGGATGCAAAATTAACAACTTGAATATAACTTTCCTTCGCGGTACAGTTACAAGTTAAACTAACTAAACATTTTCGCAACACTCACATCAATTGCCAAGGATCATCACCAACTAATGACCCAAGGACATCACTCAATCAAAAACTCAAACAAAACCTAAATCACTAAAGGTTACTATTTGCTTTTATGAATTAATTAATTAATTAAGAATTATGAAATAAATCAACTTGTTCCAATTGGCCTCAAAATTTTTGTAAATGTTCACCACATGATAACTAAGTGACAAAACAATTTTCATAATTTTTGGATACATAAATAAGCCTAGAAAAATCCTGGAAACTCATTTATTAATTAATCGAGCAATTTTTATCACATTCAAAAAGTATTGAAAAACAACATTTCATATTTTTCTTAAATAATATACATCACAGAGAGTTCACACAAAAATTTTCATAATTTTTGGAGCTTTAAATAAATCTACACAAAAACAACAAAAATAGATACTATTCATTCAATTCTGAAAATAGAAAAATCCAATTTGAACATTGTGTCACTGACATCGGGTCCCACATGTCATCTTCCACCTCTAGCTTTGACCGCGGCGACACGCGCGCTGACCGGGGAATTCTCGCCACCGGTGAGACCAACGGCGAAGGCAACTGCACCACCACGTCCCCTACACTACTACGCTTCAACTGGTGGCAAAAACAAGACCCAACACTGACTGGACCGAGCACAGCGACGACCATGGCAGGCACGACGGCACGGCCGCGCTATACCGGCGACACAAGTGCGGTAGAGGTTAAACACTTAGCACAGAAGGTTTCAGCACCTCACCCCAAACACGACTAAGCAACGAGCAGGGTCGGAGGAGCAACGAAGAGGCTGGTCGACGTTCCGAGCAGGCATGGCGGAGCAGACCGTCGTCGGTGGCGATGCTCCGGTGGCTGTGGTGGTCAAAATGAGAAATCAATGGGTCATAGAGTACCACGGCATCAAGGCAAAGCTAAAGCAAGACTCAGCAGGGGCAGAGGCGCACCGTGGAGCTCTGTCCACGGCGAAGTGCTTGCGACGGGGACGTTGCCGGCCACGAGGAAGAAGAGCACGCAGAGCAGTTTTCTGGTGAAGTCAAGCAACAAAAGCGGGTCGGTTGGGTGCGCAAGGAGCAGGCGGAACTATTGAGCGCTATGCTGCGATGGCACAGGCGCTGGTTCGACGGTAGGAGCTCGCCGGAGATGAGCAAGGCGACGGGAAAACAGAGGAGGAGGAAACGGCAAGGACGACAACGGCTCAGGTTATAAAGGATGGCCAGGAAGCGCAAGGAAGCCACAGCGGAGCCATTTCCCTCGCCAGCGCGACGCCCAGACGGCCACGCGCGCGACTGGAAGCAAGCCGAAGGATCACCGGCAATGTAGCTTAGGCGGTGAACACTGTTCACAGAAATTACAAAATTGCCATTCACCAAAATTCACAAATTACTCTCAAATTTTCATAACAACTCAAAAATCTCCAAAAACAAAAGTTGTTCAAAATCAAAAGTTCTAAAACTTTGCTTTTATAACCACCCCCTAATTCGGTCTACATTTTGAAATGAACTTTTGAATTCAAATAGGGGACATTTAAGGAATTTCGCCTTTTCAAATAACTTCAAATTTTACTAAACAACTTGGAAAACTCCAAAAACAAACTTTGTGCAACTCAACAAGCCCTACAATTTTTCTTTAAGGCTCAACCCCAAAATGTGCTTCGATTTTGAAATGGGTTTTCAGGGTAGGGTTTAAATATTGAAAATCAGGGTTTTCGGAATTTCAAATCAATACAAAGATTTCAAACTTGATTCAAACAATACCAATCAATACTTATAACATAATTGTAAACTTGTTTTAGTGAATGCATATCAAAGTTTGCAATATGACCAATGCCTTGCAATGCATATGATGATATGTCTAGTTTTTAATACGTAAACACCCAGGGTGTTACAATCCTTCCCCCTAAAAGAAATCTCGCCCCGAGATTCAAAGCCATAGGGTAAGTAATGGAAAAGGAAATGTGTCAATCCAAAAACATCCAATTCTTATCCATAAGACAACTGAGGTTCTTTTACAAAACACAATTTGTAACAACCGAGCTCAACTAACAGTACTCTATTCTATAATGATGCAAGATACTCTGGAAACTTTTCTAACAAGTAATCTTCTGATTCCCAAGTAGCTTCCTCTTCTGAATGTTGATTCCATTATATCTTGTAGAACTTTATTGTCCTCCTTCGAGTAACATGATCTTTCTGATCCAACACTCGGATAGGATATTCTAAATAAGTCAGATCTGGTTCAAGTTCTACTCCTTCAATTTCAACATTCTGCTCAAGCACTCGGAGACACTTCTTCAACTGAGACACATGGAACACATCATATACAGCTGATCAATGTTCTGGTAATTTCAAGTGATAGGCCACTTTTCCATATCTCTCCAGAATTTGAAATGGTCCAATATATCGAGGTGCCAACTTGCCTTTAACACCAAAACGGGTAACTCCATTGGTGATACTTTCAGATATATAAAATCTCCTTTGCTAAACACCAATGGTCTCCGTCGTCTATCTGCATAACTCTTTTGGCGGGACTGAGCTATCTTCAAATTACTCTGTATTTGCCTAACCTTGTCTTCTATTTCTTTCACAAGGTCAACTCCAAAGAATCTTCTTTCTCCAGGCTTAGACCAACTCAGCGATGTTCTACATCTACGACCATAGAGTGCTTCAAATAGAGCCATTCTAATGCTTTCCTGATAACTATTGTTATATGAGAACTCGGCCAAAGGTAAGCATTCGTCCCACTTGTTGGAATAATTAAGGACACAACATCTTAACATATCTTCAAGCACTTGATTGACTCTTTCAGTCTGTCCATCAGTCTATGGATGATAAGTTGTACTATACAGGAGCTTGGTACCCAATGAAGAATGCAATTGTTTCCAAAAACTAGAGACAAACTGTGTACCCCTATCAGACACAATGGTCTTTTGTACTCCATGGAGACTCATAATTCTTGCTAAATATATCTTGGCATATTGGATAGTGGGGTATATAGTCTTGACAGGAAGAAAATGTGCTGACTTAGTGAGTCAATCTACAACAACCCATATTGAGTCAAATCCCTTTGATGTCTTGGGTAGACCAACAATAAAGTCCATACTTATGTCCTCCCACTTCCAAGCTGGAATAGGCAATGGTTGTAATTCTCCAGCAGACCTCAAATGTATAGCTTTCACTTTCTAACAAGTATCACACTTTGCTATATATCTCGCAATTTCTATCTTCATTTTGGTCCACCAAAACCTTTGTTTTAAGTCATGGTACATCTTGTTGCTTCCCGGATGGATAGATAACCTAGTAGCATATGCTTCTTCAAGAATTGTTTGCCGCAACTCAGTAACTTTTGGTACCACCAGGCGATCCTTGAACCATAGCACACCTTCATTATCTATGCTGAAACATTCTGCCTTTCCATTCCTGACTCTTTCCTTGATATGGGCTACACCCTTATTTTCCTTCTGAGCAGCAATAACTTAATCTCGAATAGTGGCTTCAACAATTATGTTGGTCAAACTACCTTGTTGAATTACCTCTACATTCAATTTCTCCATCTCTTGACATAAGGTCAGACCCATTGTTCTTACTGTCAGGCAATTGCAATAACTTTTGTGACTGAGGGCATCTGCCACCACATTTGCTTTACCAGGGTGATAATGTACTTCCAAGTCATAATCTTTAATCAGCTCTAACCATCTTCTTTGTCGCATATTCAATTCTGACTGAGTAAAGATATACTTTAAGCTCTTGTGGTCTGTATAAATATGGCACATATGACTAAGTAGGTAATGCCGCCAAATCTTCAGAGCATGGACCACAGCTGCTAACTCCAGATCATGAGTCGGATAGTGTTCTTCATGTTGCTTAAGTTTCCTGGATGCATAAGCAATGACTCGGCCTTCTTGCATCAACACGCATCCAAGACCAATACCTGAAGCATCACAATAAACATCAAACGGCTTCTCGATATCAGGTTGGGCTAATACTGGTGCCGTGGTCAACAGTCTCTTCAAAGTCTGGAAAGCCTCTTCACAATCAGATGACCAGGCAAACTTGACTTGGTTCTTAAGTAACTCAGTTATGGACTTTGATACTTTAGAGAAATCTAGAATAAACCGACGGTAATACCCCACCAATCCCAGAAAACTCCAAACTTGATGAACTGTGGTTGGCGGTTTCCAATCAAGCACATCCTTCACTTTGCTTCGATAAACAGCAACTCCTTCCGCTGACAAGACATGTCCAAGAAACTGTACTTCCTTAAGCCAAAAATCACACTTGCTGAACTTGGCATATAGTTGATGTTCTCTCAAACGAGTCAGAACAATTCTGAGGTGTTTCGCATGTTCTTCCTTATTCTTGGAATATACTAGAATGTCATCAATAAACACCACTACAAATTTGTCTAGCTCAGGCATGCATACTGAATTCATCAAATACATGAAATGAGCTGGAGCATTTGTCAAACCAAAAGACATTACCAAGTATTCATATAATCCATATCTTGTGGTAAATGCCATTTTGGGAATATCTTCAGGCTTTATCTTGATTTGGTGATATCCTAACCTCAAATCTATCTTGGAGAAAACTTTGGCTCCGGCCAGTTGATCAAAAAGCAAATCTATCCTAGGTAATAGATACTTATTCATGATGGTCACTTCATTCAATGGACAATAGTCAACACATAACCTCAGGGTCTCATCTTTCTTTTTCACAAAAATTGCCGGACATCCCCAAGGAGATGAACTAGGTTGTATAAACCCCTTCTCAATCAATTCTTGCAACTGAGTCTTCAACTCGGCTAACTCCTTAGGTGGCATCCTATAAGCTCTTCGAGAAATCGGAGCTGTTCCAGGTTGCAATTCTATGTTAAACTGGACATCCCTATCAGGTGGTAGCCCGGGTAAATCTTCAGGAAACATATCAGGAAATTCACATACTACCGGGATATCTCTAATCTCTTTGACGGTAGTTGCACAAACTTTGCCCACTGATCTTCTTAAGGTTGGAAGTTGGATGAGAAGTTGAGAAGTACTATCTGGCAAACTCACCCTTATAGTTCTATTCAAAGCATCTATAACAGCCTTATGCTGATACATCCAATTCATTCCTAAGATTACATCTATATCCTGATCCTTAAGGATAATCATGGTAGTGGAAAAAATATGCCCACCCAGGTTTATGGGTACCTGGTATACCATTTCCTTAGTACACAGACGTCCCCCGGGCGACTGTATAAAGAAATTTTCCTTTGTTGCCCCAATTGAAATTTCATACTTAACCACAAATGTTCTATTGATGAATAAATGCGATGTGCCAGAATCAAAAAGTATAACTACAGGATGGTTGGCGACAGGAAACATACCCATCATCACTGGCTCTCCTTCTAGAATTTCCCCAGCTTGAATGTAGAACACTCGTCCTATCTTCCTTTCATCTTTGCCTTTCTAAACATTCTGATTGTTGCCCTTATTCTGTGCCTGACCCTGTTGTTGATTTGCAGGGGCCTTCTGATAATTGGGATTAGACTGCCTTGGATATGGATATTCTCTCGAGAAATGACCAGGCTTGCCATAATTGAAACAGGGATACTTGTGACCCTGGGGTGTTGAAGCAGAAACCCTAGAAGCATTTGTCGGTTGTGGATTCTTATAAGTTGGAACAGGGCGGACATTTGATTGCTGACCGACTTGAAACTGCAGTGGACAATAAGGAGGACGATTATGATTTACTAGATGATAAATCACCCTTTGCCTCTTTGGATTTCCCCCAAAAGATCCAAACGACATACTCTTTTTCTTCTTGAGCTCCTTATGCTGCCGATACTTTGCCTCTGAAGCAATTGCAATATTCACTGCCTCATGATAAGTGACATTGGTACAAGTTGTCATCATAGTCTGCAATTTGGTATTCAGACCTCTCATGAACCATTTCTTTTTCTAGGCATCAGTATTGACATGTTCAGGTGCATATTGTGATAGGTGATTGAATCTTCCCACATACTGCATCACGGTTTGATCCCCTTGCTTCAAAGCAAGGAACTCATCTAGCTTCATAGCCATAACTCCCTCCGGGATATAATGGGCTCTGAAAGTAGTACGAAACTCCATCCAAGTTAACGGAACACCTACGGGTTGCATGGCCATAAGATTTGCATACCAAGCACCGGCTGCACCTCTAAGTTGCTGAGCACCAAAGACTGGTTTCTGAAACTCTGTGCATGGTATAAGATCAAATTTCTGCTCCATGGTCCTAAGCCAATCATCAGCCTCCATTGGTTCATCTGCCTTAGTAAACACTGGGGGTTTTATATCTGTGAAGTCCACATATGTAGCCTCCTGCCTGTTATGATAGCGACCAAGGTTTCCATGCATCTGATTCTGATTACTTTGAGCCATCTCATGAAGCAAACGAGAATTTTCAACCGTCATATTGACAAGTGCGGCTATAGCATCCGCTAGATTTGTTGGAACTAGTGGCGGATCTAGAATGCCGTTCTCATCTTGTGAAGTACCAGGAATATATGAACCCCGCGTACGACGCATCTGTTCACAATAAACCAAACTTTACTCACAAGCCTTTATTGATTGATAAAAGAGCGGACTACAACTCATTACACTAGTTTCACTTATTTAAACACAAGACCACATTTAAACAAGACTACTTAACTTAAACTAGAACTAACTATTATACAACTCTACTCCTTTTCGCAATTACATCAAACTTCAGGCTCGGTATCCATTCCAGAAATATTACCGCCTTCATTGTCACTTTCATCGATCAATACTAATTCTTTGGGATCTTCTTCTTCTTCTTCTTCCGATTCACTACCATCGGCAAGGATAACACCGGGATCCATTGCATCAGCTTGGGGTTCATGATTAGGGTCCAGGAGATTGCTTAGCCTATGAACTTCCTCATGCAGATAGGTATTATGCTCTTCTAAATCTTCTACATAAAATTCTAACTCATGAGTTCTAGCTCTAGCTACGTTCTCTCTATGCCAAGCTTCATTTCTTCCTTCTACTGTATGAACTAACATACGTTCGTAGTTCCTGTGAGCGGTGGTGAGACGTTTTAATTGCTCCTGTAATCTGCCCACCTGGATGGTGTCCATAGCCCTATCTCTAGTAGCTTGGGCTAACTCTGCAGAAATCCTCTGTATCTCCGCCTGAGGATCAGGCCTAGAGCCGCTACTGCTAGCACCGTCATTCCTAGGGGCAAGTTAATGGCGAGGAACTCCTTTGGGTCTAATGGACTTACGGGGTGTCTTCTTGGTACGAGCCATACAATACAAGCAGGATTAATCCAAGTAAACAATCTGACAACAGTCTCAAGAGCAGTTAGGATGGATTACACAACTCAACCCATACACACTACTCACCCTAGACTCAGAGACGAAGGAAGTAACAAGTGAATTAATTATGATGCATGAATCATTCTTACGAACAAAACCACCAAAGCTTATAACGAACATAAACAATATTTGTTTTTATATAGGCCATAATAAGATTACTACTCCACCACACAAAACCTTTTTAATCAAATAAGGAATGGTGAGAAAGAAATAAGACAAGTCAGAAGCAATTTGGACCAAATTAACAAGTTAATTTTAGTCATCCCAAATCATTTTGAAGTTTTCGTAAACCAATACAACAAAAACTTTGTAACGATCGCTCTGATATCATTCTATGGTAGAACCTCCTCAATTATAGGGCCCACATGCACCTGTCACTGTCCAACAACCTTTGACATCTGTGTATACGTTCCCGGTAACTTAAGAAGACTATCGGGTGTCCTCGGGGAACCCCGAATCATCCACGATTTCCGAGCAGGATCACATTAAAGAGTCATTGCAGTATTACAATAGTTTATTCAAATAGATACATCAGAGTAAAGATACATCAGAGTAAATATAGCGGAAGACTTACAATAACATAGTTTACAAACCATTTGTTTCAAACCATACAACTAAGTTCGATTAATAATACAAAACAAAGTAGTGGACTGGCATTATAATATAATACAAAACACACAATTAAAGCTGCCCTGCCCAAGGGCCACACATTTACTTATCGTCATCACAAGGAACAACCGTCATGCAGCACAATCCAAAACAGATCTGCTCATGAGCCTCACCTGCAACAAGGGTCAACGAACCCTGATTACAAAAGTACTCAACAAGACTTAACCGAAATAAAACTGATAGAACTCAGGAATGCAGGCTCATAGGATTCAAGGTATGGCTTTAGCAATAATCAAAGTTCTTTTGCATAAAAGCACTTAATAAAATTCTTTATATCAACATCTAAAACTTCATAAGATCATATACAAAACTGACATGATCCGCAATGAGATCATGAAACTTCATATCCAACACTTTCCCGAACCATTCTCAAATTACAGTTACTTATTACTACGATGATGAACAGTGAGTTGAGTCTCCATAACCGAGGAGAAACGATGATTCGAACCGATTAAAAACCCAGCTGGGAATTCCAGACCACATGACATATGTAGGTCCCTGACCTACATATACCAACCTACCCTCGGATCCTCTAAACAAGAATAGGTCCGCACCACCCGTGAATACAGTACTCCACCAATCTAGCCCATTGCCACATGGGTACACGCTATTCCCGCCATCTCTGCACTCCCAGTGCGCGAGTAGCCATTCTCGTAATAGAATAGCCAAGTTAAGGCTTACCGGAGTATGTGGTTAGTACTACAAAGTCTCACCTCATGCAATTCAACAACGGACGGACCTTAATCGACACAGGCGGAAAGAACCCGCTCACAAGACCTCCATGTCTTGTGGCTCACACACACCGAGTCCGCCCGGTCTAGATTTATTACTCCACATTCCCATATCACATGTTAACATAATTAACCAAAGTTCCATTTAAAGTTCGCAGGTGACAGGTAATCACCCGACTTTCATCGTTCTAAGCATAGCTAAGCAAAACTAGGCATATACGAATTTAAAACTGGTAATATGGTAAATATGGAATAACAAGGTTGGTAATGTACCAATTTGGTTTTCACTTGACTCCTAATCACTTAATGCAGTAAAAAGAAGCAAAAGCGAAATCAATTTGTAAAATACAAGGTAGGGTTGTATGCATCCGGGGCTTGCCTTCGTTGACGGAAAAGTCTGGGTCCGGAGTCGTTCCACCGATATCAACACCAACCTCCACAGACGGATCAACCTCCTCAACTACTTGATTAACTACCACGTGTTCACCTTCGTTCACTATACATAGTAACAATGCCATGTTTAACATGATGCGGAATACGAAACATGATGCTCAATGATGGATGCAAAATTAACAACTTGAATACAACTTTCCTTCGCGGTACAGTTACAAGTTAAACTAACTAAACCATTTTTGCAACACTCACATCAGTTGACAAGGATCATCACCAACTAATGACCCAAGGACATCACTCAATCAAAAACTCAAACAAAACCTCAATCACTAAAGGTTACTATTTGCTTTTATGAATTAATTAATTAAGAATTATGAAATAAATCAACTTGTTCCAATTGGCCTCAAAATTTTTGTAAATGTTCGTCACATGATAACTAAGTGACAAAACAATTTTCATAATTTTTGGATACATAAATAAGCCTAGAAAAATCCTGAAAACTCATTTATTAATTAATCGAGCAATTTTTATCACATTCAAAAAGTATTGAAAAACAACATTTCATATTTTTCCTAAATAATATACATCACAGAGAGTTCACACAAAATTTTTCATAATTTGTGGAGCTTTAAATAAATCTACACAAAAATAACAAAAATAGATACTATTCATTCAATTCTGAAAATAGAAAAATCCAATTTGAACGCTGTGTCACTGACATTGGGTCCCACATGTCATCTTCCACCTCTAGCTTTGACCGCGGCGACACGCGCGCTGACCGGCGAATTCTCGCCGCCGGTGAGACCAACGGCGAAGGCAACTGCACCACCACGTCCCCTACACTACTACGCTTCGACTGGTGGCAAAAACAAGACCCAACACTGACTGGACCGAGCACAGCGACGACCATGGCGGGCACGACGGCACGGCCGCGCTATACCGGCGACACAAGTGCGGTAGAGGTTAAACACTTAGCATAGAAGGGTTCAGCACCTCACCCCGAACACGACTGAGCAACGAGCAGGGTCGGAGGAGCAACGAAGAGGCTGGTCGACATTCCGAGCAGGCATGGCGGAGCAGACCATCGTCGGTGGTGATGCTCCGGTGGCTGTGGTGGTCAAAATGATAAATCAATGGGTCATAGAGTACCACGGCGTCGAGGCGAAGCTAAAGCAAGACTCAGCAGGGGCAGAGGTGCACCATGGAGCTCTGGCCATGGTGAAGTGCTTGCGACGGGGACGTTGCCGGCCACGAGGAAGAAGAGCGCGCAGAGTAGTTTTCCGGTGAAGTCAAGCAACAAAAGCGGGTCGGTTGGGTGCGCAAGGAGCAGGCGGAACTATTAAGCGCTACGCTACGATAGCATAGGCGCTGGTTCGACGGTAGGAGCTCGCCGGACATGAGCAAGGCGACGAGAAAACAGAGGAGGAGGAAACGGCAAGGACGACGGCGGCTCAGGTTATAAAGGATGGCCAGGAAGCGCAAGGAAGCCACAGCGGAGCCATTTCCCTCACCAGCGTGACGCCCAGACAGCCACGCGCGTGACTGGAAGCAAGCCGAAGGATCGCCAGCAATGTAGCTTAGGCGGTGAACACTGTTCACAGAAATTACAAAATTGCCATTCGCCAAAATTCACAAATTACTCTCAAATTTTCATAACAACTCAAAAATCTCCAAAAACAAAAGTTGTTCAAAATCAAAAGTTCTACAACTTTTCTTTTATAACCAACCCCTAATTCGGTCTACATTTTGAAATGAACTTTTGAATTCAAATAGGGGACATTTAAGGAATTTCGTCTTTTCAAATAACTTCAAATTTTACTAAACAACTTGGAAAACTCCAAAAACAAACTTTGTACAACTCAACAAGCCCTACAATTTTGCTTTAAGGCTCAACCCCAAAATGTGCTTTGATTTTGAAATGGGTTTTCAGGGTAGGGTTTAAATATTGAAAATCAGGGTTTTCGGAATTTCAAATCAATACAAAGATTTCAAACTTGATTCAAACAATACCAATCAATACTTATAACATAATTGTAAACTTGTTTTAGTGAATGCATATCAAAGTTTGCAATATGACCAATGCCTTGCAATGCATATGATGATATGTCTAGTTTTTAATACGTAAACACCCAGGGTGTTACAGTAACTAATAATTGTCGATATGCTCTTTTTACTTACTATGCATCATGAACATGTTGGATATCAACTCTCTAGTTGATAGCCTTGTATCATCGGCTACTTAGCCGCACATTTGGAACAGTCTAGACAAATACTGGCATGTTCCACCTTAAATTACTGATCAATCTTGTCTCCTTATCAATTTCATGATCAACTTGACTGGCACACCCTAGGTCATGACCATCCAGTCCGATGTCCTCCCAAGTCCGAGGAGAGCTCGAGATCTACTCCACGTGGTTTCTCCCAGCTTGCTGTGGTTCTCCAGTGGCGGGTCCATCACTTTTCACCGTCCACACACTCTTGGCATGCCCGGTGGGACCATAATCCTCAACATGGACAATGAAGTGATTTTCAAGGTCAACCTTGAAGACCTACCTGATGATCAGAAAGCACTCATTGAGTAGGCAGCGTGGAATTCTGTGAGAAGTGTCTACTGCCTATAGCAGGATGCTTGATTCAGACATCCAGAAGACTCCCCTGCTAAGCGTCCTCCTGCATGGACAAAGTGAAGATATTGAAGCAAGAACTACTACCCATTTGGTCCACAAGACTGTTCACGAAGCCATTACAAATCACAATAAGGTGTTAGCCAACACATTTGGCAATGTTTTGAAAGAAGTTTTCTTTGGAGCGCCAGTTGATCAGGTGGGACCGACATACTTCAATGGCTTTAATCCTTTGGTTGTGAGAAGCAACATACCTAGTTCTAGTCAGCTATCGAATGGTGGGTAGTATCAACAGCCATCAGTGCAACAACTTCTAGGAGGACAAGCTCAAGATCAAACCCTGCAAGTGGTAGGGGGCAAGGTCAAGCCCTACCAATAGTAGGGGGGCAAGGTCAATCCCTACCAACAGTAGAGGGGCAAGGTCAAATGGCAGGGGGGCAACTACCAGCGCAGCAGTCACCAAGTGTCCCTGTCACTCGGACAATTCAGCAGCTCACTAAACAAAACCAAGCTTATTCAATCCAGCAGCCAACCTCTCTAGCTACTCAACAGGTTGCGCAACAGCCGGCTCATGGGAGATTCAGTACTTCCTACCAAATGCCTCAATCAGCTCATAAAATTGCTCCATCAGTGCAGAGGATCATCAAGAATGTTGATCCCAACTATTTCAATAGTCGATTGCAAGGGTATGCAACTCACAATGCTCAAATCGACTATTTAGAAGGATATCACCTAGTTTCTAATACTAGCACATACGAGCTTATGCCACACCTTGGGTATCAAAATCCCTATAGTTATAATTCGCAATAACTCCAGCAATCTTAGGTCCAAGGGCAACAGTCTTTGACTCAGAGTCAACGAGTTCAAGTACAAGGCTCTCAGGCTTAGACTCAAGGGCAGCCGAGACAAGGAGTCGTTGGCATGGATGCTGATGAGTTCATCAATAGAATAACTGCTATGATGTAGAGCTAGTTTGGCCTAAAGCCTAAAGGACAAGTTGGCTCTTACTAGCACCCATACCCGGCCTGGTATTATATCGTCCAACTCCCTCCACGCTAAAGAGTTCTAGATTTCTCCAAATTTATTGGGATAGATGAGATGACAACCATGGAACATATCAGCCGCTATCTCATTCAACTCAGAGATGCATCTGTTGAGGAGGCACATAAAGTTAGATTCTTCCCCTTGTCCCTATCTGGACTGGCCTTCAGTTGGTTTTCATCACTTGAACCCAATTTGATCACTGGATGGGCCAATCTGGACAACATGTTCCACACATATTTTTATAGCGGGACAAGAGAGAAGAAGATTATAGACTTGAAAAGCATGAGGTAGAGGGACAATGACTCAGGCTCTGAGTTCATTCAAAGATTTAGAGAAATAAGGAGCCATTGCTACTCATTAAACCTGTCCGATGGTCAATTTGTCGAATTGCCCCTTCAAGGGATGTCTCCATTAATCAGAGAAAACTTTGATGGCTAGGAATTTGAGAGTTTGGCCCATCTAGTTCAGAGGGTGTCTGCTTTTGAGAGTCAGCATTGGTCCCTAAGCAAAGAGAAATATTTGAAGGGTACCGTTGTTGTGCCTGATCCATATGATGCAAACTCTGATGAACACGATCTAGAAGTTGCAATTGATGAGTGGACATGGGGCAAGGCTCCTGTATCTTGTCCATGGGTGAGAGAGACAGAAAATGCCTATGACTTTGATGTCAAGAAGGCCGATAAGATCTTTGATTTGCTCCTAGAGAAGAACTAGTTGAAGTTACCTGCAAATCATGTGATCCCTTTGGCTGAGGAACTTAAAGGGAAGAAATACTACAAGTTTCACAATGCCACTAATCATAACACTAATGAGTGCAGAATCTTCCGTTTACATATTCAGAAGGCCATCAAATAAGGAAAGATCAAGTTTGAGCCAGCCAAGAAACCAACAATGGACATAGATAAGCTTCCTTACCTAGGGGTACATATGGTAGAGTTTTAGTTGGCCAAAGGAAAGATGAAGGTCTTGATGTTGGCTAAGGCAAAAGAAGATGGGTCAGTTGACCCAAGGTTCAAATATCAGCTAATGAGTATAAAGAAGCTAAGCAGCAACGCGATCAGCAAAAGAGCCAATACGAATAAGGTGAGACATCCAGAGCTGGTGATATGCATCCTCGTGTGACTTCTAGAATCTTGTTGAATAAATGGCAATGCTAGAGGAGGACTACCAGCGCCGGCTAGAAGAAGAAGAATATGAGCATCGGTGCAAAGAAGAAAGGTATGAAAGAGAACAAGCTAAGTTATATTGGAACTATCCCTTCTTCAGGCACTGTTGGAACGAAGGTTTGAAATTGTCTACAAGACATAACTATCCAGAGTGCAATAATCAATATTCAGAGTTTAGGCAATCTCAAGCCAACCGCTGGTCCATCCATGAATGTTTGAATTGTCAACCTAACGACATGGATTGGCGTGTAAAAAATGGAGTTCACGATTGGCTGGGTAAGCGTGCATATGATCAGAATTGGGCTAGTCGTGATGAAGAGAAAGAGTATGTTTGGCAAGAAGGCCAATGGTGTCCAAGAGGTCTAATAAGGAGCTAGAAAAAGAAGAGTCTAACGATTGAGGAATAAAGAATTGGAAGCTTAGAAGTATAGCAGACCTCGGACATGGCGCGTCAAGCAAACAGCCGATAATGGTAAGCCATCGGCTAATATTGATATGGTTTTCATCTTACCTGCAGAATTCAGAGCTCCCTCCAAGTATGGGCAAGGAGAGTCCGATGAAGAAGGGTATGGTAAAGAAGAATTGGGAGAAGCAGTGGCTCAGCTAACCCTCTAGTCCCAACAAGCTATATTTGACAAGCCATCTCAGCATCGGCACTTGAAGGATTTATACATGAAAGGATTTGTCGATGGAAAGCTGATGACCAAGATGTTAGTCGATGGACGCACTGCGGTCAATCTGATGCCTTATACAATGTTCTACATACTTGGAAAAGGTCCTAGAGATTTGCTTGAGACTGATATGATGCTAAAAGACTTTGGAGGTAACGCATCTAAGACATGGGGGCAGTTAATGTCAAGTTGACGATTGGGAGTAAAACTCTACCTACTACTTTCTTCCTCATTGATGGTAAAGGAACATATAGTCTGCTCCTTGGTTGTGATTGGATCCATGCTAATAGTTGCATCCCTACGACAATGCACCAATGCCTTATCCAATGGCAGGGAGATAATGTTGAAGTTGTTCAAGCTGACACCTCTATAAGTGTGGCAGCTGCTGATCTAGCCTATTTGGAATTTGAAGATTGCGAGTGCTTCTCTAGTAGAATCTGGGAAGGAGGCATTATCAAAGTCAATGATGAACGCCAACAGCCGATCCAAGCAATCGGCTCTGAGAGTTTATTTTGATGACTCCTCCAGTTGGTCATTATAGAATGGCTGAACGCTGCCCTTATGGATTAATTTGTCAAAGTATAACCATTCTGTTTCAAGGAGTCAAATTGGATTTGAACACACAACACTTTGAAAGAGTTTGATAGCCAGTGATTTTTGGGGTTTCATAAGTGATTTATTACTTAAATCATCATCGACTATTTTTGAAAGCAATTGTTCATTATGGGACTTTAACCCTAGTGATTAAGATTATTACTCTAGTATGATCGAATTCAGATTGTCGCCAGGATTGACAGCTGGTACTTGTAAAGTATCGCCCTTAGAAAAAAAATAATAGTCCTAATTCAGCCTAAGAAGGCAAAGCCAGTGCGGTACGCATCGCCTATAGTGCAAAAATATAAAAGATATATAAATCACACAAAGGTCAGTTCAAGGGAGCATCCACACAAAACAGAGAAAACACAAGGAAGATTGATTGAAGATTTTATTCAGAATCATAATCCTAGGTACAAACTAAGGGCCGAAGAAAACATTGTTCATGATTCCTTTGGCCGAGGAAGTATTCGCCACAGCATCAGCATGCTCGGCTAATCCTCTGCCATCTCATGGTGATTGTCACCACTTGCGAAGCTAGGCTGAAGCCATCGGAGCTTGTGTTCGGAGTTCACCTGGGCGATGGTCAGGGCGACCGTAGCCCCATGGTGGACGCCGTGGAGAGCGATCTCCCCAGCACGCACAGGGATGTCCTGGAGGCGACTCACCACCAGATCACCCCGGGCGTTCAGAGCCCCAGTGGCATTGTTCACCGTCAGTTGGAGGGCCTCCAATTCCTCCATCAGAGCTATGATAGGGAAAGAAAAGAATCATCAAGAAAAGCATGACGGGGTAGAATGGTAAAGAGACAGGGTTTTCTTCTAAGGATCCTACCTATAACCCTGGCGTTGGAGTCTGCTAGTCACGCTCGTGCAACGCTACTCTCCCCCTCCATGGTAGCGAGAGCAGTTTGGGAGGCAGCCAAGGTGGCCTCTAGGTGCTTAGTTTCTTGGGTCACCTCCCAATGATGACCCAGCGCCTCATCCCATTCATGAAGATAACACTAGGCGTCATCTCCATTATACGAGTCCAAAGAATTGATGGAGGAGACCATAGATACCGCCGGTAGAGCCTCAAACCTCACTAGCAGGTTTTGGACACCAGCCCGAGTAATGTTCCTATGAAACAAAAAATTAACAGGTTCAGATGGTTATCAGAAGATTGGGGATGCAATTCCAACATACCCTAGAATGTGGAGGCGCTAGCGCGGAGGAAGATCCTCCTCTAGAATGTTGCCAGCAGGGCACTTGTCGTTCGCCATTGTTCTTGGCTAAGATTGAGTTTTCTGATCTAAGGATAAAGAAGGAGTTGTGAAGTGGCAAGAACGAAGGCGAGCACAGGTGTGACCTCTTACCTATCCCCTAGAAGTATATATTTATAGCCAAAGTTGACACGAGTAGATTTATCGAGCCACGTCGGAATAAAGGTGCAGTTAATAGAAGGCGAAAGGCCATTCCAAGAATCGAGGAGACCACATGTGGCCAAGTGAGAAAGCAGCGGTTGTGGAGATCATGGACGCAAGGAATTTCCATTTTACTAGGATTTTCTACATTTTGGTTTGGTTCTGGGCCATGGATTTGAAAATTCATTCACTGCAGTTTTGTGTTACAATTCGAGCCCAGAGTCTGGCTCTAAGGGTTAATCAGTTGAAGACGGTTGCAAGAAACCAGTTTTGAAGTTTTGGAAGGGTCATTGAGAGTCAATCGCTAGACAATGGAGGATTTATACAAGATGGAGAAATGCATCAGATAAATATTTGCACCAAATGTCACAGACCAGATATGCATAAGAGCTGCAACTTACGAAACCGTGTGGGTTACATTCAGAGCATTTAAGCGAATGCCTTCGATTATTGCAACAGCATCGTCACTCAAAGTTCTAGACCACAGGTTTAGAAGAAATTTGCTCGATGCAGTTTTGTGTTTGCACTTAACCCCAGATGGTCTGACCCTAGAAAGATAGTCAACTCGGTTCAATCGGCTGTTTTTGGATCAACTAAAGGACCTAAGTTTAAAGTTCTCTAATCGATTCTTTGGTTATCAATTTAGAAGCTATCACTAAAGGAAATTGGTGACAATGGAAAAAGAACGTTCAGAGCTAGAGCACGAAGAATAGGTGCAAAAGGAATTTTTATTAATTGACATAACCCTATTTCAATCTAAGGGCCAAAGAAAACGCAGTTGATGATTCCTTCGGCCAGGGTTATGTGCGCTACGGCTTCGGTGGCTCCCTCGAAGTCGTCCATGAAATCCTGGTAGTTGTCAGGGACCTCACTATCGAGGAAGCCAAGCTACAGCGGATGGAGATCATGACCTAAGCGCACCTGGGCAATCGCCAAGGCAACAACGGCTCCATGTCGAACACCGTGGATAGCCACCTCTCGGGCACGCATGGAGACGTCCTAGAGGCGGGCCCCAACATGTCACCCGGGGCATTCAGGGCGTCGGCCGCATCATTTGCCATCAACTGGAGCGCCTCCACTTGCTCCGTCAGAGCTACAACAAGAAGAAAAAGGTCGTTAAGAGAAGATTAGAAAAACAGAGTAATCAAATATAGAGTTATCTTGAGGAACTTACCTGCAACCCTAGCATCCGACGCCGCTAGTTGTGCCCAGATAGCATTGGTCTCCCCCTCTGCGGCGGCAAGGATAGCCTGGGAGGCACTCAAGGCGATCTCCAGATGACCACTCTCACGGGTCACCTCCGAATAGCAGTCCATCGCCGCATTTCGCTCATGGAGATAACGGTAGGTGTTGGTATTTATTAACTTGTCAGTTGTTTTAGCTGCCACCTATTATAAACCTATATCTCCTAACATTACTTTAATAGGTTGTCATCCCTAGTGATGATGCCAGAGATGCTTGTTGGTACTACATAGCAATACTACTAGCATAATACTAAGCAGTTCTTTATCATTTTATGTGATTAGAAAGAATATAAATATATGAATGAAAAGGATATACAAGCGCATAGATAATATACCATTGTAGCACTTCACCCGAGAGTATTCCAGGTATCGTTATTTATATTTTTACCATAGGTAAGGTCTAGCACAGACATGTATTGATAACTTATACTATTGATGGAGAAGTAAATCATAACCAATATTCTACTCATAACAGGGGTAAGTCATAGGATAAGATATATATATATGATGAGTATTGATCAATAATACTGATAAATCACTAAGAGTATTCCTTTCTATGGCATTAGCATGGTTAGATAGAATATTAGAGGAATAATTCCTAAGTCATTCTTAATTACAAGTCAAAGCATACATTGATTAGTGCAATTATACCTAGTAATCATTTCTAAGACCATCATCATATCTACACATAAGGGATATTGCTAAGGAAGATTAAGAACGGAGCTTGTCTTCCTTCATAACCGCATCCTACGTGCACCTATATTCGGGGAGTGGACTACAAAGGACTCAACGTGTCACGTCCACGATCTACCACATGACCTGGAATATAGGGTGTATCCATAGGTAAACAACGTATAAGCACCACGCTTACACAATGCCGACCACCCACCCATGGATCCTTAGAGTGAGCGCTATACGAACTTATGCATGAACATGATGATAATCCAACTATACTCCGCCTTGGTGTGGAGTCCTCTCGAGTCTTCTTGAGTCTTCTGGTGTTCATTTCACTGTGGATAAGCGCTATTAAATCTAACATGTAGGTCCACCTTGATGATTTTTTGGATAAACCCTACAGAAAATACAGATTCACCAAAACTCATGGAATTTGTTAGTGATTATATTTATACCCTTATGCATGTTATATTGATGGTTTCTCCCCCAAGCTTGACCATCGCTAGCCCCTTAGCAAAGCTAAACTTAGCAAATGGATCAGGAGTTTAAGGATTTTGAAAACATTGATGTAACTCCTCAAAAGTACACATGCGTTCAAACAAGAATTCTCCTCTAGATTAGAATAAACTGATCTGACTTTCAAACTCACCCATATTACCTTCAACCATGGGGCTTTTTAACCTTCACTTGGGTCTTGAGCAATTGAAGGACAGAACGATCAAGTTAAGCACTATGTCTCAAGTTCTTTGTTCAACCATTATTTCGGAGTTTTTATAGATTTTCAAAATAAAAACTCAGAGCTTCCTTTGTATGACACTCTCAAGTATCTCAATATATGTGGTATTTGTGGATCCTCACCAAGGCAATAGTGGTGTTATGCCTTTCTCTTCCTACTACTAAGGCTTATGTGGAGCTCATAGGAATGGAGAAAGCATAAAAGAGCATACTTGCAATACATATATTGTAAAGTCAAACCTCGCATCCAAAGAGAGTTGAGTCATACAATCAAATCAAAATGTGCATGTGTGTGGATGTATGTGGTGGATATATATGGTGGCTAACCTATTCCTACTATGCTCCTTGAAAACTTTTATTTCATTTGAAACTTAGAAACATTTGCAAGAAAACATGGGCTATATTATTCATCTTTTGTTTTTTTTCAGGCGGGCATCTAAGTACCCATTGTTTTGATAATCCGTACACTTGTCCATTTTTTTAACTTTTTCTTTTTCTCTCTTTTTTTATGAATAACTTTTGCATAGCCCCATGTCTCTTTTCTGCAACAAAACTTTTGAGAGATAGCAACAAGAACTTGGAGCATTTATTTGGTGGATATCCTATCAAGAATAATTTTGGTGTTTTCTCCCAGTGTAGGAGTAAAACATTTTTAGGTGGATCTAGATGGAATGGCATGTTGTTGCGCCTACCCCTAGTGTAGGAGCAGTGCATATTTGGGTGGTGTGTACGTGATCTTGATTTTAAGAGCATGACAAAGCTTGACTAAACTCAATGCAAAACAAGTAGCATATATGTTGAAGTTTTCCTAATCTAAATATCATGTATGGATTTGGTAGGAATTCAAGCTTTGTCATACATGAGCTCATCATGTAGGATTTTCATATTTTTCAAGAGATAAATCTCTAGAACTTTAGTATCACTTGGAACAAGATAAACAGCAGCTCAGACCTTCTCATATCATATCCATCAATTACCTAGACTTAGATCAAGCATATGCTACCCACGAGTTTCAAGTTCAGAGTAAATTCTTATATCAAAACGGTCAAATTCAAAACTTGGGAGAATTCAATGTTGAAAACTAGGTACTTGAAAGGAATTACAATAGAGCAACTATTTATCATTTCCATGTTAAAAGATTATCCTCAGAGTCCATTTATTTAGCTCTTAAAAACAGAAAACTAGACACACACTTTTTATTTTGTTTTAGTTTGTTATGCATCTCTTTATGACTTAGAAATAATAGAACAAAAGGGAAAGAAATACTTAGCTAGAAACATGGGGGATGCCTTTCCCCCAAGCTGGATGTTGGCACGGTCGAATGTCGAAATTGAGTGATCCTTTTTGGAGTAGATTTGCCAACGGATGCCCTTCTCGTCCATGAATGGAGCGAGATGAAGACAACCGGGTGAATTTGCTCTTGATCTTGGTGCATCATCCTGCAAAATATCAACAAGAATACCAAAACTCGTGGAACGGATTAGGATAAATGGTTAGCGGTCAGCCATCCAGAGATTAGTTGTTCTTGCGGTTTAGAAATATTTCTGTTTTGGCAGATTTTTAACAGGATGTCTTTCTAATATCTTTTTGGATTTTCCATTTTTGTATTCCTGCAAGAAATATGTATGTATGGTATTTTTAAATTTTTATGCCACCATAGTGAATATTTCCACAGGTATTTACACCATAGATTTATTCACATGGGGCTTAGGTTTTATGATGCAATGATGTAATGCAGTCATAAAACTTTTTATCTTCCTTTTCTAAATGCAATGCTAATGCAGAAAAGTAAATATGCTAAAGTGAAAAGTAATTCATGCAATGCTAAGAAGTAAATATGGATAACTACCGATGTTACCTCTCGGCGAGGGTTCGGAATTTTAAGTCCTCCGGACAGGACTTTACTGGAGAAAAGTCCTTCACTCTTTAGGTGCATCATCCAGTCTCAGCAATGGAGACCCGGATGGCTACACATCTTGTGACGGTGTTTCTGATGGTGATGTCACCTTCTCTTTCCATACCTGTTTGGTCTATGGACATAATTTTGGCGGAGTGGCTTCATCTTTTACAACTTCTTCAGGTTCCTCATCTTCCTCCCAACTTTTCTTTGGGATTGATTCTTTTGGTTTTAGGATGATCGATGTCTCCTCCTAGAGCAGGACTTCTTTGGCTGCTCATGAGTGGTATAACTATTAAAATAATAGCGTGCCTTTTCTCTAAGGAATTAGAAGTGGACTAGTCTAGATCCGACGTAGAAGATTTGTAACACCCCTGGTGTTAAGCATCACTAAAACTTGATCATGTCATCATCATGCATGTTCATCTATAGTAGCTCACCATGCCTTGCATTCACTAAAATTAATATTTATTTTACTAGTATTGCAATGCATTTGTGTTGGTTTGTGTTTAAACTCAAAAATACTTTTGAGGTACTTTGTGGCCTTCAATTTTTGAATTTCACTAAAATACTTCGAATTATGCCCTAATAAACTTTGAAGTGTGAAGTAGGTACTTTATACCAGTGTCAAGTGTGGGGTATGAATTCAAGTTCAAACCCTTAAAATTTGAGCTCCAAATTTGAATCCAAACTTGAGTTTCAATACTTAGTCATTTTTGGCTAAGTGCTGGATTTTAGCATTGGATTCAATTTTTAGGAATTTATTAAAATGAATTTCATAAATAAACTTGTTCAAGCAATGACATCATTTTAAAGTTTGAGGTTTGTACTTCACAATGGTGTTATTGATTGAAGTGTTTGCTCACTAATTACTCATTAATAAACTCACCAAACTTGATAAGTTGATTGTTTTCAAAACCCTAACTGCAAGTCTATCAGTGCTGAGTTTTTAGTTTCAATCTTCCTCCCTTTCTTAGGTGAGATCTCTTTATCCAAGTAGAATTAGATGTTCTTGCTTAAAACAAAGTTGAAGATCAAAGCAACAAGAACAACTTTTGTTTTTGGACCCAATCAGGTTTCCATTTGGAATCTAGAGAAAATGGAGGGAGAAGAAGGGCTGTTAGTGGTATAGTGCATGTCGCCAAGGAGCACCCTATCTGCTTGCTTGCCACCACTGCTGAAAGGTTGTGCTGCCTCCATGTGCACCAACACGCAGCTGCTTCGCCTGGACGCTTCGCAAGCAGGAGCTGGATGCCCAGAAGCCGCCTCGACATCCATAAGTTGCCCAACCAGCCATCGAGCTCATCCTCTCTTTTTCCCCCACCATCGAGCACCTCCAGTTCACCGGCCAAATTCACCGCCATCGCTCCGCCTCATCGCAATTCATCTCGTAGTCACGCTTTCCATCTCCTTGCTCTTCTGCTTGACCTGGTCATGCTAGGTCTACCCGCTGGAATCGCACTAACACCGTCGTCTTCCTTCTCGACGTTCACCGTGCTACCGTGAGCCTCCTCACCATGGTCAGCCCTCCGTGGTGCACCTCTGCTCTAACTTTTTCATGTTTTTGCTTTCACAGCGGGAGTCCAGACGTGCCGGAATGTGCTCTCATCACCGGTTCACGCCGTCGTCTTCGCCCCAACAACGATGAGCTAGCTCCGCCACTTCCCGGGATCGACCAACTACCATTCTGAAGTCACGGTGAGCTCCTTGGGCTAACGCCATCGTCCTTTTAACCTCTATCAGGCCATAGTGGCTGGAGCACGCCACGTCGTCGTGCTCTGCCTTGCTGAGCCACCGCGGTCATGGTCGCGTATGTTGCTAGCTCACGCGTGCTTGACAGACCCCTCAGGCGCATTCGTGTGTGTGAGTTGAGTATGCTGGTGGTCTTCGCGTCATCGGAGAGCTCTCCGTTAGGCGTAGCTACGTTGTCGAAGCTTCATCGTGCTGCCATGGCTGCCGGCGTGGATGCTATCGTGCCCTAACAAGTAGGTTGTCACCGTGAGAGTGTTTGGGAGGTAGAGACAAGCGCGTTAGGCCAGCTCATTTCACAGGAGTCATCGACGATGACCAAAGTTGCCTCGTCAGAGTATCACCAGGCCATGGGAGCCGCTGCCGTGCAGTAGAGGTTCAACGGGTAGCATGAGGAGATGCGTAAGAGCGAGAGGAGTGCAGCGGGGTAGGTCTCGTCACCGGCAAGGCCACTGCCGACGAGTACACATCGGTCAACGGTACCAGCGCCATGGTCAACGCAGGCGCGGGTTCGGGCCACCCCTGTTAGTGAGAGTGAGTGAGAGCTGAGTGAGAAAAGGATTTATTCCTTTTTGGTTTTTTAGAAAATGCTAATAAATGATGAAACTTGATTAATTCATAACTAAATAATTAGAAGGAATAAAATAATGAAATTAATTCTATGGCTTTGTTATGATACGCTTAATCAGGGAAAAATATGAGTTTGTCGAAATTAATACTTTTGCTAGGTTTCAAAATTATCTCTTTTAATTAATAAATGAACCTTCCATGATTTTTATAGGCTAAAATAATTATCCAAAAATCATGAAACTTTATGGTTATGATAAATATGCTTAGATGTGCTTGAACAAAAAGATTGCTTATGTTTTGATGAAAATAAATTGACCACTTAAGTTAAACGCCTTTTATGGATTTATAAAAATAAAAGAAAAGATTTCTATAAATCATTAAATGAATTGAGTGTACTTTGGGATTGATTGTGGACCCTAGAACACTAAAACCCTTGTTCATCCTTGGCAATTAATTTACATGATTGTGTTCTCATGATTAACTTGTTAATAATAACAATATTGTTTTATGAGTAATTAACTTAATTGATTAGTGAAGGAAAGTTGTATTCAAGTATTTAACCTTGTTTAAGTCATTTTAGTCCATGCTTAATCACCCATGTATGATGTTATGCATCATCATCCTAAAGCATGCATTTTTATTACGTTTAGTGAATGAAAGTGGTGGCCCGATAGTTGAGCAATCTTTTGAGGTAGGCTTTCACTCAAAAGAAGTTGGGTGGGAGAGTGAGGGTTTTCCTGACGTATCTAACAACCCCGACACCATAGGCAAGCCTCGGAGCATACAACCATTTCCTTGTATTTTATAAAAGTTATTCACATAAGTCTTATGCTTGTTGCATTAAGTGAATTAGGAGTTGGGTGAATACTTTTTGATGCATGACTACCTTTATTCTAAATACCATTACCTATTACCTTGGGTAGTATGGTAGGTTAGCTATGCTTAGACTTGCTTAGTAATTAGGGTCGGGTGATGATTTCATCATTCACAATGGTTTAACACTCAAGAATGTCCTGAGAGTTTAATAATGAATAATGTTTAATTGGGGGACCGGGCGGGACATGGGTATGTTTCTGGTGATTAAGCCGACAGGGTTGCCTGGTCGTGCTTGTCTCGTCTGTGTCGATTGAGGACCATACCGTTGTATGCCACTGTGTGGTCGGGACTTTGTAGTACTCACCACATACTCCAGTAAGCCTAATACCTCGGCTATTCCATTATGTGAGAAGACAACTGCGCACTCGGTGTGGGAGATGGTGAGAGTAGCGTGTACACATCCTGTGAATCCACCAGGAGTAGTACAGGGAGGTGGAGTATTGTGCTTTCTAGTAGCATAGACTGGTTCACGTTTTGGAGGATCCGAGTGAGGGTTGAAATATGTAGGTTCAGGACCGGACCTAAACCTGCATATGTCATGTGGTAAGGAAACCCCAGCTAGGCCAAATCGATTCAAATCGTCGTTGCTTCTCGGAGAAGGAGACCCGATCCTCTAACTTACATCATAGTTAATAACTGAAACATTAGTTCTATGATCAAAAAATGGAATGGTAAAGAGTGAATGAATTAGTATAGGTGCAAACTAGATTCTTGTAATGACTTAACTTGAGCTAAAATATTGAAAGTAAGGATCAATCATTCATAAGCTTTTCTGCAAAAGTTGATTTTGATTCTTGCTTCAGAGTTACCTTGATTCTCCGTACCCTGCATGTCCTTAGAGTCTTTCCTTTTTGTTGGTTAAGTCTTGTTGAGTACATTTGTACTCAGGGTTTGTTAAACCCTTGTTGCAGGTGAGCCTCATGAGCAGCTAGGCTTTTGCCCTTGCTGCATGACGGTTCAGGAGGAGGAGACCCAGCAGTAGAGGTTGTTGTACACCCTTGGGTAGGGTGACTTTCTTTTGTGTGATGTATTATAAGTGGTACCTATTTTGCTAACCCACTGCCTTAATGGCTAAAACTTATTGTTTGTAATAACTTAATGAATGGTTTGTAAAACTTATGGTTTGTAAGACTTTAGCCTTTTACTTTGATGTAATATATTTGTATATTTGTACAGCTGTTGTATTACTGCAATGCTTCTTGTAATGTATCCTACTCGGAAGGAGAAACATGGATGATTTGGGTTTCCCTCGAGGACACCAGACAGACTACTGGAGTTGTTTGGCTCCCATGTGCAGCAGTCAGAAGTCTGAAGGACAATGACAGGCACATGTGGGCCATATAACTTGGGCGAACCTGCCACATGATCGCGTTGATAGTGTTGAGGAACGGTCTTCTAAGGATGATGGGTGTATCATCTTCTTCTTCACCCATGTCTAGAACCATGAAGTCGGCAGGGGCAAACTGATCGTGTATTATTATCATGACATCTTTTGTTATTCCCTCTAGAAATCAGATTGATTGGTCCACCATCTGCAATTGCATATATGTAGGGAACAAAGGTTTGTTACCAAATAAATATTCATATGTTACCTTAGACATTATGTTGACACCTGATCCAGTGTCGCAAAAGGTCTTGTGGAAGATTCTTTGTCCAATGGTACACTCGATCATTGGTATGCCTGGATTATCCTTCTTAGCAAGGAATGGTGAAGTGAGGAGGTGGTCGTACTCTGATCTGAGTGTGTTGATCATGTTAACTGATTCTTCTTATGGCTGTCTGGCCTTGTTCTTCCTCCTCCTATTATTCTTCTTCTTGGTCACTATTATCTCTTCGGGCAGGTACGACATTTGTGGATGTCTAGGAGATTGCAAGATACGATTCTTGAAAGAAAACTTCTCCTTTCTATCCTTGATTATGAAGTAGATCTTGGCACTGTCTACGTAGATGATGGCTTTTTGTGGTGCTTAGAAAAGGTTGGCCCAAAATAATGGGTGCCCTTACATCACCACCTATTTCTAAAACCACAAAGTCTATGGGAACATATGATTGTCCCACTCAAACAATGGTGTCTTCAAGAACTCCCTTGGGGTAGCAGAGTGACTGATCTACAAGCTACAAATGCATATTTGTATACAACAAAGTATCTCCATTAATTTGATCATAAATTACCTTAGGCATGATGTTAACACTTGCTCCGAAGTCACAGATAGCTTCTTGGAAAATGTGAGGTCCAATGGCGATGGGGATGACAGGTCTTCCTGGATTGCTCTTCTTTTTTGGTAAGGTATAGT
This sequence comes from Miscanthus lutarioriparius, assembly GCA_904845875.1. NCBI lineage: Eukaryota > Viridiplantae > Streptophyta > Magnoliopsida > Poales > Poaceae > Miscanthus > Miscanthus lutarioriparius. The sequence goes on from CAJGYO010000001.1 coordinate 99,087,031, forward strand.
CTATCCACCTTCCCGTCGATGGTTGTATACAGTAGTATGCTGCATTGTGAATATCAACAAGATTTATAGTTTCTAGATCTTTCAGTTGCCATGGAATCTTACCTTTGTTGGACGGAGGAACAGCAGCAGCCAGCTGAGCTATTTGTGATTCTATAATTTTATTAAAGTTATGCTGGTTCTTAATGGCAGAAGCAAAACTATCCATTCTATTATTTATGTTCTCTAGAATTTTATCATTGGTAGCTACCTTTCTAAATAATCCCTCCATAAGTTTGGATTGGCCAGCAATTAATTCTCTCAAGGGTGGTTGGTTGAAATTATTAAAATTATTACCTTGATAGTTACCTTGGTAGTTCGGTCTCTGTTGCTGATTCCATCCTTGATTCTATTGAAGACGAGAGTAGTTGTTGTTGACAAAGTTCACATCCTCATGGGTCTTAGGGCAGTTGCTCCCTGAATGCCCAGTGTTTCCACACTCTTCACACATCATGCGGGAATCATGAATGTGCATGACTTCTTCCTTCTCATTGACTTGATCTTCGAGCTTCTTCATCAGCGGGTCCATCTTGGCAGAAAGCATGTCTACCTCCTTGAGTTGATGCATACCTCCACCTCTCTTGCTGGTCTAAGGACGTTCTATATTCCAACCTTGGTTGGAGGCTATCTTCTCCACAAGAGCTGTTGAAGCTAGTATGGTAAGTGACAGGAATGCACCTCCAGCAGCAGCATCCATAGTCCCACAGGTACTATTGGTCAACCCATGGTAGAAAGTCTGCATGAGTAGCCAATTCTCCATCCCATGATGGGGACATTCTGATATGTAATCTTGAAAGTGTTCCCATGCCTTAGGGACATATTCATCATATTGTTGCTGAAAGCTTGAGATTCTCCCACGTAGAGCATTGGTCTCACCTATGGGAAAGGATTTTGCTAGGAAAGCAGTGGAGCAGTTATTACATGTAGTATTTCTATCTTTGTTGGCGTAGAACCATTGCTTTGCCTTCCCCAAGAGTGAGAATGGAAAGAGACGAAGTAATATGGCATCTTGGGTTACTCCTTTGATGGTGAAAGTGATACAGATCTCCAGAAAGTGTTGGATATGTGCACTCGCATCTTTATGTGCCTTTCCACAAAACTGGCTTGCTTGCACCATGTTGATGAGGGCTGGCTTGAGCTCGAATCCATTGTCTCCAACATTGATTGTTGGTCCAGTATGGATGTTGGCTGTAGTTGGAGTAGAGAATTCACGGAGAGTCTTGTTAGCCATGGCTTCAAATTCTGGTGTTAAGCTTCACCTTATCTAGTTGTCTTCCGATTCTAAAGCTAGGACTTTCTTGAGTTTAGCTCTAGTCCTTCTGATTAATGCTTCTAGATCATCAACGTAGTTTGTCAGAAGGTCAAAACCAATCATACATTGCCCTGCATAAGATATAAAAGTAGACAAAACAAGGGTAAGCCTGTTTAAGCAGAGGTCAATGGTTATTTCAATCACATCAATAAGTATAAGTTTATCAATACTTCCTTTGCCTAGCTACCTTCCCCGGCAACGGCGCTAGAAATGCTTGTTGGTATTTATTAGCTTGTCACTTGTTTTAGTAGCCACCTATTATAAACCAATATCTCCTAACATTACTTTACAAGGTTGTCATCCCTAGTGATGATGCAAGAGATGCTTGTTGGTACTACATAGCATTACTACTAGCATAATACTAAGCAGTTCTTTATCATTTTATGTGACTAAAAAGAATATATAAATATATGAATGAAAAGGATCTGCAAGTGCATAGATAATATACCATTGTAGCACTTCACCGAGACTATTCTAGTTATCGTTATTTATATTTTTACCACAGGGAAGGTCTAGCATGGACATGTATTAATAACTTATACTATTGATGGAGAAGTAAACCATAACCAATATTCTTCTCATAACAAGGGTAAGTCATAGGATAAGATATATATATATATGATGAGTATTGATCAATGATAGTGATAAATCACTCAGAGTACTCCTTTCTATGGCATTAGCATGGTCAGATAGAATATTAGAGGAATAATTCCTAAGTCATTTTTAATTACAAGTCAAAGCATACATTGATTAGTGCAATTATACCTAGTAATCATTGCTAAGACCATCGTCATATCTACACATAAGGGATATTACTAAGGAAGATTAAGAACATTGTCTTCCTTCGTAACCGCATCCTACGTGCACCTACATTCAGGGAGTCGACTACAAAGGACTCAACGGGAGTGTCACGTCCACGATGTACCACATGACCCGAAATATAGGGTGTATCTGTAGGTAAACAATGTATAAGCACCACGCTTACACAATGTCGACCACCCACCCATGGATCCTTAGAGTGAGCGCTATACGAACTTATGCATGAATATGATGATAATCCAACTATACTAAGCATATAATCAAAGTAGACGATGAACATTATAATGAAGAACATAAATGAGATGAATATTAATATTGTCATAACAATTGTAGCAAGCATATAAAAGTAATAGAGATACAAAAGAGAGGGGGTACAAAGATTATACCAAACCACGCTCTTGACACGATCAGGAATCCAAGTGAAGCCTGCTTGCCTCCTTCTAGACCTAGCCTAACTAGCTATGCCCTAGAATTAAGGGAGCTCTAAGGATGATTATGGTTTCTATCTTCTCAAATGACTTATCTACCTAAGGGAGGGTGGTAGGGGCTGGTATATATAGTCCAGAGCGTCCAACGTGAGCCCTTGGATCAAACCGACTTAAAGGACGGTGTAGATGTAACCTAGGAGGCGGTGGAGAACCGACATTGCGACGCGGAGGCTGACATGTGGGCCTAGGGGCCAGGCAGCCTGCAGGTGGGGCTGGCTGGCCTCACCTGGCATCCACTCTGGCTCTGCCTTGATGTGGAGTCCTCTCGAGTCTTCTAGAGTCTTCTGGTGTCCATTTCGCTACGGATAAGCGCGATTAAATCTGATATGTAGGTTCACCTTGATGGTTTTATGGATAAACCCTGTAGAAAATACAGATTCACCAAAACTCATGGAATTTATAAGTTTAAACCCCTAGACCTTCATTAGTGATTACATTTATGCCCTTATGCATGTTATATTGACGGTTTATAATGGTTGTTAACTACCGTCAACAACGGGTGTCGTCTCCATTATAGGAGTTAGAGTAGTCATTAGAAGATCCTGCCGGTGCTGCTTATTCGGCATCTTGGGCGGCACCAGGAGGCCCCACCGCATGACGACGGGCACTAGCGTGGGATATGGCTCTGTAGATCAAGAGAAGTCAGTTAAGGCGATCATTGAAAAGAACAAAGACGTGGACAAGATCTAACTTACCCCTGACGGGAGAGGCATTGGCGCATGGGGAGTTCTTCCTCCGAGATATCACCGGCAGACGCTTACCGTCAGCCATGGTTTTGGAAAAGGAGGGACGGTTTAGATCTGAGGAAGAAGTTGCACAGTGACAAGAGTGGAGGCAGGAATAGATGTGACCCCTCGGCTATCCTTTAAGAGTATATTTATAGCCGAAGTGGGATACTGATGGATCTTTTGAGTCGAGAAAAATAAATTTGATTTGTGGAATACGGAAGTCCATCTCGAATATCGAGGAAGCCATGAGTGGTCTAATGAGGGGGGTAGCTGTTGCAAAAGCAACGGATTTGAAGATTTTATTCATCAAGATTATTTACAGTTTCATTCAAATCCAGGATGCGGACGTGAGATATTACCCGCTACAATTTTCCGAGATGCGGATTGGAAGTGTGACGCATGTAGTGGTCGTGAAAAGTAATTTTGGAATAAAATGATTTTATCCTAAAATTGGGGGCATGTGTTGACACCAAAATTTGGTTCGTGATAAGGAAGCCATAAGGTCGGAAACTTATGAAGGGAAAAGCCAAAATATCGGCTAAATTGCCATCAGAATAGACTGGATAAGGTGACATCATCATCTCAAGGGAATGGGCCCTATTGGCAAAGGCGGCAGGACGTGAAGTAAGAAGATGCGTCGGACTTCATAGAAGGGAAAGATTGAGGTCCAAGTTATCGTAATTTAGGAAGCTTTGTTTTATTTTCCAAGTTTATAACTGGTCTTGTTCGACCAGGACTCGTAGTCAAGCCTCGGGTATAAATATTGAACCTCGGCTATTGTAACAGACATCTCAGTGATCAATAAAAAACTAGTACCTTTACCTTTTGGCTTACGCCACTCCCTAGGAGTAGAAGTAGAGTAGATCTCCATGAGTTCTTCAGCAAGCAGGGCTGCCATCAGTTAAGTCCGACCTCTGGTTTGTCTATGAGTATCCATCACGACTTATATTTTGTTTGTACAGCTGCCCTCGGTTAAGTCTGATCTCTTGCAAGCATGGTATAAGTTAGTTATCATCAGTTAATTGTAAGGTTGCATCGGTCCAGCTCATATCTCTTACAATTATCTAATACAAGTTACCCATGATTCTTATCAAAATTTGTACGGTTCCATTGGTCCGGCTCGTATCTCGTACAAATTTCGATACGGATTAGTTATTGGCTAAATCTATTAAGATTGGTAGGGTTTCCTTGCTATTTCTAATAGATTTGCCAGTTCTCAATCTTGTTATAATTAGTTTCTTACTATTTGTAACAAAATCACCCCTTGTCCGGTTAAGATTGAAACGGATCGGCTTTATATCTCTTTGATTCATCATCCTATTGCTTTTACCTATTTACATCTCACTTCAACAATGGTTTCGGTAAACTGAGCCATTTTCATCCACTCTTGATCGAAGATAGCATGTGGTCAGGACGTGTTTAGCCCTAGGTAGGGCTTGCTAGTGAATAAAATTTGGTCTAGAATTGCTATTATGGCTGCCATCGATCCGGTCGACCCCCACTGTTAGCACTATGGATCAGAGATTGTTAAATAGCAAGTCATGCTTATGGTCAAACATAGCCTCTGGCTGCATGCTATGTTTGTATTGGCTATTTAGTCGATCGCCTATGCTTCCATGATCGTAGCATGCTTTCACGACCCCGTTAAGCGAGTATAGATTCATATGCTTTGAGGGTTTGACCTGTTAACTCTATCACGGTTGCATCGGTTTGGCTCGTGTCCCCACTATTAGAGATGACAGATTGGATCTTATAAGTGCATGGACTTATCCATGTTCAACAGATGAATGTATGTATACTACAACTTTACTTTCACTGGAATCGGTTGTTTTTAGTCGATAGCCCGTACATTAAGAATATATTGGCTATTTATATGCTTTTACTTGTTTTTTGTCCTAGTTAAAAGCTAGTATATTTCTCATTCAATGCTTCCACGTCTACTTTTTACACCTTTTGCATGTTTTCATGATCATCGGCTATTTAGATCTATACAATTGAGTAACTGATAATTGTCGATATGCTCTTTTTACTTACTATGCATCATGAACATGCTGGATATCGACTCTCTAGTCGATAGCTTTGTATAATACTTGTTGGTATTTCTTATGTCTATACAATGGTGCTAGAAATACTTGTTGGTATTTCTTATGTCTATTGGATAATTTCGCAAGCGCATAGAATATACCACTGTAGCACTTCACCTAGGAGTATTCCCAGGTATCGTTATTTATTTTTATCCCATAACTTAGCGGTAGCTAGGAATGATAATAAAAGAGAGATCCTTATATACCACAACTTAGTATCAACTAGTATAGGGGGGTAAACGGAATATGGTAGGAAGGCATGATGATGAAACAAGCCAAGATAAAGATAAATAGGATAATTAGTAAGTATAGCTAGGTGGGAGGACTACGAGAGAGTATAGGACTCCTATGTTTCTAACTCTACTCCTGTAACTTAACCAAATCACACAATTGAAACACACAGATTGATCACAACAAGTATGCCAGGCAATAGGCGAGACAATAGGGAGTGAAACCCTATCCGAAGCGGCTACCTTTTTGTGGGGGGCCTACCTTTTAAGAACTTGCCTACAACACGTGGTGGAATATAAAGGCTAGACAGGGCTGTCACCACCTGCTAGCTACCACAAACTATCCATGCAACAAGCAGTAACCAAAGGCAAGATTATGTATAAGCACCATGCTTACACCTTCTCTCAGTACTCTAGCTATAATTACGAGGCCAACTAGAGCACCCTATGATAGGTGATGATCACAATACAGGTGTGTTTCTAGGATCACAATCTAGTGTATAATAACTCTATGACCAGATAAGCTACAACAATACTATAACTAGTATAATATTGCACAAAGTAAAGATTGAGTAAAGTAGAGAAAGAGTAATATATTGAATAAGGTAAAGTCCTACAAAAGAAAGGAAAGGGTACAAGAGCTATACCAGACTCTCTAGAATATAGCTCCGAAAGACCCGAGCAAAGCTCACTACTCAACTCTAACTCCCACTCTAGACTACACTACTAAGATAAAGTGAACTAACTACTCTTCACTTGAGCTTGTAGGCTTCTTCACCATGAATGGAGAGGGGGAGTGACCCTCTATTTATAGGTGGAGGTGGAGAAGCACCACGTCAGCGATCCACATGAACTTGATCATGCAACCATTGGATCCACCGCCATAGAACCACCTTAAATCTAAGGGCCACGATCATTTGGCGCATGCCAAATGTGTGGGGAAGGCAGTGCAGGGCTGGAGCCTCCATGGGGAGGTTGGGCGACCTCCCTATGGCACCTGAGCCCCACCACTTCCTTCTAGAAGGTGTCCTCACATGTCATGGAGTGTGTTTGCAGCTTTTATCACGTTGGTTGCTTTGTTGTGGACCCATGAATCCATGTGACTTGATCTTCCACCCTTGAGAGAAAACACAAGTGTGATCCAAGGGTGGGGAATGGCTCTAGGATACTTCACATGGATCCTGCCACCTAGGCAAGGCCTGGTAGGCCCATAGACAGGTCGAGCGACCTCCATATGGAGGCCCCACTGGCTCATTTGCCTCCATTTGTCATATGTTGCATAAAAATACCTCAAGGTACAAGTGAAACTTGTTATTGATAAAATATGTTTCATGACATGTCTCTCTTCCTTTAAACCGAGGCTGTTAACGGTGTTTTGAGAGTGTAATTTTGTGACATTTTTACTGTCAACAGTGTCCCAACCGCTTCTCACTAGTATGGTGACCAATGTGCCAAATCTTGATGGTAAGCATCTCAAAAACTTGTGAGAGAAGTCCTTGTCCTTTACGTCTTCACCATGTGCTTTGAGATCATTGACAACCACTTGTAGCCTATGGAACATCTCTGGCACACTCTCATCATCCTTTATCTTGAAGCTAGCAAACTTCTCCTTAAGTATGTATGCCTTGGCTCCCTGGACTGCTTGAGTTCCCTTAAATGATTCCACTAACTTCTTCCAAGCCTCATGTTCTTGATTTGCTCAAATGTCCTCTCATCCACGGCATCATGAATGGTACTAAGAGCAATGTCATTGTTTTGTAGCAACACTTCTTTGGACATAGTGGGATTCTCTGAATTAGCAACCTCAATCTTGGTCTCCACCACCTTCCACACATTTCTATTGATTGACTTGATATAGGTGGTCATCTTCGCCTTCCAATATGGATAATTTGTGCCATCAAATTGGAGTGACTTCTTGGTGTTGTGTTGATTTAAGCCATTTTGACACCGAAGGTTGTTAAGCCTCAAATCACGGTGACCACGGCTCCAATACCACTTGAAAGGTCCTAATGGCTAGAGGAGGGCGAATAGCCTATAAAAATTTCTACAACAACACTAAGCAAAGTAGTTAGACAAAAAGAGGCGAAGCAAATGTTGCGCTAGCACTACACTTGTGTTGCAAGCCACCTAACCAATTCTAATTTCTATGATCTCTAGTATATCACACAATAGCTATGTCACTAATTTACACCTAGGTGATCAAGCTAGCAGGATAAATACAACTAAATATGCTACACTATCTCTACACAAGATATCACTAGGAATGTAAGTACAAGTGAGGTAGAGAGGTAATACCAAGCCTGGCAAGTGATCAATCACAATGAATACCAAGAATATCCAAGAGAACTAAGGAGACAATGAAGACACAATGATTTTTCCTCCAAGGTTCACTTGCTTGCCGGCAAGCTAGTCCCTGTTGTGACGATTCACCCACTTGGAGGTTCACGCGCTAATAGGCATCACACGCCTAACCTGCAATCGGGTGTCGCACAACCAACACAAGATGGGGATCACACAAGCCACGTACAATCCACTAGAGTACCTTTTGGCTCTCCACCGGGGAAAGGTCAAGAACCCTTCATAATCACCACGATCGGAGCTAGAGACAAGCACCTTCCTCCCCTCGATGATCCTCGCTACACCAAGCCATCTAGGTGGCAGCAACCACCAAAAGTAATAAGCGAATCCCACAACAAAACACAATCACCAAGTGCCTCTAGATGTAATCACTCAAAGCAATGCACTTGGATGCTCTCTAATCTCACCAAATGATGAATCAATCAAGCAAGATAAGTTAGAGAGGATTGGCTAGGCTCACTAGGGTGTATTCTCAATAGAAATGGCCAAGAGAGTGAGCCCAAGCCAACCAAACCACTTAAATAAGCGTCCTCTCGAAATAGAGCCATTGCTCTGTCGAAGGGGTACTGGACCCTGCGATCGGACCTAGAGACCAGACTCACACAGTGCAGGTCTGGTCGCTAGATTGGTGCCACATGTCCCCTGGTTCAACCACATGCGTCAGATTCCAATAGCTACTTTAGTTGCGCTCAACAGCATAGGATCGGACCCTGACCCCCTAGGTCCGGTCACACTTCACATGCGAGTCCAACGCTAGGACAAAGAGGTCCTGAGGCACCAAACAACGATCGGACCTGCCAGACAGAAACGACCGGACTCAGCGAATACCAGAGTTCGGTCACTTCCAGTAAGCATCCAGAGAGGAAAATACGACCGGACCGGGTCTGGTGTTCATGTTCGGACCTTGACCCAGGGTTCGGTCCTCCCCATCTCGCCACATCACCTCCTGTGCAAGACAGCACCACAACCGGACCTAGCGACCAGGGTCCAGTCCTATCGCGCACCTAGGTCCAACACTCCCCGCGCGCCCCCGGCCTGTGGCACCCCACCAGAGTCCGGTCCTAACACAGTCAGGGTCCGGTCCTTGTTTTTGCCTCCATTTTATCTCCAACTTCTTCACCCTTGCTTCCAAGTGCCTATCACCAAGTGTATCACCATTGTGCACATGTGTTAGCATTTTCACAAGGCATTTTCAAGGGTGTTAGCACTCACTACAGTCTAAATGCAAATGCAATGAGTTATAACATCTAGTGGCACTTTGATTACTGCATTTCACGACGAGTTTCACCCCTCTTAATAGTATGGCTATCTATCCTAAACACACTCACATCCACTAGGTGTCTTGAGTGCCAAAACAAAAGGCTCCTATCAAATATATCTTTGCCTTGAACCTTTTTGTTTTTCTCTTTCTTCTTTTTCAAGTTTGGAGCTAGATCACCATCATCACATGTCCACCATCATCACCATGGACTTCATCTTTGCTCCATCACTTGGTGTGTACTAACCTATCTCATATTCACTTAGAGCCAAAGGTTAGTACCTAGGGTTTCCTCAATTATCCAAAATCAAACTAGAGCTTTCACAAGGTGACCTACATGGTGTGGTGGCGAGCGGTCCCGCTCAACGGTGGTTATTTCCGACACAAGGAGGTGTTTTGACTAGCAACTGGAGGACATGTGTGACACTTCTACCTTCGATGAGGCAGCTAAGTCCTGGAGGCTATGATGTGTGCGCTTGGATCTCAATGGATGGGGTTGGCTTGGCGAGCGCCAGAGGCAACTATGGCTTGTGGTGGACTATGACAGTTAGCCCTGCTCGGCAGCGGGCTACCTTGGTGTGGGATAGCGTCAGCAACAACGACGCAAGCGATGACGATGGTGTTTTTATCCTGACGACTCTGTTGTCCTGTTGTTAGTGGTGCGGAGTGGTGACCAGCTTGTGGTGGTTCGGAGGCAGTCGAGCGTGTGTTCCGTGTTGAGCTTCGGCCTATGTGGCTCGTGTCGATGTCCCATTCTGACCAGCCAGAGGTGTTTTTCTTCTTCTCTTGAGTTTGAGTTCGGTGCGTGTTGATGGCCAATCCAACCGACTATAGTTGTATCGCTTTTATTTTGACCAGTCTGGGCTTCATCTGATTTGTTTCAAAAAAAGACGTAGTCAGATTCGCATCAACCCACATGTGTTGGGGTGGATTGAAGTGGAACTTGAACTAAATTCCACCCAAATCCACCTCAACACATGTGGATTGAGGTGAATCCAAGAACATTCAAACAATGTCTAAAATATTTCTTTCTCGAAAATATGCTAATGCTCTATATGAGTTGTATTTTGTAAGACAATCAATCATTATTGGTACTTTTTATTTGGTCTCTTAGAGCATCTCCAAGAGTATCCTATATTTTCTTCCAAAAAATCCAAAAGTACCCAATAATTCACTCCTAAAAATTAAAATTTGGTCCCACAATATTTTTTCAGTGGCAGTTTCTTTTTTCTGGCGCGACATCATGAAGCCGATCGCATCTACACTCACCGCCACCTCCTTCGTGCTCATGTCAATCCCTAGAAGTTCCCACCTAGCCACTAGGCCACACTAGCTCCAAATTCGCACAAGGGTATTTTGATTGGAATGGATAGATTTGCCCTTGTGATAGGTCCCACTTGTCAGTGTCTAGAAAAAGTTTTTCCCGGTCTTCTTCTTCCTCCAGCCAAGGAGGACGCGGAGGGGAGGGGTAGGCGCAGCAGCTAGGGTTGGACGGAGGTGGCTCAGGCTAGGATTGGCCAGATGCAGGCACAGCGTCGCCGGAGGCGGATGCGGGTGGGCTCGCACGGCCTCGCGGGATGCAGGGGGTGCGTGGCCTCGCTGGCCGGGTAGGAGCGGCCTCGAGGGACGTGGGGGGCGGTCAGCCTCGCTGGCCGGGCGGGAGCGGCCTCGAGGGACGCGGGCAGGCGCGCGGCCTCGCTGGACTCGAGCGGGTGCGGCACCCACGAGCGCACGGCAAACTATAGCGTGCAAAAGAGGAAACCACGCGAGGAAAATACGATACGCGCGACCTAGAGTCCACGGATCTTTACGCGTAAGGGGTTTTTTCCTAAGTGAGAAAAGATTGGGAGGTGAGTTTGGGAGCTGTTGTAGATTATTTTTTTTATTTTTCCAAAAATTATGGATTGGGAAGGATTATTGGTACTCTTGGAGGGCATCTCCAAGAGTTCCCAATAAAGCCTCTCAATCTAGGATTTTTGGCAAGAATAGAAAAAACACATCTCCAAGAGTTTCCAATCCTACCTCCCAATTTTTTGACACTCGAAAAAAATCACCGAAAACATGGATATATCAGTCTGCCAATCTAAGGTGGAAGGGAGTGGAAAAAAATAAAGAGTAGGAAAGGGTTCCTGATGCAAATGTACAAGAGAGAATGAATATATAAAAGTGGTTAGGATAATTTAAAAATAGTATAGGATTCATGATATAAAATTATCTTCTATATTTTAGGAGTGAATTATTTTAAGTCGTTAGAGATGGTCTTATTTATTCCTGCCAATACTTTTTTGCGAGTTAGACAACTTCATGGTTTTGAGAATAAATTCTTAGAAATCCTTGGAGACGCTTTATTGATTAACTTTTTGAAAGATTGACGGGCAAACTCTCAATGCAAATAACATTATTGTATTTGAGAATAATATAAGTACAAATTAGATGTAGACGCGTAATACTATATTTTGTTTATATGTTGTTTTTTTTATACCAAAATATTTTGCGTTACAACTACACAATAAACCAAATTATAGTTAATTAGTAATCTCTAATACAACTACATTTTAGGTGCAATGTGTAGGTGTTTATGTGTTATTTCAGTGTACAATAGTATTTATAACTACACACTTAATCAAGTAGCAACTATGTTCACAAAGTGCAACTATGTCTGTTTTTTACACTTTTTAAAAACTTTGGCAAAACATAGCCTTCATGGATCTTATTTCTTTCGGCACATTTTTCTTCAACAATAATTGTGAATAAGACTTATGATTTAGGAGATATTGTGTTTTAAAACTTTGTATTATGAAAAGATTCTGTTTAATGGGGGCAATCGTGCGCATCAGGAAGGATGTGTGCTCATATATATAGACTGTGCATACGGTTACAAAAATAGCAATTCTCTGTTTGTACATGTGTGTGTTATTTCTTTCGTTGGTATGTATACATGTTTTTTTTTCCTCATATATCATGTCTGGATCTGAATCTCTTTTTTCTTTTGGCTCCAGCAATTGCAGTATTATTACACTGCTGCGCACATAAATCCAGTAATACCTTTTGACTACAAGCTGCAGAAATAGCAAACAGAAACAAGTATTTTTCAGCCTTTAAGATTCCCTTTCTAGGCAGATGCTCGCCGAAAGCTTACCCCTGATAAGTTGTACAGAAAGAATTTCTTCGTCTCCCCAATTTGTGCCAAAAGAAGGTCAATCATCTCAGGCAGTCTTGCTCGCAGTTTTCATGGTATTAAAATGTTAGAATTAAGATTAGTCTATTTCATTAATTGTGTATTCGCCCCGTTTTGCTCAGAGTTCAGTGCGTATTTAGAAAACTTTATATATATGGTCAATCGCAGTTTTCATGGTATCTAAAATGTTAGAATTAAGATTAGTCTCTATTTCATTAAGGCAACTGCTCCGGTACTCCTTCCTCTAAAAAAAGGGCACGAATCTCAAAGCAACCGATTAAAGAAATTAATTATTTTCTGTTTGATTTGATGCCTGGGTCACGGTTGTGCTCAGCTTGTCCAACCCAGCCCTGAGTCCAGCCCATCAGCTCTGCTCCGCCCGGTTAATTCGTAGAGACAGCAACGTGCAGCATCGGCTGGCGGAGCTCGCGCGCCTCCCGCCGCGGCGCCACGCCAGCGTCGACCTTGTGGAGCTTCAGCTCCCGCGCATCGAGGGCCTCCATGATGGCACCGAGTCCACCACGACGAGTCGACGACCCGGAGACAGGCTCGAGTGGGAAGCTGTTATCGGCTACAATCTATTGCATCTTTAGTGCATTTGCTCTAAAGAGCCTCTTTGGAATCTTCCCCTATCTTGAAGGCCTGGACCCACTTGCGATGTCGTCATGGCGATCAAAAGACCCGTCGTCCCCATCCCTTGTCACCTGCAGCCCGACCTCCCTCCCCTCCATGAGCCTTGTGTTCGGCCCTTGGTCAGCGAAGATCTGCAGCATGATGAGAGGGTGGCCATACAGAAGCCCTTCGATGAGAGAGTTCCGGCAACAATGCATCATGAACGCGTCTACCACGCCATGCACCAGTATGGTGATTTGAGGAACCCACCCCAAGGTGACCGTACCATCCCTTGGCCATGAGTGCGCTCTTGGAAGCCGGGTGGGAGAACGTCCGACTCCGGGACACTGCTGGCTTCCTGAGAGCCCAAAGGAATCGTGTCCCAGCGCGAGCTCCAGCCCAAGATCCAGCTTGCGCACCAGGTCCACGCGCAGTGGCACCTCGCTCCCCAGCACGACATACACGATCGACTTGGGTGGCTGCGCGTCTAGCCACCGCACGGTGGCGCCGTCTCTGTTCTCGCCGGCGCCACGGCCTCCATCCGGCGACGCCAATAGGAGGCCAAGTGGGAAAAGTGGCATGCCGAGGAGCCCAGCGGCATCTGGCGAATTAACGCAGCAGAGCTGTTGGGCTGGACTAGGACTGGGTTGGACAGATTGAGCCCAACTGGTGATCTAGGCAACAAATCAAACAGAAAATAATTGGTTTCTTTGATTGGATGCTTTGTGTTTCGCCCCATTTGCTCAGAGTTTAGTGCGTATTTAGAGAACTTTATATAGCCGGTCTATTCGCTGGTTGGTTTATGGGCTGATAAGCTCGGCTAGTGCTGGTTTGTTATGAGAGGAAAACATTGTTGGCTGTCTGATAAGCCCTGGCTGAAACCAGCAAACGATCAGACTGAGAGTATAGAGGTTAAAAGGAATATAGAATCATTGACGTTTCAACATCGTATGTTATCAAACTAAAAATGGGTTGATGGCTAGAATTACACCATTTATTGCTCCATGGACCTTTTTAGTTTATAATTACGAATGAAAAAGTCCATTCTATCTCTCTAAAGTCTGAACTATCAATCTAGTCTAATAGTTCTTCTCGAACTCCAGTCTGACCCCCTAAATTCTCAAAATTAAACCATTTTGATGTACCTCCTAGCCCTGGTTTGATGTGGTTTACAAGGTAGTTTTGTCTTTTATTAGTTAAAAAAATCAAGTGACAAGGTTTTTAAACAACAAAAATGTTTCTAAACTTCTAAAAATTCCAAAACATAAAATCTTAGAGATAGTTTGGGATACGACAATCCAATTAAACAATCAAAGCTCGTGAAGATATCTCCAGAAACTTTAAAAAAATTACATTTAGCTCTAGAAAAATGAGAAAATATCTAGGATGATCCCAGCCATAAATAATAATCTACGTATATGAACATGTTTTTAAAACTTTGCACAACAATAATATGGTATGCAACATACATTAATGTTAAATGCATTCATGTTATGCATCCATGCTAGTTGTGTCTCACATTTTTTGTTACAAAAAGTTTTCAAAATATGTTCAGACATCGATTAGAATGTTTTATTTTTTTCTAGATTTTCAGGATGTTTTTTCCATTTTTTCCTATAGCTTAATCTATTTCTTTGAGGCATCTAGATATATTCTCACGAGCCATGAATATTCATTTATTCGTATACCAATCTATCTCTAGGATTTTTTTCGGAACTTTAGAAACACCTTTATATATGGTTTTAAAACCTTATTAAGTGTTATCGGATTTTTTTAACTAAAAAGAGACAAACTATGTTTAAAAGCACTTCAAACAAGGGTAGCGAGCTAATTTGAGCAATTTTGAGAGTTCGGGAGTAAGATATCTTGTTTTAGGGTTTGAAGAGAAAAAAATCAGTTTTGAGAGTTCGGGAGTAAGATATCTTGTTTTAGGGTTAGAAGAGAAAAATCAGGCTACGACGATAGTTGTGAGTTACAAAGAACTTTTTCCAATTCTTAGGATCTTTTCCGAGTGATAGGAAAAGTGAAGAATTCTGACGAATGTACTTCGGCCCACTACAGTCATAATTTGATGGCCCACGAGAAGAAGCACAGTCGAGGTTACAATGAAACGGCAGCCCAGCTGAGCTTTCGACCTCAGCAAAATGTGCGGTACTAACCTGCTCATGGAACCACACCAAGATGGCATGATTAGGCCCTCCCAGCAGAAACTTGTACTACCAACCAAATCAGAAAACACGAGTGTCTCAGCTCATATTTAACTCACGATTCTACTAGTATTACACTTGAGTATCATCAATCAATCACATCATTGCCTGTGGAGCTTTTGGACTCTTTTACATGAGCAGGGCATCGTCGCATGAATTGCAGCCCCAAGTCATAAGGCCTTCCACAAAGTGTAGATATATATAGATGCTGTTTGGGGGAAAAAAATAGCGCCGTCGAGACATAAACAAAAAATACCGTACCTCATCTCTAGAAGCGTTACAGTTTTTTGTGTGGGTATTGTTTGCCTAATAAGCCACTCAAGTTATCAGTGATACTGGTACCAAAAGAGTCCCTTGAACTCAAATTATTTTGAGGCATGCCATGCCAGTGGTTGCAACATCAGAATATGAACAAACGCCTTTTCTTTTGCGAGGAGAACATGAACAGACACGAAATCTCGAAGCAGAAAAGATGGAAGACACATTTAATAACAGAACAAAACGCCGAGAATTATTCATCAAACACCCAACCCATGCATTTTTGTTTCCCTCTCACAACAACCCATTCCTCTCAGACTCTGTTTACATATATCCTTTGAGACCAGCAAACACACACAACGCACCATGGCACACGACACTACTCCAGACACACGACAGATCACCAGACACAAATAACTGTTTTGAACAAATCGATGTGAGCCTCCAGTCCCCCAAAAGAAGGGAAAACCGGAAATGGGACAGAAAAAAGACAGTCTTTTTGCCATTGTGTGTAAGAAGACATCAGCCAAGAATCAGACTTGCCTACCACTGTAGGAAATCCATCAGGTGATCACCTCGCTACTCCTTCCATTCCCGCCGTCGCCACACCCTCCCCACTCCGCGTCACCGGCCTCCTCCTGCAACACCCCCAAGCGCTGCCGCCGATCGCCGCTGCGTCCATGCCACGCCATTGATCAGGATCCCAGCTGTGGTCTGGTCTGTGGACGGACGGCCACAGATGAGAGGATTTAGAGAGGTGCCCGGGGGCCGAAAAGGAGGGGACGTGGTGGATAGTACCAAGTGCCTTTCTACATCACACAAAGGCCATGGAGTGACTTCACTTCCCATTGGCAGAAAAAGAGGAGAATGAGGACGGCCAACGAGGGGTGCACCTCAGCGATGGGATTAAACTAATGGCAATCATTAGGCCATGGAGATGGGTTGGAATCTTACACAGACTAAACTAGGCAAGACGTGCGGATCCTGAGGGCGTCTCCGCTGCCTGTCACTGAATCAAATATTCACCAGTGGACGTCTCGTCAACTGAAGGTGGAGGTAGATCAGGATCACATTGCCGCCGCGTACCTCTTGATGACAAGGCCGGCATGGGCACGCCTATCTGCCGATTCATCCACGGTTTGGAACGCATGAATCATCCAATGCTAAATTAAAGAAACTGTCGTCTGTAGT
This sequence comes from Miscanthus lutarioriparius, assembly GCA_904845875.1. Taxonomy (NCBI): domain Eukaryota; kingdom Viridiplantae; phylum Streptophyta; class Magnoliopsida; order Poales; family Poaceae; genus Miscanthus; species Miscanthus lutarioriparius. The sequence continues at coordinate 99,103,790 of CAJGYO010000001.1, forward strand.
TTCCTTTTTTTCCTGGAGAATTGGTAGCCATTGGCAACTTCAACCGCTTATTTTGTCCTAAAATAAGACGCTGTACTCACAACAAATTACAAATGAGCGAGATTAGAAAGAGACACGTCGGTCCTTGTTAGGTGCTACTTACTAGTATAACCTACTATATATGATATATATAGTTAATTAATTAAAGGGCGTGCCGGTCACCAGCAATGGTAGGTGTAGGTGGCAAATATTATTGCCAGGGACTGTTGCATCATTAAGATCTCCAGTAGTCTGCGGAGACCCTGGTGCACCACTTAATCCTAGCGCTCGTGCCTTAATTGATTCTTCAACGGAAACAAAGGCTAACCCGTTGTTATCCAACCTGGGAATAGTTCTGGTTAAAATATAGACAGTGGGGCAAAACCTACAGGTTAAAGCCGGAGCTGAGAATCTACTACTGTATCTAGGAGTGCAAATACGCTATGACCAGAGAATCAGTAAAGTGTACAGGTAGGAAATCGCACCGCTAAAGTCCCCCAAATTCATCTGCTGTCCGCCTCACTGCGTGCGGACGGAGACTGCATTGCCTGAAGCCAGTGCGCCAAAGCTGATTCTGCATTTCTATCCGAGAGACGCAGAATCTTCACTTTAACCTTTCCATCTCGCAACCATGTCTCTAGAATCTTAAAGATTAAGACATCGTGAGCATTGTGATGGATTAGGATTGACTCAGAGTCTCAGTGTCTGCCTATTCTGCACTTTGGTTAACTGCTTTTTTTCCCTTTAAACTCAAGTTTTGTATATGCTAACTTCAAAGTGGAAAATGGCAACTAATTCTTGTGCCTACAATATCGAATCTAAATAGTCCCAATCAATCAACTCTATGGGGTTTTTTAATCAACTATATTCTCAATGATATTTGAACTAAACTGCGTGCGGACGGAGACTGCATTGAAAGAACAAACTGGGTTGCAAGGTGATATCAGGGGAGTGTGTTGTTCCTCAACATATGCTTTTGGTGGCAGAATTTCGTTTCCAGGTGCGTGCCCGTAGGGATAAACAAGCTAAGATTGAAAGAACAAAGTAATGTAAACTGAAAGGTGAGACGTCAGAGATATTCAAGGAAAGGGTTATCAAATAGGGCTCTTGGAAGGATGAAGAGGGCATAAACAACATGTGGGAGAAGATGGCAACCAACATTCGGAAGGTGGCCTCAGAGGTGTGTGGAGTAACTAAAGGAAGTGGAGGCGGGGCTAAAGATACTTAGTGGTGGAACAAGGAAGTCCAAGGGCTATTAAGAAAAAGAAATAATGCTATAGACGCTTGTACCATGACAGGAGTGTGGACAATATAGAGAAGTACAAGGTGACAAATAAGACTGCAAAGCGAGTTGTAAGTGTGGCAAAGGGTAGAGCGTACGAGGATCTTTACCAACATTTGAGTACGAAAGAATGAGAGAAGGACATTTATAGGATGGCTAGGGTTCGTGAGAGAAAGACCAGGGACTTCAACCAAGTTAAGCACATTAAGGATGAAAGGGGGCATCTCTTGGTGAAGGAGGATGAGATCCGACATCGATGGCAAGAGTATTTTGACAAATTGTTCAATGATGAAAATACGAACACAACCTTTCAGTTGGATGACTCTTTTGATGACACCAATAGGCGCTTTGTGCGGAGAATCCAAGAATCTGATGTTAGAGAGACGTTGAAAAGGATGAAAGGAGGTAAGGCGATGAGACCGGATGGTATCCCAATCGAGGTGTGAAGATGCATCGGGGATATAGCTATAGTATGGCTAACCAAGCTGTTCAACCATATTTTTCGATCGAACAAGATGCCTGACGAGTGGAGAAGTATATTGGTACCAATTTACAAGAATAAAGGGATATTTAAAGTTGTACTAGTTACCGGAGAATTAAGTTAATGAGCCATACTATGAAGTTATGGGAGAAAGTTATCGAGCATCGCTTGAAAGCAATAACGCGGGTCTCTATGAACCAATTTGATTTCATGCCCGGAATATCAACCATGAAAGCCATTTTCTTAATAAGACAAGTATGGAGCGGTATATGGAGAAGAAGGACTTATACATAGTTTTTATTGACTTGGAGAAGGTTTATGATAGAATACTAAGGAATGTTATGTGGTGGGCTTTGGACAAACATAAAGTCCCAACGAAGTACGTCGATGTACAACAATGTTACGACTAGTGTTCGAACAAGTGACGGAGACACGGATGACTTTCCGATTAGGATAGGACTACATCAAGGGTCAGCTTTGAGCCCTTATCTGTTTGCCTTAGTGATGGATGAGGTCACAAGGGACATACAAGTGGACATCCATTGGTGTATGCTTTTCGCGGACGATGTAGTGCTAGTTGATGAAAGCCGGACAGGAATGAATCAGAAACTGAAGTTATGGTAGGAGACTTTGGAGTCCAAATGTTTTAGACTCAGTAGAACTAAAACTGAGTATATGATATGTGACTTTGGCACTACTACTCAGGAGGAGAAAGATATTAGTTTGGAAAGTCAAGTAGTGCCTAGGAAGGATACCTTTCGATATTTAGGATCAATGCTACAGAGAGACGGGGATATTGATGAAGATGTTAGCCATAGAATCAAAGCAGGGTGGATGAAGTGGCGTCAAGCATCTGGTGTCCTATGTGACAAAAGGGTACCACAGAAGCTAAAAGGCAAGTTTTATAGGACGGCGATTAGACCTGCTATATTGTATGGTGCAGAATGTTGGTCTACGAAAAGACGACATGTTCAACAGATAAGTGTCGTGGAAATACGTATGTTGCGCTGGATTTGCGGTCATACAAGAAGGGATCGAGTTCAGAACGATGATATACGTGATAGATTAGGGGTAACACCAATTGAAGAAAAGCTTGTTCAACACCGATTAAGATGGTTTGGACATGTCCAACGGAGACCTCCAAAGGCACCGGTGCGTAGTGGAATCCTAAGCCATGATAGTAACGTGAAGAGAGGCAGAGGAAGATCGAAGTTGACTTGGGTAGCGGCAATAAAATGAGACTTGAAAAGATAAAATATACCCAAAGACTTAGCCTTAGATAGGAGTGCTCGGAAAATAGCTATTCACGTGCCTGAACCTTGATTTCTTCTGCTGGATTTTAACTCTAACCTACCCTAACTTGTTTGGGACTTAAAGACTTTGTTGTTGTTGTTGTTGATGATGATTTGAACTAAACTCGTTTTCAAACAAAGAACCAACTTGGCTAATTCAGTGGTGTTAGGTCCCAATCTTTTTGGATGCGAAAAATGGAGAATCGTACCATCTGCATTACTTAAATGTAATTCAGCATTAAGCTCACTACTTTAGGGTTCTAAGAGTAGTTTTTTTTATTCTGCATCAGCAGCACCTAAATTCTTTCACGGTTATAAAAAAATAGTGCCCAACTGGAATTTGTTCACTTACATGGACTAAGCTGACACCTTTTCAGAAGCTCGCATGCACAACTGCACCAGAAAGCACAAGGAAGCTTCACAAAAGCATTGCGTTTCCTCCTCCCTGAACGGGATAACCTGGAATTGTTATAAGTGGATGCGACAAACCTCAGCTTGCAACCATGTTATGCGCACAAATGTCAGCAAACCGGATTGCTCCACACATGTACATGCATGATCTGAAAGCTTGAAAGGCATATGTAACGTTTGGATCATATAAATCCATGATGCTATATGAGCTCACCGTTGGATTTGGACCACGATTTGGATAGTGCCTTTAGGCTTCAGCCATTGGGAGTGCTGGTATCTGAGTAGGCCTGTACATCAGTACATGGATAAATTAACAGATGGACAGTGACAGCTTTACAGGTTGCTAGTTGCTGCTATGGATAAGGCAAGAGTTTCTTTACAGTGGGTAATACAGTGGGTAACTGGGTGAAGTAAGAAAAAAAAAAGGGGGTCTTTATAGTGTAGAACAGGGAAATTAGATCCGATTTTTCTCCAGAAATGAAAAGCCAGCAATTCTCCTTTGGTGGTCATTGAGCATGTTAATAGTCTGAAATGTTTGCAAGCAACAACAAAGCCCCTAATGCAAAATATATCTTAGCAACTGGACAGACATTCTGCTATATGAAAATACAATAATATTCCTAATGCAGTATTGTACGGAAATAATGCTAAAAGAGATCCCTCAAAGGAGAAATGGCTGGTAGATTACTATATATGCGGAAGGGCAACGGACAACTAAAGCAACCTTTTAGCATATTTGTTTAAGCAGTGCCTCTTCCAGAATTCTTTCCTTTTCTTTTCTCGACATGCCAGGTGCTAGAATCATGGTTCATGTCTGCACGCGAGCCACCTGCTTTACCAAATTCAAGTGAGGAAACGGCCTAATGTTGGGGACGCCGTAGAGATCTCAAGGACCAATGGATCAATGCGAAGTTTTGAGACTGCTGCTTTGGTTTTCTTTGACTCTTCGCTAGCACCAAGAATCAAGAACTCTACTAAATTAATGGGTGTCTTTTTGGGTGATTCATTTTCTTTATTTTTCTTAACAGACCCCAACTTGCTAGACTAAAAAGCTTTGTGGGTCATGCATTAATTTAATTTTCTGCTTTTCGTTTGGTGACTTTTTAGTTGCATCCAAAGGTTTATCACAGAAAATGAAATTGAATGCTTTGTATTTATTGATTATAAACTATATTACAACCACGTACTGCAACTAATCATCAAACTATACATATTCAGAAAGTGTTGTACATATTTCATTGAACCCAGAAAGTAGGTACTAGTTACTGAACATGTACCTGGCATGACAATTCAAGAAGCTGGTACCATGAGTCACAAAGTAGGCATAAAATTAATGATATATGAATGCCAGGAAACCATACACCCGCTGAGGACAAACATCTGCAAAGAAAAATCCTGTCAATTCAGTTGAAAGACCAAACATATGCTAACAAAGATCTGTCAATTGCTATGCTGCCCTTTTTTGTGAACTTTGCTGGGTCTTCTTTCTGACGATTTGCGCCAAGTTATACTGTAGTAGTACCCTAGTACCTACTGAATACCTTATTGAAAGATAAGTGCACAGTTTCATCACCCCGGCATGGCAGCCCACCTGCTTTCACAGCTCCAAGGATTCCCAATACAATAACCATAAGTGCTAGGATGCACAACACAAAACAACAGAAATTAACAAAAACAAAACTAGTCATCCTGCACGTTAGTTCTTTTTTAAGGGAGAAGTAGGTGAAGTCCTTACTGCAGGTGCCATGTTTATTCTGGAACACCTAGGTTCCCAGACATGGATTTAATGATGATGAAAGATTGTAGGGCCAAAGGAACAGAAACAGTAACTGATTCTCTCTTTGGATTCAACAGATGTAGAATAAAAAACAGTTACTTTTTATTGATTCTCATGTTTTATTTCACTCAAGTAGGTACAATCACTTCACAATACATGCCTCCAACACACTTCCAAGAGGCACACATTGGGTCATTTGCACAATAGATCTAGAGTTCACTGTTTATGCAGATCTCCGTGTCAGCTGATCCTTCGATGTACTTTCGAATATCTTGTCTGCATTGCCCACCTCAAAACCATCACGCCTGTGGTATTCTTTCACCTACAAAAATTACAAAGGGGAATTTTGAGTAGCAGATAAGACATCTGATGCAGGTAAAGAGCAATTGAATAAAGCATAAGAGATCTTCAGGGAATCACAATAATTAATACATGTAAACAGGACACCCCAAAAGTTCAATAAAGAAAAAGAACAAAGGATAGAAGTGATTATCAGCAATATTTAGGAGAAATTATTTAAGTAACAGAACTAAATATTCAGATAATAGTTATAATGGCAAATTAATGTCTCAAAAGAGAACGCCATTTGTATAGTAACCTGGCAGGTTAAAGTAAAGCATCCCATATGTTAACTTATCAGCAGGAAACATAAACATTTGACATACAAAGTTCTAAGCCATGCTTTTCAATGTTAGTGTCATGTAAAAGAGCAGTGTGAATCGGTGAGAAAATTATACAAACCTCTTCATCTTGCAAATCTTTGAACTGTGGTAGCAGGAGACGTTCAGCAAATTCAATGTATGATCGAGGAATAGATTCAGTTATTCCATCAGCAAACTTAAACAATGATGAATCAGCTACTGTTGAACTTTGCTGAAGGAGACCATCAGGACTGACTATTGATCATAAACATAGACACAGAAAAAAAAAAACATGCAAATTAGCTTCTCTACAATATGTGGAATAACAATAAAAAAACTTGTATACTTCATGCAGTAAATTTTTAAGATATGCTTATACACGATTTTTTCTCAAACACACAGGAGAGCTGTGTATCGTTGTATTAAGAAGAAAAAAAGGGAAGAGCCCTTACAAACACATACACAAACACCACAAAACCATGCTACTAACAATCTGACTCGCCTGTGACAAAAGATGAAACAACCCAACTAAAGCAAATACGCTACACCGGCACAAGGGCGAGCAGGTAGGACATACCTCTAGCCCAGGCCAAACCCCCAAAAAATAACTCCTCCCTAGCAAGCAGTAAGGCTCTAGCCAAGCTTGGAGAAACTCCATCAAACACACACTAATTACAATGAATCCACAAGGTCCAAGCGCCAAGGATGACAAGAGAGTTGAGGCATTTTTGTAACTGGTACCCAGCATTCAAATTGATTCTATCCCACCAATCATCAAAGAACTCATTGATCTGCGGGGCAAGGAACTGCAGACCGACTATTTGTAGAAGTTTAAACCAGAATTCTCTTGCAAAAACACAAGACAGGGGCAAGTGGTTGATAGATTCTTCAGCTTGATCACAGTGAGGACATCTATCAGGATGAAGCCCTCTTCTTACCAAACGGTCTGCTCTGCTGAGCTACAAACCATAAGAAGAATTTACATTTTCCTGGAGCCCAGGTTCTCCAGATTCTAGTATAAGGCCAAAAAGAATTCATTCCCTGGAAGAGATTTTTGTAAGCCAACCTTGCTGAGTATTGGCCATTTGAAGATAAACGCCAGATATGATAATCTGTGACTCCAGGCTGCAAGATCACATCCTTGATCAAATTCATAGAGATAGAAATTCTGATATGACTCCCACAGTTAGAGCGCCTTGGATATCAGAGACCCACAAATTATTTGAAAGGGCCTCATGTACAGTCCTCCTGCTAGCTCTTCTTTTTTAGACCAATACAAAAACTTGGGGCGCAAGGACAATGATCCTTTGGACTATATACACAATTCAAGCATACATATGAGGGCCTGGTGCAAGCGGTAGAGTCTTACCGCCTGTGACCGGAAGGTCCCGGGTTTGAGTCGCGGTCTCCTCGCATTGCACAGGCGAGGGTAAGGCTTGCCACTAACACCCTTCCCCATACCCCGCACAGAGCGGGAGCTCTCTGCAGTGGGTACGCCCTTTTTTTTATATGAGGGTGGTTATGGTTGGAGAAAACCCAGCCAGACCAACCATGGTCAGGACAAGATATAGGTGCATCCCAACACCCCGGCAACATTTGGCACTCCTGTGATATTGTTGTAGGCAATGGCGAGAGAATGCTCTTTTGGACTGATCGATGGCTACATGATCAATCTTTAAGTGATCTTGCACCCTCTTTGGTGACTTTGGTTCCGAAGCGGTTTGCTGATAAGAGTACAGTCCAGGAGGCTTTAACTACTAACGGCTGGGTTTGAGATCAGAAAGTATATCTACTGAGGCACTGCCGGAGTACCTCCACGTTTTGGACTTAGTGAGTGATGTGCGGCTCAATCCTGAAATTGAGGATCAACACCGCTGGATAGTGATTTTTCTTGCAAATCGACCTATGGATGTTTCTTCACTGGTGTGGTGGAGTTTGAGCCTTGGAAGGAAGTTTGGAAATCCTGAGCTCCTCCAAGATGCAAATTTTTCATTTGGTTAGCCTTGAATCGCTGCTGGACAGCTGACAAGTTGGCACACCAAGGATTTGATCATCCTGAATAGTGCCCATTATGTGATCAAGCTGATGAGATAATACAGCACCTCCTGACACCTTGTGGAAACTGTAGAAACGAATAGGGAGAACACCTCACACCCATTAGGGAGGGGTGACTTTCATATATATAGCCATAAGGCTGTCAGTACATTTACAATTAAACCCCTAGATATATACATATCTAACAGAAACATAGGACTGCAGGAGAGCTGCATGTCTTGATTCTTTTTATCTCTCAACATGCAGGACTGCAGGAGAGCTGCATGCCACTATATTAAATGTAGAAACTGGGCCAAGTACATGCCTGACTCCATAGGTTGACAGTTTTCTTTGTAGACTACGGACCTATAAACAGTGATGATTACTGCCTCTCAACTGCACTTATCCTAGGAGCCGACTCAGGGCCTTGACCCCGGTGATAGACCTGGAATACGCCTGCTCCCTGACCTCCTCTCTCTGTTGATGATGAATTCAATGTTTTAGTTGGCCTTCAGGGGTTTGTGTGTTTGGGTGTGTGAGTTTTCTGTTGCCGTCTCTTCCTGATTTATATTGCACTGGTCCACTTGGGCTGTTGCTTTTTCTTTTTCTCTTTTTAATATAATGATGTGCAGTCCTCTTGTGTGTTTGAGACAGAGAGAAAAAATAGGATTCAAAAGTCCAGAACCAGCCAAATCAAGAGGGAAGCTCGTACAGCTTCTCGCAGGGTGGGGGGGAGGCGGACTGTTTGTTTTCCAGCAAAAATGCTCCAATTTTCTGCCTTTTGGATTTTTCTTACATAATCAAAGAAATTTGGTGTCATATTAGAAGCAGCTATATTGAGCGAGTTGGTGGGAGGAACACCAACCGGAGTGTTAGTGCCTTAGCTGTTGTTTTTTGAACTGCTATGCGTATCATATAGTAAATAGCTCTAGGCGAATGCTAAATGTTTGCAAAGAAGGTGGTATGACCATCAGCTGTTAAGTACATATCAGGCCAATCTATTCTAGGTCAATACTGGCCCATACATCGTATATATGCACACATCAAAACTAATGAAGACATTGATTTTCCCATGATTCAGGTCAATGTAACATGGTAATGTATGACTTAGGTGCATACGCTTAAGTATTTTTTTAAATACCTTAACTCCGGCTGTGGGAAGATCAGTCTCCATTAGTCTTGATGTGTACACATATACAACACATGGAATAGATGGGCCAGATACATACTTAAAAATTTATTATTATTTCAAGACGTCGCAAGAGCTAATGACCTACTTTGGAGTTTGGATACATGTGTACTTATTTCCCCAGAAGCACATGGGTACTTCAACATGAACAAACTATACTACTAATTAAAGTATCAGTATCAGAAAATGTGGTGATCTGTAATCCTCCCAGCAAAGTAGATTTCCAAAACTTGTGTAATCAAACAGGGCATAAAAAATTAAAGGTACTATATCAGGTGACACTAGCTACTAAATATAATCTGGGTGGAACAGATATCAACAGCTGACCTTTCAGAATCCCTCCTTCTGAATTTAACTTGAAGCCATTGTCCTCCACAAATTTGTTGAACTTATTAATACTTCTGATATCTGATTCTAGGCGATGGGTGGCAACTGTGGCATGATTTAGTGCATAGCCATTAACAAGAGTCCATGCAGCATATTCACTTTCCCTGGTGTCCAAGAACAAGAGTGAGAAAGTGAAAACACCAATGAAGTAAAGAAACAAAAGACAAAATCAGAAACACCAGTAAAGAAATGAACAAAGGATAACTTCCTGCCTTCCATCATTTGCAATGAAAAGCTAATTTGTTCAAACAATTATGTGTTAACAACATATGCTTCAGTTCTCAGACAATCATTAAACTTGTACCTAGACAAAATCTGGAAATCTGAATAGATGGGCTTCTCCCATGTTAGCTCCCCAGAAGTACTTGCAAGAGCAGCATGATTATTTCCATTGCCAGAAGTTTTAATGTACTTATGTATAATTTCCTGTACAGGCAAACAATCTGATGAATTTTTTTGGTAACCAAAAGGAATTTGCAAGAGCAAAGGACTAAAGGATCAAAATAAAGCAATACTAGCTGTAGTTATTATCAGATAACAATATCATATCCCCTGCCTGACAGCATATCTGAAATTCTGAATTATGGTCTGATTTTCAAACTAGCATACATGATTAACAGCCTTATCACTTAATAGCATATAAAAACTATATAAAACCTGCCTAGGCGGAGCAGATCCCTAGCCTGACTAATCAGCAATTAGCCACTACATGCCACACTGCCATCCGCCTGAAGCACAGAAACATCCAAAAGGGCATGGCAACCCAGGAAGCAATTTTAACCTTCCGAAACATGCTTAATCGTTTAATCCTTAGAGTTACTTTAGTCCTAAACAAAACTGTAATCAATATGGGAGATTTGACTTCTTGGTTACCCCTACTTTTCCCCAAAAACATGCAATTTCGTTGTGAAATGTGAATCCATTTCAAAATCCTTCCCTTAGCATAAGTATTGATCAATGAACTGCACAATTCTTCATTGTGATCCATTTCACCAAAAAAATGAGTGAATTAAGTGACACAGAAAGGTATTTACCTGGCTCTGAGTAGTCAGCTCATCCACAAGAAGTTCTGAAATGAATATCCTTGGCAAAGGTCCATATGTACCAGTTCCAGAGTAGCCACCATTGGTGGGCGGGGAAAACCATAGTGCTCTAAGCTTTTTAGCTGGAAATCTGAGTTGTTCGCGAGGTACATAACCAAAATCAGTGAAAAATTCAGAAAGTGATTTTATACCATAACCATTGACCTGCAATTGTAACAGATAAAAATATTACTTATCTTTACAGTAAGCAATACATCAAGATTTGACACTATGTAATGTAACACATATAACTGAATTTATGCTAGTGCTTACCCCAAATGTCCGGAAAGCAAGGTGATCATAACAAATGTGATCACCATCATAAGATCGTACAAGCTCCAGAATGGTTTTGGCTGTAGGATTCCTGCTCAAATAAACCTTTTCCATGTTCGAGATTACTGCCCGGAAAAATAAATCAGCACCCTGAAATACAAGGAAATTAAGAGTCACTCAATTCCCCTCATAAATTTGGAAAAAAAAACATAAATCATGGACAAAACAAAAGGTATACATAGAGGTGGGAGGAAAAGAGTGGAATTACTTTACATTCTGAAATTATTTTATTGTCATATAAGTATTTTTTTTCCTATGCCACATCTACTATCTGTTTTGAACAGTATATAAACATCAGAGTGAGCAAGCCATGCATTAAGTGTATTCATCATATATACTGCAGTTGATAATAAGAATTAGATTCAGATACAACAAGCATGCTATATGCCCCTTTTATCATGAAATTATTCCAAGTTTTGTGTTCCACCATTACAGTAGGCCTACACACACTGTAGTCTTCATTTACATCTTCAGTTAAGTCGTATTCATGTGCACCCAGCAGAAATTGCATTGCCTCAACTTCGCCACATGGCTGATTGACTAGTTGACTGTTGCGCCCCAAGTGATGAGAGTCAGGAATCAAGAGACTGCCGTGAAATTATACAAAGGCATCCAAAGTAAAAGCCTCACCTGAGGCATGGTATTTTGCTAGCCGCTATAATTAAGTCCAAAAGGTACTTCCTCGAAAGGATTTTTTTTTCCTGAAGACGCAAAACGATTAAGCACCCGTCTGGTCGCCTGCCCCCCTCAACATCCTTCCATGGTGCTGACCTATGGTACGACGAAATTGATTGTACTGTCTAATGCCTCGCCAATTTGACATCTGAGATCACAGTCCCTCTGACAATAACAAGCTAACAACAGTGCGTTCCACTCTCAAAAAGAAACAGTGCGTCCTTCTGTCTCAAAAAAAAACAGTGCGTTCTGGGCCCTAGGAGAAACCAAAAGCGTGCGTGCTTGCGTCGAGGTCGTACCTTAGGAAGCGGGTCGGTGGGGGCGCGGGCATGCGCCGCGGAAGCCATAGCGATGTGACGGCAACCGGAGCCGACGCGGAGACCGGGGAAGCGAATGGGAGCAGCCGCGGGGGCGCGGCGGCGCAGGCTGAGAAGCGCGACACCCGGGGATCGCGCGGCGGCGAGGGTCACGGTCGCAGTGGACATGGGGTTCGCGGACGCGATGAGGCGGAATCGAGAGGCGAGCAGCGGGGGGAAGAGGAGTGGAGCGGCTCAGCACGACAAGCAAGCAATGCGTGTGCGGTGTGCCGTGTGAGGCCGTTCCGGGCGTCCGGAGTTCCGGGTGATGAAGAAGAGTGTACTGGTGCGGCTGACAAGTCGTCACGGGGACGAAAGCCAGCGGAAGCATGGAGAAGGAAGGATGCGGACGGCCGGCTGACGTGGAAAGGAGGGGTTTGGAGTTCCCAGCGGTCTTGCGCTACTGCCACGACGAGCCCAACCAATCCAAGCCACTAAAGTCTAAAAGTGGGCCCGCTGGAGTCTTACGAGGTTGTTAAACGGGACCGGATTGTATCGAGTCAAACTTGAGCTGAGCTGGAAATGGGCACTCACAGGCGCCTCGTGAAGGAATATTGGGCCTTGGAAGTGGAACTGTGGAAGGCCCGAATCAGGTTAGTCAAAGCGTTGAAGCAGGATGAGCTGGTACGTCCTAACATTTTAGTGATGGGATAATTTTATCTTTTGTTTATGTTGAGAATTATTATTTATAATTAATTAGGAAATAATCCTAAGAGGTGTCTTTTCATCTCTCTTTCACACTTGAAACTGTCCTGTAGGCGCTCTATATATATATATATATATATATATATATATATATATATATATATATATATATATATATATAACACTATTCAATAAAATATACAGACATCATTTTGCATCGATCGATCTGTCTCGCTCTCTCTACTCTTAACATGTGATCACGCATGTTATTCTTCCCTGAGAAGAAAGGCCGACAAACGGTTCCCTGAAGACGTTGATCGCCGAAGAAGTTGCAAAAAGAAAGAAATAGATGTTGTTCCAGAAGAGAAGCACCATGTTCGTTTGGGCTTATTTGACTTATAAATCGTACTTTTTCAGCCAACGAATAGTATTTTTTTCTCACACTAAATCAACCAACAATATTTTTTATCAGCCAAATAAGCCCAAAAGAATGAATGATGAATGGGAAGCCTTTCGATTTCCATCGGTGTCTCTTCTCTGCAACGATCAAGAACTACTAACGCATGCTGCAAACTGGTAAGAACGTGAGGATGAAGACCTCAATTTAAGAACGGTACACACCGATATGTTCTTCAGTTTTTGCAGTTGCAATTCGTTTAAACTTATCAACCGTCAGTTATAGTAAAATATTTTTTTCTTACAGTAAATCAGATATAGCATAATTTTTCAGCTAAATGAACAGGGCTTCCCCGTGGCTTTGGATCGACCTTGTTGGCAACAAGGGTGCGTAATTTCCCTTGCACGAGCGGGGATGCCGGAGACTGGTGGAGGCTTCGATTCGGCCCCGATGCCAGGCCGGCAATGGTCGCCGCGCGCCTGCCGCGCGACAGGCTGGTCGCGCACCCGACCCGATGCGGTGGGAACACACGCCAGGCCTGCGGCGGTGCCCGCACGCGCTAGGCCTGCGGCAGCGCTCGCCCACCAGGGCGGCAGTACTTGCGCGCCAGGCCAGCCACGAGGCTCGCGTGGCAGGACAGCGCCGGGACACCGTACCAGCGTTGGCATTAGCACGCCATGCCGGCGACGGTGCCAGCATAAGACTACCTCATCCTCCCTGCCGCTGCGCATGGGCCCATGGCAGCGGTCCTCCGGCCACGGTACCCACGAGCAAGGATGGCGACCGGGCCGCGCGCCAAGCCAGGTGCGAGATTCGCACGCCTGACCGCCCATGGCAGAGGCGGTTACTCGCCTGACCGACCACGACGACGGCGGCTGCTCTCCTGACCGGGGCGACGGCAGCGGTTGCTCGCCCGGCAATCTCTCCCGACCATGGCGGCAGCGCGGCCGGACCCATTGCCAGTCCCGGCGGCGGCAGCCCTGAGGCCGAGCGATGCTGGATGGAAACCGTCCGTGGTGGGATGTGGAAGAGATAAGATTGTGCCTTTTTGCACAATTTTTTTCTGTAAATTACATAAGTATTTTTCTGTTTTTATTATGTTTAGCCTTGAATATAGCTCTGTAATATATTGCATTTATACGTCATAAAGATGCTCGATTTAGACCTCAGGTATAAATAAATTATGATGCAGAATTTTACCTTGTGTAAATAGGCAATTTTTCAAGACCTAAATTCTCAAAAATTGCATCATGGTATATTATATTGTAGATAATTTACTATTGTATCGTTTAGGCATGTTTTTCTACGTCTATAATTTTTAGTTTTAGTCATAGACTTTACAGTAGTGTATGGTAGAGTTTTACTCCTACATTATTTTTGTTTTTTCAGACTAGACTAGCAAATATGCTCGTACGTTACAATGGGAGAAATAAAACCAACTATTTATAGAAAATGATACATACCTATTTATGTTTTACCCTTTATATTAAATTTTAATGCATTGCACTAAATCCAATATATCATGGAATCAGAAATGCATGAAACTGTCGGCACGAAAACGTATCAATCATGCCGGGCACACGAGCAAACCGGAAAGGTCTGCTCGATGGAGCTGGAGATCCGTCTAGCTTCAACGCAGGGATGATCGGTCCTGCGTACTCCTCCCGAGACGTGCCAGTCAATTTGACTCTGCAATTGACAATGAGAGAGTTTATCAATAATTTAAGGTGGAACATGCCGGTCTGTGCCCAGATAGTTCCATATGTGCCGCTTCGGGAGCAGCCACACAGGAATAGCGACTGAACAGCCGATCCGCACAGAAATTGGCTGTTACGGACTGTAAAGCTCGTTGGTAGCGATTGATTTTACGTTGACAGAAACAGTGCATGTATATGTAAATGAGATCATCAGCTAGGTGGATATTATCAGTATGAATTATTAAGCCGATAAATCTAATGAGAAAAAAATATAACATGCGAATAAATCGACTATCTAATACGAACGGATCTACAGACGCTCTGAATCTAATCTGTTACCACCAATAGTGAGGTTCGACCGGATCGATGACAGCTATGATGATAATAACAAACTAAAACCGAAGAATTCGTAAAGACATCCGTACTTCGACAGGCTTTCCGAAAGACATGTTATACGTGAAGACTCGGATGAATCGACGAAAATAGCTAATTCAGGTGAAGAGAACTATAGCGTGTAAACAATCGACTATTTCATATGAACAGACATATGGACTTCTTAGACTTAACCTGCTATCTCTAACAGTTGGGTTCGATCGGATCGATGCAGCCGTAAAAAAGACGACGAATCAAGCCCTTAAAGTACACAGATCTACTCACGCTTAACGGAATCATGTAAACTTGTTGTAGGCGTTAACGCACAGGCGATCGGCTATTTAGCCGATGCGGGCATAGCAAATAGCTAAGGTCATGCCTAACCAGGAACAAATCTACTAACTAGCATCCTCCAATCTACAGTGCCATCAGTGGAGATCGACCGGATCGTTACAGTCATAATGGTGAACTATAAACTAAATTCAACTAGCCAGCAGACCTCTTCAAGATTATGCATGCCTTAACCGTGTACTATGTACGATCAAGATCGAAATAAAATAGCCAATGAAACATAAGCCGTCGTTCAAGGTAGATAATATCATGTTGTAAAAAAACGAACGACGGATCTAAAGGATATGAGGCCGATCTAATTTGATCTCGACCGGGCGAATTGATGTTGCTGTAAACTAATGACAATGAAAATATCAGCAAGATCGGTAACTTAATGAATCTATCCGAATGACGTCACTCTTAGATAGAGCCGATAACTTGAATTTAATCTAGTTCGAGCAGTGGAGGTCAACCAGATCGATGCAGCCGTACTTGAACTAGACAAGAGTCGATAACTAACTTATACCAGAGTCGCAGTGGAGGTCGACCGGATCGATGCAGCCGTACGAACAGAAGTATAAACCATGACGGTACTTACAGACATACCGGAGGTCGGCCGGACCGATGCAGCCCTGCTCGCTGAAGAACTCGTCGAGATCTACTCTACTCCTACTCCTATGAGGTGGCCAGAGCCAAAAAAGCAAGTAACTTGTATTTGATTGATTGTGTGTCCTTTACAATAGCCGGGGTCCAATATTTATACCCGGAGCTTAAACATGAATTCTACTCAGGTACGACTCATTACAATCTTTGGTATAAAAGCGAACATTTCTAACTTAAGATACCTTGGACCCTAATCTTTTCCTTTTTGTAGAGTCCTATATGTATTTCCCGACGCCAACCGTAGTCCATCATCGTTATCTGTTGACGTCATTCAAAGAGAGCCGATTCCATTGTCTCCTCTGAATCAGCTGATATCGATCCTTCATGCAATCGAGTCCTTGATCGACACAATTCTAGAAGCTTCGAGTTCCCGCGTTCTTCTCCAATTTTTGGTGTAAACACATGCCCCCTAATTTTGGGATAAAAATAATTTATTCCAAAATTCTTATCTATCCATTTATCACGCCGCAACCGTTTGGTTCCGAGATATGCGCGGGATTCCTGACTTCCCGGCCCGAGCCTTATATAACATGCTAATGGTATCTTTTCCAACTCACTCGGCCCTCTTGCTTTCCCCTTCTTTTTCGAGCAAATCTTAACAGCCGACTCCGCCATCGCCAAAGTCTTAACCCTAGCAAGCTTTCGGCCCTATCGAATTTTATTCAAGCGGTTCTCCTTAGATTCAAATCTACTTCGGCTGCAATGGCGACCAACTACCATGTTCCTGATGTATGTTTTCAAGTTCCCATTCTCAAAGCATCGGTTGCTACCCTGTAGCTCCTCTGTTCTCAAATTTATTTCATCCGATTTCTAGGAGATGAGGAACGAAATCTTAATTCCATCAGTTGTTGCTTCCAACGTTTATTTTCTTGGGCCTATGGGTGATTTGGATCCATCTGATTTTATTCGTCAAGAAACTAACCAAATCCCCTTCAAACAGTCTGCAGTGGATCTATCCTCAAAATGGCCCAAAATGCCTAAGGGATGGAGAAATTAGTTTCATAGGGTATCTGAGAGAAAGGACGGAGATTGGGAGCTTTATGATCTGAGTCAATGCTTGACACTCTCATTGTCTGGAATAGAGAGGAACGATCCACTCTTAATTTTTGCATCTTATTTCTGGTCCAACACCCTAAATGCCCTTGTTTTTTTGCCATGGCCCAATGACTATCACTTTGGCCGATGTTTATATGTTGACCGGCCTTAGAATAACAGGATTAATGCAACTTTATGACTTCTTAAGTGCTGGATCTAAGAAATTAGCCAAGATATCAGACTACATAGGATGGGCCAGTTATATTCTGAACCATACTAGAGATAAATCAAATGTCAGTGAAAGGAAATATGTAGCCTTTCTGAATATGTGGTTAGAGATATTCATCTTTTGTGGGTCATCTTGTGGTCCGACTTACAATCATGAACTCATGGCCGAGCATCTAGCAGTAGGCAAGGATATCCCTCTTGAAAAGTATCTGCTAGGAGTTGCTTATCATCTGATGTATCAGGTAGTTACCCAATTACTGAAGAATAAACCAGTGCATACTATCAGTGGCCCTTAGTGGTTGATACAACTGTGGCTTAACATGTATATGCACAAGATTATAAGACCTGATCTCAGAAATCTGAGTTTTTCTTCCTTCAACTTTGATGAGGAATATAGAGATGAAGAAGAAAGAATCCATCAGTGCATGAGCTATGACGAGGCTGCATCGGCCATAATAATTAATATCGACGTTGACCATCTCTTCAAAAAGTTCTATAGAGGGTTTGATGTAGACATCCTAACTTGGCTGCCATACGATGAGGATGAAAATAATGAGCTAATCTTTCCATTCAAATTTCGATTTGAATCAGGTTGTTCGGATGAGACAGTGGCTATAATCTTCAATTCCTTTATCAAGCCCTGCGTCCTTCCAGCTGAATTTTGCCATGGTCGTGGCAAAATGGCTATAGGCTCTTTCCTCCCAGGCAACCTTCCAACCTATGAGTTTTACAACCCCTCTTTTATAGCTCATCAGTTTGGCCTTGGTCAATTGCCTTCTCAACTTTTCTTCAAGGATATACTGAGGCTAAGAGAAGATATTAGTGAAGTACTGGAAATCTCCAGAGTTTTCTAACTGAGATCAGATTTTCCTTTCCTTTGCTTGCATAACTAGATCAGAGTTAGCTTCTCTTCCACTCTCTTTGACTCCTGGTGGCAAAAATGGCACTCTCATCTTTTCTGTGGGTTGGTCCACCCTTTGTGTATAGCTCTAGATGGGGAATTTGCTTCTGACAGAGAGGTAACTTGTCATTTCCTTTCAAGAAAACTGCTCGATGAATTCCTCTGCCAACTATTCTAACCGACCTTTTCAGGATACTGAATTTGATCCTCCGAGCTTGGATAGGAAGGGGCGTCCTATAGATTACCAGCCACCATGTCCAGTTTCAAGAATAGGATCGGCTGCGCCTTCACTAAAAAAATTGATGAAAACTCATGTTGCCTCCACCATCGTAACATATCAATCTTCAAAGCACAAGACGGCTAAAGGGATAACCTAGAAAACCACTACTGGGAAGAGACTCCACAGAATGAGACCATCAGCTGCTCAGGTAAACAATTCATTTCCTTCTCAAAATGACATTCAACTGCTGATCCCCTTTCTTCACAGTTATCAACCACTGCATCTCAATCGGTTCTGGGTGTGGAGTTGTTGTCCCAAGCGTTCGATTTGGTATCAACTAGACCTTCATCAACCAATCCCCAAGAAGAGCCGATTCTGGTTGAAACAACAGATGCTTCAAAAACGGCAGAAGATGTGAATCCTCCCATCTTATCCTTGATGCTGACGAAGTATTTCCTCAAAAATTCTTGATTCTATTCAACTCTTATTCTTCATCTGACTTCTTACCATGCCAGATACTTTCTGAGGAAACACCGACGTAAGAGCAGGAATCTGACAGTCCCCTCATTGAAAATGATCCTGCTGTCGCTGATATCCAAACTGTCGATTCCCCAATCCAGCACACAACTGATGGTAAAAAAGTCACATGCTCAATTTATTTCTCTACAATAAACATGAACTAAAATTTTTTCTCTAACGTTTGTCGATGTCGATGTTGAGAGTTCAAAGCCGATTCAACCAGATATTACTGGTGCATCTTCAACTATTCCTCCTCTTCAGATAGAGGCTACTACAGAAAAGGTACTATATCCTCTTCACCATCTATTTTGTTATAAACTGATTCAAACTTCCTAACCAAGATTTCCTCATACACAGGCACTCAATCTACCAGCCCTGAGCTACTCTTTCAATCTTGAGGAGTATCTTGATGAAGATGAAATCAGCTCGTCAGCCACCTCCTCTAAGGAAGCTTTGTCAGAAGAGACCAGAAATCAGCTAAGAGACATATTGTCAATGTTTGAGAAGAATATAGCCAATTTGGTCCAAGACACTGATTCAATGCAGAGTCTTCTTAGCTATTAAGGGTAATCCATCCCCAGTTCTCTCTAGAGTCTTATCACCTTTATCTATTTTTGAAGATCAGGCCCTGAAGGTGAAAAATGCTTAGAGGAATCTGTCCGACCGTGAAACTTTATTGGCCAAGGGGAACTCCAACAGGCAAGAGGCCAAAGAGCTGACACAGTTGATTGATCATTTGAAGAACTCCTCCCTCAGTATCGACCCGGAGTTGTCTCAACTGGAAGTCAGGCGTGCAGAACTTGAGAAGGAACTAGAAAACGTGAAGGCTGCCATTGAACGTCATAAGTCCACCCTGGCTCAAATACCCGATGCCATTAAACAAAAGAAACAGGAACTGCTGGCCAGAGTCAGAGAAGGCATAGCCATCCGAAGTAGCCTCGAGAACATTTCTGGATCAGCTGAAGAAGATAAGCAACAAATCACAGAAGTTGATGCTATCCGGCTAGAAAGTGTTGAAAGCAATTCAGGATGTTCTAGACTTGTAATTCGTGTATCATATATCTTGTGTAGAATCAATGGTAACCATACTTTCTGTCGCCTAATTGTACTTCTTGTTTTTGGCTAAAGAGCTGATTTAAAAATAGTCGATTCCAGACTTCTAACCTTAATCCAATTAAGTCTGAAAACATGGCCTTTATTATTAAGAGAACCCCTCGATCTTCTGTCCTCAGTCACCCGGCGCCGTATTCTCTTCGGTATTAGTGAGGTGGTGCTTCGCCTTCTATTAAATGTGGTTGCCTTTTGCACGTCCCAAGGCGTCCACCTCTTCGCTCCGTGGCTTCAAATACTAGCCGAGGGCTCCGGCCTTGAACACATCTACACTCGCAACCGTTCCTATTCCTTTGCACCTCTCCGCCCTCGCAAAACTCTGTAGCAGCCTTCCTCCCTTTCTAGTAGATCCAATTAACTCAATGGCCGGCGAGGACAACCGAGGCAAGCGTGCAGCGGAGGAGATCCCAGAGAATATGCTGGTGAATCAGTGCCTTCGACGCATGAGGTGAGATCGAAATCTTTTGTTCATGACGATGAACTGTTCTGACTTGCCCATAGGTTCATTTTGAATGACAGTCTTCGTCCTCTTCCTAGGGCTAGCGAGCCCTCTGATGCTGCATCTTCTACGCTGGCCTCGTCGTCGAATTCTTTCGACTCCTACGACGGTGACGACGCCCAGCATTTCCTCCGAGAGTGGAGGGTGGCCCAAAACCATTATTCCGAGGCGACCCGAGAAAACGGCTAGCTCGAGATCTGCCTTGGGGTCTCTTAGGCTGCCCTTCACATCGCCGAAGAAGAGGCCAGTGCCATTCGGCATGGCTGGCTGAGTCTGATGCCATGGTGGCGGGTAAGATGAATTCCAGGAACCCCTTTATTTTGATTTTCATTGCCTTTATATTGATAGCTCTCCCGTTTCTGTGATCGCCAGCCCTGACGGTGCAGTTGGCGTCCCTTCAACTGGCGGCGAACGCGGCCGTGGATGCCATTAACGGTCGGGGTCCCCTCATCAACGCATGCCTCCATGATGTCCCAGCCCGCGTTAAGGAGATCGCTCTCCACGATGTCCGTCATGGCGCATCGGTGGCGCTGGCCACGGCGCAAGTCCAAACCGGGTACGAACTCCACACCCTGGAGACTGGCTTCCCGATGGGCGATGGCCCCAAGGAGCATGAAGATCTGATCGAAGAATTCATCGACACGGCTGAGGCCATTGTAGACATCACATCTGCCCAGGACGTGGTGAACAAAGTCTTTGATTAGTTTGTACTTAGGGCGAACTAATGAACAAAATCTCTTGCTCTTCCATGACCATGTCTCAGTGCAATGCCCTTGTATATGTCATGACTGTCTTCATTTTTGCTTTTGCTCTATAGGCGATACATATCGTATCGGCTCTCACATCTTCGAGTTTATTTTGAACTAAAGGCGATACATTTCTGGTACTGGCTATTAGAGCCGATGACTAAATGAATCGGCTGTCAAATATTGATCAAACACTAGGATAATATCCCTTCAAATATTCAATCGCTATTGATAGGTTGCACCAGAACTTCTCAGACCAAAGGTTAAACGATCGATCGATCTAGGCCAAGCACCTCATCAAGCGAAACAAAACTTCCTTTAATAAATCTACCAACTCTGAATTGCACTTAGGATTCAACTTAGCGCTTACATACGTCGGCCTAAGCCTATCTCCAAGACCAATGCTTATTTTTCCTTAATCCAACGGCCGACGCGAAGCCATGACTATTCACTAAAACAAACTCTCAAAGCCGATTGCTTGGATTGGCTGTTGGCCTTCATTACTGATCTTAATGAAGCCTCCTTCCCACAGCTTGCCAGAAAAACACTCGAAGTCTGCTAGCTCCCAATACACTGGATCGGCTGTTGCGATACTCACGGACTCATCAGCGCGAACCAGCACGACTTCATCTCCATGCCATTGAATCAAACATTGATGCATGGTTGATGGCACACAATAGTTTGCATGAATCCAATCATGACCAAGGAGTAAACTGTATGACCCTTTTTCATCGATGACGAAGAACGTGTTGGGCAGAGTTTTACTCCCGATTGTTAGTTCAACGTTCATTGCCCCCCCGGGTCTTAGATGCATTACCCCCAAAGTCCTTAAGCATCATGTCAGTCTCAATCAGATCTTCTGGTCCCTTACCAAGTTTACGAAAAGTGGTGTAAGGCATAAGATTGACAGAAGCACCTCCATCCACCAACATCTTGTTCATCGGCTTTCCATCAACAAAACCTTTTACATATAAAGCCTTTAAGTGCCAATGTTTGACTGGTTTATCGAATATAGCTTGTTGTATAACTGTCAACTTGGCAACTATCTCATCATACTCTGATTCATCAAAATCTGAGTAAACTTCTTGATCTGCTGGAGCTTTAAACTCTAATGGCAATAGAAAAGCCATTTGAATATTAGCCGATGGTTGCCTTTTATCGGCTGTTTGCTCAGCACACCACACTTGAGGTCTACCAGATGCTTGAGCTAGTTCTCTATTCCTTAGCCGTTGCACCCTTCTTTTCTGGGTTCTTGTCAGACCTTTTGGACACCATTGGCCTTCCTGCCAAACATATTATTCCTCGTTACTTTCTTCTTCATAATCAACCCAGTTTTGATCAACAACTCGTTTTTCAAGCCGATCATGAACACTTCTATTTTTTAAGCGCCGATCCATGTTATTATGATGATACGCATCTCGAGCATGGATAGACCGGCGGTTGGCTTGAGATTGCCTAAACTCCCAATATTGTTCGCTGCACTTTGGACAGTTGTTTCTGGTTGGCAATTTCAAACCTTTGTTCCAGCAATGCCTGACGAAAGGATAATTCCAATGCAATTCAGCTTGCTTTTTTTCATACCTCTCTTCTTCCTATTGACGATGGTATTCTCATTCCTCTAACCAACGCTAATAATCCTTTTCTTTTTGCCGCTGCCATTTATTCAACAAAATTCGAGATATAATACGCGGCTTTGTCACCAAATATTTTGATGTTTCTCCCTGCTCATATCGGCTCTTTTGCTCATCACGACGTCTTCTGATTTCTCTATATTCATCAGCCGATATTTGTATCTCGGGATCGACTATCCTAGTTTCTCTTGATCTAACTGATGTTAGGACTTTAGTCTTCCCTTTAAGCAGCCTAGCATCGACCATGTTCTGATGCCCTGGGAAAGGATTATCATCAACTTTCATCTTTTAAGGCGTATCAAATTTGAGTCTTCCTTGCTGAATAGCCCTCTGTATATGCTGCCGAAAAACTCTACATTCATTAGTAGAATGGGATGTAGCATTATGAAACTTGTAGAACTTCTTATTCTTCAACTGATCAGGGGGCAACATAACATGATTATCGGGCAACTTGATCTATCCTTTCTCAAGCAAGAAATCGAAGAGCTTGTCTGATTTCATGACGTCAAAGTCATAGCTCTCTTCGACTCCTCTTCCCTAAGGATTCAGCATCATTACTGTCTTTTTACCCTAATTCCATTTAGCCACGGCAACCTCTTCTTCTCCATCGTCTTCATAGCCGTCATCGACTGAATATGGATTATAGGCTTCGGCCATTGTGGTACTTTTCTAGAATCGGGTATCTCTACGCATACTCTGGAATTGGCTATTGAGCGCCGCCACTCGTTGAGCCAATTAACCCAAGTTATCAAACTCTTATCCTAGCAGCTTCTCTCTCCATGTTGGCAACATTTCTTGAACGGCCGAAGCAGCTAGTTGATCATCGGTCAAGTTTAGTGAAAAGCACATATTTCTAGTCTCTCGGAACCTCTTAAGAAACTCAGTGCCCGATTTATTAGTTCTCTGTTTTATATTTGTCAAATCAGTAATCTTCTTTTCTCCCATCCTAGTGTAAAAATATGTATGAAACTTTGTCTCTAGGTCAGCCCAATTGACAATGGAATTAACTGGCAGCGATGAAAACTAAGTGAAGGCTAGCCCTGATAGTGATAAGGAGAAGAAACGGACTCGATGGGCCTCTTCAATGGATGCTTCACCCAATTGTGTAAGATACTGACTGACATATTCTATTGTGTTTGTGCTGTCTTGGCCAGTGAACTTAGCAAACTCTAGGAGCCTGTAATTTGCAGGAAAAGTGACCAAATCGTACCATTCTGGATATGGCGTTTGTACGAGAAGGTCTGCCCTTTCGACTTCAAACCGAACTGATTCTTCATCATCTCAGTCACTCTCAGCCATAACTCATTAGCATTTGAATTAGGATTACTCCGCACCTACTGACCCATCTATGGATTGAAATCCCGTGTACCTTGATACCCTGGATTCGGAATCATGTGAAGGGTGTTGTAATCTGTACCATAATGATATCCCTATGGAATCTCTATCTGCTGGATCCTCTGCTGGTTTGCTGCTTCAAGTCTCTGGTTATAGACGTTAGGATCTATATCTCTACGGATCCTTTGAACTGATGGCGCTAGTTTTTGAGCCGACGATGGTATGTGGCCTGATGTGCCAAAATTAATTATCTGGTTCTAACCTTGCCCCGCCAGCTGTTGCACATGCTGCACTGATGATCCAGGATTATACTGTATCTGATTCGTTGTAGCACCTTGAACTTGCTCAGATGAACTCTGAACTACCTAGACATCATCATTACTGGCTGGTGCTGCTTCTTGATGGCTGGTACCGGTTTGATTAGTCCCTTGAGTCAACGAATGTAGAATGTTGTAATAAGCCGGTCCAACCTGATCAACTAGAAACCCATGAAACACCTCTTTCATGGCGTTGTGGAATTTGTTCAAAAAACTTCATTATGGTTCGATATGGCATCATGAACAGATTTGTTCATAGCTTCCACGAAGAAACACCTGTCTTCAGCTTCATCTGCATCTGTCTGCCCATGCAACAGAACTCTCGGTAGTGGATATTTCTGAACAATTGTATTGTCACGTGTCTTGGTGTTGGACAACAAACACTTGTTCTGAAATTCTTCTATAGCCTTGTTGATGACATCTTTATCTCCATCAGGTAGGTCTTCATAAGGTACTATAAGGATGTTGTTGTTGTTGTAAGCCACCATGATGATTGTGGTGTCCCACCAGGCGTGCCAGAATGTGTGTCGGCACGAAAACGTGTCAATCGTGCCAGGCACATGAGCAAGTCGGAAGGGTCTACTCAATGGAGCTAGAGATCCGCCTGACTTCAACGTAGGGATGATTGGTCATGTGTCCTCGCGAGACGTGCCAGTCAATTTGACCCTATAATTGACAAGGAGAGAAAGTTTATCAGTAATTTAAGGTATAACATGCCGGTATGTGCCCAGACAATTCCAAGTGTGCCGCTTCAGGAGCAGCCATACGGGAATAGCGACTGAACAGCCGATCTGCACAGAAATCGGCTGTTACGGACTGTAAAGCTCATTGGTAATGATTGATTTTATGTTGATAGGTATAGTGCACGTATATATAAATGAGATCAGCAGCTAGGTGGATATTATCAGTGAGCCGATGAATCTAACGAGAAAAGATATAACATGCGAACAAATCGACTATCTAATATGAACGGATCTACAGACGCTCTGAATCTAATCTATTACCACCAATAGTGAGGATCGACCGGATCGATGGCAGCTATGATGATAGTAACAAACTAAAACCGAAGAATCCGCAAAGACATCTGTACATCGACAGACTTTCCAAAAGACATGCTATACGTGAAGGCTCGGATGAATCGGATAAAATAGCCGATTCAGGTGAAGACAGCGTGTGAACAATCGACTATTTCACATGAACAAACCTATGGACTCCTCGGACTTAACTCGCTATCTCTAACTTTAGGGTTCAACCGAATCGATGCAGCAGTGAAAAAGACAACGAATCAAACCCTTAAAGTACACAGATCTACTCACGCTTTACGGAATCATGTAAACCTGTTGTAGGCGTTAATGCATAGGCGATCAGCTATTTAGCCGATGCGGGCATAGCAAACAGCTAAGGTCACGCCTAACCAGGAATAAATCTACTAACTAGCATCCTCCAATCTACAGTGCCATCAGTGGGGATCGACCGGATCGTTACAGCCATAATGGTGAACTAGAAACTAGATTCAACTAGCCAGCAGACCTCTTCAAGATTATGCATGCCTTAACCACGTAGTATGCACGATCAAGATTGAAGTAAAATAGCCAATGAAACATAAGCCGTCGTTCAAGGTAGATAATATCGTGTTGTAACAAAACGAACGACAAATCTAAAGGATATGAGGTCGATCTAATTCGATCTCGACCGGGCGAATTGATGTTGCTGTAAACTAATGATAATGAAAATATCAGCAAGGTCGGTAACTTAATGAATCTATTCGAAGGACGCCACCCTTAGATAGAGCCGATAACTTGACCTTAATCTAGTTTGAGCAGTGGAGGTCAACTGGATCGATGTAGCCGTACTTGAACTAGACAAGAGTTGATAACTAGCTTATACCAGAGTCGTAGTGGAGGTCGACGGATCGATGCAGCCGTATGAACAAAAGTATAAGCCATGATGGTACTTACAGACAAGCCAGAGCTCGGCCGAACCGATGCAGCCCTGCTCGCTGAAGAACTCGCCGAGATCTACTCTACTCCTACTCCTAAGGGGTGGCCAGAGCTAAAAAAGTAAGTAACTTGTATTTGATTGATTGTGTGTCCTTTACAATAGCCGGGGTCCAATATTTATACCCGAAGCTTAAACATGAATCCTACTCAGGTACAACTCATTACAATCTTTGGTATAAAAGAGAACATTCCTAACTTAAGATAACTTAGACCCTAATCTTTCCCTTTTTGTAGAGTCCGATATGTATTTCCTGACGCCAACCATAGCCCATCATCGTTATCTGCTGACGTCATTCAAAGAGAGCTGATTCCAGTGCCTCCTCTGAATCAGCTGATATCGATCCTTCATGCAATCGAGTCCTTGATCGACACAATTCTAGAAGCTTCGAGTTCCCGTGTTCTTCTCCAAATTTTGGTGTAAACAGAAACTCAATACAATTAGAAATCATACTCTATATCATTGTTGTACATGAGTTGTTGTCGATGAAATCTGGTCGGCAGTCTAGCGAGGGGTATGCCTACGATAGTAGATGAATCGCTAGAGGTGCGCGTGAGGAAACCGGATGGTGACACAGAACGCAAGAGACATCGATTAGATAGATTCAGGCCATCGGCTTGACGTAATATCCTACATCCTGTGTCTTTGTGGATTGTATTGTGTATGATCCCCTCCAAAACAAGGGGGTCCCTACCCGCCTTATATAGCCTGGGGTAGGGTTACAGATCGGTTGTTTCTATCCTGATCAGTTTATAAGATAGGAAGTTACTGATATCACAGTAATCTAGCATATCCGAGCAGATTTCCTAGATCACCGAGGATCCTTACACAGTCTTGTGAGGCACGCTGACCTGCGCCGTACTTCATGTGGCGTCGTCTAGCAAGCTAGGCCTCGACTGGTGTCGTGACCCATGCATGGTCTTATGGGCTGGGCCTCCCCTAACGGCTCGGCCCATGTACAACCCTGTGGGTACCAAAGGTTATACCCCCACACCTAGTCCCTGAGCGCCTTGTATCCATCAAACAACACTGTCTTGAGCTTGTTCGAGCAGTTCATCTAGTCGCCGATCGTCAAAAGCAGGCGTCCGACTAGATTGACTAGGAGCCGAGCTGTTGAAATGAGCATCCGAGCTATTGAATACGTCACCCGAGCTGTTGAATGGCGTCCGAGCTGTAGAAACAAATGTCCAAGTATTTCAACTGGAAGCCAAGCTCGGGCTCACTTGAAGTTCAAAGTTTGTCGGTAGGATGTAAGGAGCTTAAATAAA
Organism: Miscanthus lutarioriparius; assembly: GCA_904845875.1. NCBI lineage: Eukaryota > Viridiplantae > Streptophyta > Magnoliopsida > Poales > Poaceae > Miscanthus > Miscanthus lutarioriparius. The sequence goes on from CAJGYO010000001.1 coordinate 99,131,659, forward strand.
AAAAATTGAAGTCTTGTTGGTGAAGTGTACACACTTAAGTGCCAGTTGCGATGGCTTTGACGACGTGGTCATCATGGCAAAGCAAAGGGATTAGATGACGGGCTTGATGAAGTCAAAACACCATGTAGAAGAAATAGTACGTGCACCGCGAGGTGCATTGTACACAATGTAGTCCCCGAGCCTGTTAGAAGATGATGAAGGAATCTTGTAGCAGGATCAAAGAAAAATATGCAGTCCCTAGCATTGCCGAATAATCGAGTAACCAGGAAATCAGTACATTCACTGTAAGGTGAAGTGTACACACTTAGTCCCCGAGCCTGCTGGAAGATGATGAAGGAATCTTGTAGCAGGGTCAAAGAAGAAAAATATCTTGTTGTAAATATCTCGGAAAAATTCCACCAAAGCAACACTTAATATTGAATTTTGTTTTGTCGGCCCGTATTTGATGTGGTAGCCCACCAGACCAATTTAGCAATCCAGCGGGTCGCGCGAAGATTTTGGTGGAGAATATGGCAGGGCAGGCGTAGTTTCCCAAAAACTCTAGAAGGCGAAAGGTCAGGGGTCGAACCATTATAAGAGCACTACAGCCCTGGCGCACATTCCCCACTATCTCCATTGCTTCATCGTTCTGCTCGCGCCCATGCCTCTGCCCATGGCAACTGCTCCGCCATTAGCACAAGTGCAAGCGCATAGTTTCCTCTCATCCATAGATCTGTGAGATGGCATTGAAAAGAAGCCACAGCGGCTCAAGCAGGGGAGCACGTGAGCTGAATCGCGTCGAGGAGTGGATGAAGTTCGTCAGCAACGAGGCAGCACTCAATCAGTTGGTGGTGGATGGCGTGCTGCCCAATAGGGTGATGGGAGGATGGTGTCCGACTTGCGGTGAGAGCCTTCCTACTCCTCGTGGTGATGAACTAGTAGTTTTTGAAGATTACTTCTACCACGGATTCAATGTTCCAATCCATCCATTCCTCCACGGGTTGATTGATTATTACAGGATTAGTATTTGCAATCTGAGCTCGAACTCTATTCTTCATGTTTCTGTCTTCATCCATTTCTACGAAGCCTATCTTGGCATTCTTCCCCATTTTGATCTCTTCCACCACTTCTTTTGCTTGAAGAACCGGGGGGTCTAGATCTAGGATTGTAGGAGGAGCATACTTGCAGCTCTAGGACGGGATGGTGGGTCAATACACCGCCACCCCATTGAACACGAATGTGAAATATTGGGCGCAACAATAGTTTTACATTCCTCAGGCGGAGCCGTATGTGGCATGCAACGTCGATCAGATCCCCGTTAGCAACGCTAGGTGGTTGGAGAGGCCTAGCGCTAATGGACTAGAGCAAGTGACGGAGCTCTTGGCGTTGATAGATTGGAGAAGGTTGGTTGGGGTGATTGTGGCAACAAATTTCACCTTTTGACGGGTCCAGCCCAGCAAGGAGAGGGCACATCCTGGGTATGAGTTCTGGGGGGAGACCGATGGTACCTGGGAGGTGCCCGGGGAGATCAGCCGGGATGAAGTTAAATAGCGCATCTCGACAATGTTCAACCTTGCAGGGCGTCTTAGGATCGATGACCAGTAGAGGCCCTTCCATGTAGGGAGCCTCCCACCATGGGTACGAGTCTCATTTTTTGTTTCATCTAATCCTTTATCTGTTGTGATGTATTCATTCATGTTCCTAAAGATTCGTGAGCAGGACCGGGTGGTGTACTTCTTGGCGGTCCCATCAATGGACTGGCCAAGGGGAGTTGACGCCTGGCCAAGCAGTCCCCGGTGCCAAGCTAGCTCAGAGATAGGCGGGGACAACTCGACCCACCTTGAGGATGAGGACGAAGATGAGCGAATGCCGCATGTCCACGAGAAGCTCTAGGGGAAACAGCCCACTAACAAGGAGCCGTCCCTGAAGAGAAGTAAAACAGCGGCTTCGTCTCATCGTGAGGAGAGGCCGGTGAGCATTGGGGCTACCGTCCAACCCTGGAGGCGGCAGATGTATGTGTCAAGCTCGTCAGATGACGAAGAGGCAGCGGCGCCTCCTTCCCCGAGGGCTGTGATGACTCCGCCATCTACACCAGTAGGGGCGGAGATGCGTGAAAGGGGCTGGATGTGAGAAAGCTCCACGTGGTACCCAACAGTGCTCGGGCGATACCCGCAGCGGTAGTTCGGGCGACACCGGTAGTCCCCAAGACTACACATACAACTCCAGTGGCAGCAGTGTAGGCGACCACTGAAGCCCCTAGAACTACACGGGTTACTCTAGCGATGCCCATGGAGGTGCCGGGCAGCTCGGGTGCCGGAGTTGGTGGCTCCGGGCGATCACGCCAGTTTCGAACGGCACGGCGGGAGTCCCAATTGTAAGTTTCCCTCTTTATGTGTAATTCTTTTTGAATGTTGTTTGTTGATTGCTGACGAGTTGTTTGTGGGCCAAAGTGTAGAGTCAAGTGAGGACCTGCAGGCTACTGCTGCTGATGGCGTGGAGCATGCGATGGAACTAGAAACTGCCGTGTCCAGCAGGAACAATGGGGAGTAGATCCAGTTGCCCCCACTGAGCAGCCAGTGGCTACAGAACCGATCGTCCCTGCCATGGAGGAGCCGCCAGTCACTAGCCCAACCTTGCCTAGAGGTGGGGCGCACGATGAGGGGGATCCAGACAATGAAGGGTTGTAAGCCGCAAGGGCAACGCTAGCTGATCCTACCGGAGCAGGAGCAGAAGCCGCATGAGATGTGCCGAGCGCCGTGGCGCGGGAGCTGCCCATGGTTGCTAGGCAAACGATGGCACTGGCGACATCAACAGTAGAGGCAAAGGCGTAGACAACCCATCTGAGCACAGTAGAGACCAAGGAGAGCCCCTCTAGGGGCAGCTACTGTGGTTATTGAAGAAATCATGCAGGAGCCCTCTCCGCCTCCCCAGCTCCTCCACACGGTTATCCTACGCAGTGAGGAATTTGAAATGCTAGAGGAGGGGGAGGCGAGCGCAGAGACAAAGAGGTTAAGGACCAACCTAGCTGCAATGATCGGCCGCATTGAGGTAAGCTTAAGAAAATCCTTCTATTGTGTCCCTTGATTATCGCAATCTTTTTAACCCATTGCTTGTTGCAGAACGTTAGGAAAGTATCCGAGCAGCGCCAGCGGTAACTAGAAGAGATTGCCCTAGTGCTGGAGGAGAACAAGAATCTGTGGGAGTCAGTGGATGACCTCCAAGCGCGCCTACTCCAAGAACACCACCGCAGAGAAGATGTGGAGGTGAAAGTCCTAGAGTTGGAGGTGGAGCGTCGACAGATGGAGGCGGAGAACCAGACATTGGCCGAGCAACTTAGCTGCAGTGCCCACTAGTAGAAAGGTATGATTTTTAATCTTGTCTTGTTAATGCTTAGCGTTGTGAGATGTCTTGCTATGATGTGCATCATTGGAAATGGAGCTCGGCCTTTCCCGGGAGGCCATTGCACAGCTGACTGCAGCAAAAGAGGAGGCAGACAAAAAGGCCAAGAAGATAGCTTGAAATCTTTGAAGTTAGTGTTTAGCATTTTATTTTTGCCTATGCAGTTTGAACGCATGCTTAGCATATAGTCACTTTTTTGCATAGTATCGGCACCAGGCGCTCACGTAATTCCTAGTCTTTGGAGACCAAGTGAAAACATGGGATGAGGAGATTGAAGTGATAAAAGTAGGGATCAAGCCCGTGCTTGACTGCATTGGCTTCGAGCCATCCGGAGGGAGAGAGCTACTGCTTGGAGACCCACAACCTCGGTTGATCCTAGAATGGTGTCGTACGGCATGGTCATACTTCAAGGAATTTGCATGCAGCGCCGCCCATGGAGCCGTCATCCATGCACTTGCCCAGTTGTGATCGCATTATCCTGCGGTGGATCTCTAGTGTGTGGTGATCGGCTATGCCCATGGAACAGATGCGACAAAGATCGCTAGGCTAGAGGACGAGGTGAAAGAGCCGGCGAAGAGGTTGGTTGGAGACGTCGACCTATTCGATAAATTGGGGAGCAGTGCTCCGTAGAGAAAAACTTATGCTGAATCATTGTATAGGAGTGCTTATCAACTTTTTGTTGAAAGCTTGTTGTTATGCTGTGTTAGTGTTTATATTTGATATCAATCATCTGATCAGTAGTGTGTAGCTAAGTCCCCAGCCCTAGCTAGCCTATTAACCATAACGCGACATGTAGGGGCCGTGTGCGTGTGGAAAGAATAGGGCATCACAAAGGAACCGTTGCCGACCACCCATGACGCAGAGGGCAGACGCTCATGCACGTGCAGGGAGAAGTCAGAGACAGGGTCATCTCTGAAGGCATCCGAGCGTCAACATGTTTGTTTAGGTATTTGCCTTAGGCATAGTTGGCATGTCATCTTTAAGATGTTGTACGCAGAATCAGAATCGCTTAGCAGAAAAGCGTGGAGAAAACAATATGGAGAAACATCAGTGTAAAAAACTTTATTGAATACTCAAATATGAAAGGTACATATCTTTGAAATGAACGCTTCAAGGGTAGAAACGTCTAAGTAGATCGATATGCCAAGAGTTTGGGACATCTCTTTCATCCATGTCGCATAGTCTGTAGGACTCTGGTCGGGTGACCGCCTTGACGATGAAGGGGCCCTCCCAAGGTGAGGAGAGCTTCTGCATCCCGTTTGTCTTCTGTTTCCTACGGAGTGCTAAGTCTCCAACCACAAAGAATCGATCGTTGATATTATGGTTGTAGTATCTTCATAAGCCATTGAGTTATTTTGCCATCTGAACATAGGTGACCAGACGTTCCTCTTCTAAGCTATCCACTTCAACGAGCCAAGCTTGGTTGGAGTTCTCCTCATTGTAATTCTCCACCCTGAGTGCTCGGAAGGCGACGTCAACAGGCAATACGGCCATAGAGCCAAAAACCATGATGTACGGGGAGACGCTGGTGTTATGACTAGGATGGGTCCTTAGTCTCCATACCATAGCTGGTAGTTCCTTAAGCCATTTGCCAGGGTGTTTCTGTTCCATCTCGTAGAGCTGTTTCTTCAATGCGTCCAGGATCATACCGTTGGCACGCTCGACTTGGCCAATGGCCCTTTGGTGTGCCATGGAGACATACTTGACTGAGACGCATCTTTAATCGTAGAAATCCTAGAGGTTGCTATCAGTGAACATAGACCCTAGGTCAGTGATGATGTTGTTTGGCATGCTGAATCGGTGAATGATGTCATCAAGCAGCTCGATTGCTTTCTTCGCTGTCGCTTGGACTAGGGGGTTGTATTCGATCCATTTGGAAATTTTGTCGATGCAGATGTAGACCCAACGGAAACCTCCTAGCGCGGGCTTAAACGGCCCGATCATATCCAGTCCCTAGCATGCAAAGGGCCATGATGCAGGAATTATTTGCAAGGCCTGAGCTAGAACGTGGATTTGTTTAGCGAAAAACTGATAGTTCTCACATCGGCGAACGAGTGCTTCAGCATCAGCTATGGCTGAGGGCCAATAGAAACTAGCTCAGAAAGCCTTTCCAACCAATGTTCTAGAGGACACATGGTTGCCGCAGGTGCCGGCGTGGATCTCCTTGAGTATCTTCTCGCCTTCTTCCACAGAGATGCACTTCTGGAGTAGCTCCCCTTTGGTGTTTTTGCGGTACAACTTCCCTTCAACTAGAACGTAATGCTTACTATGGTGGGTAAGGCATTCTCTCTCTATGTTGTTAGCCGAGACATCTGCAGTGGTTAGGTATCTGATGAAAGGTTCCCTCCAATCACTGCTCGGCCCAGGGACTGTTGCGACTATCTGCTTGGCAGGTGGTTTTTCTTCAATGCCTTCTTGTTCCTGCTTGATGGAAGGGGCCACAAGGTCCTGGACGAACACTCTAGCTAGAATTTTAGCCTAGGTTGATCCTATCTTTGATAGCTCATTGAATGCTTGATTATTGGTCCGGACCACATGGTGGTATTCAATGCCATAGAATTTGTCTTCTAACTTTCTTATCATGGCATAGTAAGCATCCATCTTCTCATTGGTGCAATTCCAATCCTTGTTGAGCTAGTTGATTACTAGAGCAGAGTTGCCATACACCTGGAGGCATTTAACACCGAGCTCGATAGCTATACGGAGACCATGAAGTGCCGCCTCATATTCAACGGTATCATTAGATGCTCGGAAGTGTAGGCGGAGGACAGAACGAAGCTTATCCCCCGATAGTGAGATGAAATATATGCCTACCCCAGCACCGTCGAGGTTGAGAGACCCATCGAAGTACATGGTCCAATGCTCGGGGTGGTCGACCGGGACATGAGTCTGCATATCTATCCACTCAGCGATGAAATCGATGAGCGCCTATGACTTGATCGTGTGGCAAGGCCTAAAGTCGATGGTATAGGTGCCGAGCTCGACCGCCCATTTAATGATGCAGCCGCTGGCTTCCTTTTTGCAGAGGATGTCACCGAGCGGGTATTCCGTGACTACTGCTATGTGGTAGGCATCAAAGTAGTGGCGGAGCTTCCAGGATGTGATCAGGATGGTGTACAACAATTTTTGGACCTATGGGTAGCAAGTCTTAGACTCGTTTGGGACTTTGCTGGTGAAGTAGACTGAGTGCTGGACTTTGTATGTGTGTCTGGCCTCTTCTCGTTCAACAACGATGGTCGCTACAATGTAGATTAGCAGGGTTTTATCCTTTTGGGGGGCGGTCATGATCGGAGGTGTGATGAGGAACCACTTGAGCTCAGTGAATGCCTTGTCAGCATCCTCTAACTAGACAAATTTCTCTTGAGCCTTGAGTAGCTTGAAGAAGGGGAGCCTTGAGTAGCTCGGTGCACCCCATTAGCTTCTGGACATCCTTGACGCAGGTTGGTGGCTTCATGTTGGTCACCGCCGCTATCTTCTCTGGGTTGGCTTTGATGCTATGGCGACTGACGATGTTGCCTAGCAGGGTATCGGATGGTACACCAAAAATGCACTTAGTGGGATTCAGCTTCCATCAGTATACTTTTAGGGCTTCGAAAACTTTGGTGAGGTCGGCGATGAGGGTGTTAGTGGTCCTAGATTTGACCACCACATCATCGACATAAGCCTCGATGTTCTTCCCGATCTGGTCCTTGAGGCAGCGCTGGATGGCTCTTTGATAGGTCACCCCCGCATTCTTGAGCCCAAAGGACATCATCGTGTAGCAGTAGGCATCGAAGGGAGTGATGAACGACGTCTTGATCTGGTCTTCATCCTTTAACATGATCTAGTGATAACTAGAGTAGCAATATAAAAAGCATAGGAGCTCACAGTCGGCCGTGGAGTCTATGACCTCGTCAATGCGAGGTAGACCGAAGGGGTCTTTAGGGCAGTGTTTATTGAGATCGGTGTAATCAACGCACATTCTCCATTCTTTATACTTTTTTTCTTTCAAGAACTGGGTTGGCTAGCACTCGGGATGATACACCTCTTTAATAAAATCGGCAGCTAAGAGCCAGGTTATCTCTACCCTAATGGCCTTCTTTTTGTCCTGTGTGAATCGTCGAAGCTTTTGCTTGATCGGCTTAGCGGTCGCCGAGATGTTTAAGGAGTGCTCGATCAGCTCCCGAAGCACGCCGGTCATGTCCGCAGGTTTTCATGCAAACACGTCGACATGCTTCCTTAGGAAGCTGATGAGTGCGTCTTTCTATTTAGGTTCGAGGCTGGCCTGACTAGTCACTAGGGACGAGGGCCACTTCCTTCACCTCCTTGGACTTGGTGGATGCTCAGGCAGCCTCCATAGTTGGGATCTCCAGGTCCTCCAGAGCAATCAGCTACGAAGTCACGATGCAGTCCTACATGCGGATGGAGATGTCAGTTGCCTCGGCGAGCGTGAAGCTTTCCTTCTCATAGTTGTAGGTGACGTCAAGGTTGGCACGCAGGGAGAGGACCCCCTGCTCCGTTGGCATCTTCAGCACCAGGTACGTATAGTGCGGCATGTCCATAAACTTGGCAAGAGCTGGTTGTTCGAGGATGCCATGGTATGCCGTGTTGAAATCGGTGATGAGGAAGTTGACGTAATCGACATGAAAATGCTTGGCGGTGCCGAACTGAACCGGTAGTGTAATCTGTCCCAAGGGTAGGGATGCCTTCCCGGGAATGATTGCTCAGAACGAAGAGTCCATGGGGGTGAGGTCTTCCTTCTTGAGCCCTAGCTCCTCTATAGATCCAGCGAAAAGGATGTTGAGGGCGCTCCCTCCGTTGATGAGGACCTTCTGGAAGCGCACATCCTTGATTATGGGATCTAGGACGAGTGGGAAATGCCCTGGGTATGGGATGTCCGACCACTGATCGGCCCTAGAGAAGGTGATCAGGTGCTATGACAAGTCGAGGTACTTGGGATCAACGATGGGGCCGTCATATGTAGCGATCAACATGACGCGTTGGGCTATGAGCTTCTGCTCCCACTTATCTTCGGAGACAGCTCTCCCACCAAATATGGTGGCGACAGTCTTGGTGGGGTCTTGGTAGGTTGGGCCCTTGTTCTTGCCTCATTCTCCACCCTGACCATCTTCGGTCTCATCATCATCACGCCATGGCTTCTTCGTTGATTCGCCACCGAGCGCTGTCTTCAGGCCTCTACACTCTCGCATGGTATGCTTGGCATCCTTGTGGATAGAGCATGGTCCATCCAGCAGCTTGCCGAAGTCAGCGTCGTAGGTGCACTTGGCCTAGGTATCAGCGGTGTTAATCGAGTTATCAGGCTGGTGACAGCAGCCTTGTCTGCATCTCAAGCTCTTCGGGCGGTCGTCACGCTGGGGGTCGCGATCATCTTGGCAGCGGTCACGATCATGTGGCGGTCTTGATCATTACGGCGGTGGTCACGGTCATCGTAGCGCCTGTCTTCATGATGGTCATTGTTGCGGTGCTGGTGCTGAGTAGAGAGGGCAGCCCGTTTGGCTTCTTCGGCGTTGGTGTATCCATTTGCTATTTATATTAGTTCGCCGATGGTAGAGGGGCCTCTTGTGGTACAGCTTTCCACAGAGCTACTCATGCCGGATCCCTTTGGTGAAAGCGGTGATGGCCTTGGCGTCAGTGATGTTGGGAATGGAGTTTCTTTGTCTCCGAGAAGCGCCTGATGAAGTCACGCAGGGACTCCTCGGAGGACTGATGAAGCTTCTCTAGGTCGTACTTGGTGCTAAGCTGCTCGCACGTGGCCATGTAATTATCGGTGAAGACTTTCTTGAGGTCGTCCTAGGATCGGATCGAGTTCTCCCATTGGCTAAGGAGCCAGTTATTTGCAGACTGGTTGAGCATGATGGGAAAATAGTTCACCATGATGTCTTCGTCTCCCCCCGTGGCTTTCAAAGCGATCTCGTATAGAGTTAGCCACTGAGCGGGGTTGGCCTTTCTGTCATTGGTGTTAACACCAATGACCTTGAAGCCCACAGGCCACCAGATGGCTCAGAGCCTTTCGGTGAAGGGGTGAAGTCCTGATGCACTGGCAGGGAGTGGTGCTTGACAAGCAGCAAATCCCCATGTTTGGCGTCAAATTGACGGCGACGTTCCATCTCTGCTTCCTAGCGTGTGGACCTGCTATTTTTTATGCGGCCATGGACATCTGCGCCGGTGTTGATGTGATTGTGAAGGTCATGAGGGAGGGGTTGATTGACCTCTTGGTTGCGGTTGTGGCCCCGACCTCTCTGGGGGCATGGTGGGCGTGCGTTGTGGCATGAATTAGCTTCATAGTTGCCTCCGGATCCTCTATAGAGGTAGGGACCTCCATCTAGAGGTCGGGGCCATTGACACCATGATGCTGGCCTCCTTTGTCATGGCGAGAGCGGCGACTATGAGTTGATGTGCTGGAATAAGACGGGGTGTTGTTTCGGAACTGGTTGACTTGGACCAGCGCAGCTATGATATGTGCTCGGACCCTCTCGACCTCTAGAGTGTGAGGGAGTTTGTCAAGCTCGTTGAAAGCGATGGCTAGATTGGCGCTTGGAGTCTGGAAGACTGGCTAGTCACCCACCATGTCGAACGCTTCTTCTAGATGACGCTGATGGCGGGATGGGCCACGACCATCCTCGTCGGCCCTTTGGGCTGCTTCTGCATCTTGACTGCATTGGCGATCAGCGTTCTTTGCTAGGCGAGCTTTGCGCTCTTCAACAGTCTTGCCCTCCTTGGTGACGCTATCGTGGCTAACATGAAAAATCACACCCCCGAACCCTAGAGGGAAAGCAGGGTAGCTTGATACGGTCTAGGTTGAGCCTTCGAAATAATCGTCGAGGCTCTCGTTTAGAATGTTGTGGAGAGATTCGATCGAAAGAGGAGAATCATCTGGGAGCTGGCGAATAACCACCACGTTGACCATGGGCGTAGGCTGATCGGAGTCAGTCGGGTCGATCATGTAGAGATCGGTGGCGTGGTTGCGCTCAATGTGGTCGACGAAGAGGTGGTGGACAACGTTCTGGTACACAGATCCTGCACCCTCCAGCCCAAAAGGATAGGGCCTCGATGGGTTCTCCATCGAGGCCTCGTAGTCGGCCAAGCGTAGGTCGGTAGCGGGAAGCGGTCGGCGCCACATCGTGCGCCACTCCGGAGTAGCCATGATCACCAGATTGGAATCTAGTCGCCTCAAACGGTGTGGCCGAGTAGGTCGCTCGGTCGCAGCGGCTTGGTGATCTTGGAGCGCAGGAAAATCGTCACTCGCTCTAGATTGGTCTAGGACCAAATCCACGAGGAGCTAGCATTCCGTTATGCGTTCTATGACCCGATCAATGGATGCGATCAGATCATCATTATTGATAGATCTCCTAACCTAGCGGCGGGGGGTCAGGATCGGAGATATCGTTGCAGGTGTTGGCGCGATGGGCGTAGGGTGATCCTGCATCGCCTCCATGATCTCCCCGTTGTCGTCGGGGTTGATGATCCAGATCATGGATCCAACCGTTAAGATCTGGCCTGGCTCGAGGAGGGCCATGGAGCTCGGAAAGGTGACCATCTAGTTCGCCATGAATTCAGTGCGCACCCCCCCTACCTGGCGCGTCACTGTCAACGAAATATGGTCGACAGTCTTCTGAGGGATATGTCCACGATAGTAGATGAATCGGTGGAGGTGCGCGTGAGGAAACCGGATGATGACACATAATACAAGAGACAACGACTAGACAGGTTTGGACCATCGACTTGACGTAATACCCTATGTCCTGTGTCTTTGTGGATTGTATTGCGTATGAACCCCTCTAAAACGAGGGGGTTCTTACCCACCTTATATAGCCTTGGGGGTAGGGTTATATATCGGTTGTTTCTATCCTGATCGGTTTACAAGATAGGAAATTACAGATATCACGGCAATTTAGCATATCCGAGAGATTTCCTAGATCACTGAGGATCCTTACGTAGTTTTGCGAGGCACGTTGAGCTACGCTGTACTTCACGCGGTGTCATCTTGCAAACTGGGCCTCGACTGGTGACGCGACCCATGCATGGTCTTGTGGGCTGGGCCTCCCCTAGCGGCTCGGCCTATGTACAGCCATGTGGGTACCGGGGATTATACCCCCACAGTTGTCGAACTTGTATAAGCACAAATCATGAATCCGGATCCGTAAGGAGGATGCGAAGACATTCCCCCGTTCGCGTGCCCTTAAACCCGGCTTAATCCACTTCTTTTTTTCATCGGGAACAGTGTTTTCCTCTCACAAATTCCTCTAGATTCATCCAGATTCCTCCAAGCGAACGGGGCCATTTATAAGATGTATAAAAATAGCTGGTTTTGCTCTTTGATATTATGTATATATAGGAAATATTCGAGTGGGTTGCAACATAAACGAAATTAGTTCATATCCATTCTTAGCAAACAATAAATCTGGTCTAACCCTATGAATTTTTTTTCATAATTTGTAGGGCAATAAGAGCATTATGTATTCATTAAAACAAAATAATAGTATTCAGTTTTTTAGCAAAGCTCAATGAATATAAAATTAGCACGATGATTTATGCTACATTAGAGACAAAGTATTTTGATTGTAAAAGTATAGTAGATGTTATGATATCGTTCTCAATATCTATTGAGCGTCTTATTAAAGAATCATAAAAAGCTAACCTTAAATTCTTGTGCAATTAGGAGGGCAAGTTAACACTTCACACAATCAGTTTTGAGCTTTACATTTTCTGTGGACCTTATCCCTCCACGTGTATTTTCTTCACCTATCCAACTTGCTCCATGGTCCCTCGTTGCCTCCACCTCCATCTCTGCCGCTACGTCAAGAAGCACAACCAAACATGATACAGATGCCACGGTGTGGTGTCCAATAACTTGAAAAGAGGCCAGCAACACCGCCACACAGTGACACATGTGTTCAGTAGTCCGCCTTTGCAATCTGCGTGTCTCAACACTTCGAGTCACCCACAGACGTGGACACGCCCACCGGTAGGCCTCGTGGAGTCCGCCATAGCCGGCTTGTTTGCTGTTCCCATCCCTCACCCCCTGCGCTTCTCTCCCAAACTCAGGGCCCAAATTTTTTTTGCACAGTGTTCATCACATCGAATCTTACGGCACATGTATGTAGTACTAAATGTAGACGGAAAAAAAACTAATTACATAATTGAGTGAGAAATCGCGAGACGAAACTTTCGAACTTAATTAATTCATAATTAGACACTAATTGACAAATACAAACGAAAGTGCTACAGTAACTTAAAAAATCGGCATCTAAACGCGCCCTCAGTCCCTTATCTATCTCTCTCCAAACAAATCAAGTTGGTGCGGCTCTCATCTGCCATCGCAAGGTGTGGCCACCGGTGACTCTGGGCATAATTAACCGAAGACCGAAGACCGAATCGAAAAGACCGAGACCGAGACCGAAAAGTTCGGTCATGAGTTCGGTCCTGGCTCCCAACTAACCGAAGTAACCGATAGAAGTTCGGTCATATGTGTCGGTTAACCGAAGTGACCGAACTGATCGTAGTTTTGTAGACTTCGTTCGTAATGTCATTATGTGTGATTGTGATTTGTGAGAACTGAGAAAGTTGTGTGCTAGAACTTGTCATAATAATGTGTGGTTTGTTTTATATATTGTGTTGTTATTTTTTGCCTTCAAATAGCAAGCATGCTGTTGAAAATTACTATAGATTCTGTTATTGTTTGTGGCTGCTACTCAGGTCCGGTTAGTTCGGTCGTGACCGAGACCGAACCGAACTAACCGAGATCGAACTTCCTCAGTCTTCGTTTTTTACAAAGACCGATCGGTCCCAGATTTCTGATGACCGAACTGACCGAATGACCGAGGAACCGAACCGATCGGTTCGGGTTCGGTCTGACCGAATGCCCAGGTGAGCCACCGGTGACTCATCTGCTTTCCTCCCTCCACAAAATCCAGCTGATGCGGCGAGCGAGCGGACGGGGTGCTGCGTCGAGCGGGCGGACTCCACGGCCAGTTGGGCGCCGCGGCAGGATCCAGCTGATGTGGCTTTCTCCTCGGCTCCCTCTCGGCGTGGCAGGCGCGTGGTTCAGTGTGCTGCATGCAGCATGGGGGACGGGCGAGGCACCATGGCGAGCAAGCGAACGGCTCGGCCAGGTGCGCAGCGCGGTAAGTCGGTGGCCCCCCGACGCCGCACTCGGCTTCCACCCCACACTTCGCCTCCGCATCGAGCAACTGCGCCCTCCATGTCCGGAGTCCTTCCGTGAGGGCATCGTCTTTGACTTCCCCTGCCCAGCGTCATTGAAGGTCGAAGGTCCGCGTGCTGTAGCCCAGTGGCCGCGTGGCCCCGCGCCCCGACGTCCCCAGCAGTCGCGTCCGGATGGCCACGCTCGCGTGCCTCGCCCTGGCGGCTCCTTCTCGCCCGACGACAATGGTCGTCTTCCCCGTGCGCCCGTGCTCACACCGGGGGCAAACTCGCCCTGGGACCACGATCTGAGCAGGGAGCGGTGCAAATCTAAGCCGGTAGGTTCACGTGATCCGATCTTTTCTCTGGTCGTCTCAATTTATCCTAGATTTGCTCTTCTTGTTTTTGGAAATTTACGAATCCATGTTACGTGGTCCGATCTTGTCTCAGGCTGTCTCAATTTATCCTAGATTTGCTCTTCTTGTTTTTGGAAATTTACGAATCCATGTTACGTGGTCCGATCTTGTCTCAGGCTGTCTCAATTTATCCTAGATTTGCTCTTCTTGTTTTTGGAAATTTACAAATCCATGTTGTTCTAGTGCCTCTAATTATGGATCTTTATGCGTTTTCCTCTGTATTTTGACTTGGTTTTAGATTTTGGATGCGGACTCTACAAGTGACGAAGAGCAAGCCTGCAGCGGATGCATCCGTATCGGAAAGGAAGACTTCTCTGGGGTGCAGAGTTCTGAACAGAAATGGAAGAGCAGGTGAGGGGCGCGGACACGGACAGGGAAAATAACGGAGGCTTTTACCGTGCGCCATTAAACAAGAGTTTGTAATTACGCATAAGCTATTAAAAAAGTTAGCTCGCCGATGCCATCATTCTGAACTTATTTGTTCTTCAAGCTATTTCACCCGTTTTTCTATATAACGGTGTCAAACTAACAGGCGAAATAACCATTTTACCCTACGGTGGGGTGGTGGGGTTTGTTTGTAGAGTTCGTTTGTGAGCCACCCAAACTCTCTCTTTCTCTCTCTTCCATTTCCTGTGCACACGTAGGGCTGAGGGAGCTCTGGTCTACGGCCGGGTTCTCCACCCTCATTGCCATTCCGAGTGCTCGAGGTGGTGCAGCCGTAGGCTTGAACGCCAGCTTGATGAGGTCATAGACGGTGGGGTTGGCTCTCGGCTTGGCGTGGCGGCGAGCCTCAGCGGTGTAGGATGCCAAGGCCAAGGTTGACGGAGACGCCGACGCCCAGAGCGATGAGCCCTGGCTCGTGTACCCTCAACTGGGGATCGCGCGACACGGTGAGCATGAACACAACGACCTCTCGTCACGACCGTATGGGGAGCCGCAATGGGTGCGCGTGGAGGGCAATTCCGCCACGGCCGCCTTGAGCACGGCGCAAGGCTGGCGCACAACGAGAAGGAAGGTGGATCTGGGTTAGTGACAGCTTGGCCCCACTATGCAGAGAGAGAAAGAAGCAGGAGGATAGGACGAGTGAAGGGTACTTTGGACGTTTACACTGACCGGGCCCACATGTAAGGGCTACCAAACGGTGAAAAACAAACATAACACAGACGGAATGGCTTAGAGAGCAAAGAAGTTCAGAACGATGGCACTCGTGGCACACATGTAAAAGCCTAAAAATAATGCGGGGAAGATGCCAGACGAAAGTTTGATCCAGACGAAAGTTTAGGCTGAAATTTTACCTCTTTAGTATTAGGTAAAGTAGAGGTAAAGAAAATCATTTATGTCCAAATATACATAGTTTGTCGGTTTTGTTGTTTGACAATTAAATTTAGTTGCAACAAAATCTGATCTTCTTAATTAATTGATAGTTAATTAAGGTTGGATGATTTTATGTTCATATGAGCCTAATCCCAAAAAACAAAATGGCAGCCAAACCATTTTGCTAATGAGGCTAACATAGAAAGTAGATTTTTGCTTTGATCCTATGGGATTTTGCATAAATTATGCCACTACTCAACTATATCACTTTGTGCTCAGTAAGTTTTCCATTTGTAGTCATTGACTTCAGCATTATTAGTACATTTGTACTTTGCCAACCTTGTTAATTTGGTATTTTTTCCATAAATTGTATTTTAACAACGATTGATTCTCTTAATTAAGATTTTCTTAATTAATGATGGATTATGCAAAATTGCTATATTTATATCTTAGATATATTTGGGATCCTAACACAAGTAATGGAGTCCTAGGCATTGGCTGCGCTTAATTCATCTTGAATTATTTAGCTCAAAGACCGTGCCTATGGCAGTGAGTATTCACCCATCACTGAGAGGTCTACATCATGTTTATTTAAACTTGATGATTACCTACATTATGTTGTTCCAATTAAGTGCTTTGAAAATATAAGAATGATACACTTTTATAGTAACTACCATTAATCATTATTAAAGGCTACACACAGGTTCTAGAGTCTTAAGCACTGGCTGCTGTATATCCATACGAATATATCAGCCCAGAGACCGTGCTTATAGCATCAATTTATTTGCCTACTACTGAGAGATCTACTCTATGTTTCGGACATAGAGATTATCTACAATGTGTGTGCCAACATTAATAATGATTGTTCGTGAGTCTACACATCTTGTGATTACCTCTAATTGTTGGAAAGTTTATAGTTTTGTTGACTATCTCCAACAATCCAAACCAAAGTGACAAGATATGGAACCCCCTAAAATTTTGCATTGGAGATTACATCACCATAGTGATTTTTAATTTACTTCAGGTGTAAATTAATTAAATCAATGTTGATTTCAGAGGAGTTTGATGAACTCGCTCTAGATGGCATCGCTATCCCACATGAACAATGGACATTAACATTGATTTTATCCCATGGACTAATAGAACAATTTATTGAACCTCAATTAGGGGTTGTTTGTTATAGATCAAAGAGAATTTTGCCTTACTATAGTTAATGTACTACGTCCATAAAGATTATCGATAAGATTATCTTATAGAAAGAAATGCACATTCTTCATGACTCACTCTTTAGGAGTTTTATAAACAATAAATAAACTTATATAGCTTGAGGCTAATCATGAGTGGATCATGTCTCTAGTTTTTTAAGCTATTGAAGACTATGATCATATTGTTCATACAATTTGCTTTCACTAGTAAAAGCAAAAGGCCTAATGTGCAATACGAGTGATAGGAGTGCGAACCCAAAAATGACAAAGAGTTATGTCATATATGTGGTTGTGTTTAGCATAGTGCTAAACAATGATGTACTCTTAAATTTGTATTTGATCTATATTAGAAGTCTATAAGGGATGAAACATGAGCTACAACAATAAGATATGAATGGTGCTTCAATCTTTAAATCTAAAGCTACCTCTAGGAGGTTGGTTGTTTTTGCTGGATCTTATGGGATCACGTAACAATACTCCTCTTTTTCTCATAAGAGAACCTCAAATAAATGGACAACATGATCATCGAATATGTTTGGAATGACTTGTTTTGAGATTTGGAATAGTCTCATGGTCCATTGATATTATTTGATAATGTCCATCAGAATATGTTGTAATACTTGTTGTTAATGTATAACTATTGTGGGTATCATATTGTTGTATTTGATACTCGACAATATTTATATATTTCTATATATTAGACAAGAATTTCATTGAATTGTTGTCATATATAGATTGTATGGGAATCATTCCAATGTGGAATGATATGTGCCTAGTGGACATTTGTACCACAAACTTTATAATTAGGGAAGCAAAATGTTTTTGGTTCTTGTGACAAGAAGAGGGAATAATTTTGGCCATCGCTGATCTGATGCAATAATAGTTTGGTCTATGTTGCCACTATCATTCTTCTATGGATACTGAGTTAGAAATTGAGAATATTTAATTATGTCCTAATTACACTCATATCTTACCAAATTATCGAGATATCTAAATGTTTTTTCGTATGGAAACACAAAAATACAACATTGGATATGGCCTATAAGTAATGAGATAAGTCTCGTTTTGGTTGTATTATGCATACAACCATCCCCGTACAACATGTTGCGTATAAGATATTTTTTACACTATTGATGCATTCTAAATTTGGAATGAACAACTTAGCCATCATATGGGATGAGGTGAAAAATTATTAGCAATTCTTTTGGTCAAGATTTTCCCAAAGTGTGGATACGATTAGTGTCATAAGGAAATAGATTTTAAGATCCTCTCTTATCTTAAAATCAGATTGAGTGTCTTAGATTCTTTGATCAGATTCAAGAAAATATGTGTGGGTCTGATACAAAGATTGTATGGACAGTACAGGCATTTCATGGTTGTGAAGATACATCTATAAGATGATCTAGAGTGTGTGAAGTATCCACACTCAGCCATGCATTTGGTAAATAATGGCTCATGTTGTGAGCCCATTATCCTGAACATTACTAAATTTTTGTGCCTATAATGATGATTGTTTGGTATAACAAAAGTTTAGTTACATATTGTTGATACTTCTTAACAACTATTGGAGAAATTCTGCAAGTGCACAGAATTATCGTGTAGCACTTCACTCGGTGAGTACGAGTGTCGAATTTATATTTTTCCCACATGAAGGCGGAAGGCTAGAATTTATATTTGTTGGTAAGTTGCTAAGGGAAGCCTAAGTGTATCCTAGGTAGGTGAACGATATGAGTGGGTTGTGTGTAAACTACCTACAAAACTACTAAACAAGCTACACTAGAGATAGCTAGGTGGGAGAGCGAGCGATTTATCTTTCAAGTAACTAAGGGTAAACTAATGACTATGAGAAATGCGCTAGTACTTCGAGGCACAGCCCACCTACCAACTAGGAGAGTTAAATAGACAAGGTCTGCCACGAGCCCTACGATTTAATAACTAGACCTATCGTGGTGGAATAAAGAGGATGGACAAGGCTGTCACCACTTACCACCTATCACAATCTATTCGGAGGCCTAGCCGCATCCATAGGTAATCTATAGCCTAAGCATCACGCTTAATCTATAAACTTACTACTTCTTCGATCCGAGCTCTGATGAAATGAGATCAAAGCACCCTAACCAGATGGTGGAACCAATACTAACAAGTAGCTACTAATTAAGAGATAACCTATGCTACTAATGCCAAACAATAAGCACCTAAGCTCACTAATGATGAACACTAATGACTAAGTACTTAAGTAAAGCAAAGCAATAATACTAGAATAAAGTACTGACATAAATACTGAATAAAGTAAATGCTAAATAAAAGAATTATAAAAGAGCTATAGCAGACCTAGAAGACTCTTCTGGACTTCGAGAGAAGCTCCTGCTTTTGCTCTACTCCACTACTCCACTACTACTCTATAGCTAATGCTAAGCTAGAAAGCTAAGAGAAGCTTGGAGAGCTTGGAATTGAATAGGGCCTCTTTTCACCAAGCTCCACACCCTCTATTTATAGTGTAGAGAGGCATGGGGGGTACTTGTAGGCAGCCAAGAGGTCGATGGAGGACCTAGGGCACCGAGCGGCGCTAGGGGGCACCGACCGGCCCTTAGATCCACCCCCTCTTGATCCTCCAGCTCTGGTTGGCTCCCAATGGCTGTTACTAAGACATCACGTGCAGAGATTTGGGCAGTAGGTCAGTTGGTAAGTCGGTGGAAGCCTCCCAAGTCTATGACAATGGACCCATGAATCCACTGGCATCAAATCTTGTCCGTTAATCAAACCGACTTGAATGGATGCTTGGCATTGGCTCTAGATGAGCTCCCACAGATCGGTGACTTGGCAGGGCCACTTGGGGGCCGGGCGGCGTTGCCAGGTGGGCCCATAGCCTCTTGTCACATCCACTTACTCCATGTGTCCATATTTGTCACCAATTTGGCCTATTTTTGCTATATTTTCCCACATACAAATAATTCTACAAGCACAAGTAGAACAAGGTGAATTATAAATAAAATTCTTCACATGTGATGATGATTTACGTCACTTTATCATGCTTTTAGGTGAAATGTTGATGGTCAAAACGGGTGTTAGTGAATGTCAACAAGCTCCCCCATGCTACCCCTTTGCTGTCCTCAGCAAAGATATGGGTTTTGCATGGAATAGGTGTTGGATTAGGAGTTGCTACTATGTAACACCCTGCAAAAACTTATATACAAACAATACTATCTCTTGAGTTGAACATGTCAGCACTTAGAAATTCACCATCAGTCTTAGCAATGTGGGACTTATAGCTTTCACCTTGACATAAGCAATTGCAAGAATGTGTAGCTAGATAGATACTTTTTGCCTACTTTGGTTTAGCTCGAACTTCCTGGAGGTTTTCAATAGATTTTGAAAAGGAAAGTTGCCTAAGTTCCTCAGATGGTACACTCAAGTCACTCAATGGTGTTTGAAATCTCACCAAAGCCGTGGTTCATAGCCTTAATTTCTATCCTAAAGCTTATGTGGAGTTCAAGGTAGTGGATAAAAGCATAGCCTACTTGAATTGAATTTATTGCTAAGTCAAACACTTGGATCGCAAGGAGCAACAAATCATACTAATTGATCAAGATGTGCATGTGTGTGGTATATTTGGTCAAAGTGGTACTCCTTTGAGAAGTTTTCCTTCTCTAGCTTCTTTTTGAGAGGGCATGGCTACTTTTTCTGTCTCTCTCTCTCTCTCTTCTCTCTTTTTTTAACACTAGAGCTTTTTGCTCTTTATTCTCTCTCACTTTTTTCTATAGCCCATGCCTCTCTTTTTTATGTAAGATAGCTAGAGAGATAACTTTGATTCTCATAGAGCAATAACGTATGGAAAGGATATATGGTTGCGTATTTCTAGTGTAGAAATAGCATAAGTATGTGGGTGTACGTGATCTTGATCAATAAGCATGACAAGTTTCTCTACTCAGATCAATAAGGCTTGAAAAGGTTAAAACAAACAAGCAGCTTTTATGGTGGCTTTATCATGTATGAATGAATATATGTTTGGTTTTGGTAGGAATTTATCACCATTGAGGAACTTCAAGCAAGAGACTTTTAGCATTTTTGCAAAACAAAACTCCAGGTTGTTTTTACCATTCCTCAGATAGGTTCAAAGATTTACTCTAGTCATGGCTACAACATATCTCACAAGAGCCTATTCTTGGTTCTAGCATTTGCAACCCACAAAAGCATTCAACTTAAGATGAATTCTAAGTTATCATGCTCAAAACTTAAGAAGTATAAGGTTGTATGACAAGTTTTTTGCAAAGTATCATAGAGCAACTATTCATTATCTCCAAATAAATTATCATCATTTTGTTAGAGTAGAGTTTCTTTTAAAATAAATTTCAAGGCACTCCTCTCTACATTCTATGATCATGAATATTGACATGTAAAACAAATATGAATGTAAAAGAGAGGGTTTAAGATCTTCATACCTGAGTGGGGAGAGATGTCTCCCCTAAGCTTGCCTTTTGCATAAGTTGGAATGTCTTCTAGCAGCTCCTTTGATTCTTTCTTTATTAACTAACTAATACTACTAGAATGCATAAATGACTAAACCTATTACTACTAGATAACTTATTTAGTATGGATGCTACTGAATATTTATTTTTATTCATTATTATTAAATATTTTATATATGTTTTTTTAAATGCAAATCTATCCTATCATGCATAGCTACTATAGAACTTTATTTATTAACATAGAGTAGCTAAATGCAACTAACCTATCATGCCATGCAAAGCAAATTTTATTAGAAATTTAAATATGAGGTGCAACTAATGGAATACAGTAAATAAATGTAATAGATAGAGAACTTACCTTTTTAACGGGCTCAAGGTCATTCGTCCTTGGGCGGAGGTGTTTCCTCTTGTTCCCCCTCAGAGGCCTTGTCAGGATCAGGGGATGACGAGTTTGAGGACGGATCTTTCTTTTTACGCCATCTCTTTCTATTCTTCTCTTGATAGGCTTCTCCAGTTCTTCAATCGGCTTTGGTTTCTTTATCTTAATTCTCTTTGGATGCTTCTTCTTTTCCTATTTCTCATCAAAGAGGGGTTGTCCAGAGGCAAAAGCAAATATTTCTTTTCTTCCAGCAAAGTGGAATTGGATTTTCCCAAAAGCCACATATATGCAAGCATTTACAGTATTAAGGAAGGGACGACCAAGGATTAAAGGTGTATCCTCGACGTTGCCCATGTCTAAGATCATAAAATCTGTAGGAACATAAGCAGTCCTAACTTTAACTAATAAATCAGTGGCTACTCCTTCGAGATAACGGGTGGATTGATCGGCTAGCTGTAAGTAAACTGAGTTTGAAGCTAGGGGAGTGTAAAACAATCTATCATAAGTTTCATTAGACATGATGTTAATACTAGACCCTAGATCACAAATGACATTATGAAAAGTGTGGGGGCCCTATGGAGCAAGTAATGATGGGGTTCCTAGGATCACCTTTCTTAATAGAAAATCCCCAATCATTTTAAGAAAAGTCATACCTTGCCGTAACAAGGTTGGCTATCTCCATTGTTCCTTTAGGTTTGCTAGGAATTCTATCTTTTTCATAGGATGGGATAGCAGCAGCAATTTGAGCTAATTGGATTTCTATCATTTTATTGAAGCTAAGTTGATTCTTTAAAGCAGAAGAAAACTCATCCAATTTAGCATTTATATTTTCCAACATCTTGTCATGAGCATGCAACTTTTTATTAATGCTATTAGTCATTCTACTCTAACTATAAACAAGATCTTTAAGAAAAGCATAACTCTTATTACCTTGAGTATTTACGCGAGGAGAAGAGTAATAATTGTTACCTCCCTGATTGTTGGAGCGTTGATTCCAGCCTTGATGTTATTTTGGATGAAACCCGTTGTCGGTGTTGATGAAGTTGAGGTCCTCCTAGGTCTCAGGACAGGAATTGCCCGAATGTCCAACATCTCCATAGACTTCACAAGTCATGTGGGATTCCATGGCTTTGAGTGTCTCTTGGACACTCACCTTCTCATAATGTTCAACTCGCTTTGCGAGCAGATCCATCTTAGCTGCAAGCATGTCAATTTCTTTAATTGAATGCATACCTCGTTTACGGGGTTGGAGTCGATCGTCGCTCCATCCTTGGTTGGAAACCATCTTCTCGATCAGTGTCTTTGCATCTGCAACACTTAGCAAAAAGAATGCTCCACTAGCAGCAGCATCTAAATGGCTCCTATCTAACGGCACTAATCCATGGTAGAAGATCTGGATCAAAAGCCAATCTTCCATGCCATGGCGTGGGCATACAGAGACGTACTCTTGCATTTGTTCCCAAGCTTCGGGAATCAACTCATCTGCTAGTTGCTGAAAACTAGAGATCTTATTACGAAGAGCGTTAGTCTTCCCCATAGGGAAAAACTTAACTAGGAAAGCATTAGAACACTTGTCCCATGTGTCTACAGCGTTGTGGTTAGAGTAAAACCATTGCTTAGCCTTTTCTAACAAAGAGAAGGGAAAAAGGCGAAGACATATAGCCTCTTGGTTCACTCCCTTAATGGTGAATGTGCTACAAATCTCCAAAAAGTGTTGGAGGTGAGCATTTGCATCCTCATGGGCTTTCCCACAAAATGGACTAGCCTAAACCATCATAATTAACGCTGGCTTAAGGTCAAAGTTAGCGTCCCCATTGATAACATTGGGTCCGGTGGCTACATTAGCAGCCGAGGGTGCAGAAAAATCATGAATGGACTTGTTGCCCATGATCGTGTAGGGTAGTGATAGGGTATGAGGGAAAAAGGATAAACTACTTAGGATAGCTAAAAGACTATTTAGCAAGACTAGCACAAATATAAATCCGAGGCGAGTTGCCTTCCCCGGCAACGGCGCCAGAAATGCTTATTGATACTTCTTAAGAACTATTGGAGGAATTCTGCAAGCGCACAGAACTATCATGTAGCACTTCGTTTAGTGAGTACCGAGTGTCAAATTTATATTTTTCCCATAGAAAGGCGAAAGGCTAGAATTTATATTTGCTGGTAAGTTGCTAAGAGAAGCCTAAGTGTATCCTAGGTAGGTGAACGATATGAGTGGGTTGTGTGTAAACTACCTACTAAACAAGCTACACTAGAGATAGCTAGGTGGGAGAGCGAGCGATTTATCTTTCAAGTAACTAAGGGTAAACTAATGACTAGGAGAAATGCGCTAGTACTTTGAGGCATAGCCCGCCTACCAACTAGGAGAGTTAAATAGACAAGGTCTGCCACGAGCCCTACAATTTAATAACTAGACCTATCGTGGTGGAATACAGAGGATGGACAAGGCTGTCACCACTTGCCACCTATCAGAATCTATCCAGAGGCCTAGCCGCATCCACAGGTAATCTATAGCCTAAGCATCACGCTTAATCTATAAACTTGCTACTTCGATCCGAGCTCCGATGAAATGAGATCAAAGCACCCTAACCAGACGGTGGAACCAATACTAACGAGTAGCTACTAATTAAGAGATAACCTATGCTACTAATGCCAAACAATAAGCACCTAAGCTCACTAATGATGAACACTAATGACTAAGTACTTAAGTAAAGCAAAGCAATAATACTAGAATAAAGTACTGACATAAATACTAAATAAAGTAAATGCTAAATAAAAGAATTACAAAAGAGCTATAGCAGACCTAGAAGACTCTTCTGGACTTCGAGAGAAGCTCCTGCTTTTGCTCTACTCCACTACTCCACTACTACTCTATAGCTAATGCTAAGCTAGAAAGCTAAGAGAAGCTTGGAGAGCTTGGAATTGAATAGGGCCTCTTTTCACCAAGCTCCACACCCTCTATTTATAGTGTAGAGAGGCATGGGGGGTACTTGTAGGCAGCCAAGAGGTCGATGGAGGACCTAGGGCACCGAGCGGCGCTAGGGGGCACCGACCGGCCCTTAGATCCACCCCCTCTTGATCCTCCAGCTCTGGTTGGCTCCCAATGGCTGTTACTAAGACATCACGTGCAGAGATTTGGGCAGTAGGTCAGTTGGTAAGTCGGTGGAAGCCTCCCAAGTCTATGACAATGGACCCATGAATCCACTGGCATCAAATCTTGTCCGTTAATCAAACCGACTTGAATGGATGCTTGGCATTGGCTCTAGATGAGCTCCCACAGATCGGTGACCTGGCAGGGCCACTTGGGGGCCGGGCGGCGTTGCTAGGTGGGCCCATAGCCTCTTGTCACATCCACTTACTCCATGTGTCCATATTTGTCACCAATTTGGCCTATTTTTGCTATATTTTCCCACATACAAATAATTCTACAAGCACAAGTAGAACAAGGTGAATTATAAATAAAATTCTTCACATGTGATGATGATTTACGTCACTTTATCATGCTTTTAGGTGAAATGTTGATGGTCAAAACGGGTGTTAGTGAATGTCAACAAGCTCCCCCAAGCTACCCCTTTGCTGTCCTCAGCAAAGATATGGGTTTTGCATGGAATAGGTGTTGGATTAGGAGTTGCTACTATGTAACACCCTGCAAAAACTTATATACAAACAATACTATCTCTTGAGTTGAACATGTCAGCACTTAGAAATTCACCATCAGTCTTAGCAATGTGGGACTTATAGCTTTCACCTTGACATAAGCAATTGCAAGAATGTGTAGCTAGATAGATACTTTTTGCCTACTTTGGTTTAGCTCGAACTTCCTGGAGGTTTTCAATAGATTTTGAAAAGGAAAGTTGCCTAAGTTCCTCAGATGGTACACTCAAGTCACTCAATGGTGTTTGAAATCTCACCAAAGCCGTGGTTCATAGCCTTAATTTCTATCCTAAAGCTTATGTGGAGTTCAAGGTAGTGGATAAAAGCATAGCCTACTTGAATTGAATTTATTGCTAAGTCAAACACTTGGATCGCAAGGAGCAACAAATCATACTAATTGATCAAGATGTGCATGTGTGTGGTATATTTGGTCAAAGTGGTACTCCTTTGAGAAGTTTTCCTTCTCTAGCTTCTTTTTGAGAGGGCATGGCTACTTTTTCTGTCTCTCTCTCTCTCTCTTCTCTCTTTTTTTAACACTAGAGCTTTTTGCTCTTTATTCTCTCTCACTTTTTTCTATAGCCCATGCCTCTCTTTTTTATGTAAGATAGCTAGAGAGATAACTTTGATTCTCATAGAGCAATAACGTATGGAAAGGATATATGGTTGCGTATTTCTAGTGTAGAAATAGCATAAGTATGTGGGTGTACGTGATCTTGATCAATAAGCATGACAAGTTTCTCTACTCAGATCAATAAGGCTTGAAAAGGTTAAAACAAACAAGCAGCTTTTATGGTGGCTTTATCATGTATGAATGAATATATGTTTGGTTTTGGTAGGAATTTATCACCATTGAGGAACTTCAAGCAAGAGACTTTTAGCATTTTTGCAAAACAAAACTCCAGGTTGTTTTTACCATTCCTCAGATAGGTTCAAAGATTTACTCTAGTCATGGCTACAACATATCTCACAAGAGCCTATTCTTGGTTCTAGCATTTGCAACCCACAAAAGCATTCAACTTAAGATGAATTCTAAGTTATCATGCTCAAAACTTAAGAAGTATAAGGTTGTATGACAAGTTTTTTGCAAAGTATCATAGAGCAACTATTCATTATCTCCAAATAAATTATCATCATTTTGTTAGAGTAGAGTTTCTTTTAAAATAAATTTCAAGGCACTCCTCTCTACATTCTATGATCATGAATATTGACATGTAAAACAAATATGAATGTAAAAGAGAGGGTTTAAGATCTTCATACCTGAGTGGGGAGAGATGTCTCCCCTAAGCTTGCCTTTTGCATAAGTTGGAATGTCTTCTAGCAGCTCCTTTGATTCTTTCTTTATTAACTAACTAATACTACTAGAATGCATAAATGACTAAACCTATTACTACTAGATAACTTATTTAGTATGGATGCTACTGAATATTTATTTTTATTCATTATTATTAAATATTTTATATATGTTTTTTAAATGCAAATCTATCCTATCATGCATAGCTACTATAGAACTTTATTTATTAACATAGAGTAGCTAAATGCAACTAACCTATCATGCCATGCAAAGCAAATTTTATTAGAAATTTAAATATGAGGTGCAACTAATGGAATACAGTAAATAAATGTAATAGATAGAGAACTTACCTTTTTAACGGGCTCAAGGTCATTCGTCCTTGGGCGGAGGTGTTTCCTCTTGTTCCCCCTCAGAGGCCTTGTCAGGATCAGGGGATGACGAGTTTGAGGACGGATCTTTCTTTTTACGCCATCTCTTTCTATTCTTCTCTTGATAGGCTTCTCCAGTTCTTCAATCGGCTTTGGTTTCTTTATCTTAATTCTCTTTGGATGCTTCTTCTTTTCCTATTTCTCATTAAAGAGGGGTTGTCCAGAGGCAAAAGCAAATATTTCTTTTCTTCCAGCAAAGTGGAATTGGATTTTCCCAAAAGCCACATATATGCAAGCATTTACAGTATTAAGGAAGGGACGACCAAGGATTAAAGGTGTATCCTCGACGTTGCCCATGTCTAAGATCATAAAATCTGTAGGAACATAAGCAGTCCTAACTTTAACTAATAAATCAGTGGCTACTCCTTCGAGATAACGGGTGGATTGATCGGCTAGCCTGTAAGTAAACTGAGTTTGAAGCTAGGGGAGTGTAAAACAATCTATCATAAGTTTCATTAGACATGATGTTAATACTAGACCCTAGATCACAAATGACATTATGAAAAGTGTGGGGGCCCTATGGAGCAAGTAATGATGGGGTTCCTAGGATCACCTTTCTTAATAGAAAATCCCCAATCATTTTAAGAAAAGTCATACCTTGCCGTAACAAGGTTGGCTATCTCCATTGTTCCTTTAGGTTTGCTAGGAATTCTATCTTTTTCATAGGATGGGATAGCAGCAGCAATTTGAGCTAATTGGATTTCTATCATTTTATTGAAGCTAAGTTGATTCTTTAAAGCAGAAGAAAACTCATCCAATTTAGCATTTATATTTTCCAACATCTTGTCATGAGCATGCAACTTTTTATTAATGCTATTAGTCATTCTACTCTAACTATAAACAAGATCTTTAAGAAAAGCATAACTCTTATTACCTTGAGTATTTACGCGAGGAGAAGAGTAATAATTGTTACCTCCCTGATTGTTGGAGCGTTGATTCCAGCCTTGATGTTATTTTGGATGAAACCCGTTGTCGGTGTTGATGAAGTTGAGGTCCTCCTAGGTCTCAGGACAGGAATTGCCCGAATGTCCAACATCTCCATAGACTTCACAAGTCATGTGGGATTCCATGGCTTTGAGTGTCTCTTGGACACTCACCTTCTCATAATGTTCAACTCGCTTATGCGAGCAGATCCATCTTAGCTGCAAGCATGTCAATTTCTTTAATTGAATGCATACCTCGTTTACTGGGGGGTTGGAGTCGATCGTCGCTCCATCCTTGGTTGGAAACCATCTTCTCGATCAGTGTCTTTGCATCTGCAACACTTAGCAAAAAGAATGCTCCACTAGCAGCAGACATCTAAATGGCTCCTATCTAACGGCACTAATCCATGGTAGAAGATCTGGATCAAAAGCCAATCTTCCATGCCATGGCGTGGGCATCAGAGACGCGATACTCTTGCATTTGTTCCCAAGCTTCGGGAATCAACTCATCGCTAGTTCTTTGAAAACTAGAGATCTTATTACGAAGAGCGTTAGTCTTCCCCATAGGGAAAAACTTAACTAGGAAAGCATTAGAACACTTGTCCCATGTGTCTACAGCGTTGTGGTTAGAGTAAAACCATTGCTTAGCCTTTTCTAACAAAGAGAAGGGAAAAAGGCGAAGACATATAGCCTCTTGGTTCACTCCCTTAATGGTGAATGTGCTACAAATCTCCAAAAAGTGTTGGAGGTGAGCATTTGCATCCTCATGGGCTTTCCCACAAAATGGACTAGCCTAAACCATCATAATTAACGCTGGCTTAAGGTCAAAGTTAGCGTCCCCATTGATAACATTGGGTCCGGTGGCTACATTAGCAGCCGAGGGTGCAGAAAAATCATGAATGGACTTGTTGCCCATGATCGTGTAGGGTAGTGATAGGGTATGAGGGAAAAAGGATAAACTACTTAGGATAGCTAAAAGACTATTTAGCAAGACTAGCACAAATATAAATCCGAGGCGAGTTGCCTTCCCCGGCAACGGCGCCAGAAATGCTTATTGATACTTCTTAAGAACTATTGGAGGAATTCTGCAAGCGCACAGAACTATCATGTAGCACTTCGTTTAGTGAGTACCGAGTGTCAAATTTATATTTTTCCCATAGAAAGGCGAAAGGCTAGAATTTATATTTGCTGGTAAGTTGCTAAGAGAAGCCTAAGTGTATCCTAGGTAGGTGAACGATATGAGTGGGTTGTGTGTAAACTACCTACTAAACAAGCTACACTAGAGATAGCTAGGTGGGAGAGCGAGCGATTTATCTTTCAAGTAACTAAGGGTAAACTAATGACTAGGAGAAATGCGCTAGTACTTTGAGGCATAGCCCGCCTACCAACTAGGAGAGTTAAATAGACAAGGTCTGCCACGAGCCCTACAATTTAATAACTAGACCTATCGTGGTGGAATACAGAGGATGGACAAGGCTGTCACCACTTGCCACCTATCAGAATCTATCCAGAGGCCTAGCCACATCCACAGGTAATCTATAGCCTAAGCATCACGCTTAATCTATAAACTTGCTACTTCGATCCGAGCTCCGATGAAATGAGATCAAAGCACCCTAACCAGACGGTGGAACCAATACTAACGAGTAGCTACTAATTAAGAGATAACCTATGCTACTAATGCCAAACAATAAGCACCTAAGCTCACTAATGATGAACACTAATGACTAAGTACTTAAGTAAAGCAAAGCAATAATACTAGAATAAAGTACTGACATAAATACTAAATAAAGTAAATGCTAAATAAAAGAATTACAAAAGAGCTATAGCAGACCTAGAAGACTCTTCTGGACTTCGAGAGAAGCTCCTACTTTTGCTCTACTCCACAACTACACTACTACTCTATAGCTAATGCTAAGCTAGAAAGCTAAGAGAAGCTTGGAGAGCTTGGAATTGAATGGGGCCTCTTTTCACCAAGCTCCACACCCTCTATTTATAGTGTAGAGAGACATGGGGGTACATGTAGATAACCAGGAGGTCAGTGGAGGACCTAGGGCACTGGGCGGCGCTAGGGGGCACCGACTGGCCCTTAGATCCACCCCCTCTTGATCCTTCGGCTCTGGTGGGCTCCCAATGGTGGTTACTAAGACATCACGTGCAGAGATTTGGACAGTAGGTCAGTTGGTAAGTCGGTGGAAGCCTCCCAAGTCTATGACAATGGGCCCATGAATCCACTGGCATCAAATCTTGTCCGTTGATCAAACCGACTTGAATGGATGCTTGGCATTGGCTCTAGAGCAGCTCCCACGGATCGATGATGTGGCGGGGCCACTTGGGGGGGCGAGCGGCATTGCCAAGTGGGCCCATAGCCTCTTGTCACGTCCACTTACTCCACGTGTCCATATTTGTCACCAATTTGACCTATTTTGCTATATTTTCCTGCATACAAATAATTCTACAAGTACAAGTGGAACTAGGTGAATTATAAACAAAATTCTTCACATGTGATGATGATTTACCTCACTTTATCATGCTTTTGTGTGGAAAATTGATGGCCAAAACGGGTGTTAGTGACCGTCAACACATATCAGGACCATTGTTAGTGAATTGCTATTTGTCAACTTCGTGTTGGGGTCAGGTAGATTTACACACTCCTGATTTGAGATTAATTGCATATCCCCTATATGCATTTAGTACGTGAGAATCCATGAAGATTTTCTATTTGCGTCTGATTGGGTTACGTTGTATAGGTACCGATCTCACCACCATAGCGTAAATTGATAGGCACACACAGGAAACTAGAAATCAATGTGAGATTTCAATCTCCATCGATTGTTAAGTATCTAGGACCTCTTACGAAGGATCTATTTACGGCCTCATACGCTGGTTGCAGTTTGATAATGAGCATTTCTAGGCATTAGGGGTAGATGTGATGTACCATACATAATGTCAGGAAATTATTTGGAATGCATAAGCATTTTATGCTCATGATCACGTACTAATTGAACTAGATTTTGAGTTTAAAGAATTGTTGATTTGAATAATATTGCAAATAAACTGTCAAATGCATTTACTGATTACTAAGGTATCTTTTAAACTTGTTAATCTGTTGCAAGTATGTGCCAGAAAGAGTGGTTGGTACCAAGTAAAACCACTCAACTCCCAATTGTAAATAAGAGGGAGAGAAGTATGGCCATAAAGTAGGATTATTCATGCTAGCAGTAGAAGGTTTTCCTTCTAAGATAAGATAGTAAATGCAGGTCAACCTATGGTTGGTGACACCTTGCATGTAAAATTTGGTTATTACCCAGTGGATGGATGTCATCCACAAACCTAGCTCAGAGGTGCACCTAAATGTTGATGCTAGGATATCGAAAAGCCCTGACTCCCGTTTCGGGAAGTCATGATGAGTCATTCAGAGTACTTTGAGTTTTGATAACCAGAGAATTATATATCATAGAAAGGCTACATATGTCGACACGTACTTCTCTGAATAAACTATACACAACATTCCAAATCATCCAGTCAATAAGACCATGGCAGAGTGCTTTGCTCACTCTTACTGGAACTTGTTGAGTGATGTAATACATGCAGAGATAGTCTTGCCCACCAAAAAAGAGGTGTTTTGGGGCTATGATGTCAACACCTCATGGTACCTTTACTGTGGGTACAAAAGTGTTTTTATCCAAGAATGGATTGAGAACAATGTGCTGGTGAGATACAATGCAAGACTAATAGCACAAGGGGTTTACATAAAGCCCAAGCATTGTTTTTTTAATGCAAATTATTCTCCATGGTAAGTGTTATAAATTATCGACACTATCTTTTGATTGGCAGTACAAAAGCATCTATCTTTGCAGTTGATAATTGATAGATGTAGTGATTACATATATTTATATGATCACTTGATTTGGTGTATTTGTGAAGTTTCCGGGAAGGAGTTCACATACCCAACCCTCATATATAAAATCACAACATATATTGTGTATTGCTTAAGTCAATATATGGCTTAAAGTAGTTAAGTCGAATTTGGTACAATCGACTTTGTGTATATTCCATAAACTGAAGGGATACAAGATTGATTACATGTGGTGTTCATTTTGGAGTCCTTGATTGGATTTCATAGTGTTATAAGATGGTCAACAATCTTGACATCATTGGTGATGAACACATGTTACTAGCACATAGTAATCTAAAGACAGAGTTTGAGATGGAAGATACGGACTAAACCAAAATTTCATTTTGTGTTTATGATCCAAGCATCTTCTCTCAGGATTTTATACAAAAGCTATCTATATCCACATCATATTGAGTGTTTCAATATGAAGGTATCCTATGGTTGTTTTACCTCATGATAGAGAAAGATTGTTTTATGTCATAGTGACTGAGATGAGATATTGGGACATGTGATCTATTATCTCTATGCTATTTATGCACTAATAAATCTTGCAAAAGTTTTCGGGTGGATATTATTTTGCAATGATTTGCTATCTAATATCATCACTACTCCTACCAAATATTGGTGGAATGAAGTTAAGAATATCTTTTGATATGTCAAATAGGTCTTGGTGTAATCCATGATCTGATTATGTGGATATATTGATTCTAGTTATCTATAAGATCCCCAAATTCTAGATCATTGAAATAGGCTTTACATGAATATGGAAAGACCATTTTGTAATAGTCTTTAAATAGACATTTAATGGTCAATTCCATTAACCATTCTGATATTGTATTGTACAAGGCTTCACATGAATGTGTATAGCTTGACAGAATGATATATCACATACTGAAGTTATGTGGTGTTGATTTTATTGAATCAATGGTCATTATCTATAAATTAAGGTAATGCAACTTGTGTTGTGTAGATGGAGACAAGTTAAACTTAGTGTAATATTTGTTAATATTTTTGCACAAAGATGGTTCTGTTCCATAGGTAATATGGGCACATGAACATTTGCGAACTAAGTATTGTGATAATCTCGCTAAGATATTCACAAAGTCTACCACACTCCACATTTCTTATGTGTTGAGTGCATTGGTATGTATTATGTCAGGTTCATAAACCCGGGGTCCCTCATGTACCGGCTTCCCAGCAAAAGCTCGGCCCAGTAGACGACATTGCGAACGACACGCAAACTCTTGGGCCGGCCCAAATACCTAAACGACAGGCCAGAAGGGAGATCCAAATCTCTGACCGGAAGGCCTCGCTAAAAAGGAACAATGCTCGCTTCCAACTCCAGCCCGCCTTTCCGATCGGAAGGTCTAGCCAAGGAGGAACAACGCTCGCTTCCGACTCCAGCCCGCCTCTCCGACCGGAAGGTCTGCCTAAGGAGGAACAGCGCTCGCTTCCGACTTTAGCCCGCCTCTACGATCGAGGATGCACCGAACCCGTGCTTATAGCTCTTCTCCGACTGGCGCAGTCAGAGCCGACTGGGACCAACCGACCAGGGATGCCCGCTCGGTGAGGACCAGGAAACGGATGGAGCAAGTAAGACAGGGAACTCAAGTCAACCACAATATCGAGGACTGTACCATGTACACCTGCAGGACATTGCCAACAGGGCATGTCAGAAGGGTACTGTCGGATACCGTGAGAAGGGGTACCCTAAGCAAGATCCAAAAAACGATTGCTTAGATTTCGTAAAGATCGAAACCAGCTAAACGCTGCTGGCCTCGGCCGATTCTCCGACTCGCCCGAGGCCCCATCACCATGGCCTCGGCCGATTCTCCCGACTCGCCCGAGGCCTCATCACCATGGACCTCGGCCGATTCTCCGATTCGCCCGAGGCCCCATCACCGCGCGGGCCTCGGTCGATTCCCGCCAAAGGCCTCGGCCGAGGCCACCGACCCTCCGTCTCGCGCAAAGGCGGGCTCGGCAACACTCCGCTACCTCTTCCTTCTCCCGTCCCTCTCGGCAAAAGCGTCGTGTCGCATCAACTCAGCCAGCTGCGCTTCGACAACGACCGCATGCCCGGCACGATGCAATGACAGAATGGCCGATGGGACATGAGGCGGGATCAGGCAGGGGGGTTACCTCAGCATACTAACCACCATGCACATGGGTCGACGCCCATGCCTCACTATGTCGCCAACTCCGCTGCCGAGGACAATGCAGCGTGGGGAGCCACATCTGGCTCTTTGTGGCCTCGGAATCGAGTACCTGGGAGCAATAATTCCCTCAAGGCCTCGGCAGCTTGCTCCGAGGGCTCGACGGCCCGAGGACCCATGTCCGCCAAAGCCCCCGCGATGGCTTGGCCTCGGCACCTACAGAGCCCACGCCCCCTCACGGCGTCATCACGCGATGACCTGCACGTCCCCCGGACTGGGCAGGGGTTACCCGTCACTATGCTATCCACCGTGCACATGGTTGACACCCATGCCTCACTGTGCTGCCAACTCCTGCTCCAAGGACAACGCAGCATGGGGAGCCACGTCTGGGCTACTGTGGCCTCGGAATCAGTACCCAGGGCCAATAACTCCCCCCAAGGCCTCGACAGTTTTGCTTCACGGGCTCGGCGGCTGAGGGTCCATGACCACCGAGCCCCCACGATGGCTCGGCCTTGGCATCTGCAGAGCCAGCTGCTCCCACGACGTCATTACGGCGACCAAAGACGTCGCCCGCCATGTCCTGCATCAAGCCGTACTGGAGCCCCACGACGCACAAGACCGAGTATGACCAACATGTCACTTCCGCACGACAAGGACGGGGCCACTCCATCGACCATACCACAACAGTGGCCGACTCTGAGGCTCGGACACGCCACCCCATTTCTGAAGCGCTATGTAGCACCACATGCACGGTCCCGGTCCTCCCTTAGAGTATAAAAGGAGGGATCTGGGGCCATTTCGGGAGAGGGCGGAAAAGGCGAACACGCCGATAGAACCACGCACTCCCACGTTGCTTGGGAACAACGCCTCAAGCAGCCCGCACCACACTCGCCGAGACACAGGGCTAGTTCCTCTCTCACCTAGCTTGTAACCCCCTACTACGAGCACTCGGTGCAAGGAATACAAGATCGATCTCTCGGATTTGGACGTGGGGCCTCGATTGTTCGAACCAGTATAAACCTTGTGTCTCTTTGCGCCACCATCCGGGATTAGGGGCACGCAAAGACAAATTCACTCGTTGGTTGAGGGACCCCGGTTCCAAAACACCGGCAGTTAGCGCGCCGGTAGGGGCGCTGCGTCAACTTCGTCATCCTAGCAAGTTCCGGATGGCCGGACTACATACGACCATTGCGTCTCGGCACCATAGTTTGGTTGGGGAGCCTAGAGTTCATGTCTCTAGGGCATGAGTACGACATGGTGCTCCTCACTCCTCGAACCCCACCGTCCGGACGACGAAGTCGCGCCCGGCGACCAGCAGCAGAGGCGGCGCCGGGCGGCCGCTCTCGCCACGCTTCGCCAGCACAACGCAGCAACCCCCACCCGGCCTTCGCGAGCCAGGCGGCGACACGCCTCTCCCCGCCGATGTCCCCACGACCCAATTTGTTGGTACGGGTCCCTGGTCGGGGACTGTCGACTGAGCACGGGCGAAGGAAAATCGCCGGTGGCTTACGGCGATGCCCAGTCGTCTAACCCCGCTCCGCCACTCCCTGAAGAGCCGACCCCGGCGGGGCAGAATATGGAGACGGCCCCATCCCCATACCCCTTTGGGTTGAGAAATGCCGCCGCCTCTTACGCCTACGCTTACGCTGCCACTCACGAGCACCCCTCGGAACGCCGCCAGCGCTTCGCTCTCGACTTGAGCACCCGCTCCGACTCCTCGGACGAGGGCGAGGCATGGCCCAGGTGGATTTCTCCGAACTTCACAGCCACGGGATTTGCGCCAATTCTTGGCCATAGCGACCTCTTGCCTCGGCTACTCCGACTCCGACGATGAAGGGACTTACGATCCATCTCGTGAGTGCTTCCACGTCGGGCTCGGGATGCCAAAAAGGCGGGCGAAGGAGCGAGAGGACAGGCAACCATTCCCACCCTCGGCAGGGGCGGGCGATCACCACCACCACCGCGTCTCGAGGCCCCCCAAGAAGACGCGGGCGAGAATCCCGCCCGCGCAGGGGGCATCGACGCCCAGACACTGGAGCAGCTCCACGAGCTTCAAGCCAAGGTCGAACAAGACCGACTCATACGCAGCAACCGGGACACTCTCGGCGGGGAGCAAAGAAGGGCGCTGGTGATGGCGGAGGGGCCCGAGGAGGGCCCGCGACGTCCACCACCGCATCAGCGACAAACGAGGGGGATGAGCCGCCCCAATCTTTAACCGCGCGCTAGCGAGAATGTCGCAGCGGCTGCGATGCTAGTCGAGCAATGCCCGAGCCCTCCACCACCGAGGCGGCGGGTCCGCGGAGAGCTCCGCGACTTCCTCGAGACGCAGCGGTCAAAGCGGTCGAAAGTTCCGCCCCGCCGGTGCGGAGGCACGCCGAGCAACCCACGGCACGACCTCGCCAAGGCTGGGGTGCCTCGGCCCGTCCGAAGCCCGCTTTCGCGCGCCGACGGTCAATCAGGGCCCTCTCTCGGCACGGGTGATTCGCAGCTCGTCGTCGATCAGGTGATGAAAGAGTCAAGCTGCCATGACCCCAAAATGAAGGCGTACTGCACGATAGTACGTCGCCTGGAGGACAAGTTCGACGGCCTCGAACTCAACCACGTCGCCTCGAAAGTTCAACGAGGCCGCAGGGCGAACTAGCAAAGATGGCGTCGGCATGGACCCCGGTTCCCCCGAACGTTTTCGCCAGAGACCTCCACAAGCCATCCATCGACTACGCCTCGGCGATAGAAGAGGGCCCATCGACCGAGCCCCGCGCGCAGGCTCGAGGCCCCCTCTACCACCGAGACCTCGCCAGCCAAGCCCGAGGCCATGGCGATTGACGCAGAGCCTCCCCAGGCCGACCCAGAAACGGACTGGCGAGTCCCTTTCCTTGATCGCCTCGTTTGGGGAGAGCTTCACGATGTAACCGAAGCTCGGCGGCTTCGCTGGGCGCAAGCTTAAGACTTACGTCCTCTGCGACGGCGAGTTGTATAGGCGTAGCCCATCCGGTATTCTCCAACGATGCATCACCACCGAGGCTGGCCAATCCTTACTTTGGGACTTGCACGCGGGAGTCTGCGGGCACCACACGGCGCCTCGGGCGCTCGTGGGTAACGCCTTCCGCCAAGGTTTCTATTGGCCGACGGCGGTGGCCGACGCCACGAGGCTAGTACGCTCCTGTGAGGGATGCCAGCACTACGCTCGACAGACGCACCTCCCGGCCCAAGCCCTCCAAACCATCCCCATCACATGGCCATTCATTTGTATGGGGGAAATTTGGACATGGTTGGGCCTCTACAAAAAGGCACCGGGGCTATACCCATCTCTTTGGTAGCTATCGACAAATTCTCCAAATGGATCGAGGCTCGTCCGATCGCTTTCGAGATCAAATCCGAGCAAGCGGTCTTTGTTTTTACGGATATCATCCACTGGTTCGGGGTTCCTAACACCATCATCACTGACAATGGGACACAATTCACCGGTCGCAAGTTCCTAACGTTCTGCGACGACCACCACATCCGGGTGGCCTGGTCAGCCGTAGGACACCCAAGGACCAATGGCCAAGTAGAGCGTGCCAACGGCATGATCCTACAAGGCCTTAAGCCAAGGATATTCAACCAGTTGAAGAAGTTTGGCAAGAAATGGCTTGCCGAACTCCCGTCAGTCATCTGGAGCCTAAGAAATACCCCGAGCCGAGCCACGGGATTCACACCGTTCTTCCTGGTCTATGGAGCCGAGGCCATCCTCCCCACTGACTTAGAATACGGTTCCCCGAGGCTACAGGCATACAGCGAGCAAAGCAACCGCACTGCCCGTGAAGACGCCCTCGACCAGCTGGAGGAAGCCGAGACGTCATCATGCTGCTACACTCGGCCAGTACCAGCCAAGCCCTCTGGACGCTACCAAGCCGGTGGCGTCCAAGCCGAGACACTGAAGGTGGGCGACTGGTCTTTGAGGATCGAGAGACGAGCAACAAGGGCCGCCACAAGCTGACCCCACCCTGGGAAGGGCCGTACATCGTCGCTCAAGTGCTGAAGCCCGGGACCTACAAGTTAGCCAACGAGAAGGGCGAAATCTTCACCAACGCTTGGAACATAGAACAGCTACGTCGTTTCTACCCTTAAAATTCCAAACGTTGCTTACATTGTTTCTCGAAATGCAATAAAGAAGCGTTCTTAGTTGTTATAACTTTTCGAGAAACCCCCCCCCTTATAGACTAGCCGATTGTATAGAACCCAAGGACCGTACGATCGTCTCAAAGGCGAAAAGGCCGGCTGAGCCGTGAAAACGGCCTACGCCTCCGGGCTACGGCAACTCCCTCACCACCTTTTCACCCAAAAGACAGCGTAGGCTCCGAGGAAGTTCTGTACAGAGAGCTTGTCTATCAATAGGGGCTCGACGTCACAATAGCGCTATAAGGGAGACTGGTGGTTGCCTCCCGCAAAGCCGGGCCTCCCTCGGGGGGCTAGAAAGGGGAACCCCTAAGTCCCGAACACCATTTGTTAATGGTCTTTCAAAAAATTTCTACATAAAACTCTCTCGCTCCGATGGGACCTTCACAAGAAACCCAAAGACCAAAAGTTTGTCTAGAGGCCAAAGGGCGGTCGGGGCGTGAGCGGCCCCACGCCTGCAGGCTCTGGCAGCTCCCTCACCACCCCTTCGCGAAGGACGGCTTAGGTCCCGAGGGTTTTCTTTGCGGGTTCCCAAGATCGAGACAGAGGGCACAGGCTCGGAAGTAGAACAGAAAACGATTAAAAGACGCACATACGCAAATACTTTAAAGGCCTCGACGGCCACAAAAACGTCACGATACGGCAACTAACTCAATCCGGTTACATGGCCCCTTTTGGCCCAGGTCAAAGCTCAAGGATCGGCGGCTGGCGCGGGAGGGACCACCTCTTCTTCAAGCAGACGGGCCCGGTATTGTGCGGTGCCTCGGCCGCCTCCAAGCGACTTCATGACCTCCGCATCCGCCTCCTCGTCATCTTACGGCAACACGTAGCCGTCGTCACGACAATACTTTGAGGTTGATGGCATAGTGCGAGGAGACGACGGTAGGCGCTTGACACCGTGTGTGCAACGCCTCGAGTCTCTCGCGGACGTGGTCGCTCAACGCGCAATCGAAGCGGCTCCCAAAGGAGCTAGCTGATTGGACCTCCTCGACGTCAAGAGCCTCGCGCGGTGGTGGGACAACGGCTGCTGCTATGGCGTCTCGTGCTCCGGACCTCGACATCCCGGTAGCTGCTTATGGCTGCGACGGAGGCCTCGGCCGCTTGGGAGGCCTCTTTCTCCAGATCTACGTCGCATGACGAGGGGTCGAGAGTCAAAGCGCGAACGAGCAAATGGAGCAAGGAACATGGTTCAGTGGAACTTACCCTCGGCCTTGCTCTTCCAGTGAGACCTCGACCGAGAGGCCTCGGCCGCCTTGGTAGTTTCTGCCAAGGCGACTTTTCGTCTTGATGCTGCGCTCTGCTCGCACCCGCACCTGCCTGGCTGTGACCTTAGCAGAGGCCGTCGCTTCTTGGGCCCGAAGCTTTGAAGGAGTCTCGCTCCTCCTCCGGTTCCTTGATCTTGGCCACGGAGGGCGGACTGCTCCTTAGCCGTGGGCCAACTCGGCTGAATGTCAAGACAACGAAGGCGGAGGTCCTCCACTTCCGCACCACGCGCCGACAATAGCCCACAGGCATCGGCAAGCAGGCCCTTTTGGCGCGGAGCTGGTCCCAAATATCCCTCTCATTTCGCAGAACACCGATTTCCCAAGGGATCGGGTCTCGAGCTCCTAAGGAGGCAAAACAAAAATGCACGCAAAAGCTGCGGGGGCTCGGAGAGAAAACAATGCGGCACGAGAGAGGAAAGTACTTACCGCGTGACACCGGGCAAGTCTCGACCCATAATAGTCATCATTGCTGCGGCGACCGCAAGACCGCCGATTGGCGGTCTTGCTCGAGGTGCCCCAATGCCCCCCCTCTGCGGTATCTTCAAGGCGAACACAGGCTCCCCCTCGGGATCAGCCTAGTTCCGCCAGAAAACACGCGGGAAGTTCCACCCACGGGGCTCGGGCCGTAGCCGGACAAGAGCCGAACACCCCTCGGCGGGATCTGGGGACTGGTTGCTCATGGCATTGGCCGCGCTGGACGCGTCGCCGCCTCCTTCCCTCGGGAAGAATCATCGACGAGATTGTCCGAACCAGGGCGGCGCCAAAATTTGCCCGTCTCCACCTCCATCGCCTCGGTCTCGACGGACCCGGGGCTCGGCCTCGCCACCTCTACCTCGATGGCCCGGCGGCCCACCGCCTCGACGTCGGAGGTCTTGGGGGCTCTGGCCTCACCCTCAATGGCCCGGCAATAGCGGGCGCCCAGCCTCCTTCGCCCCAAGACCCACAACATCGTGAGGCATGGGCTCCTCCTCCTCCACTCGCCCCGCGGCCGCCTCGGCCCCTTTTCTGGCGGCCGCCTCCTCCGAAAGCAGCCGCGCCCGGCGCGCGCCGCGCGCGTCAAGACGCCTGCCTGCGCCTCCGCATTGCTGATGGGCGGAGGAGCTAACGTTCACCTTGGCGCCTTTACGGGGCGCCAAGGAGGATCTTCCACAAGCGTCTGGGTGGAAGAAAAGACACTCCCAAGGTCAAGCATGCAACCCGAGGCGGATAAGAAGTACTACGGACTCCACGGAGAAGGCGCTATCATGAGCGGGGATGCGGCCCGCCGACACCGCATGCCTCCTCTGCAGCGGCGGTGGTGGTGGCGGCAGCAGCAGCCTCGGTGTCCACTAAAGGTGCCGGTGGCCTCCGTCGGACCCGGCACCTCCTCGACCCTTCGCGGAGATAATGGGGTCGCCCCACCATCACCCGCTCCACCTCCGCCGCCGAACCCATCGGGCCAGGCGGCACGCTCCTCCGACACCCGCGCCTCGGGTGTGTCGGCCTCGGCCCCGGGGACGGGCCGCCATCGCCCCGGACACCTCCTCCTCCTCCTAGGGGCGTCGGGCTCTTCTTGCGGTGCCCCGGGAACCATCTCCACGATGTCGGGGAGGTGTCCCGAGCAGGCCGTCCCCACCTCGCGCCCGCCGCCGTCGCTCAAGAATCCGACACCGACGAGCGAGGGAGGCGGTTCCAACGGAGACCGTCGAGCTTCGGCGCCCGGCGGCAGGCGTCCAGCACCAGCAGCGAGAGAGCTTCTTCGTGCGCCTCGCCTCCTTGGCATCTTTCTTCTTCTTCTCTCCTCTCTCGGCGCGCCCTGTTTCGTGGCTCGCCGCCGGGCCCCTCGAGAGCAGGCGGCGGGGAGTTTCGCACGTCTCTTATTCCCTGTGAGAACGGCGAAAGTAAGACAAAGCAGACCAAAAAGGCGAAAGCCTCGACAACATCCAACTTACCGGTGAGACATACCCCGCTGACGGCGCGCCGGGAACGGCGTCAAATCGTCGATCTTGGCTTCCGTCACCGCTTCTCTCACCCGACGCAGGTCTCGTCGTCGGGTAAGGGTAAGCGGAACATCTTGACACCGACGATCGAATCGCCGGGGTCATCTCGAACAACCGCCGCGCCGCGGCCATCGGTGGCAGCAACACCCTCCGGCGGTGAAAAGCCGCCACGACCACGGCCGGCCGAAAGGCCGTGGTCACGCACTTTCCCAAGGCCCTCAAGAGCGGTTCCGGCTGGGCTGATCGGCCGTGATGACGCCCGTACCCCCATTTCTCTGGTTGACTCTCTACAACCCGCCCGGTATAAGGGGAAGTCCTCCGCCGTCGTTGAGGAGGTAGAACCACAAATCATACCAACGACGGTTGGACGATGACAATTTGGGCGGGATGTAGAGGGACTGCCGGTCTTAAGCGCACGTGAAGGGTACACCGCCCGGCCCTCGCCCCTTCGAGCCCCCTCGTTCCCCGGCTTGGTGGCGAACGTCGCTCGGAACAAGTGGAGCCACAACTCCCGGTGGGGGAGCGATCCCCAGTACCCCTCACAGACGGCGGCGAAGATGGCGCTGGGCGATGGAGTTGGGGCTGAAATTGTGCGACTCCACGCCATAGTAGTCGCGGGCGCCCGCATGAAGTTATCCACCGACGACCAAGCCTCGCTTCGTGGAGGCAGCGAAGCTCACCACGTAGCCGTCGCGCGGCCTCGGCTCCGACTCGTTCCCGGAGCAATCCACTCCGCTCTCGTCGGGGTCGGTGATCGGGCGAAGAAGACCGGCCTCCACGAGCGATCGTAGCTTCTCCTCGGTGACGTCGGACCGCCCCTAGGGATCCGCCGGGAGGATGACGGGACCACCAGCCATTCTTGCGGCGGAGGACGCCGCTACTGGCGGTAATCTCCCCCTCTCTTTTGGTCTCTCGCCCTCGCCCTTCTCTTCCCGGCGCTCTATGCTCTCAAAGAAGCGGCACGGAGGCAACAAAAGCGAATGCGAGAGAGGTAAGAAAGGGAAGCGGCGAGGCTTTGCGATTTATGCGGTGACAAGATGAAACCGCCGGGCGCATTTAAATCGGGAAGTTTCCCCAAAAATCCGCGCGCGGTTATCCAGATCCGGTCTTACCGCCCACGCACACTCCTCCTCGTTAATCGCGTGCGCGGTGCGATCCGTCGTCCGTCGGCCGACGCCACGTCGCATCAAACCGCAGAGCAGCAGGAGAGCGTTTCGCCTCCCGAAAAAGCCACCTCAAAAGACGCTACCGCCATTAATTAACCGTAGGGAGAGAAATAACCCCGATTCCTTCCGAGCAAAGGGCGGGCACGAGAGCCCTTCACGGTCCGGGGTTCAAGAAATTTGGGCCCTTAGGGGTTTCGACGGCCGCCCAGAGCAACAGAGTCGGGGGCAACCACTGGGCGAGCCTACACAGGCCGAGGCCCAAGCAAGCTTAAACGCTTGGGACGCCTGTGTTGTGTCCGAGACCGGCAGGGAGGTCTCGAATGGGATCCCACCGTAGGGAGGCACCGAGCCACCGAGGCCCAATGACGGCCTCGGCACCCACTAGAGAAACCTCCGGTACTCTTGGAGTGCGTCTCGGACCGCTAGCCGACCCCAGTGAGCGAGTGCGGGCCTCCACTCGGACTTACCCGACAATGCTCACCGGAAGTGCCATCGCTCGCGCCCACCGAGGGTAGCGTGGCACATTCCACCCCTCCTTCCGAGCGAAAAGGAAGCGCGAGGGTCGAATAAAAAGTCGGGAGAATCCTCGACGGCCCTCTTGCTCCGTCAGAGAGGCTAAGGGACTCTTCCCGCAAAGCGTTGCCGAGGCCCAGCTGACTTGAGCTCGCACACGAGGGGTCTCGGCAAAACCAACCCTCCTTCCGAGCGAAAAAGAAAGCGCGAGGGTCGTTCAAAAAGCCGGAAGAACTCCCGGCGGCCCTCTTGCTCCGTCTGAGGCTAGGGAGCTCCTTACGCAAAAACGCCGAGACCCATGACCTAGGCTCGCACCCGAGGGGGCTCGGCGGTCAGACCCTCGCGCGAGGGGCGAACCAAAAGCCGGGGACCTCGACCGCTCTCTCGCTCCGTGCGCGAGACTCGGGGCTCCTCCCGCAACTTTGCCGAGACCAGTGGCTCAGGCTCGCCACGCAGTGGGCTCGGCAAGCAGCCCCCCGTCCGGCGAAAAAGGGCCAGGCGGGGGACAGGCAAAAAGTCGGGAGGACCCCGACCGCCCTCTCGCTCCGTCTGCGGAGGCTCGGGGCTCTTCCTGCACCCAAGATAAAAACAAGCGACCCGATCCCGTTACGGTCCAGGGGTTCAAAAGCTGGGCCCCCAGGGTTTTCGACAGCTGCCCCAGGGCAAAAGAGTCAGGGACGACTACGGGCGAGCCTGTACGAGCACGCGCCTGTGTTGTGTCCGAGACCGGTAGGAGGGTCTCGAATGGGATCCCACCGTAGGGAGGCACCGAGCCACCGAGGCCCAGTGACGGCCTCGGCACCCACTAGAGAAACCCTCCGGTACTCTTTGGAGCGTGTCTCGGGACCGCTAGCCGACCCCAATGAGCGAGTGCGGGCCTCCACTCGGACTTACCCGATAACAGCTCACCGGAAATGCCATCGCTCGCGCCCACCGAGGGTGGCATGGCATATTCACCCCTCCTTCCGGCGAAAAGGAAGCACGAGGGTCGTACAAAAAGCCGGAGAACCCCCGACGGCCCTCTCTCGCCCAGGCGGAGGCTAAGGGGCTCTTTCGCAACATCGTCGAGGCCCCGCGATCCAAACTCGCACCCACGGGCCCGGCAAACACGATCAAAACGCCTCACTCGAAAGAGAAAAAAGCCCCTGAAGAAGTGAAATCACTCCTCCAGGGCCTCGGGGGCTACACCCGGCCCGAGTGCGCAAGCACTCCACCCCGAAACCTCGAAAACAAAACACCATCCCGGACAGGAGCTATCAAGAGCCAATTCTCGTCGAGAACCTCGGGGAGTGCCTCCACTCCCCCAAGGCTCGGGGCTCTTGTCGGATACCGTGAGAAGGGGTACCCTAAGCAAGATCCAAAAAGCATCGCTTAGATTTTCGTAAAGATCGAAACCGGCTAAGCAGCTGCTGGCCTCGGCCGATTCTCCGACTCGCCCGAGGCCCCATCACCTGTGAGCCTCGGCCGATTCTCCGACTTCGCCCGAGGCCTCATCACCATGGACCTCGGCCGATTCTCCGATTCGCCGAGGCCCCATCATCCGCTGGGCCTCGGTCGATTCCCCGCCAAAGGCCTCGGCCGAGGCCACCGACCCTCCGTCTCGCGCAAAGGCGGGCTCGGCGGCACTCCGCTACCTCTTCCTTCTCCCGTCCCTCTCGGCAAAGCGTCAGTGTCGCATCAACTCAAATAGCTGCTGCCCCTCGACAATGACCGCATGCCCGTGACAAGATGTGAGAATGGCCGATGGGACAGAGGCGGGAGGATCAGGCGGGGTTACCCGCCATCTGTACTAACCACCGTGCACATGGGTCGACGCCCATGCCTCACTATCTTGCCAACTCCTGCACCGAGGACAATGCAGCGTGGGGAGCCACATCAGGCCTCTTGTGGCCTCGGAATCGAGTACCAGGAGCAATAATTCCCTCCAAGGCCTCGGCGGCTTGCTCGTGGGCTCGGCGGCCGAGGACCCATGTCCGCCAAAGC
The DNA here is from genome assembly GCA_904845875.1 of Miscanthus lutarioriparius. NCBI lineage: Eukaryota > Viridiplantae > Streptophyta > Magnoliopsida > Poales > Poaceae > Miscanthus > Miscanthus lutarioriparius. The sequence goes on from CAJGYO010000001.1 coordinate 99,176,362, forward strand.
CCCCCGCGATGGCTTGGCCTCGGCACCTACAGAGCCACAGCCCCCTACGACGTCATCACGCGATGACCTGCACGTCCCCCGGACTGGGCAGGGGTTACCCGTCACTATGCTATCCACCGTGCACATGGTTGACACCCATGCCTCACTGTGCTGCCAACTCCTGCTCCAAGGACAACGCAGCATGGGGAGCCACGTCTGGGCTACTGTGGCCTCGGAATCAGTACCCAGGGCCAATAACTCCCCCCAAGGCCTCGACAGTTTTGCTTCACGGGCTCGGCAGCCTGAGGGTCCATGACCACCGAGCCCCCCACGATGGCTCGGCCTCGGCATCTGCAGAGCCGCTGCTCCCTACGACGTCATTACACGGCGACCAGCACGTCGCCCGCCATGTCCTGCATCAAGCCGTACTGGAGCCCCACGACGCACAAGACCGAGTATGACCAACATGTCACTTCCGCACGACAAGGACGCGACCACTCCATCGACCATACCACAACAGTGGCCGACTACAGGGCTCGGACACGCCACCCCATTTACAGAAGCGCTATGTAGCACCCTGTGCACGGTCCCGGTCCTCCCTTAGAGTATAAAAGGGAGGGACTGGGGCCATTTCGGGAGAGGGCCAGAAAGACGAACACGCCGATAGAACCACGCACTCCTACGCTGCTTGGGAACAACGCCTCAAGCAGCCCGCACCACACTCGCCGAGACCTGGGGCTAGTTCCCTCTCTCACCTAGCTTGTAAACCCCTACTACGAGCACTCCGGTGCAAGGAATACAAGATCAATCTCTCGGACTGGACGTAGGGCCTCGATTGCCTGAACCAGTATAAACCTTGTGTCTCTTTGCGCCACCATCCGGGATTAGGGGCACGCAGCACAAATTCACTCGTTGGTTGAGGGACCCCCGGTTCCAAAACACCGACAGGTACCCTGCAACCTTCCTGGCATGTCATAATCCAAGCAGTGTTGTGGGCGCTGACATTTGCCCTACAGTGTGGGCGCCATCAACTCACATACCAGACAAACGCGGTAAGGCTCCCCCACATGCCTCTGGGTACCAACAGTGTTGTGGGTGCCGGCATTTACCATACCAGGCAAACGTGGTAAAAACCCCTACATGCCTCTGGGTATCAACAGTATGAAAGGCATCGATGTCTGCCATACCAAAAGAAGACGACGCAACCTCCCACATGCATCTGACATTAACAGTGTTATGGGCGCCTACAATCATCTTGTACCTGACGGCGTGGGCAACAAGACTTAGCATACGTACACTCTCCCTCTCTCACTTGTAAGGCCATCCCCTTCATCTATAAAAGGGGATGCGCTCTCTCTCAAGAAAAGGAGAATCAGTCCACAACAACTCAAATAACACACATGATCTGAACGACCAAGGATCCCAACAAACAACAAACATTCGAACACTTAGCACATAGCGGAGCTCCCGTCACTCTCGGCCCTTCAGACCAGAGTCCGACCGGACCTCTTGTACCCCCCATCTTTCTCCCTTCCGTTTGTAACCCCACAGCAAACTTCGAGCACCTGGGCTCAGGAATGAAGTCACCGACCGACTCAAACTGGACGAAGGGCACATTGCCTAAACCAGTATAAACCCTGTGTCATTGAGTGCTAGGCCACATCCGATCACAACGTACGGCAAAACTACAAGTATTTACGTGTTGGTCATTTTCTGCACCGACAAATTCACTTTGAGATTTGCAAGTATTAGGGGGAGAGTCTCTCTGTTTCACAACTTGTTGCAAACATCATATTGCACTCTTTTCTTTGTATGAGTTTTTCCCTTTGGGTTTCTCATATAAAGTTTTTAATGAGACAATATCAACACAAGGTTATGTCATATCATCCATTTTTTCAATAGGGGTTTTTGGTGGATGATATTGGGACATAAGATGCATTGTACTCTTTTCTTTATGTGAGTTTTCCATTTATGGTTTCTCATATAAAGTTTTTGATGAGGCAATATCAACACAAAGTTATATGCTATATCATCTGGTTTTCCCCACCGGGGTTTTTGGAAGATGATATTTGATGCATATTGACCATATGGTCAAGGTGTTTTTAGACTAAGGCTTTGAGTTTAACTCAAAGGGTCTAATAACATTGGTGATTGTATATCATGGTGTTTCTCCTTATTTTTTCCACTGGGTTTTAAGGAGTTTTGCCTGGTATACTGGTATTACTTTGGTTTTTCTCACAGGGTCTTCCAAAGATTCATAATAGATGAACAGTGAAGACTACAAGGAGCTAATTGATCAAGGGGGAGTGCTGAGAATTATTATTTATGATCAATTAGGGAATAATCCCAAGGGGTGTCTTTTCACCCCTCTCTCTTTCACACTTGTAACTGCCCACATGGGCTCTGTATATATATGTACAACACTGTTCAATATAATGGAATACACATACATCATTTTGCATCGATCGATCTATCTCGCTCTCTCTACTCTTAACAGTTTAGTTGTGAGAAGAGGCGGAAGAGTCTCTTTCCTATTTTTATTTGGTCTGAATTGCATCGCTATTTTTAATTTAGTCTAAAGACATAAAACTAAGGATAAGTGACTTATTTTGGAGATATAAAACTAAGGATAAGTGAATCATACGTGAGGCTTATTGGCAAGCTATATCTCCATTTTTTTTCTTTTCTCCTCATGGACAGCCGTCACCGCTGCTCAGCTTCTCCGCAAGTTCGTCCCTAGTCCATGTGCCTCTCTAGGCAATCCACATGCCTCCTTCCAAGACATGCTACCCTAACTCACCAGTGGTTATCCTCTTTCTTCCCATAGTCATGCATCTTATCTCCATGGTTGTCGAGACCTCCTAGGGCACATGCTAAGATGTGTCTCCTCATCCCCATGTTGTAGTAGTATCTCTCTTCCTCCCTAAGACACGACACTTCTCATCTTCCTATATGGCCTCTATGCAGTGGTGTCTTTCCTTCACCTACACGAGAGCGCTATCACAAGTGGAACAGGCACATCCACATGATTCTAGGACTTCATCCCGGATCTTATAGGATATTCAATAGTGGGGCAAACCTCATTGTACCACAACTAAACACCTACAAAAAGAGTGAGATATCTCACATTATCCCATTTCAACCCCAAGCCAAACTCTACCTTCTCCTATCTCAAAATAATTATTCCTCACAGTCTCATCTTGAACCGTCTTTCCCTTTTGCTACAATACTTGTGAGTGATTTCAAGGGAGTCCCTTTCATGCTCGCTAATCTATCGTGGTTCTAGAGGTCGTTGAGATCCTTGAAGATGTGTCCAGCCACGACTCCTTGCTAGTGAATGGGGAAGGTCCTAGTATTTGTTAGTCTAAGGTTTTCAAGTGAGGATTGTGGAGGGAGGTGCTGATCTTGTGGTGTAGTAAGTCTTCCCTATTTTAGCTCCATTCTGATGGTGTTTACTTCTATACTAGCAAAGAGTGTATGGAAATTTTAGTCTACTAGATCCCTTCAAGAGAAGGTGGTTTGTACATGACTTGATGGTCATTCCATGCTTTAGCTTCTCGCGATTACAACATTAATCTTCCAATGATCACACCAATGGTGTTTTCACAGCTATGTATGTACATGGAGGAGCGATATTCTCGCTCTTATTCTTTTTGGTCTTAGGTTGGAGTCCCCCCTTTTTCTCTATGGTTCTTCAGTGATTGATCTATGGCAAGCTTTTTTTATGTCGCGATTTAGATCTCGTCTTTCATTTGGTTCTACAATAAGGTTCGATTTCTCTAACACTATGTTTTGGTGGTGAATTATTTGTACTCCTTAGAGGATTTCTTGGCCAAAGTTATTTTAGTCATATCAGTATTTAAAATCTTACGATGAGTATGTTTGCAATTTTTTCTCTTACTGTTTTAGTAAGATCTTCAAACTCTACGATGATCGAAGAAGACGACCAGTTCAATTTTTAATATACATATTTTTAAGGTCATTCTATATCATTTTTTATGTTCATCTGTTAATTTCGTAGGCAGCGGTTTTAGACTTGTAGTAAAAGAACCCATGCAAATGTGAGCCGTCATGATGGCCTTGTCCGTGGAGATAATTTGTTTTTAAGGACTCCAAATGTTGAGCTTCGCATATTTTGGACTCTAAACGTTGGCTTCGTAAAAATGGTATTTATATCATTGACGCATTGATTTATATAGTAATATCATACTATTTATATCATTGACGCATTGATTTCTACAGTAATATCATACATTATTATTATTATAAATCCTTTTCTTAATTCTTGGCACCTAATATGACCTTTGTAGTTTGGACCCCTCCCTCATTTAATCACGTACACGGACCTAGGAGTCATGATTCCAAATGTCGCTCGATGTCGCCGCCCTCATCGACGTGGATCCCTAGCACCGCAACCGGCACCATCGACATCGACACCAATAAGGGCACGTACAACAGGCATGCTAGTCGTCGTCTCCTGATGGAAGTTTTGCAAAATCCCCCAGTTTGCTAGAGTAAATGAGGAGAGAGGGAAGCCGTCACGTCATGAGATGACGGCGAGCACTCGTGCTCACATACAAACTCGACGGCTGGCTTCGCGTTGTACGGTGCCGTCGTCTTGAGCTGAGCCACGCAAATCCAATTGCGCCCACGCGAGAGGAGAAGAAATCACGCCAAAAATCCTCACTGATGCCGTCTTCTCCATCCATTCGTCCTCACCGGCGCGCGCATGAAGGGCGAGCAGTGAGCAGGCAGCACCAGCACCGGGGCAGGGTGGGGTGACCAGGGCGCTAGCATCGGGGTGAGGCAGGGCTAAGCAGAGCCACACCGTAGCAGGGCGGGGCGACCAGGGCGCCCGCACCGGCGAGGAAAGAGAGAGGCCGCGTCGGCGAGGCAGGGCGCATCCCGACAAGGCAAGCACATCTCGTCACCCTGAATCCTCTCTCCTACTTTGCTGATCAGGATAGCTGGCAGCCTCACCGGAATCTGGCCTAGAAGATGTCGTTGTAGTGTGCGCCCTCTGTGTTGCCCTCAGCCTAACTCTGTCTGTCTCCGTCGTAAGAGCATGTACCCAATAATTTGTTCCAAAAACATGGTCTTTTCCAACTCCTAAAGAAGTATTGGGAGAAATAAATAAGACCATCTCCAATAGTTTCTTATAATTCACTCCTAAAATATAGAAGATAATTTTACATCAGCAATCCTATACTATGTCTAAATTATCTCAATCGCTTTTATATATTCTCTCTCTTGTATATTTGCATCAGGAACCCTTTTCTACTCTTTATTCTTTTTCACATCCTCTCACCTTTAGATTGGGAGACCGATACGTGTGTGGTAGACGTGTGTATCTTTGTGCGCGTTGGGTGATTTTTTTACAAGTGCCAAAAGATTGGGAGGTGGTATTAGGAACTCTTGGAGATGGGTTTTTCTATTCTTGCCAAAAATCCTAGATTAGAAGGCTTTATTGGGAACTCGAGATGCTCTAATGATGTGCTAGTGCTATTCCATAGCATCTATGAGTATCACATGAAGAACACCAAAACGGATGAGAAGATCAAAGAGTTACGGGACCTGATGTAAAGCCTCACATCACCAGTTTATTTTTTTAGATAATCAGAGGGAATGTGAAAACTGAATGTTTCTGTTCAGCTACTGAAAACTGATAACTGAATGCACATATTCTATAATTCTATTTTTCAATTACCTGCATATCACTTGATTTTGATTCTTATACACTATCTACACATGTTTCCTATGTGAAATTGTCCCATAGTGTCACCTATCTGCATGTCTCCTATGTGAAACTATCCACTGGTTGCATGTCTCCTTGTGAAACTGTCCGCCAACTGCATATCACCTGTATGAATCTCCATCTAGTCATAGGTTGCAGACTATAAAACGGTGGCTTGACTCCATTCAGTCGGCATAGGATCTGTAGTTGTTTTTTCTAGTCTCATGGAACCACTTCCACCAGACGATGATGAAGATGTTCTACCAGAAGCCGATGACTTTGATCCTACAGAGGTGTTCACCATGGAAGATTTTCTAGCGGAGGATGAAATCATAGAAGAATTTGTGAGGAAGATTGGAGATGGATTGAAGACCGACGTCGAAGAAGGAACATCGTCTGTGACTCGCCATCGACGACATAGTGGACCAAGGAGGTACATACCAAGGAATCGAGAAGCAGGTCATGATGATTTTGTCGCTAATTAATTTTCTGCAAATCCTATCTAACCGATGAGATGTTCTGTAGAAGGTTTCGAATGAACAAACCGTTATTCTTGCGCATCGTGGAAATTCTTAGCAATTGGGATCCTTATTTTACCCAAAGAGTTGATGCAACTGATAGGGATGGACATTCACTCCTTGAAAGGTCCTTGTTTGGTTTTGGTAATTGAGTGACAACCTAGGTGAACTAATGTGTGGTTAAGAGATTTACATAGAAGATTAGTCTACAAGAACACTTGTGTGAGCAACTCTTGCCATAGAGGTGAAATGGCTTGGATATGTTGCATAGCTCACACATGTGATGATGGAGCTTATTGCATATGAGACATAACATGGAGTCATGTGACTAAGGTGGAGAAGATCAAGACAAGACTTGGCTTTACGGACTGGTTGCAAGAGTGAAGGGCAAGTCATGGACTTGGCGCCGATGGACCGAGGCAGCATTGAAGAGCAAGTGAGGTCAAGATCGATGAACCAATGTGGTCACGTGATGATATGAAGTGGATCATATCATTTGTGATTATGTTGGTGCATGTGTTGCATCGACATCGAAGGAGACGAAATGGAATGCGCAAGGCAAAGGTATAACCTATAGAGTATTTCATTTCACCAGTCATAGGTGTGTAGAGAAGTTTATGACCGGGTTTAGGATAGGTGGCCGTACTATCAAGAGGGGCAAACTTGTTTGCATATCGTTTATCTAGTGTCACTCGAGTGATCTAACTTTGCATCATTGCTAGGATCGAGTGGCATGGTGAATTGAGTGACTAATCCTTTGGAAAATATTTGTCAAAAGCTAACACACATGCACAAGATGGTGATCACTTGGTGGTGTTGGCACATTTGCAAAGGAGAAGTTGTTGGTGTTGAAACAGATCAAGTTGGAGAGGAAAAGGAGAAGAAAATGGCTAGTTATGGTTGTCCGGGGGTCAGAAGTTGCAATCTAACTCGTAGCCAAATTGCAGCCATTATAGAGGGTGGCACCGCCCTTTCTAGTGGCCAAAAAGTGGGCACCGCCACCCCTAGGGCAGTGCACCACCACCCTAGGGCCGTGCCAGGGGCGGTGCCCAAAAACAGCAGCAGCACCCTTTCGTATTTTAGGCATAACTCCTAGCTCCAAACTCCGATTTTGATGATTTAGGACTTTTTGGAAAGCTAACGAATAGCTCTACAAGTCTGAAGTGGTTGAAATTGATTTGGAGAAAGTTTTGGTCACCAGACTGTCCGGTGACCAAGGCGGTGTGGCACCACCCCTTTTTCTAGAGAGGGGGGAAACTCGTCGAGGGGCACCACCCCCCCTAGGGCAGTGCCAGGGTCCCAATAGCTAGTTTGAAATAGCCGCTGCAATTCAACCATTGGTCCTCACCACCCTATGTCCGGTGCCCGCACGTTGTTGTCCGGTGATCGTGCAGAAATGTGTTCTAAGGCTCCAACGGCTCTATTTGACTTGGGGCTATAAATAGAGGTGGAGCTCGGGCTTGGCTGAGGTTGAGCACCTTGGGGATGTGTTGCCCTTGTGTGTGCTTGGTTTGAGAATCCTTTAACTCACTTGTGCTTGCAAGAAGTGCGAGTCCATTGTGAGTGAGTGATTCTAGAGTGTTGCATTGTGAGATTGCATCGAGTGACACTAGGTGATCGAGTTTCAAGCTGGTGGTGCATGCTACTCTTGGAAGTTGCCACTTCCTAGATGGCTTGGTGGTGGTCGCTGTTGAAGCATGCAAAGAAGATTATGCAGTGCTCTGGAGAAGTGATTTGTGAGGGGTACCGTGCTCACCCCGTGGGAACCGCGAAGAGCAACACTAGTAGAGCGTGTCATTGAGCTACCCTTACTTTTGGGGTAGGTTCTTGCGGTGCCCAACATGTGGGCTTGGTGAGTGATGCCAATTAGCCGCCGACCCACCAAGTGAGCGGTCGACACAACAGGGACTAGAGTGTTGGCAAGCACGTGAACCTCAGGAGAAAATTCATCGTGTCAACATTGTTCTTCCCGGTTGTTTTCATCCCCGCTACACAAGCTTATATTTACTTTCTTGAACATTGTGCTTGTGTAGTTGCTCTTGTAATTAGTTAGCTTGTGTAGCTTGCTAGTTACTTTCTTGCTTGTGTAGCATAGAAGTAGCTCCCTTGCATGACTAATTTGGTTTGAGTAACCTTGTTAGTTATATTGCTTAGTTTGTATAGCTAAGTTATTTAAGCTCTCTAATTTGGCTTGTGTAGCTTTGTTATTGAGCATTGCTAGTGAGCTTAGGAGCTTTGTGCTTTTGCTTACTAGATTGTGTAGGAGCTCCCTCTGTTGTGTGAATTACTAGTTGCATAGGTTTGTGTGACCTTGCATGCTAGATTAGTTAGGTGAGCTCTAGCTTGCTTGGCACCTTTGTTGTCTAATTAGGATCTTTATAAGGTGCTTGTGAACTTAGATAGAGGGTTGTAGTCTTGGCTATACTGATAGTTTTAATTCCGTATTTATTTCGGTTAGTCAGCGTGATCAATTTTAAAAGAACTATTCACCCCCCTCTAGTCCGTCATCTCGACCCTACACGTGGTATCAGAGCTTGGTCTCTCCTTTGTTGTCTTCACCGACCCAAGAGGATGGTGATTAGTGGGCTAGATGATTGTGACTCACATATTTTTGATGACACACACTTTGCACGGTGAAAAAAACACATGCTTGATCATTTTCGTGCAAAGAGACCCAAGTTTTGATGGATGGTTATGAATGGAATTTCCCATGTGCTAGATCATAAAAATCTCACCAAAGCTCAAAGGGTTTACTTTGAACTTGATGCACATGCTTATTGCTTTATAATGGATGCTTTGAATTTGGAGGTGTTTTATAGGGTGGATTGCAAAGAAACCACACATGAGTTGTGGGAGGCAATCAACCGCCTCTATGGTGATTCCTCCACAAGTGATGATGACAAAGTCAAGGAGGATGATCCCAAGGAGGAGGTGCATGAGTGTGTCGAGCATGACCATAAGTTGGTGATTGTGGAAGATTGTGCCACCTCATGGTCAAGTGATGATGATGAAAGATCTACCACAAGTTCACTTGATAAGGTTGATGATGATGCCTCAAGTGATGCAAATGATGATGCTACTCCATGCACACTTGATGGTGATGATGATGGATCATGCCCGGATGACATTGCTACTACAAGCTCTCCTACTACATCACATTGCTTCATGTCATAAGGTGACACTAAGGTATCTAATGCAAATGTGATTGATCTTGATTCATATGAGGAGCTTCTAGATAGATTTGGTAGCATGATCAAAGCTTTAGAAAAAGAGATGGCTAAAATCGAGAAATTGAAAAATGAAAACACTTTTCTAAAGAAAACATGTGAACAACAAAAGCATCTACTTTATGTTACTACTTGTTCATATGAAGAGCTAAAATTGGCTCATGAGGAACTTAGTTTTGCTCATGATAACTTGGTATAAGACCATGCTTTTCTCACTAAAGAGCTTTCAAATAAAAATCTAAAACTAGTGAGAGCTCATCACATGAGTCAATTGATCAATCACATGTTGTTGCTAACCCTTGTCATGTAGGCAAGAAGCATGTATCCACCTCTTGTGATGAATTATTAGCCATGACATGTTCTTCAATTATAGATGCTTATTCTACTTCCTTGTCATGTGAGACAAACCTTTTGAAGGAGAACAATGAGATCAAAAGTAAAGTGAAGAATTTGAGCAACAAGCTAGAGAGGTGCTACAACACCAAAATCACCTTCGAGCATATGTTGAACAACAAAAGAAGCTATGGTGGTATGAGTGGCATTGGATTCAACAAGAACATGATAAAGGGGGAAAGAAAGAGAGAAAGAAAGATGAAGAAGCAAGAGAAAGAGAAGCTATCTCATTTCATGTGCTTCAAATGCCATAAAGTGGGTCATCTTGCTAATGGTTGCTCCAATGAAGAAAAGCTCAAGTTGAAGAAAGAAGAAGAGAGGCTAAAGCATGTCAAATGCTTCAAGTGTTGCACATTGGGTCATCTCACCTCTATGTGCCCAACAAAGCAAGTGGTGAAGCAACAAGTGAAGCCTCAACCAAAGCCACAAGTTGAGCAAGAAAAGACACCCTAAGAGCAAATCAAGATCAATCATGAAGATGGTGGTGACTTGATGATGAAGAAGAAAACAAGAAGGGGTGGAAGAGCAAGGCATCCAATGCTTGATCAAGATGCTAAGATGATGAGCAAGACTCAAGATAAGAAGAAGGTGTATGCTCACATCAAGTGCTTCAAGTGTGAAAATATGGGACACTTTGCCTCGAGGTGTCCTACCAAGCTTGAAAAGAGGACTCAAGCAACTCATGAGAGGCAAGGCAATGAGAAACAATACAAGAGCAAGGAAGAGAAGCCTCTAAACAAGAGAAAGTGCTACTCATGCCAGGAAAGGGGACACATGGCGCATTCATGTCCCCTAGATAATACTTCTAAGCATATTTCAATTGATGATAATTTTGTGCTTAGAAAGGATGGTAATGGTACCTCTATGCTTGCTATTGTAAAACATCCTACTATTCATACTAAGGCTATGCCTAAGTATGTTGCTCCTAACTTGAGAGGACCCAAACTTGTTTGGGTATCATCAAAAAGTGGATGATTGTTTGTAGGTACCATGGCATTGGAGGCTTGACTCAATTAATTTCACATTGATCATCATATGTTGAGTCAAGTATTGAAACTTAATGCAATCCTATCCCAATGCCAAGCTAAGAATTGAGTGAAGTCCAAGTGCTACAACATACAAGTGTTATAATTCAAGTTGTGGTGATTTATTGGATATATTCGGTGGCTTGCATATATATGAGTTGAAGCATGCAAATTGTATGATCATGAGCTAACCAAGGTATATCTCTAGTTGATCTCATTCATTCGGGTGCATATGAGTTGATTGAATTGGATATATATGCATTTGTTGCTTGCTATGAGATGATTGAATGGATTAATTGATTAGTAATCAGATTTGGATTGATTTGAGTTGGATAAGTTCATAAGATGATCTTTAGTAAGTGGATTGAATGGATATATGTCTTGTGAAAGTATTCAAACAAGTTGAGTTCAAGTTTGATTCATATTTGGTGAAATGTAGCTCAAGTATTGAAATATGTCCAAAATTACAAAATCTGAGTGAGTTGTGATCTTAGCCAAATTTGAGTGATCAAATTATTTGGATTGTCTTGAAATTTCTTGAAATTTGTTATACATGCTCCAGACTTATGGTATTAGTTTCTATAGAAATTTCATGAAAATTGGATAAGAGATGCTTCGGTTTTGGAGTAAATGTTGTCAGCTATAGTGCAGCAGTATTCAACATGTAGTGGTGTGGGAATATGTGAAATCAGGTAGCAATCTAGAAGTCAAATGAAGCTCAATTTTTTACAGATGCTAGATGACTTAGTGAAGCACATCTCCACCAAATTTCGTAGTATTTGGATCTATACATTGAGAGTTATGGATTATTCTTTGAAGGGTACAGAATCTGCCAGAAAAGTGACAATTATTGGATTGATTTAGAATCACTTTGATTGAAAGGTCCTCAAGTTGAAAATATGTTTATAATTGCTTGAGGTGCCTAAGTTTGGTTTTGGAGTGATCTATAATCTTGACAAGCAATAAGTACAAGGTCATTTGATTGTGAAGTGTATTTGGCACACATTTGGTACTCAAATTGAAGATCAAGATCAAACTTAAGATGAAGATAAAGTTTAAGTTCTAGTGACAATTAAAGATCATTTGGTAGAAAGGAAAGGACTTAAACAAGTAGAAAGAAACATACTTAAAGAAGGATTCAAGGTTACGCATCAAGTTAAGTCCATCATATGGATCAATCAATCAAGTTGTTTCAAGTGAGTATCAAGAATGATTCTTTGGAGAAAGGTCACTTCTCCATAGTGTAGGGACTTGTCGTCAAATGTGTGGGTAAACTGAGCATGGTGCTTGGAAGGCTAAAATAGAAGTGGTGATTTAAGGGACATTTGAGATGCTTAGTTGAAGAAATCAAATGGGTTGATCTAGAAAGCAAGCAACACCCAAAAGAGAGCAAATCATTAGAATTCAAGTGGTATTCTCACAAGTAGTGCTCTCATACAAGCATTAATCAAAACAAGAAGCAAGCCAACCACAACAAGATAGTGCACTTGATCATTAGTGGTTCATATTTTATATGGGTGAAGAATGGAATTCAAATGCTAATATTGGTCTTCACCAAGCTATTGAATTGGACTTCACATTGCTATTGGAGAAATATATTAGAATCCATACGACTATCCTCTTCTCCAACATAGCAAAGGTATCATTGTAATGTGCATGATTATTTAATCCCTTACTAGTATGCGGTTAGTGCATATATTACATACTTTATAGGATCATGCATGATAAATGAAAGTTTTAAATTCATAGCCTATAACTATTGCTTGAATAATTAGTTGAATCTAGTGGTAGTGTATATGAGTTTGTTCATGAGCTAGTGAACCTAAGTACTTGATCTATTTTGGATTGCTAATAAGTGACAAGTACAACATTCGCAAGATAACCCTTGCAAGAGGTGTGAAGAAGCTTGTCATTTGTTCAAACCAGACTTAGAAGCTTAGGCTAATCAATCTAGTTCAAGTCAAACATAGAAGCTCATGAAGATGAGAAGTGTTCAAAGAAATGGTTATAATTGACAAATCCTACAAGTGGTTCTATGATTGTTCTTACACGTGGTATATCTAGATTATCACTTTGTTACAAATAGCATTCATACAAGTGGTATCTAGCACATCAAACGGTGGTTCCACAAGTGATCCTTAACTTTAAGTGATCATCAAGAGAAAAAAGTTCCCTCAGATACAAAGGCTTAAGCTTATCAAGAAGGATGCATTGACATAGGGGGAGGTGCCCCACCAATTGGTATCAAGGTCAAAGATCCTACATGAGGTATCTCAAGGGTTACAAGTGGTGTCATTCTAACATATATGGTGGTGTCCATAAAAAATGCAACATTCAAGTGTCAACCATCTACCCCTAGTGCAACCCTTTGTATCAATAAGATGCACACCCTTTATGGAAATTGATGACAAAGGGGGAGAAGTGGACAAAGATATGAAATATGCAAGAAGAAGCATTGGGGAGAAGTTGGAAAATTGGGAATTGGGCATGGACATGGACCAAGAGGGAGCAATATTGAAGAATTAAGAAGGATAAAAAAGATTGAAGAATTGAGAAGGATCAAAATTTCTTGGACAAGAGAAGCACACAAGTAGGGGGAGCAAGCTCATGAACTTGGTTGTTTGCATTTAATATGTGCATATTCATGTGCTTGCTTGCATTTGCATAAGTTTTAAAGTTATTATGCATGCTTGTGTGGTGTATGCTAGTGATAGAATTTGAATGATGATTTGAATACTAGCATGCATAGGATGATAGCTAGACACTTGGATATGTTTTCAAGTAATACTAGTACCTTGCTTCTAATGTTGATCTCACGGAGTATCTAGTGTTTTTATTTCCAAGTGATGTCTAGCTAACCATGGTGCAAAGAATGGTGTTAAAAGTGCAACTCCGATTGGTATCATGTTTCAAAGGTTTATTCTTTACACCTTAGTATTATTTGGTAGTAATTACTCTCCCACAATTCATATTCATGCATATGTGCAAGCTTAGAACCAAACTCTATAGCACATATGTAGGGGGAGCTAATACTACCAATTTGGGTTTGTGGTACTTGTCCAAAATCATGTACACATGGTAAAATTGCTTGGACAAGAAACTCAAATCCATTTGAGCTTAAATTCCATATCTTTGTAGAGTTGTCATCAATTACCAAAAAGGGAGAGATTGAAAGGTCCTTGTTTGGTTTTGGTAATTGAGTGACAACCTAGGTGGACTAATGTGTGGTTAAGTGATTTACACAGGAGATTAGTCCACAAGAACACTTGTGTGAGCAACTCATGCCATAGAGGTGAAATGGCTTGGATATGTTGCATAGCTCACACATGTGATGATGGAGCTTATTGCATATGAGACATGACATGGAGTCATGTGACTAAGGTGGAGAAGATCAAGACACGACTTGGCTTGATGGACCGGCTGCAAGAGTGAAGGGCAAGTCATGGACTTGGCGCCGATGGACCGAGGCAACGTTGAAGAGAAAGTGAGGTCAAGATCGATGAACCAATATGGTCACGTGATGATATGAAGTGGATCATATCATTTGTGATTATGTTGGTGCATGTGTTGCATCGACATCGAAGGAGATGAAGTGGAATGCGCAAGGCAAAGGTATAACCTATAGGACATTTTATTTCACCGGTCATAGGTGTGTAGAGAAGTTTATGACTGGGTTTAGGATAGATGGCCGTACTATCAAGAGGGGAAAATTGTTTGCATATCGGTCATTTAGTGCCACTCAAGTGATCTAACTTTGCATCGTTGCTAGGATCGAGTGGTGTGGTGAATTGAGTGACTAATCCTTTGAAAAACATTTGTCAAAAGCTAACACACATGCACAAGATGGTGATCACTTGGTGGTGTTGGCACATTTGAAAAGGAGTTGTTGGTGTTGAAATGGATCAAGTTAGAGAGGAAAAGGAGAAGAAAAGGGCTAGTTATGGTTGTCTGGGGGTCGGAAGTTGCAACCTAACTCATAGCCAAATTGCAGCCATTATAGAGGGTTGCACCGCCCTTTTCGGTGGCCAAAAAGTGGGCACCACCACCCCTAGGGTGGTGCTAGGGGCAGTGCCCAAAACAGCAACAGTACCCTTTCGTATTTCGAGCATAACTCCTAGCTCTAAACTCTGATTTTGATGATCTAGGACTTTTCGAAAAGCTAACGAATAGCTCTACAAGCTTGAAGTAGTTGAAATTGATTTGAAAAAAGTTTTGGTCACCAGACTGTCCGGTGATCATGGCAGTGTGGCATCGCCCCTTTTTTCCAGAGAGGGGGGAAACTCATCGAGGGGCACCGCCACCCCTAGGGTGGTGCATTGCCCCCTATGTTCGGTGCTAATGTCCCAATGGCTAGTTTGAAATAGCCATTGCAATTCGACTGTTGGGCACCACCACCCTATGTCCAGTGCCCGCACGTTGCTGTCCGGTGACTGTGCAGAAATATGTTCCAAGGCTCCAACGGTTCTATTTGGCTTGGGGGCTATAAATAGAGGTGGAGCTTGGGCTTGACTGAGGTTGAGCACCTTGGAGATGTGTTGCCCTTGTGTGTGCTTGGTTTGAGAAGCCTCTAACTCACTTGTGCTTGCGAGAAGTGTGAATTCATTGTGAGTGAGTGATTCTAGTGTGTTGCATTGTGAGATTGCAACGAGTGGCACTAGGTGATCGAGTTGCAAGCTGGTGGTGCTTGTTACTCTTGGAGGTTGCCACCTCCTAAATAGCTTGGTTGTGGTCTCTGTTGAAGCACGCAAAGAAGATTGTGCGGTGCTCTAGAGAAGTTATTTGTGAGGGGTGCCATGCTCACCCCGCGGGAGCCGCGAAGAGCAACACTAGTAGAGCGTGTCATTGAGCTACCCTCACATTTGGGGTAGGTTCTTGTGGTTCCCAATGTGTGGGCTTGGTGGGTGATGCCAATTAGTCGCTGAACCACCAAGTGAGCGGTCGACACAACGGGGACTAGCGTGTTGGCAAGCATGTGAAACTAGGGAGAAAAATCACCTTGTCAACATGGTTCTGCCCGTTGGTTTGCATCCCCGCTACACAAGCTTGTGCTTACTTTCTTGTACATTGTGCTTGTGTAGTTGCTCTTGTAATTAGTTAGATTGTGTAGCTTGCTAGTTACCTTCTTGCTTGTGTAGCATAGAAGTAGCTCCCTTACGTAACTAATTTGGTTTGAGTAACCTTGTTAGTCACATTGTTTAGTTTGTGTAGCTAAGTTATTTAAGCTGTCTAATTTGGCTTATGTAGCCTTGTTATTGAGCATTGCTAGTAAGCTTAGCAGCTTTGTGCTTTTGCTTACTAGATTGTGTAGGAGCTCCCTCGGTTGTGTGAAGTACTAGTTGCATAGCTTTGTGTGACCTTGCATGCTAGATTGGTTAGGTGAGCTCTAGCTAGCCCGGTGCCGGGCCCCTAACCTAGGGTCAGGGTCCTCTGTGCATCATGTATCAGTCCCTGGATCAGTAGCGGATACACACAATTCAAACAAGATTGCTATCAAAAACCATACTTTTATTGCTAATGGGGGAAACACATTACAGGATTCGAGTTTACAAAGCTTGGGCTGTTGGCCTTATATCATAAACCAGAGTTCTAAGACAGCGGTCCTATATCGACGTGGGTCCATTCCTATAGGCAACTTGGAGTACGGATGTAACCCTAGACTTATTCCTTAAATGTACTCCTATTTCCTATCGTCGTAGTCCTAGCGTAGCTCTCTCGTATGGCTCTGTCTTCGAGTATACTCTGGGTATCCTATCCTTGCGTAGCTCTAGAAGTTCCATCCAGGTATATGCTCCTGTAGCTTCTCACCTAAAAACATATGAAAGGATCAAGATGCTCAAGAGGGGGGTGAATTGAGCTAATTCTAAATTTCTTTGCAATAATTAAGTCCTACGGTTAGCCCAATTAACCCCTTGTGCCTAGAAAGTGTTTCTAATGTTCTACCGCACAAAAAGTCTTGCAACCTAAGTTCCAATCCTACTCTAGCATGGCAATTCTATGAATGTAAAGACAAGAATTGAATTGCTCAAAGTAAATGCTCAAGTAAAGAGAGAAGGAGGAATGCGGCGATGTTTTGCCGAGGTATCGGAGAGTCGCCACTCCCCACTAGTCCTCGTTGGAGCACCCACGCAAGGGTGTAGCTCCCCCTTGATCCGCGCAAGGATCAAGTGCTCTCTACGGGTTGATTCTTTGACACTCCGTCGTGGTGAATCACCCACAACCGCTCACAACTTGAGTTGGGTCATCCACAAGCTCTGCCGGATGATCACCAAACTCCCAATCACCACCAAGCCGTCTAGGTGATGGTGATCACCAAGAGTAACAAGCATGAACTCTTGCTTGACCATGACAAGCCTAATGAGAAGGGTGGATGCACACTTTGCTACTCTTGCTTTCACTAATGAGGGCTCTCTTTGGGATTCTCAAATCTCAATCACCTCACTAGGATCTTGCTCTTCTTAGCACTCTCAAAGGTGTTTCTCAGCTGTTGGAATGAGCAAAAGTACCCCCTCACATGAATGGAGGAAGTATTTATAACCTTGGTTGAAAAACGAACCAATATGTGCCTCTGCGGGGTGACCGGACGCTCCGGTCATGTTGACCGGACGCACCGATTAGTTCTCCCCGAACTCCAATGTTTAAGTTGTGATCGGACACTGGACAGCGTCTGGTCAGCACTGATCGAATGTGTCCGGTCATGATTTTTTCCCTCTTTGGAACCTTACTGGAGTCGACCGGACGTTGGCACCCAGCGTCCGGTCGCTCACCTCTCAGCGTTCGGTCGCACCAGACGATTTCACCTTGATCAAATGAACTGACTGGACTCTGCGCCAGCATCAGGTCACACCGGAACCAGCATCCGGTCAGTATTTGACCCTCCATTCACTTCCAACTCTCAATCATACATGAATGAAGTTTGCTCCAAAGGATCTAAGGGCTTTTTAGGAGCTACCTAGTGCTAGATTTAGCAAGTGTGCACCACACCTAACCCACTAGACTCACCTAGGTCAAGCTACCCGTCCATACCCCCCTTAATAGTATGGCCAAAGGAAAAACAAAGTCCTAAACTACTCTAAGTGTCTCTTCAACTCCAATTCGACACTTAGAACTAGTCCATCCTTAACCTTGTCATCCATCCTTTGAAAACCGAAACGATTTCCATCGTAGGGGCATGACCACCATGATAGCCCAATCGATCTCCATTACCATGACCTAACTTGATTGCCTCTGCAAAACACACGTTAGTCACAGTAATCATGTATTGTCATTAATCACCGAAACCCAACTAGAGGCCTAGATGCTTTCAATCTCCCCCTTTTTGGTGATTGATGACAATACAACCTCGAGTATGTGAAAGAGTTGAGGTTTTTAACATGCTTGGATCATATAAGCTTTTAGCAATAAGAACAAAGGAGTTAGATAAGCTTATATGACCCAAGCCAACATGATGTACTCAAAAGATATGAAATAAGAATGAGTACAAGTAATAAAGCTCATTTGCATCGAAGTTAAACGCGGAAGCAAAGCAAATGAGCATAACACAAGTGATATGACATATAAATAATTCAAAGTAGAGAGCACACATGTATGTCACATATCACATAAATATCATAATTACGATCAAACTTAAGTAGTTAAATGCATAATAGTAAACATGAATGCATAATGTATCACACATAAAACTCCAAATGTAATAGATAAGCTAATAGATAGACTCCCCCTAAATGAATCGCTCCCCCTAAGACTAACATACTCGATCCCTCTCCCCCTTTGGCATCAAACACCAAAACCTAAGGGTCAGTCAGCGGGGCTACAGCGGACGAGTCGGGCGCTGAGGTACGAGGAGCGAGCTGGAACTGTGTGCCATCATTATCTGATCCTGAGCTCTAAGTAGTTTGACCCTCTGTAGCTGGAAGCAATGCTGAAGCGGTCAGGGTCGGATCTAGAACTGGCGCTGCCTGCTCTGATGATGCAACCGAAGAAGGGAGCATCTCTGTAGTCCCAGTAATAGGTGCAACTGTGGAAGGACCTAGGGCATGTAGCTCTGGCGGTGTAGGCTGCCCTATCAACTCACTGAATGAAGCACCAAGGCTCTAGGAAACTAGGGTGAGCACTGACGAACTCTAAGGCGGAGTAAAGCCTGTATGAAGAGGAGTGAATTGCGGGGCTGGCACAGGCGAAGCAAACCACTAGGAAACCTGCTCTGTAGGTGAAGGAAACTGTGGTGCTGGCAGTCCCTGACTCTGAAGCCCACTAGGCTACAAAGATGGAGTCATAGAAGTGGTGGCAGACTGACCAAGCTGAGGTGAAGGCTGTGGCGATGGAGCCCCAATAGCTATCACAACATGTTGCATAAACCCAAGTAGCTGCTGCTGCATGAGAAGCTACTGCTGATGCATGGCCTGTTGTTGCTGCTGTATAGCCTGTTGCTGCTGCTGGATCGCCTGCTGCTGTCGCTGAAACTCATCCTGCCTAGTCTGAAACTGTGCAAAAGTAGCAACGGTCTCCTGTGCCTAGCGAGCCTGATCCTGCCTCATCCACTCAAGTATGGCAAGTAGAGCGGGGTCTATCTGTGGTGCAGGTGGAGCTAAACTAGACCTACCAGCCTCATGGTCATGTCGTCGAGAAGGCATCTGAGGAATATCCCGGTAGTCATCATCTGAGCTATCACTGGGGTCACTCTCGACCATCCCCTCCTGTTGAGCATCTAACTACCCCTCCTCAGTAGCTGCTATGCCCCTGATGGTCTCATCCTACTGGGCTGCAGTCTCTGGCACCTCTGGATGATGGCGGGGCTGGATGGGTGTCCTCACTGCACTATGGCAGATCATCTGAGTCATGTTGTATACAGTGAACTCTGTAGTAGCACCACTGTACTCTGCCAGCATCTCAAGTGCCCTCGCAGTAACTGCCCTATGAATCAGGAATATAATCCAGTGAGCATATGGTAGCTGCCTGTGACCTCTGAACCCCTCAGCAATAGTATCCTCCATCTCTGATAGAAGGAAATCTCAAATGTCAAACACAGTCTGCTACATCAAAGAGTTCAGTAGCCATAACTGTATGCGAGTCAAGCCCTCGTGATACCCCATCCTCAGAAGCAGGGTCCTCCTCATAATAGCATCAAGCACTCTAGCAGTAGGAGTGAGATCACTGGGTGTCCTGCTTGACCCCTCGCCGAAAGGCTCTGTGAAGCAATGGCGGACTAGATCTGTAGGGGGCACAAGACCGCCGTGAGGGAATCTGGGAGGCGTTGTCTGTCCATAGCAAACCTCATGTAGCTGGATGGGCTGCTCCTGAAGCCTAAGTATCTCTCTGACCCTAGAACTCATCAGCCTATAATCTCTGCCTCTGAATGCAAAGTGTATGAATCTGTGCTGCGGGTCAATCTAGAGTGTAGCATAGAACTCACAGACCCAAGATGGAACATATAAGCATGTCCGTCCGAGTAAGTCTGTCAGCCCTGGCAAGTAAGATAGGTAAGGGCGAATATGCTCTCCTGCTACTGCTACAATGGACCCAATCTTGCACACCCTCTGAGATCTGAATACTGCCCCACTGTTAAGATATGCATTATAAAAATCTTCTTGCAGGGGTGTGTAGAGGCCCTCTGAAGCTAGGTCATCCCTCCTCGGTGGGAACCACTGCTCAAAGTCCACAAATCTGAGCTGCTGCACTTGCTTGGCCGTGGCGGCCCTCAAATCCAAGTGAGTCACTGGAGGTGGACCCTGTGGTCTAGGCGGTGGATGAGAACCCATCCGCTGTGTCTCTAGCCTCGGTGTGACTGGAGCACGGGTATGACCAGAGCGGCGAAGCTGTGGCTGAGGTGCCTGCTCTGTCTCCTTGGCCTGCTCTTCCTCCTGAGTCTGCTCTATTGGCTGTGGCTGCTGCTGTGACTCCCCCTGAGGCTGGCTCTCATCAATAGCCACACGCCGTCCTCCAACCATGACAGTCCTAGCTAGACCACCATGACAGCGCTCAACCTGCTCAAGTGCAGCCCTCGTAGATGGAGAAAGTTGATCTATAATAACAACACCACTCTGAGTAGCTCCTCTCTCTATGCGCTCTGCGGCCTCTACAACTGTGGCTGCTCTCGCTATATCTACATCAGGGTACTTGCGCTTCTTTGTTGCTAGCTTCTTCGTCGCCTTGCCTTTTGCATCTGTAGGCTGGCGAGGTGGGGCCTCGGATCCTCATCACTAGGACCTCCTCCGACATTCTTGACACGAGCCATCTGATGGAGCTAAAAAGAACAACTACCGCTGACAAAGATCAACTACCAACTGTCACTTCTAAGGCTTGGCCTCGATCCATACTCGCGAGCTTGGCCCCGAGTTGACTGATAGCTGCCACTGAGACCTTAGAAACACCGACTCGCTGTATGTTAGAATAGATCAGATATATGAATAATTTCAATATATATCTAGAGATGCAAAACCCTAAGAGAGCAAGCAATAGGTACGAAATTGAATCGAGGGCTTGCTACCTGACGAACCGGCGAATCGACGAGAAGAGGAACGAAAGAGGAACCACTGGATCGGCAATGCGAGGCTAGGGTTTGGCGAGACAATGTTGCGCTGGATCGGGCGTGGATCAGCGGCTAGGGTTCCGGTAGGGCTCTGGATGCGGCGCTAAAGCAGGGCAGGGGCACAACAGTGCTAGGGCATAGCGTGGGCGGCAGCGCTAGAGCACGGCGCGGGCGTGGATGGCGTGGGAGCGAGGCACGCGGAGCAAGCGGTGGCATGGATTTCTGCGGGCAGCGCGTGAGCACGGGAAAGCACGACGCGGCGGCGTGTACGGTGGTTATATGGTGGGCCACACATGATGGAAAAGGAAACAGAGAAAAGAATCCTGAAACCGCACGTTATCTACTGACCGAACGCTCCGGTGGCAGCGACCGGACGCTGCCACCTAGTGTCTGGTCGATTCCAGAGAGGTCCAAAACACCTGGAATCGTGACTGGACGCATCCGATCACAACTGACCGGACGCAGCCAGAGTTCGGTCCAACCTATCTCCATCCTCTTCGCTTGACCGAACGTAGGAACGTCATCTGACCGAACGCTGAACAGCAGAGTCCGGTCACTCCATCACAGCAGGTTCACCTCCTATGAACCGGCCAGGACACTGGACATCAGAGTCCGGTGCAGCGTCCGGTCACTCTTTTTCCAGCAAATCTTCAAAGTCTTTCGTGCTGCCTGTTCCCAATCAAGTCCCAACTCCAATAAGATCCAAATAAACACCAATTGGGACTGATGTGAGTAACCTCTCTCAAACCCTCAAAATTTTTAAAATATTTTGCCTTAGGCTATAATTCTTTTTAAGAAAATAGGCAATAAGAGGGCAATTGAAGATAAACGACAAAGCAACATTCATGCATATGCAATGCAATAGTTGAAAGTAAATCTAGTTGCTTGTCAAGTTTGATCCAAGGTTAGGCTTCTTCACACGCTTTACGGCGGTTATCTTAACCATGTTAGACAAGCCCTAAGTGCATTACCATAAAGTAAACATGTTGTATGTTACAATGCAATGCAAAGTACAACACAAGCTCATTTTTTAGTGAAGTTGCTAAAATCAAGAACATTGAGCTCATTCCACAATCGACAAAAAGTTGCCTCATCTAGCGGTTTAGTGAAGATATCCGCCAATTGATCCTCGGTCCTTACACCTTCTAATCAGATATCATTCTTTGCAACATGATCTCTAAGAAAGTGATGGCGGATATCTATATGCTTGGTGCGAGAGTGTTGAACCGGATTATTTGCAAGTTTTACCGCACTTTCATTGTCGCACAAAAGAGGTACTTTTTCTAGAACTACACCATAGTCTAGCAAACTTTGTTTCATATAAAGAATTTGTGCACAACAAGCACCCGTGGCAATGTATTCCGCTTTGGCGGTGGACAAAGCCACACTATTTTATTTCTTGGAGGACCAAGACAGAAGTGATCTACCAAACAAATGGCACCCTCCGGATGTGCTTTTTCTATCCACTTTGTAACCAGCATAATCCGAATCGGAATAACCAATTAATTCAAATCTAGCTCCTTTGGGATACCAAAGGCCAATGCTTGGTGAGTGCTTAAGATACCTAAGGATTCTTTTAATGGCAATCAAATGAGTTTCCTTAGGATTAGCTTAAAATCTAGCATACATACACACACTAAACATGATGTCGGGCCTAGATGCAGTTACATATAACAAGCTATCAATCATAGAGCAGTAGAGAGTTTGATCAACTGTGTTACCTCCCTCATCTAGGTCGAGATGTCCATTAGTTGGCATTGGTGTCTTGATTGGCTTACATTCATCCATCTTGAATCTCTTGAGAAGATCATTTGTATATTTCTCTTGAGATATGAAAATTCCTTCTCTCATTTGCATGATTTGAAAACCAAGAAAGAATGTAAGCCCTCCAATCATTGACATCTCGAACTCCTTCAACATCAATTCACCAAACTCTTTGTAAGAATCTTCATTTGATGATCCAAAGATGATATCATCAACATACACTTGACAAATGAAGATATGCCCATTAAGCTTCTTGGTGAATAGTGTGGTGTCGACCTTCCGAATGGTGAAGTCCTTCTCAATGAGGAAGTCCCGAAGGTGCTCATACCAAGCTCTTGGGGCTTGCTTAAGCCCATATAACACCTTGGACAACCTATAAACATGATTAGAATATCTAGGATCTTCAAACCCGGGAGGTTAATCAACATAGACTAGTTCATTAATAAAGCCATTTAAAAATGCACTTTTCACATCCATTTGATATAATTTCATTTCATGATGTGATGCATATGCAAGGAGGATACGAATGGCTTCTAGTCTTGCCACCGGTGCAAAGGTCTCTCCAAAATCCAAACCTTCAACATGAGAGAACCCCTTTGCAACTAGTCTTGTCTTGTTCCTCACAACAACACCTTGATCATCTTGCTTGTTGCGGAACACCCACTTTGTTTCAATGACTCTTGCACCTTTTGGCCGCTCTTCAAGAGTCCAAACTTCATTGCGGGTGAAGTTGTTCAACTCTTCATGCATGATATTTATCCAATCCGAATCTTGAAGAGCTTCTTCTACCTTAGTAGGATCAAAGCAAGAGACAAAAGAGTGATGTGCAATAAATGAAGCAAGCTTTTGAGATCGAGTCATTACTCCCTTTGATGGACTCCCTATGATGAGATCTTGTGGATGAGCTTGTAGTAGAGGTGAATTTCTTCTATCAACCACTTGAGGAGGAGGATTTGGAGCATCAACATCTTGTGCTTGTGTCACCATTTGCTCATGGGAGACATAAGTATCTTCATTTTCTACTCTCCCATCTTTTTCACCATCTTGTGGCACACTTGTTGAAGAAGGAGGATTGATCACTTGTACATCATCTTCATCATCATTAGGCTTGATGTCTCCAACCAGAATGTTCTTCATAGCCTCCCTCAATGGTTCATCACCTACATCATCAAGATTCTCATGTGCTCCTTGGGAGCCATTAGATTCATCAAATTCCACATCATATGTTTCTTCAACCAAGCCGGTGGCATGATTAAATACTCTATATGCTTTGGACTTTGATGAGTAACCAACAAGACAACCAATATCACAATGTCTTTAAAACTTCCCTAGGTGTTGCCACTTCTTGTAGATGTAGCATTTGCAAGCAAACACCCTAAAGAAGGAGACATTCGACTTCTTTCCATTGAGCAACTCATAAGGTGTCTTGCCAAGAAATTTTTGAAGGGATAGGCGGTTGGATGCATAGCATGCGGTGTTGATAGCTTCCGCCCATAGAGCTTCGAGAGTGTTGTACTCATCAAGCATTATTCTTGAAAAAGTGATCAATGTCCGGTTCTTTCTCTCAACTACACCATTTTGTTGAGGAGTATATGTTGCGGAGACCTCATGTTTGATTCCAACTTCATCACAATAGGCTTCTATGTTTGTGTTGTCAAATTCTTTACCATTGTCACTTCTAATCTTCTTGAGCTTCACTTCAAACTCATTTTGTGCTCTCTTGGCAAACTTCTTGAAGCAAGATGCAACTTTGGATTTGTCATGAAGGAAGAATACCCATGTGTATCTTGAATAGTCATCAACAATCACAAGACAATAAAGATTTCCTCCCAAACTCTTGTATGTTGTTGGTCCAAATAAGTCCATGTGAAGGAGTTCTAGCACTCTTATGGTTGACATGAAAGCTTTTGTTGGATGAGTATTTGCAACTTGCTTGCCGGCTTGACATGCACTACAAAGCTTGTCCTTCTCAAACTTCACATCCTTCAATCCTCTCACCAAATCATTCTTCATTAGCTTCTTGAGTGAGCTCATCCCAACATGAGCAAGTCTTCTATGCCATAGCCACCCAAGTGTTGTTTTGGTAAATAGGCAAGTCTTCAAGTTAGCATCTTCGGAGGTGAAGTCCACTAGATATAGGTTGTTGTATCTAAATCCTTTGAATATCACTTGATCATCATCCTTCTTAGATACAACAACTTTCTTCTCGGTAAACAAGCATTGGAAGCTAAGATCACACAATTATCCAACGAATAGCAAGTTGAAGCTCAATGAAGCAACATATAGCATATTTGAGATTGAATGATCATTTGATATTGTCACTTTGCCCAATCCTTTAACCTTGCCCTTTGAATTATCTCTAAATGTGATTCTTTCTTGTCCATCTACTTCTTCATCTAGTGAGGTAAACATACGAGGATCACCGGTCATATGTTGTGTGCAACCACTATCAATAACCCAATGGCTTCCACCGGTCTTGTAGTTCACCTACACACAATAGATCAAGCTTTAGGAACCCAAACTTATTGAGGGCCCTTCACCTTCTCAACAAGTGACTTTGCTACCTAAATTTTCTTAGGCTTATTCTTGTTGGGAGGTCCTAGGAACATGACTTTCATCTTCCCACTAGAATCCTTTCTAAGCATGTAATGAGCATTGAATGCAAAAGGTCTAGCATGCTTGGGCAAGGGTTGTGGTGGTGGAGTTTGGCACTCATGGGCAAAGTGGCCTTCTTGTCCACACTCAAAACATCTCTTGGGCTTTGGCTTTGACTTGTGTTGTTGTTGAGCTTGAGCCTTCTTCTCTTGGTTTGCCAAGTACCCAATGCCACTTCTACCCATCTTCATGATGGTGTTCATTAGTAACTCACTTTGAAGATGCTTGCCTCTTGTGAACTTGCTCAATCCAATCTTGAGATGCTCTTTCTCCAACTTGAGCTTCTTGTTCTCTTCCTTGAGTGCATCATTATATTTCTCTTCCTTAAGCTTCTTGTTTTCTTCTTTGAGATTCTCATTCTCAAGAATCAAATCACCATCATGATCAACAGTTTCTAGCACAATAGTGTTGTGGCTTTTGATCTCTTAAAGATCTTTCTTGAGCTTTTCATTATCATTTTTGAGCTTGACAAACTCATCATAATCATCGCCCTCAACCACTTGCCTGCCCTTGCTACTAGAACTTTGCTCAATGCTCTCAATGATCAAATCATCACATGATGTAGCTATATCAATCTTAACAACATTGTTAGTAGCATCATGTGGCTCATTGGATAAATATTCTTGAGCAATGACAAGATTATCATGATTAATCTTAAGAGTAGTATATTCTTCTTTTAGCTTGTTGTGGCTAGTGATGAGCTCATTGTGTACCCTCTCAAGTTTATCATGTTTATCTTTAAGCTCTTTCTTAGAAGATTTGAGCTCCTTGAGTTTAGATGATATAGCATCATTTGCTTCTCTAAGCTCAACACTAGCCTTTTCGGCTATATCACATTTAGCTAAAAGAGAATCATTCTTAGCTTCTAGCTTGTCATTCTTAGCTCTAGTCTTTCTAATGATCCTAGTATATTTGTTTAGCAATTTGACAAGTTCATCATATGAAGGTGATTCAAATTCATCATCATCACTATCACTATCACAATCATCATTGTTAGCATGTTCATCACCACTACTATCATCATTTGATACCTTGCGTTCACCCTTGGCCATAAGGCATAGGTGTGTAGAGGATGATGGCGGTGGTGTCGGTGAAGATGATGAAGAGTCAATAATAATGGCGGCCACCTTCTCATTGTCACTATCATCATCAGATGAGCCACTAGATGAATCAATGTCCGTGAGCCAATCACCGACGATGTATGCCTTTCTACTTTTCTTCTTCTTGTGGAAGTCCTTCTTGCCATCTCTCTTCTTGTATGGCTTGTTTTTCTTCTTCTCATCTTCTTCTTCATTACTTGAATCATCTTTCTTGCCCTTGTACTTGTTCTTGAACTTGTCTTTCTTGTGCTTGGTGCATTGGTGTGCTAGATGACCAAGTTCTCCACAATTGTAGCAATCCATCTCGGAGATTGCCTTCCTTCTAGAGCTAGTGAAGAACTTCTTCTTCTTGCCATCAAACTTGATGCCACTCTTGTTGAGCTTCTTTAGCATCTTGGCGGTTCTTTTCACCATGAGAGCAAGACTTGTATCATCAATTTCATCATCACTTGAGCTCTCATACTCAAGCCTTGCTTTGCCCTTCTCTTGGCTAGCTTTGAATGCTAAGTCTTTTTCTTTCTTCTTTGTAGAGGATGAGCCATCTTGAGGTGTGATGTGCATGTACATCTCATGAGCATTGATCTTTCCTAAGATTTGTGTTGGTGTAGCGGTGGAAAGATCACCTTGATGAAGCACGGTCACAATATGCCCATATTTATCAATGGGGAGGACACTTAAGATTTTTCTTACAACATCAGATGGTTGTATTTCAGTGAGTCCAAGCCCATTGACTTCCACTACAAGAACATTCAAATGTGAGTACATCTCATTAGCATATTCTTTAGGAAGCATCTCAAAAGAGTTAAGCTTTTTCATGACAAGATGATAGCGTTCCTCACGCTCACTCTTTGTTCCCTCATGGAGCGCACAAACGTCCGACCATAGTGCATGGGCGTCCTTGTGGTTCCTTACCCGGTTAAACACATCTTTGCAAAGGCCTCTAAAGATAGTGTTTCGAGCCTTTGCATTCCATTTCTCGTAATTCACCTCATCGCCTTGTAGGTGTGTAGCATCCCGAGGTTTTGGGAAGCCTTATGAGGTGGCTCTAAATATTCCAACATCTAGAGCTTCTAAATACACCTCCATGTGGATTTTTCCAATATGGAAAATCATCCCCCTCAAAGATAGGAGGAGGACCATCCCTGTGAGACATCTTTCTGTAGACGGTTAAGTCTAAAAACATGAGCATGAGGCTCTGATACCAATTGAAAGGATCAAGATGCCCAAGAGGGGGGTGAATTGGGCTAATTCTAAATTTCTTTGCAATAATTAAGTCCTACGGTTAGCCCAATTAACCCCTTGTGCCTACAAAGTGTTTCTAATGTTCTAACACACAAAAAGTCTTGCAACCTAATTTCCAATCCTACTCTAGCATGGCAATTCTATGAATGTAAAGACAAAAATTGAATTGCTCAAAGTAAATGCTCAAAGTAAAGAGAGAAGGAGGAAAGCAGCGATGTTTTGCTGAGGTATCGGAGAGTCGCTACTCCCCACTAGTCCTCGTTGGAGCACCCACGCAAGGGTGTAGCTATCCCTTGATCCGCGTAAGGATCAAGTGCTCTCTACGGGTTGATTCTTTGACACTCCATCGCAGTGAATCACCCACAACCGCTCACAACTTGAGTTGGGTCATCCACAAGCTCCGCCGGATGATCACCAAACTCCCAATCACCACTAAGCCATCTAGGTGATGGCGATCACCAAGAGTAACAAGCATGAACTCTCACTTGACCACGACAAACCTAATGAGAAGGGTGGATGCACACTTTGCTACTCTTGCTTTCACTAATGAGGGCTCTCTTTGGGATTCTCAAATCTCAATCACCTCACTAGGACCTTGCTCTTGTTGGCACTCTCAAAGGTGTTTCTCAGCTGTTGGAACAAGCAAAAGTGCCCCCTCACACGAATGGATGAAGTATTTATAACCTTGGTTGAAAAACGAACCGTTATGTGCCTCTGCGGGTTGACCGGACACTCCGATCAGTACTCCCTGAATTCTAGTGTTTAAGTTGTGACCGGACGCGTCTGGTCATGATTTTCCCTCTCAAGAACCTTACTGGAGTCGACCAGACGCTGGCACCCAGCGTCCGGTCGCTCACCTCTCGGCGTCCGGTTGCACTAGACGATTTCACCTTGATCAAATGAACTGACTGGACTCTGTGCCAGTGTCCGGTCACACCGGAACCAGCGTCCGATCAGTATTTGACCCTCCATTCACTTCCAACTCTCAATCATACGTGAATGAAGTTTGCTCTAAAGGATCTAAGGGCTTTTTAGGAGCTACCTAGTGCTAGATTTAGCAAGTGTGCACCACACCTAACCCACTAGACTCACCTAGGTCAAGCTACCCGTCCATACCCCCCTTAATAGTATGGCCAAAGGAAAAACAAAGTCCTAAACTACTCTAAGTGTCTCTTCAACTCCAATCGACACTTAGAACTAGTCCATCCTTAACCTTGTCATCCATCTTTTAAAAACCGAAATGATTTCCATCGTAGGGGCAAGACCACCATGATAGCCCAATCAATCTCCATTACCGTGACCTAACTTGATTGCCTCTGCAAAACACACGTTAGTCACAGTAATCACATATTATCATTAATCACTGAAACCCAACTAGGGGCCTAGATGCTTTCAACATAGAATGGAGGGGGGTTGAGGACATAAAGTACTCAACAAGCCCTAAACTTTGGGTGGAGGAGATGTGGAAGGGAAAGGCTAGATGTGGAGGTGGTTATGGTGGTGGAGGTGGATAGGTAGAGGTAGGAATAGTAAGGTGAAGTAGTAATAATTATAGGTTGGACCTGGCAGAGTATTACCATTCTCACTAGTTCCCGAGATTCATTATAATTACCAAATTAGTTAAATTCATCTTACCAGATTATCATAGTTGTAGAAGTCTAAGCATAGTATCTCATCCTAGCATCTGCCTATTCCAAGGACGTGGCTATTTGAATAGATTTAATAAAACTCTGCAGAGGTGTACAAATTTCCCACAAGATAGACATAGTCTAACACCATCGTCATGGCTTAGACAGGTCTAACGAGATCCCATACCCGTATGTACGCAACCTTAGGTATCCATACAACTCTACCATGGCTTCTCAGGGGTTGAAAACACAAATCCCGGATGATACCTAATCATCCAAACTTGATGATACCTAATCATCACAATAAACAACATGGCTCGAACATGGCCAAAATAATCATGGGCTCAAATGCGGCCAAAATCTCAAAAGCTTAATGTGGAAAATCACATAGCATCCACACCAACCGGACCACAAAAGAAAACCTATCCCCCGTGTCTACTCCTGATATTCCGCTGCCAACACCGACCTCCTAGTATAAATTATACTTCTATCTAATAGGGTGTGAGATCAAGTCTACCCATATAAACATGTGGTTGTACATAATATCTCACTAGGTGAGAGGGACTACAAACCAGTCCTTATGTGACCGAGGCGAGTATCTCCCACAAGAAGCCTCTCCAGGCATTCCTGCCAAGGCAATTTACCTCCATAAATTACCCCCACTCGCCCATGTCGGGGTTTAGTCAAATTTTACCATTCAAGTTCCATAGTTATTATTCTCAAGTTCATAATGCTCATGTCATATCAAGGTAACCATTACCTTATCATATTATCATCATCAAGTTTTTAATTATAGTTTCATTAATTCATAAGGGGTTTCAAGTAATATAGGTTGGGTTATTATTTAGTGGAGATGGATAGTGGAGGGTTTATGGTGGAGGCTAGCAATATGTGGTGGTGGTGGAAGGGAGGTGGTTAAGGGATGGCATGTAGTGTAGAGGGGAGGAATAGGTGGGTGTTATGACTTGCCTCCATTCGCTGACAATTATGTCCTTGTCCGATTTCCTATACCTTTTGCACCTGTCTTCCGGACTCCATCGGTTTCTCTCCATGTCTTCTATCCTACGCGGTCTAGCGTCGACAAACAAGGGAACACAAATAAGGAAAATAACAAGCAAGGCATGTAAAACAAGCATAAGCAATCAACGATCCTAGTTGGGTTGGTCCTATTAGGTGATGGGCTATTATCTAGGTTATCACTATTACGTCAATCTGAAGTAAGGTTTGGATGAAGAGATTCCATCCATAGGGTATGGCTTCTACGGGTTAGGTTAAGGTGGGTGGTCGGTCTGATGGAAAACTAGACCACATTATTATGTTCACTATTATGTGAACCTGAAAGAGGAAGTCTGACCAAGTCATCATAGATGACTCGTCTGACTTCTATAGGTCCACCGAGTTAGCAACACATACGTATATGTATATGTATGTGCCTAGGGTTAATTAGGTGGGCTGGGTTATGGCTAGGGTTAGCGGCATATACGCTCATGCATATGTATATGCCCATGATGAATTAGAATAGAAAGATGGGAGGTAAGGTTAGCCATACATAGGCATATACCCGGGTATTGGGCATATCTATGTATGTATAGATATCCTATTATTTTAGGTGATTGGGTACGGATATATTCAAGTACATGTTATGGTACATGTACATACGTGAATATACGGGTTAACTACTACTACGGCGATGGCTATCACTATTTAATTTAATATAGGAATGGAAAAGCAATCAAACTAGAACTTAAATGGGCACCAAATAATAGAACAAATGGCATGGTTATGTAGAGCTTGAATTTAGAGGAATTTTGGTGGTGGAATCAACTAATTTGGAGCTAGGATGAAAAAGTTATGATTTATCAAAGTTTAATAGGGAAAAGAATTTGTGGAATATAAACTTGGGAATTATTTTTGGAAAGTGGAATAATGGAAATGGGGTGTAAATGCTTGGGTAGGGTCTGGGGTGTACCTAGTTTATTTAGGAATTTTTTTGGGAATTTTTCTATGCCTAGAAAGTGTTTTTCACTCTCCTATGTACACTCTCCGGGTGTACACAACATTTTCTCCTCTGGTTCAGCGGCTGACGTGCGGGCTAGCACTGCAAGTTCAACCTATGGCACTGTGCGTTGCACTGGGCGTTACACTGTGCCATGGACTCATCTCTCTCACTGAGTTTACGTGGACCGGGCGCGTGGAAGGAAGGGAAGAGGGTTGTTGTGGCTGACGCGTGGGCCATCCTTGGCTCCACCCGTCTTAACGGGTGTGACACCATTGGCGTAGGCCCACTAGACAGAGGAAGAGAGGGGGATGGAAGGGGAACGGCGCATGACGACGGCGTTGAGGCGGTGGCAAAGCAGGGCATCGGTCGGGTGCTCGCCAGAGTAGCTGACGCCAGCGGCGTCGATGCTTGGAGGCCATCTCCAACCAGTTGTTGGTGTCTTGGAGGTCCACCCGTGGCGGTTGGAGGAGTCCTCGGTGACCGTGGGTGCTTGCGGCGGTGTGGGTGGCTTGCCGGAGCGGGTGTGGCGGCGCGGCGATGGACTTATGCTCGGGCGAGGCGTTTGGGCATGCGGGGGTGAGTAGTGTGCGGTCGTGGTGTGTGTGCGAGTGTGCAGGGGCAGTGGCTTTTCTTGGTGGTGCAGCGCTACAGCAGATAGTGGTGGTGGCGGCGCGGCGGCCGATGGCTCGCGGTGGTATGGGAGGAGCTACCCAGCGGTGGAGGTAGAGGAGAAGCCTAGGAGCAAGCCAGCCACTTCTATTAAGCTATGCCACCCTAGAGAGGGAGAGCTCGGAGCTTGCACCCATGGCGCCCGTGGCGAACCGAATTAGGGGGAAACGAGCTAGGGCTCGAGAGGGGGAAGGAGGAGGGAAAGGAAGAGGGAGATAGTGTGTTCTAGACCTAGGTGGAGCTTGTAGGGGTGAAGGTTGAAGCGGAGGGGCACGAGGAGAGGCCTATTTCTAGGTGGCGGAAGGTCGGGTCGCCGGCAAGATATTTTCTCGCTGTGCCCTCGTTTACATAGGCGCCAAGTCTCCTTTTCATGCACGAGTTCATACCAAGGCGGTCGTGCACATCGTGCTCTCATCTGTCTCCTGGCTGGCGGTGAGCCGACACAGAGCGCGGCCATGGCGTGTGGAGCGCGGCAGGTCAGTGGAAATGGCTATGCGGGCACAGGGCTCCGTTGATGACTGGGAAGAGAGGGAAATGACCACTGAGGTCCATGATGTCCCCGATCGCGTGCTCGGGCAGGTGTCAACGATGGAGGAAAGGCGGTTAGGTACAAGAGGTTAGCGGCGGCGGTGACATTGGTACAGCGCCCCATTGACTCGCTAGGGAAGGAGGTGACAGGTGGGGTCACAATGTTAGTGAGAGGGAAAAAGGGAAGGGGTGGTAAGCTGCCTTGCTGGGCCATGTCGAGCGAGCGGGCTAGCCCGTGGTGGGGAAGGAGGAGGAGGGAGGGAGTAGAGGGAGACGGGCCACGGCTCGAGCCAGAAGGAGGGGAGGGGAGAAATGAGCCCAAGAGTGCTTTTCCTTTTATGAATTCCCTTTTCTATTTTCCATAAATAAACTAGACACACTATACATGGTTTGAATCCAAATTCAAGGGGGTTTGAAATATGTGGAACTTGGTGAATTAAAGGGGAGGTCAAGGAGAAGTGTTTTTGGTGGAGGATGACAAGGAAAATTATTTAATGCCAAATAAATTCTAGGGCAAGCAATCAAGCAAACAATCAAGCAATCACGCATACACACAAGCATTCAAACAACACGCAGATGATGAATTTAATGCGAAGCAGTTTTCTAATCCTAGTAAATTATTTCTATTGCTACAACTAACTCCTACGAGGTGCAAAATGCATACAGTTTTTTGATGCAAGGGTTTTTAGGAAAATATATTTTATTTAAAATTGTTTTGCGGAGGAATAAATAGTCAAGGTTTTAATTTGTTGTAAAGTTTTAAAAAGTTCAAATTTTTAGTGCATTTTAACATGATGCAAAAACACGGGTGTTACACCTGGCACCTTTGTTGCCTAATTACGATCTATATAAGGTGCTTGTGAACTTAGATAGAGGGGTGTAGTCTTGGCTAGACCGATAGTTTTAATTCCGCATTATTTTAGTTAGCCGACGCGATTAATTTTAGAAAGGACTATTCACCCCCTCTAGTCCATCATCTCGACCCTACACCCCTTCAAAAGTGTACCGTGGATACTAGCATACGGCTCACGGCCGATCCAATTGATGAGGTACTAAAAATTCCTGCAAGCACTTCTTTGGAGATTCTAGGAAAATTTTCCGTACGGGTGATTGAATGTTTTGATCAAGAGTACCTGCGCCCTCCTACAAGCGACGAGCTAGAAAAAATTTACAAGAAAGTAAGGCTCATGATTTTCAGGAATGTTGGGAAGTATCGATTGTATACATTGGGCATGGAAGAATTGTCCAAAAGGTTAGGCAGGCATGTTCACGCGTGGTGACAAACGTGTTCCTACTATGATCCTTGAAGCAGTGGCATCTCATAATCTTCGTATATGGCATGCTTTTTTTGGTACCGCCGGGTCTCAGAATGACATCAATGTTCTAAACAAGTCATCACTATTCATCAATGTCCTAAAAGGGGAAGCTCCAAGGGTACAAAACACCGTAAATGGAACACGGTATGATATGGGCTACTATCTCACAGATAAAATATATCCAGAATGGACGGTCTTCGTGAAGACAATATCAACCCCTCAGATGGATGAATACAAATTGTTTGCATTGATGCAAGAAGGAGCGAGGAAGGATGTCGAATGCGCATTTGGTGTATTGCAATCCCGCTTTGATATTGTTCGTCAACCATCGAAGTTATGGAAGCAGGGGATGTTATCAACATAATGCAAGCTTGTGTTATCCTTCACAATATGATAGTGGAGGATGAAAAGGAATTGGTTAGAGTTTTCTTGGATTTGAATGAGAATGCAAGTGCGACGATAGTGCTCCCACCTAAAGTAATCCATGCTTTCCGGAGGTGCTTAGAAGGAATTCCGGAGGCTGTTCGGCTGGTATGAAGTTTTTTACTGTTCATGCTGGAAAACACTGTTTATGATGGAATGTTGTGAGAGAAAAACAATGTTCCGGCTGAAAAAAAAAACAAGCCAAATAAGCCGGCTTGTTGCTCAGCCGAACAGCCTCCCGCTATCCAAGCACGGCCAACACATAGACAACTTAGGAATGATCTTGTTGAGCACATATGGCAACGCTATGGAAACAAAGAAAATTAGACATAAATGTTTCAATCATATTTGATTTATGAGGAAGAAGATCGTATGTTATATTTGATTTATGAAATATATTATATTACATTATATATATAATATATGATCTATTCTGAAGGATTTGTTTTGCTTCAATTAACAATACAATGATATATAGAAATGATATCCATGATTGATTATGGCTATGTGCAAACATTAAACGATTTATAGACAGCCAAACAGTCTTTCTATATTGTGAATTCCAAAAACTTATTTCAAAAACTTACTGTCTGTGTTGTACATGCTCTAAAGCTTTAAAGCTTTGAGCAGAGAACATGTTGCTACTGTCCAATTATAAAACCACTGGGAAACCCATTGCAGTGGCATATTCCGGTTTGTGCTGGACGTTGGCACTTGGCAGCGGTGGTCTGGAAAACGCGGCGGCAGCGTCAGGCCGGATGGTGGCAGCCCAGGTATCCTCGTCGATGATGCGGCGGCACCGAACGGATAATGAGGAAGGGATATAAGGGTCATATTAGATGTCAATTATTAAAAAATAATAAATATAATATAATACTATAGAAAACAAGGTGTCAACCATAACTCTCTTCATCCCAAAATAATTGTAATTCTCGTTTTTCGAGAAGTCAAACTTTTTTAACTTTATAACCAAATATATAAGAAAATATTAGTATTTATAGTATCTAATTAGTATCCGTAGATAAATTGTTGAGTATAATTTTATAATAAACTTATTTAGAGATACAAATATTGGTAATATTTTCTATAAATTTAGTCAAACTTTAAAAAGTTTGAGCGGCACAAATACTATAACAACACTTATTTTGGGACGAAGAGAATAAGCGCAAAGAGCGATTTGTACCGTTCCTAATTGCTAGAAATAGATTTTGATAGAAAAATATCCGACAACAACTTCTTTAAGCCTTGTTTGGATGCGCATGTATTCGTCTCAATCCACATGTGTTGAAGTAAATTGGAATAGAATTAAACTAAATTTCATTTCATTCCAGTCCAACACATGTGGATGGAGTGGAATTAAACTAAATTCCATTTCAACACATGTGGATTGAGGTGGATACATATGCATCCAAATAAAACCTTAGGTGGTTATCCTAATATAGTCAACCTCTATTTCCGCCAAATTAGATAAGGAAAATGACTCTCTAGAGTATACATAAGATATAGAAAAATCGTTGGAGAGTGAAAACATATAAAAAATAATTGTTACGTAGATGACTCTTTAACAGGTGGTTTAGGGAGTGAATTTTAGAAAGAAAGAAAAAATGTTTAAGGCTGTTTGAATCCTTTTATTTTGGAGGAATTGTAATCTACTTAATTGATTAGGCTATTTTGCTTGGAATTTGATATTGCACAAGTTTTCTAAGGCTGTGTTTAGTTCGTGAAATTTGGGAATTTGGCTGGTGTAGCACTTTCGTTTTTATTTGGCAATTAATGTTCAATCATGGACTAATTAGGCTCAAAACGTTCGTCTCGCGATTTCCAACCAAACTGTGCAATTAGTTTTTTTCGTCTATATTTAATGCTTTATGCACGTATCGTAAAATTCGATGTGATGGCTACTGTAGTACTTTTTGGAACTAAACACAGCCTAAGTTCATATATAAGCCTATCTGTAGGCTGAAAGATAGAAATTGATTTTATTGATCGTTATGCTATGTTTCTACTCTTTAACTCATAGCATGTTTTTTAACTTTAACTCACCTCCCTAACGCAGAAATAAAGCGTATAACTATCTACTTGGTAAGACTAACAATAATATTCGTATCTACTTGGTACTGCTAATAATAATATATAAATATATTTTCTATATATAACTATATTAACTTAATTAATTTATGTCTAAATTATAATTATTAGAATGAACGCGGACGATCCCTAGCTGGGCAATCCCTTGAAAATGCAATCCGTTGAGATCAAATTGCTTTTTCGGTGGCAACTAAAAAAAAACTCTCAAATCAACTCACGCATATTCCCTTGCTTCTGCCAATTCAAGTATCCAAACGACTGTGCTCTAACGTTCGAAGTCCTACATAAATATACAGGAAGCTCAACGGTTGGAGTCTTAAATAAAAACACAATTATCTCCTTGCCCGCGAAGCCATGGCGGATCCGGCGATGCCCTCATCACCACCGGCGTCCGCTGGCGACGGCGATTCATCCACGCCTTCCGTATCCGTCCCTCGTGTGCTCCCCTCCACAGTGCTCCTGGACACCCTGCCTCCTTCCAGCGGTAGGGCGCGGGGCCCGCGCGGCGGCAGGGCGGCTGCGGCGTCGGGGAGCGGCGGGCGAGGCGGCGGCAGGGGAAGGAAGTCCGCTTTGCCGGCTGCGACTTCATACGGTGCAGATGGTAGGATGCCGGACCGGCTCGTCGAGGCGGTTAGGAAGGTGCCGGCAGACGTGGACGCGAGACTGGCATCCGCCGACATTCTGCAGCTGGCGTTGGCGAAGGGGCCGATGTTCGAGTGGCTGAGCTACTGGCCGGAGAAGGGGTTCCCCAAGGAAGATCACCCCTACTGACGCACGGTGCGTTTCCTCTGCTAGGTACGACAAAATCGTTGATGGCTTCGTGGGGGATTGCAAAGGCAGCAGCTTTTACTCTGCGTTGCTAGTTCAGTAGTAGCTATCATATCTACCTAATAATTGCTTCAATCCAGGCCTCCTGGGAGGTGTATGTGTCACTAAATTATAGTCCTCAGGGGCGGATCCAGAATGGGGCTGCGCCCCGGGCTAAGCTGCTGATTCACGTTAAAAACAGTCTGATCTGGCTTTCTAGGCCTCTTTTGTCTAATTAAGATCATAGTTTTTTAGCCTAAACACCACATATGTTAAAGGGACTACATGGACTCGCCCCGGGCTGCAGCCCGGGCAGCCCGGGCCCTGGATCCGCCCCTGATAGTCCTGATTAGTAGTGTTTGCACCTATGTATGGGAGGGAAAATGCGCAGCTACAACTACTCTCCAAGCCCAGCACTTGCAATTTGACTTGTTTGACGAACGGATCCTAAGTATTGTATGAACTTTGTAATGAAATGGGCAGAACTTGAGTCCTAATCTTTGCAATCTTCACACTTACAGAACTGCAGGATGCTAAACTGGCTAAATGAACAGTGCTCCTGTACTACATTTTGATTGATGTGGTTGAGCTAACCTTAAGAGCTTACTCAATTCATATTTCGATTGACTATTTAACCTTTTAGATGCTAATAATCCTGTTACCCCATTTGGTGTGGTTATGTTGTTGACAATAGATGCTTTCATGCTTCTGGTTAAAATTCATGGTTGCTACCCTTGATTTTGGCTTCCTGTTTTTCTTTGATACTGCAAGTTTTGCTTGCGGGTACTATCGAACTAAATATGACAAGACTGTTACCAGGGAACACAGAAGTTTGTGAAATCAAATCTGTATATCGAAGCTGTAAAAGGTACTCCCTCCATTCTAAATTATAAGATGTTTTGGCTCTATGAATCTAGAAAAGCCAAAACGTCTTATAATTTGGAATGGATGGAGTATAACATTATTTTGAGAGCTCTCACAGGCCAAGTATACTCACACACTCACACCACAATACTTAACTAGATTCTTGTAAGGTGATTATGCTCCTTTTTGTATCTGAGGCACCAAGATCACACTACACTCTCGAGCATGTAATTGACCACTCAGTTATGACAAACCAGCAGGTAGTAGGGATGTTCTTGCCATCCAAACTCATGTTTGATTGAATTTGGGTTTGTCTGCAATCTATCACTTTGAATGCTGAGTAGATGCCTGAAGAAATCCATCACGGATCTGACTGGCAGTATCTGCAACAGCACCAGGACCATGTGGGAGGAAAACTGCAGAAGATTTCGATGCTGCACCAATTTCTTTCATGGTGTCAAAATACTGAGTGAGCAGACATCCTTAGCTGAAGTCCCAGGCACGTTGCCACTAAAGCCAAGTACACTATCTCTTAGCCCATCAACTATGGCTTGTCGCTGCCGTGCAATGCCTAGATCATTGAGATACTTGGCTTCAGCCTCACTCTCAGCCCAATAATTTTCTCTGCCTCCACCTTCTCATTTGCTGCAACACGCAGTCTTGCAGCTGAACAAAAGGAAAAATTGGTTAGTGGTAAACATCAAACTGCAGTATATTATTGTGATATCAATGTGTGATTAATTTATCGCTCGTTACGACCAGTATGAAGATTTTCGATGGATGATCAATTGCTATAATTCCTCAAGTTCTAGCAGCTCTTCATGTTGAATTGTACTTCCTTTGTTTCAAAATATAAACTGCGGTTTGACTTGGCACAATCTCCAAATTTTCACATTGACCACTGATTTCTCTGAGCATAATGTCTATTGCAACAAAATTATGATCATTTGGATGTACATTCAAATACCAATCCAATGATGCCATTGTTTATCATAGTATTTAAATACTGTTAGAGGAATAGTTGGTCAAATATGACAAGGTTTGAATATTGGAACGGTTGCATGCCTTATAAAAAGAAACTGAGAGAATACAACGTGTGAATGGAAATTTTCTTGAGTTATATGCAAATTGTATATGAGTTCATACATCATAGCCCATAAGCAATATTCACCAATGTAGATGGACATTTACCAGCATTGATTTCATTCATAGCTCTTTTAACCTTTTCATCTGGTTCGATATCAACAATGAGTGTTTGCACAATCTCATAACCATAAGTAAACATTGCCTTTTCAAGCTGCTCCTCCACAGCCTTTGCTATTTCATTCTTTTGCTCAAAAGTATCATCCAGTTCTAGTTTGGGAACAGTTGCCCTTATAACTGTGAAGAAAAAGAGCATGTAAGATTCAATAGGATATGCCACCTTATTATACCATGGAAGGTATGTGGATATTTAAGTACATATTTTGTATATGCCCTTATCAAAAACCTCCTCTTTAGCACTGTCAAAACTAATTATTATCTGGACTCTTAAAACCTTCAGAAATGACTACTAACTCCCCCTGTTCCCTGTTTCAGAATTCAGAATAGCTGCCCGATTTTAAGGATTCTGGATTTCTGGTTCCCAAAAAAAATTCATAGTGGAATAAAAGAGTTCACTTATTAGAGCTTTTCTGCCTACAAATACTTTGAAAGATGTTAAGTGGTTGAAATGAGATACTCCCTCTGGTCACTTTGTTTTGGACATTGACACAATCTTCAATACATAATTTAGACTAGTCCTTTTTGCTGTGTACATTTTATAAATCATAATAAAAATATACCTTTTTGAAAGTATTTTTCAAGAGGAATAGTAATTTGTAATCAGAGGTTCAGTGGTTTACTGCATGCAACCCAAAACATCACTTCTTTGTGACTAATGGGAGTATTTCATGTGGGTAAATGGTCCAACTCTGTTGATTTACTACTTTTATTTTGTACCTCTACGCATGGGGTAGTTTGGACAACCATTCGAAACGGTAAGAATTTAGAATAAGTAGGTTTTACCATCAAAGACGTATGATTGAATTTGAGCTTTTGGGTTGCTCGGCTTATAAATATGCATCACTTGCTTTGTCTTCCATCACCCGGTGTTGAATGGATGCAACAATAGTAACGAAAACATTATCCTGCGACAGGATGCATAAATAAATAAGAGTTCAAAAACATCATTAGATAAGCTCAGCAAAAAATCTGAAGAATCCTGCCTGCATACAGGCGGTAGCAAATACTACCTATAAATCTTGCATGTGCAAGTCAGAAGTGAGATATCAATACCTTTGTCTTTGTCTCACAACGGACATCAAGCTGCCTAAGCCTCAGCGTGAGCTGACCTTCGACGCGGTTTCCAATGATCCACGGCACAAAATGGCATCCAGGATCGAGTACATCCTCAAACTTCCCAAATCTCTCTTTGATGCCTACTGTTGACTGGCCCACCTGTACAAAGCATAAGAACTTGCCGATTGCTGCGACTAGTTTCCCCATTCCAAGGCCTTGAAGGAGTGAGGATATGAATCAATCTCATCAATTGCTTTATTATTTATAGAACTTAATACTGCCAATCACTATCTTTTTCAGTTATTAATTTTGTGTGCACTGTACAACCAAACTGAGTGTACCACAAGAGTTAAACCTAGGGCCAAGGCGTTTAGCAACACATTTTTCTGAAATGTTGAACTCCGCGTGGGCGGCTTCCTCCTCCATCAACGCCGCGGGTGCGGCCACGACGAACCTGTTGCCCGCATCGTCCATGGACGACGACAATGAAAGGTCCACCGTCCACGAACGCGGTGGCGGCGGAGGCGTTGGAGGGTGGCTGTTGTTCCGGGCGGTGTCTTTGTTGTCGGCATCGTCGTGAGGCTGGTGCGCAGGCAGCGCAGCACGGTCGTGCCAGCCACAAGGTTCACGCCAAGGAAGAGCCTGTGTATCAATATATTCGCGGCATGTGTATCGATCATAGCTGTGTACTACCGTACTACTAGCACGTATATACTCCTAACCTGGTGTAGCAGGTTCTGCAGTAATCGTGGATGGCTACAGCGCGGGGCTACTGCTGCCATCTGCAGCGAGAGCAGTGGTGTGCACGGTGACGGTGACTCGGCGAGCCGCGGCAGAGAGACTACTGTTCACTGATTTGTCATTTGTCGTGAGAGAAGAACACCGTTCGTGTGCTCGTAAGACCAGCGCCGTAAGCGGCCGTGGACGGCGCTAGGCACGGGCGGGCTCAAGCTTCAACTCCGACCAGTTCGACGAGTCGGACTCAAAGAAAAAAAAATAGCGGACTATAGCAAGTTGAATAGGCTTGCCGCTAAGCTATTCGTATTTTTGCCGCTTTGACAACTTTTGCCGCTATTACGCGCTATAGTTCCTCTAAGCTGCATGGCTTAGCGTTTTAAATAGCAGCGCTATTCCAACAGGGCCACATGAGTGAAATTCTAGCAGTCTGCTAAGCCTACTAAAGCCCAAAATCAATGAAACCCTAAATCCTAAATATCACGGATAGCACCGGTGAGCTGGCAGCCCAATTAAGCTTCTATGAACCATGTTGTAATCTCATATTGGTATTTAGTAGTGTTACGTAGACTTATAGAAACATATTTGTGTTCATCAAAATTCGTATTTGTCATGTTTTTTTTTCATCAATCACGGGTGTTTTTCATATATTTTCTATAAAAACGCTATCTGTCATACATCGCTGCTGAAAAAAAAAAGTTGTCGCTATTTTCAGTGGCCCTATTTTAAACTTTGGTCGGACTGCAGCGAGAGGAATCAGATGATGCGCTTCTTCAACTGGTTCTTCTTCTCGCTCGGCTCGCTGCTGGCCGTCACCGTGCTCCTCTATACGTCCAGGACAACGACAAACTGGGCCGCCGCTGGGGCTACGGCGCCTGCACCGCCGCCATCGCCACCGGCCTCGTCGTCTTCCTCGCCGGAACCCGCAGGGCCGCAGCTACCGCTTCAAGAAGCTGGTGGGGAGCCCGCTCACGCAGAACGCTGCCGCCGTCGTGCTACATGGCGCCCGCTGTCCCACCGACCCCGCCATGCTCTACGACATCGACGTCAGTAAGGCAGCGCGAAACAAGCGTCCATGGCGAATTGTCACAGAGGGCATCAGCGCATCGCAGATCCCGCCGGTCTTGGCGGCGCAACGTTGGCGGGCCAGGACTCAAGGCCCATGAGGCGCGCCACGACAAGGGCAGTAGACGTCAGGGCAAACGTCAGGGGTTATATAGACTTTACAACTGACTTACATTAGACCCATTCGCTTCGTTGAAAAAAAATCGAAACACTATTCCGGCTAATTTGTTCTGAGAAAAAAATACTGTTTCGGCTGAAAAGTACGAATTAGAAGACAAGCGAATAGGGCCATTACCCTCTCCTTCGGCCTTTGAGCACCAGGCTGCTGAATGAGTTGACTTGTGAAGATGGTTTGAGTGGTTGACAAAGATATGGAGTGATTGAATTCTGTCTATGAGCTATCTTCGACAATGGAGGCATGGGGATTTTATACTAGTTCTCGGCATTGCAAATGAAGAAATGTTATATTCAGGTCAACGTCTGCATTTGCTCTGTCATTCCCAGGTTGACAAAGATATTTGATCAGCTTCCTGATCCATTTCGTTTTTCTTTACACATACATTCGTTTTATAAAGAATTGTTTTTGAAGGACCCATAATCACAGGATAACAAACAATGGGACGAATCCCCTGTTGTTTATATACATGTACAAAACAATAGCCAATACTTATTTAAAAAAGAAGCAAACTTGTTGAACCAACAAATCAACAGACCTAGTCTACAAACCCAAAACAACTTATGTACGACGCCAACCGTGCATTAGTGGCATAATACAACTCCCTAGCTCCTCTTGGAGCTTTTAGGAGCAGCACAGTACACTTGTCTCCCTGCTTCTGCAGCATCCTTGATTCCTTGAAGCTGATTAGCTATGTCCTCTAAGAGTTGCAACTGTAATGACTGCCTCCTTTCATTTGCTGCATGCCTTATCTTGTCCTGTGCACCTTTGATGGCATTCAGACTTTTCCCAAGGAGATCATCTGCAGCAGCTCGAGTCTGTAATCTCTCTGCTTGCATTGTTGCCTCTGAGAAGCTTCGGCCAATCAGGCCCTTGACTTCTGTTGAGAAGCGTATGTCATCGACCACATGCACATCATAGACATTGGCATCATTCTTACTTCCTGTCTGGTCATTGGTAATCTTGTCTATACCCGGACACTCGACTTCCTGAAATGCATTAGCTTCCTGTTCCTTGGTACAAGTATCCTTGGCACAAGTAGATTCCATACCTGGTGCAGCATCAACATGGAAATCGCCACCTTGATCCAAATCTTGGCTCCGGGCGGACAGGGGGAGGATTTCCACCGTCTCTGCTCCATCATCCTCGTCCTCGTCCTCATCCTCAGTGCTATCTA
Source organism: Miscanthus lutarioriparius (assembly GCA_904845875.1). NCBI lineage: Eukaryota > Viridiplantae > Streptophyta > Magnoliopsida > Poales > Poaceae > Miscanthus > Miscanthus lutarioriparius. Next base: position 99,220,317 of record CAJGYO010000001.1, read on the forward strand.
GCTCCAGCCTTGATTGAGGCGCCGGAACTTTGGCCGGCGTCTGAACAGCAACTATATCTTCACTTCCCGTATTGATTCGACCCGCAGTAAGAGGCGGCACCATTGGTTGCTCACGCAGTGATGGCGTCTTGAAGCTGAACCCAGAAGAATCATTCCCAAAATGTTGCATCCGATTCGCATCGACTGATTTGGACGAGCTGGGCTCTCCTTCGGACATGAGGAAACTATGCGGCGTGACCATCTCCTGCTCGTCATCCTCCTCCTCGTCATCCTCGGCAGCGCCAAGCCCGAGCAGGCGTCGGTAGGCGTCCACCTCCTTGCGCAGCGCGCGCGCCTCGCGCTCCCGCACGAGCACGATGTCCCGGAGCTCCTCGACCTCGTCCTCGTAGAAGGCGCAGCGCTCGTCAGCGGTGCGACGCTGCTGTCGCGCCTCGATCTCGAGCGCCGACTTCTCCTTCTGCAGGCGCAGGATCATGGACATGGCCTCCTCGGCCGCCGACGCCGCGGCGCTGCGCTCTTTCTCGAGCTCCCGCTGCAGCTCGGCGCGCGCCTCCTCGCGGCGACGAAGATCCGCTTCCTCCTTCCGCGCGTCGACGGCCGCCTGCTCCTCCCCCTCTTCCTCCGCCCCCTCCTGACGGCGGTCCTCGTCGTCGGTGGGGCCGGCGAAGGGGAAGCGGGCGCGGAGGGCGGCGTGGAGGGACCCGACGGCGCGGGACGGGTAGCACGCCAGGAAGGCGAGGAGACAGGGCAGGTGCGGGCGCGCGCAGGTGCAGGGGAGCGGCAGGCCGAGCAACGCGAGGAGGCGCGCGGCGGCGGCGGCGAGCGCGGCGAGGCAGAGGCAGGCCCAGGCGAGCGCGAGGTCGAGAAACGCCCCCGCCAGGGAGCGCGCCGTCCAGTGGGCGCGCACGGCCGCGGCGCCCGGGCACGGCGTCGTCATCGCATACTTGCAATCACGAGCTGAATCTGGCTGGGTTATTCCTATTCCGGTGGCCGGTGGCGCGAGGGGAGGAGACGGGTGGTGCGGGGGATCTCAAGGAAAGCGGTGGGATTGTTTTCTTCTTTTTTTCTCGTGAAAATGAGACAGTTGTTTTGTAGATTTTCTCTATCTATTTTTTCCTCTCTACTCGCAGCACATGGCAATAAAAACTATTTCAAATACAATAAAAATATTAATTAAATTCTTAATATATCAATTCATATATATCGTCAATAATTTCTTTAAATACAAAAATAAGATAATGAATTATTTATTGGATTTATCGAACAGTAAAGATACTTTTTTGGAAGAAAAAAAGTTGCTTTAGATATTGAGATATACTATGTACTTGCTGATCCTAAAGAATGTTAAACGTTTATGCAAACGAGCTTACTAAAGAAAACAGATGTGATTTAACAATAATATTGAATATTCTGATCCAGACACATAAGTCAGGATTGTATTATCCAGATCTTGAACTGGTTGCTATATCATCCACTGGCTTATTGGACCATTGTAATAATAACAAGGCTGATACGCCACTATTTCAGAACTTGGTTGAACCGTACAGTTCAAGCAACAAGAAAAAAATAGTGGCCCGTTCGCTTCGCTAAAAAAACAAGCCGAAACACTGTTCCGACTGATTTAGTGGGAGAGAAAAACACTGTTCCGGCTGAAAAAACAAGCTGAAAAGTATCTTTCAAAATCCACAGAATATCTTCCAACTAGCCCAATAGGAACATCAAAGAGACTATAGAACAACAAAACCTTCTCCCACTCCCAAGCAAACAAAGGCAGACTACATTCAGTGCACTAAACTTATGTTTAAGGCATATAATATAAATTTGCCACTCTTTTACACCTAAGTACATGCAGTGGGTACAACATCAAACAAATCATAGAGGCTCTAGGGCTGAAGTGTTGTAATTACTAATCCTATCCATCTGTAATGAAGGGGCAGAGCTCCTATTATCCATTCCAAAAATTAGACGTTACTGAAAAGACTTGTGGTACATATTGTCTTCAAGACCCTTAAATATGCTCTTTTGTTTCTCCACTGTTAAAAAGCAGGTTTGCAGTGCAATAAGCTCAGCAAGAGAGCGGTCAGAAAATAGAATGCAGGTGCATGCTAGCTCAGGTAACCAGGCACATGGTTATTTCTCTTCATTGTCTGAATCAGACTCTGCAAAAACAGGTTTCGGCTGGGTTTGAGAATAAGCTGGCGCAATAAACTTTGGGTCTTTCTCTGCAGCATCAGCATACTTCAAAATCGCTTCTCTTGGATCTTCATTCATCCAGGTCTCCTTAATTAAACCACCTTCCTGTAACATGCAGAAAGAGGGCAAATATATGGGGTAAGTAATCAGTTGACCCCAAATGGTATTAGTGGGACACGCAGAAAACCTAAAACAAGCATGTGCATTACCTTCAAGAGGTACTGTGTCAGCAAACTGCCTTTTGTAGTACCAACTCTGCCACCATAACCTGGACCATTAACAGGTGCTTCTGGCTTGTGTGATTTGAGTGGGTCTTTCAGTATCTTCTCTCTTTGACGTTTACGACTTGGTTGATCTCTGAAAAGTGGCAATGCATGTGGATTGTGTATGACAGGTTGCACCTCAAAATCATCAACAGACTTTTTCCTTGGTGCTCGTCCAACACATACAAGAGCTCCCCTTTGACTAATAGAAGGATCATACAGGATATGAGATCCGCCTTCTTTCTTGTCTCCAACTGTTGCAAACACCTAAAGGTAAAACAAAGAAGTTTAATAATATCCTTTAAAATGGCAGTGCTCACTTCTTGAAATTCATTAGTAAGAGAAAAAAAAACCTGGTTGATTCTTGGATGCCAGAGGCACCTTATCACACTGTACTGTGGTGAAATTCCCACCCTTGATACAAGCTCAAGTTTCTTTCTATCAAAGAAACAAAGTAATCCCCCATTGTCACCATCTTTTTCAATAGATGTTCCTGTAAAAATAAGCTGCTCATCTGGGCTAAAGGCTGCATTTGTCTCAGCATAGTGATTTGGTAGATCTTCAAATACTTTCAAAGGAGTTTTCATTCTTCTCAAATCCCATATCTGCATTCACCAATGTAACATCCCAATTAGATACCTTGGAATAATAAGAAAAAAAAGGAAATGCATACAACTTGACACTGACAATACAGGGACTAGCAAACCAGTGTTATTTCGTAGATCTAGTGTGAATCTAGTCTCTTACTTTGAAGTTCGAACTAGCGTACAGTCAAGTTGTACAGTCTGGTTACATGTATAGCATGGTTCTAAACAAGGAAGAACACATCAATGCCAGATTACTATAAATCACATATTTGCATAGCTACAGTGCAACAGAACAGCCCAAAAATATCTAATACGACCAGCCAATCCACAAAGTAGCCATAAATATGTAACCTGCCCTCACATCCATGAGGACATAATCAAGTTAAAAAGTTAATCTAAAGTTTGAAATTTGTAATCCTCAAAGCTCAGGTAAATTACCTTAAGAGTACTATCCATACTTCTTGACAGAAGAATTTGTCCATCTGTTGAAAACTTGACCCCAGTAATATCCTCTGTGTGTGTGTTTTTCAACATGGATATCTGGTCTGCTACCCCATCCAGCTTTTATGGTCCAGACCTATGAGGGATACAGTATGCAGGTCAGTGAGCATTACAAGAAACAATTTGACTGAATATAAAGTGATAACGGAACATAAGAATTCTACATAAAATATATACCTGTATAGAACCATCTCCTATGCCACCCACGATTCGTTTTCCTTCATGGTCCCATGCACATGATGTAACAGGAATCCGCATTGGTCTTACCAGCTTAGGTTTGATGACCTATTCATTAAGTAATTAACAGATTCAGCCAGCCAGAGTTCAAATGATGAAAATTTTGATTATTTGAAATAGCAAATGAAGAATTTCGAGGTACTAAAACGAACCAATAACAGTGCCTTCCAAGGGTCTCCTGATATTATTTTAGAAAAACAATTCGTTAATGTCTGGTAAATAGAAATTATAGATAAAATACCTGCTTCTGACTTTTAAAGTCAGACACATCCCAGAGACGTATGGAGCCGTCTTCAGATGATGTCAAAATGGTCTCTTTTGACTTTGGATTCCACTCACCACCTGTAAGCCCAGAGATGTGACCTTTTGTATTCTTCAGATCACGAATATACATATCACCCTTAACAAACTCGCCTAGTGTAAGCCCATCTCTGTCGTAAATCTGATTTAAAGCATACTTGTCAACAACAAGTTTTCAGTTCTACTGCTGAAGTATTGGGAAAATATGAAAGGTTACAAAAGCAGAATACCTTGGCCTGAGCTGAACCAGTAACACATAAGAATCGATCAGACGTTGGACTCCAACTTAGGCTACGAACTTGATGGCCTTCAAAGGGTTCCAATTGTCTGAATGACTGAAGCTTTGAATTCATACCCTGGAAGTCGTACATACGCACTGTATAATCATAGCTACCAGAGAGCACTCTGGATCCTGTATGGTCAACAGCAAGGGCAGAGACAACCTGGCAGAAACAGTATTATTATTAACCAGTAAAATGCATGTATTAGAGACTGTAGCAATACGATTTGAATGTCTAGCAAGTTAGCAATCTCATGAAATCTGTTTCTCGAACTATACCACTGACTAGCCTGTGAGCTATCAAATTCAATTAGAACACCAGAATTGACATCTTGCTGAACTTTTAATAAGCATTGAATGTTCAAAAACCACCTTTACCATCAATCACACTAATTCTAAGATCTAATTCAAGATAAAACAAAAGCTGACAATCTAAAAATAAAACCGTAATCAGCTAACAGCATGGGGACTTTGGTCCCTTTTTTTTCTAAAACCAACTAATTCAGCTAAATTGTCTCAGAAAAAGAACAATTCGTCCAAATGGCGCCTAAAGCAATCAAGTCAAGCTAGATAGAAGGCCACATCAGTATAACAAAACCAAATGAAGGAGGAGAGCTGGAGCTCGTCGCTCGTACCTTAGTGTGCCCCCGCAGAACAATTTCGTTGCTGAGAGGGATCCGATTGAATCCACCCTCGCCATCATCCTCCATCTCCTCGTCGTCGTCCTCCTCATCATCATCATCATCGACGTCTTCATCATCTGCTGGCGGCGGCCTAGGCGGCCCAATCATGCCGTCGCCATCGTCGTCGTCCCCCTCGCCGCGAGCTGAGGGCGGCGGTGGCCGAGGCGGCCCGATCATGACGCCGCCGCCGTCCTCGTCGTCGTCCTCCCCCGCGGGCGCCGGCGGCCGAGGGGGGCCAATCATAGCGGCTCCATCGTCGTCTGCGGCGGTAGAGGCGGAGGGCTTGGGGTTACTAGGGTTTTGAGGATTGCGAAGGGTGGAGGAGTGGGCGGAGGAGGCCGCAGAGCCGGGACGAGCGGGCGCCTTGCCGAAAGAGAGCGGGAAGAAGGCTCGCATAGCCTCCTCGTCCATCTCGGCCCCGTCAGCCATGGACACAGTCACACACGCTCGCCGCCGGCGAGGTCAGGTCGTGAATGCGTGTGCTAGCTGCACGAGGTTGCCAGCTCAGGAGAGATACGGGGGCTCGTCTTGCAAAGCCGGTTGAGCGAGTCGGTGCCTGTACAAAGGTTTCAACGTGCTCTTGCTCGTTAAGGCCTGTTTGCTGTGGGAACTGTTTTCTATATTATAATTCTATAAAGAAAATGATCATGTCCAAGAAATAAATCAATTATTTTAGACTGTATATGTTTGCATCCATGTTTTAAATTGCGAACTATTTAAAACGCTAATTTTTGATGCCATCGCTTCCCACTGTCACACTAATATGTTTTCATCCATGTTTTAACGGTAATTCTGGGTACAGGGCGTCCATCCTCGTTGGACGCTCCCGATTATGGACCGCCCGCGCCAGCCCAACTACCGCCTCTGAAGAAACAGGCTGAAGCGATGGTTGATGTGGCTTTATCCATTCGAGCGAGCTAGCCTCATCCATTATTCACCAAGCCATGAGGTGGGTGAGATTATGCTAAAAAAAGGTGGGGTGAGATGTTGATCTAGCTCACCGGAGCAGCTGTTGTGGCGAATCTAAGATTAAGTGGCGGTGGAGTGGGGTCAGCGATGCAGCCGTAGAGGCAACGGCATCCACCTCGCTTAGGGCAGCACATCTTCGCTCCCCAATGCCTCGACGTCAGGGAACCACTATGCTTCGGCGTCCGGCTACTGGCTTGCGGCCCTTTTGTGCTCTTGCGGCCCACATCTCCCACGACCATTGCGCTTCCCGCGTCCAGCTGCCGACTGCTAGCACGCACGCAAGGCGACGATAGCTCCGAGGCCTACGCGCTTGCGAGGAAACGGTAGCTTCGGAGGCTCGTGTGCAAGCGGGGCAAGCGGCGCGTGGGAGACGAGCACGACAACGGAGACCCGCTCCCGCCGCGCGGGAGGGAGGTGAGGGTGGCTACGACGTGGATCTGGTAATCCGCCGTGGCCTTCTCCACCGAACCTGTCGCAGCCTTCTCTACCAGAGCGGCGAGCTCTATCAGCTTGTTCAGTTGGCTGGTTCGTGAAGAAGTACTGCTGACTGGTTTGTGTGAGAGAAAAATACTGTTCCGGCTGAAAAAACACTGTTCACGTGAACCGTGTCTGTGTGAGGGGGCTGGCCAGCCCATCCAACCAGCCAGCACTAGCCGAACAGGCTGTATACCGGTGAACTCCATGCACTGACGAGCCTTCATTCCGAAACAATAAGGAAATATTGTGCTGAAAGCGCATGTTGTAAGCGTATGTTTCAAATGTTTCAGATGTTTCACAGGTATGTTGCAAGTGTTTCATGCGGATATTACAAAAGTAGATTAGAATGTTGCACATGTTGCAATAGTTGTACACGTATGTTGCAAGTTTCTGTTCCCAATGTTTCATCTGTGTTTTTTCCAGACGTATGTTATAAGTGTGTTTATTTGGATGTTGCATATATTTCACGTATATGTTACAAGTGTTTTATCTCGATGTTGCGTATGTTTTACAATGATTTTCAAGTGCCTTTTCATGTGTTTTTGCAATTGTTTGAGATGCATGTTTCAAGTGTTTCATCTGCCTTCAGACGTATGTTGTAATTGATGCATCTAGATGTTTCAAAAATAGATCGAGTGTTGCATCTCCTTACTTTATGCTGCCTTCCTCGGTGTCTCCTCCTCCTGGCGTCGGCTGAACATCCGCTGTCCCCTCTCCCTCTTTTCTCGATGATGACATTCAGGGCAGCGTGGGCCCCATGTGGGCGCGCTTTGTCTCAGTTGTTAGGCCAATCTTCCCAAGGGAGCTCAAAATCTTTGAACCCTAATATTACCCAAACCCCTCCTTATTGCTAGAATTTATCTTCTCAGTTCATCTTTGTAATTTTGGAGACAATTTATGATATGCTATTGAGATACCTCAGTTGTGGGTTATGAATGATTGTTTTTTTTTCCCTCGAACTACACAGTAGAGTTACACGTCATTTCATCAAGAAGGAATTGTCAAGTATATCTTTACTGTTTCTTAACTTAAACTAGTACAAGTGATATCTTTCCAAACTCGAATGCATCAGTTCAGTAATCAACGAATGAAGTGCAGACCATATCCCTGTATTACCATGTTCTATAGAAAGGGTATCAACACCCCTCTTTGAGGAACAACCATATAGTGCAACCAACACTGGTTCTAAATAAGTGGAAAGAACTGCGTATAAGCCTATAAAGTCAACAAGAGTCCAATCGTTTCTGCATCAATACCAGTGTATTTCACTCTATCACGAACACAACAATAACCAGCAACTTATTTAGTCTTCGGAATGACTGGGCGTAAAGGGCACGCAGGCAGTGAATCAGGTTGAAAGTGAAAGTTGCCAAAAAGTGGCGGAATGCTCTTGAAACCAATTCACTTGACCCAACTGCAGGGGCTTGTCACTTGGAATTCAGCTCAGCCTGGCTGTCATCAGTAGTACTTCCCAGTTGCAAAGTATTTCTCAGATATGGCGAGTCTTTGTAATTGGCATACATCGGTAAGTCTAGTGCCTTCTCTGCTATTCTCCCATCCTCTTGAATCCTCTCTATCAAGCTCTCGAGCGAAGGAAAGTTGGCCTAAGAATTACGAAGGGATGTTACAGGTCAGGTATGCATTCCAACTCATGGATCAGTTGTCGCTGCTAAAATATTTGTTTTGCTCTGAATTACCTCAGGTCTTATGTAGCCAACAATGGCAAGGCGCAGCTCCTCACCGTAGAAGTCCTCACCAAAATTATGAAGCAACCAAGGTTCCTGCAATCGAAGTCTTTTAAAACAAAGTAATAGAATGAGCATGGAAATGGCTGTCAAGATTAAAGAATACTCACTACTGTCTTCTCAGTATTGTCAAAATATGGGTTCCAGCCAACACTCATAACCATCTTATATATACCACGTGTTGAAAGTCCAGCCCAGCCAAAGTATACCCCAGATGTATACTCGGACACTACATCAGAAAAGTTCTCTGCAGGTAAATTAGCTACAGTACAAAATAAAACCATCAGTGCTCCAGTTGAAAAATTAAGTGTAGTAGTATCAAAGAAACAAATATGAACTCCTATAGAATAGTAGTATACTACACAATATGATCCAGAAAAAAGAACAGCATAACATAAACGATCAGAATTATTGAAGAAAAAACATCAAAATAATAACCATACAGGAAACAAAAAACTTGGCCTAACTCTGGTCTGGTGAGGGGCCCTTTTAGTGAGACCCAGGATTCTAGCCCTGGTTGGCCAGCAGCACACCTGTGTGCCACACCACCATACTCACGTGTGTTCTCACCACATAGGAAACAGAACTGAAAGCTATGTATCTAGAAAAGTCAAAACGTCTTATAATTTGGAACAGAGCAAATAATAGAATGAACAGAATAATTGCTCCATTGCTATATGACTATACTTATACAGAAATGAGTGTACATGTAAGAAAAAGAACTAAAATGCTCTAATGTCCTTTCTAGCTTAATCAATACAGGCTCATGCAGATATGATATCATGATGTGCTATTAGATCCAATAATGGCCAAGATATGAGGACTAGTAATGGTTAGGATATTGCCATTCTAACAATAAATGATGGCACATCACCCAACCTTGTACACGATAAATTGTATTGGTGAATAGTATAGCATAAAGGGGCTGCTATGTATATATTCCAGAAGTATGACCAAATATAATGTCCATTTCAGATGGGAGCTTGCAAACCAGCATGAAACCATTGGTCTATCATATAGTTTTGTCTAGCAACTTTCTTAGTGAGGCAAAATGCTGAACTGATTCAAAAGTAAACCAGCTAGTAGGGGAAACATCTAAAATGGTCCATTCAATGAAAAAAAATTGAGATTTAAAACAGTTGTAATATTCAACCTTTATGTTTCTAGCCCACCATACCTGTTGGTATTCCTAGTATTTTAGAACCACGGCCAAATCCTTTGATCACTGGTCCACTGATAAACCATGGTTCTATTGGTAAGGTATCTTCAATCCCTGTGCAGAAAATTTATTGACAGATAAGCTAAAAGATTAGATATATTCTCCTCTGAATGAACAAAACTAATATACAAGCTCAAGAATTCAAACGTACAATCATTAAATGGTGGTAAACCCCATTTCTCAGGCCTCACATCAAGGAGGGAATTGATCACCACATCAGCAGAACTGAACTCAACAGCCTTTTTGGGTATTGAAGGTACAGCTATGACATGCATCCCTGCAGCTTTCCCAGCTGTAACACCTGGCCTAGCACAACCATTACTTACAATGTTAAAGGTAATGTCTTCACTAAAGTACTTCATCCTATATCATAGTTTGAACCAGTAAAAGGAACAGTTATCAGAAAAAAATGCAGATTATACATGTGATGTCATGTCAGCCCAGAAGAACTATACATGTATATGGAAGAGAAAATAAACATTTACTTCAGTAGAAATTCTAGGTGCCATGCTGTGTATTACTAAACGATGGGATTGTACCACAGTATCTTATTATTATGACTAAATGATATGTCAAATATGGTGTGTAAGAATATTCTCCTCTTAAAATACAGCAAGGAAAATATTACTTGTTACTAGTTAAAATCTCATGAATTTCCACAAGCGTATCCACAACATGATTTTAACTAGCCTTCCTATGTTTACAGGAGGTGGGAGGAGGGAACATAATGTCTTTGTGAAGAGTATTACCACATATAGCATAAAGTTTATATGAATAAAAAACTTACAGGGAATCCTCGATTACTAGGCAATTTGAAGGAGTGGCGTTCATTCTTTTAGCAGCTTCCAAAAATCTTGAATACCATCACAACAGACAACCGGAAATAAAAAAAAACTGAGACAAGTTAAGCAAATCTGGAGTATCAGAGATGATGGCATCGTGCAACATGATGTCTTACATATCTGGGGATGGCTTCCCCTTCTCTACTTCGTCTCCACCAACAATTGCAGAGAAAGACTCTTTCCATCCTATACAAGGTAGGAACAAATTCACTAGTAAGTAACTCTACCACATAACCCGAAAAAAGGATTCCTTGTAACCGTCTTTTACAGGGATACCTTGATGGCCTGAAATTTTGGCTTCTATGTTAGATCTTGGTGAGTTTGAAGCCAAAGCAGTAGGCACCCCATTACTCCTTAAATGTTTTAGCAGCCGAGTAGCTCCTGGAAGAGCTTTTATGTTGCACCACCTGCAATATGAGGTGTAGTCAGTCAAGAATATTTAACTCAAGAAGATAACTTACTGGCAAGGAAACAGGTCATCACATCTATGGATCTTATGCAGCCATACAGTCAAATACATAGACCCCCCCCCTCACACACACACACACACACAAAAGCATTTCAGTGTGATTTTTTTTTCCAAATGTAAGAAAATATACAAACACGTAGAAGCTCCAATGGCATTACTGTTCACTCAACACTGGAGTAATCATTGAGAGGAACTCTTCTGCAGAGTAAGGGAGCCCATAGTCTTCTAAAACAACAGCTGCAGCTTCGTAAGGTGTCTTCCCAACTAGCTTGTGAGCTTTCTTGCTGTCCCACGTTTTCTCATTTTTGACAAGAAATGGTTTTACCACCTTACTTACAACGGAATCTGCCAATTAGTACAACCAAGAGAATCAAAGTTAGCTTAGACAAGTGAATTTAGAACACAATCTAAGCCTAGAAAACCATGAATTATTAGTGTTTTCAATTTTCAGTCACCTGTGTTTAAGAGGGTGCCATCCAAATCAAGGATGACATGGGAAACAAGCCGAGAAATGGGCTTCGGTGCTGACATTTCAAGCGCAAAAGAGTTCAATGCAGCAAGAGACAGGTTTTGGGACACACAGCCTGTCAAATGATCAATGATTTTGGCATACATCAAACTGGTGCAGAGCTAGAAGACTAACGAGCTTAATAACTCATATGGCAGTCCCTAACATTAACAGCAACCACTTCAAACTAACAATTGAATTGAATCCAGTAAAATGTACAAAAATCGATTGCAATGCAAACATCAGCTACAAAAATAATACTCAATTTCAAATTATAGGTCACTTTAGTTTTGTCCTAACTTTAAAAGCAAACCCATAGCATAGCTCTCTCTTTCGTGCAGGCTAACCATGTCAGCACTCACTAGCATGCAGTTATAATAGCTATCTCTTCATGCAAGCTATCAATGTATGTGAGCCACATCGCCCACTAATATACATTTAGCTGTCAATACCATCCACTAACATTCATTTACCCATCTCTTCGTACAAGCTATCCATATAACGAACCCCATAAATCAATACTTATAGGTAATCCAATTTCCATTACAAGCCGCGGCATATTTCATAGAGAAGTTTATTTCATGTAAATTAATTTAATGAAACTAATTTAATTTTCCAGATATTGATACATTTCATATAAAGTCGATTAGAGTTATAGAGGTTTGATTTAGGAGAAACTGAACTGTAATTTGGAACGAAAGGAGCATAGACGATTCATGATAATCATGAATCCTTAATTCCTTACCTCTGCGCTATGGCTGCGTGATGCGGTGCTGCCGCTCCGCCTAGCGTCAGGACCTTTTGCCTGCTCTCTGCTGCGGCGGTGCGTTCCTCTCTGCTCGCTGGCTGCGGCCGTGCGGCGCGACCTCAGCCCCTCAGTGCTCAGCGGCTCACAGGCCACAGCGGCCGCGGCGCCTCCTGCCGTATGCGGTATGCCACCCAGCACCCTTGCGCCCACTGCCCTTCTCCTGCCAAGTCGAGCCGCCTTCCGCCGCTAGCGACACGGAATGCCGGATTGGGTCGGCAACTTCGGATGGGGAAGAGGAAGCTACGGGTCACCGGGTTAGGTGAGCCCGTGAGGGAGATTGAGTGGGCTTTCCTGTATTGGGCTATGTACTACTTGGGCCGCATCGGCATAGGGATGAAAACGGTCAAGCAGGGGAAAAAATTCAAAAAAAAAAAAGAAGCAAAGATTGCAGGCTGCAGGCACACTGCATCAGTTTCCCACGCTACCAAGTACCGACGGAAACGGGCAAAAGAATGGCTTTGGCGCAAGAACACAGTACAGCCGCCTCGGCACCACGCCATGGCAAGGCGCTGGTAGCTGAGCGCCAGCCTCAAGTGGTCAGCAGGAAATAGGGGACTGAGACAAAAAGGAAGCACGAAAGATGCGATAAACTAGAAAGGGTTCTCTTAATCCAGATTATAAATATTTGTATCATGTTAATTAATCTGATGGGAATTGGCTGCAATTTCGCTTCAGCAGTTAATTCTTTTGCTAATTTGAACATTTCCGCAGTCTGAAAATTTTAATAATCCCTTGCCCTCGATGTATCAAGCAGTTTTGTAGGTTTATGGGTTACTCTGACAACTTTAAATCACAACCACGTGTTTCCTGGGAGGTGCTCATCTCGGTAATCTAGGGATTATTGTGATCAGGCATGGTTGTAACGAAAACTCTTCTTCTGCTTAATGAAAAACGTGCCACGGTACGGTCGTGAAAAAACTCTGACAACTTTGTTCTTTGCTTCTCCTTTATTTATCAAAAACATTGGAGTCTTAGAAGAGCCTTCATCTGTCAACTTTGCAGGGCAGTAAATATGCAAGATGTCTGTTTTAATGATTAGTTACTAGCAGCGAGTTATGTCTAAATGTTTCTGCAAATGGTTTAACTAGATGTGTAGTTAGAGAATAGCTTCTGCTGCAAATGGTCTGAATATATAGAGCCAGGTCTTTAGATAATGGAAAATTCCAGATTTAGTCCTCTTTACAAAAGAGGCATCAGTTCAAAGTTAAATAAACACACCCACTTCAAACGCTTAGCAGTTCCATAATATTATTGTAAACGGAAAATGAAAGGCCATTCATTGGATGCGAAGAACTCCATGGCGTAGGATTTTAAAACTCGACACGCCTCAATCATCTCATCTAATGTTTGTGATCATCCATGAGCTGTATCATTCTTTGTTAGCCAAATTGGCCAGCAACGAGCTGCAGCCCAAGTGAATAAGGTTACATTAGGTTGTTGCTCCCCAACTTTGACCAACTGCCAAACAGAGATGGTAAGAATGTCGAGGCGGCTTGATTCCAAACACAATGTGAACTGCGCACCGAAGAAAACAGGTATAATGACATTCAAAGAACAAATGTTGGATTGTTTCATTTTTTTCACAAAAGCAGCCAACCTTACTGACGTTCCAGTTCCTCCTTGCCAGATTGATCTAATCCTCTCCACTAATTATGCAGCGAGTTTGGTTTAACACACATACACATACCCAATGGTATAACACACCTTCGTCCTTTGTTCCTGTGACATTCATTTGTTCTCTGTTTGCAATTATTTTATATAGTTTATTTACATCAGATCCTCTCAATACTTCTGACATTGCATTTTTTTACTAGAATATTTAACGTTATGTCACTTGATACTTAGACAGTAAACATTCTACTGAACAAATCAACATCTTAAGCTTGCTGAATACTAATGGCCTTGAAAATCCAAGAAGAATTACGTGCATTTGTGTCATTGTTTGGCGATGGTAATTCCATGCTTTGAGCTGAAATGATGCATTGTTTGATCCAGGTATTTGGGAAGAAATGCACAGTCTGTTACTTTGATGGCAAAAACATATGACTGGGTTGTACCTGTGCCGCGAGCGAAGCATGCCTCATGGGGTATGTTCACTGACAATACATAAACGGATGCATTTTTCTTCATTTTTGTAGCCGGTTACTCTTGTCATAAGTTGGAATGCATCGGATTAAACTTCCAAAACTCATACCAGGTATCAGAAAAGTAGTTTCACATGTATTATTGCCATATAAGAACCAATTTCCCCTGCATGTTTTAGACACTGCTGAAGTCTGAAACAAGCAAAAAAAAAAAAAAAAGCGGTGGCTTGATGTATTATACTCCCAGAGCATCTGTAATTGTCAAGTCTCCCTCAAATCATATACTCCCTTTGTCTCATAAAAAATATCATTCTCGCTTTTCGAAAAATCAAAGATTTTTAACTTTGACCAATTATATATAGGAAAATATTAATATTTATAATACATAATTACTCCTCTCTCGTTCATGTATATGCGGCGTACAGCCGTTTTTCCTATTCGGCCACAATACCGGGCAGCCTACTAGTACAGAGGCGTCAGTCATTTACTCCCGTGAATGTCCATTGGTTCATTTGGCCACAGTACGGAACTGCATGCAAGCTAGTACTCCGTTCATTGGTCCACCATGTACGTAGTTAATGCGATTCATATGCCCCCGTGAACGTCTTGGCTGTAATTCGGGCTTGCACGCCGGGTATACAGGAACAGGAACGGAGGAAGTAATATCATTAGAAAGATCCTTAATACATTTTTATAATAAACTTATTTAGAGATACAAATATTGCTAATATCTATAAATCTAATCAAACTTAAAAAAGTTTGACCAGCACGAGTCCCATAATGACTCTTTTTATGGAACAGAGTAGTAAGATCCTTTGTTTAGCACTGCTCAAACAACGGTTGTACGCACACCCTGCCATGATTCAGTTGGGGTGAGTAGTGGCGCCGCCGCAGTTGTGGTGGAGAAATCGAACGCCACAATCTGTGTCAGGAACTGAGTCCGAAGCTTTTGTGGCAGCCTAAGCTTTCGCGTCAACCAAACACCAACGTGGGAAACTGTGGCAGGCCACAACGGTGGCGTGGCGGTGTGTGGCTGAATCCAAACACTCCCCATATTCTCTTTTCCGGAGCCCCCAACATCTCTATGTTGCCTCCATCGACTGTAGATAGGACCCACGCACACTCCCCCCAATCTGCGCGTGTGGTAATCCTCTCCCTCCTCTCACACTCCTCTCTGTGCAATCCCCACCCCACTCCTCTATATGGTGGGCGCGGCTGGTCGACTACTAGCCATTGCCTCGCCTCATTCGGCTGCTGCTCTGGTGTGATTAGCAGTGCTGCTGTCGGCCAGTCCTAGGTCGTTGTGCAGCCCCTGTGCAGCAGTTGCCTTGCGGCTGGGTGGTGGGGTGCTAGGCGAAAACCTTGCTATCAGGCCGACGATGGTGACGCCATTTGGGCGTCGTTATCCTCCATGGAGGCATCTGTCGTTGCACCTTCTTATCCTCCCGTCATGGATCTTCTAGGCGGATGCTTCGCCGCCAGTGTTGCTGGTTCTCGCTGAGCGGATACTTTGCCGCAATTTCGGCTTTTGTAGCGGATACTTTGCCGCTACCGTTGCACGTCTCGTCTCAGTGGATACTTGGACGCCATGGTCTCTTCCCTAGCATATACTTTGCCGCTGAGCTCACACGTGGTTTTCCTTGGTGGATGCTTTACCACCGAGGTCGCTCTGGCTCTTTCTTTAGCGGATACTTCGTCGCCTCTGCTGTTGGTCTTCCCTAGGTGGATTCTTTCAAGAGTTTCCAAAAGAGTCTCCCAATCTAGGAATTTTGGCAAGATTGAAAAAAAACTCATCTCCAACAACTCCCAAACACACCTCCCAATCTTTTGGCATTTGGAAAAAATCACCCCCACTCACATAAAGTTACGCGCGCGTATCGTCGCCCCAATCTGAGATGAAAGGACGTGGGGAAGAAAAAAAAGCAAGACAGGGTTCCTAATGCAAATGTACAATAGAGAAATAAAGTATAAAAATGGTTAGTGCGATTTAGAATTAGTTTATGATTCCTGATGTAAAATTACCTTTTATCTTTTAGGCGCGAGATTTCGAAAACTATTGGAGTTGTAATTTTTTTATATCTCCCAATATATTTTGTAAAGGTTGGAAAACCTGTTTTTGGGAGTATTTTTTTAAGATACTGTTGGAGATGCTCAAGTCAAGATTGGTGGGAGGCCAACACCAAAGGTTAGGAATGTGTCATCTGTATGTTTGTTGCAGTTCTTTTTGTGTGAATGAAAGTGGCTAATGTATTTGTATTTTTTCTGGTTTTGATGTACTGTAGCAGCAAAAACACTGTAGCCGCGGGACTTTAGTCCGGAACCTGAGGAGAAGCTGAACCAACTTAAAAACCAGGCCTGAAGAGTGTGTTAACTCTGGTTCGAATCTTTTGCGCGAAACGAAATAGGTGTGGTCCATTCAATGTGTAGAGTGGATCTTAGCTGTTTTTCGAATCGGGGCGTTACAACCACCATGAGCAGGGAGAAGAAGGTACTCTAATTTGGTCCTCCACACTGCTTGAAAGAAATGGAACTCATGTATCATAAGAGCATGCCTTCGACCTCTCTGCATGCATTCCCAGCGATGATGCTACTGGAGAAAGCAAAAACCATTGAAGAAGAGGAGATCGGTGATCAGATTGAGAAAATTGAGGTTCAATTTACTCCCCCACCATCTACCAGTGACATGAATGCTTTTCGTGATAGTATTGCGGATGCTTTGACGACCATGAGAGAGTAGTGTAATGATGTTTGTAATCAAGAGATGTACGAATTATATTATGTGACTTCATAAGTTCTAAATGATCCATAAAATTTAGTTCTTTTTGTTAAATAAGCTTTGCAAATATTACCATTAGTCCCATGATACAAAATATAGGCAACAATTACAAACAATGTAGATAGACAGGGTTATTTTAGATATTTTACACCTCTTTTTAGCTCATACTTCATCTTGCCAAACGACCTCCCTTTGCACAGGCTAGCTTTCAAAGAGTCAACTTTCAGAAAGCCAAAGCCAAAAACTATAACTCAAGCAAACAAGGCAGTGAAGAAGCCCAACAAAATTCCTGACATAGAGGGCCTCAAAATAGAATATATTATGGTAACATAAGGTCAGTGTGTTTGTCAAGAAACATAATGCAATCAGAATTTTACTTAGACGCTTAATTTACATATGATGCTATTTTTTAAGTTTCAAGACTTGAACATCGAACATGCGGTATGGTAATGACATGACTCATCACTCTGAATTTTGAAACGTTCTTGGCTTCTCGAAAAGATAAGCAGGCCGCACTCGCAATGGATGACTCATAAGTTAGCTCTAAGTATTTTTTTCTTCATATTTTAATAGAAGAGAGAGAAAAACTAGCTCTTAATCAAGAGTTAGACTCATATACATATTCCAAGAATATGTGAGAGTGTCACGTTGGTTTAATCGTACTATGAGCCATTACTAAAAGCTCATACTATTAGAGAGGTTGGCCTAGTAACTGACTTTTACCGCTGTGTGTGCGCTAATTAATAGTGCAACGCTCTGCACTCCAACCAAGCCAACCAGCGGCCAAAGCCAAACAGCTCCCCCGTGGAAATAAGGATGGCAACGGGTCGGGTTCGGATCGGGTGGAGTCTCCGTGCACCCAAAACCGAAACCCGAAATCGAAACCCGAACGGATACCCGAAACCCGAACGGATACCCAAAACCTGCGGATATATATACACATATTCACATGTATAAACAAAAGGCAATAAATAATAAATATTTTCATGAGTCAACTTTAAATAAATTTAATAATCTAAGTAAACAAATTATTATTAGTATATTATAAAATATGAGTTTTAATTCCAAATGATTTATTTCGGATATCCATTGGATATCCACTGGTGGAAAACCAAACCCGAAACCCGTGGGTGAAAAACCAACCCCAAACCCGAACCCGCAGAACCCGAAACCCGCGGATATCCGCCCCAAACCCGATCCGTTGCCATCCTTACGTGGAAAAAACGATGGACGAACAGTACAACCAGTTAAAACAAAACACTCGCATCATGATATAGAAAACACCCACATTGATAGTCAATTCCCACTAGTTTAGATAATCAAGATTAATCCACGGGTAAACATCAGTACGAAACAACAAAACAGTAATACCACAATGGAGTATTGAAGAAACGAATCAATGGTAATTGTTTTCTTCTCCCTCCTAGCTAGCTACTGCTATTTCAAATGCCAGTTCGCACTGTCAATGGAACTGGAACGGCCTGAACGACCGGAGCCCACGTCGCGGCCTCGGCGAGCCGGAGGTGGGGGCGGGGATTGGGGCCGGGCTGGGCGAGGACGAGATCGACGGGGTCCAGCTCAGTGCCTCTGGTACCTCCGGCTGGAGCGCCTGAGACCGGCTGAGCATGTCCACCATGGAAGGCGTCTGGTACCTGTGGACGAGGCCCGTGAGCTCCGTCGAGTCGCCGCGCGCAGTGGCACGCTGCCACGAGTGGGAGCTCAGCCCGGACAGGATGTAGGCGCGGCCAGACCCCTCGTACAGCTGCGGGTTCAGCACGCGCTCCTGCATCTCCCGCAGCTCGGCCACCAGCGCCTGCGTTTGCTGGTCCCAGGACAGCGACGCGCACGACTCCAGCAGCAGGCGGCGGGCCTCCAGGATCGAAGCCGCGCGGGTGTAGTGGCCGTCCTCCGCGGCGGCCTGCGCCGCGGCCATGTCCTCCGTAGCGTGGACGCGGTGCCACTCGCGCTCCACCTGCAGGGACATCCCCGCGCTCACCGGGAACTCTGGGCGCAGCAGCATCACCGGGTCGCCTCCCACCCGCGCCATCTCCGCGGTGACCGCGTCGCGGTAGGTGCAGCTCGGCCGGATGAGCGCAGTGGACACGCGTGACGGCGGCACGCGCACGGTGACGAGGAAGTCCCTCTCCTCGTCGGCGTAGAGGCGGCCGACGTGGACGAACCCGCCGTGGCTGTCGCCGTCCACTCCGCTGGCGTAGCTGCCAGACTTGATGGACGTGAGCAGCACGCCTTGGTCGGCGCACTCGACGCTGAGCCGCGTCTCCTGCGCCACCACGCTGAGGAGGCCGCCGATGCACTGCGCGAAGGCGTCCTGGATCGACCCCACCATATCTATGAATGAGAAGGTGCCGCTGGACATCTGGGCGACGGCGTGCATCGCCCTGGAGTGGTAGTCCATGCCGAAGCCAAAGGCATGGATCGGGAAGTGGTGCTCGCTCCCGGGAAGGATGGAGCGCGGGACGAGCGGCGCGTAGTCCGGCGCCGAGCCGTCCCGCGGCGGGAGGTTGTGGGAGTCCACGCCGTCAGAGAGCAGGATGATGCTGCACACCGGGTTCCAGGCTTGCCTGTCCTCCACCATCCTGGAAGCTTTCCGCAGCCCCTCGGCGCTGTTGGTGCCGCCATCGGCGACGAGGGAGTCGACAGCCTGCAGCGACTGCTGCTGTCCGAAGGCGGTCATCCTCCGGAGCGGGAACAGCCTGAAGGCCGACGAGGAGAAGGCGACGACGGAGAGCCGGTCGCTGGGGTCAAGTTTTTCGATCACGAACCTCATGGCGCGCTTCAGGAGCGCAAGCTTGGGGCCAGACATGCTCCCGCTGACGTCGAGCACAGTCACCAGATCCAGTGGAGTTCGGGTGCGCACCCACGCCGGCACATGCGGAGCCTTGAGATGGATCTGTCATTTCATTCATATTCATCAGATCGGCATACATCATAATAGAAATACATGTTCATGATTCACAGTATACACACAAATCCTAATACATGAACTACAGAGACATAAAAGGAAGAAAAGGAATAGGTGGAGTATGAAGTCGCAGACCATCGAAGGCCGTAGTGGTCGGAGCTGTCGGAGTGGTGGAAGCGCCGGCCGGGGTCTCGTTCGCGGATGCCATCTGCGCGCCGACAGCGACGTTCGGTGGAGAGAGGAGTCGATGCAGTGAAGTGGTGGCGCAGTGGAGACGGTGGCAGCTTTCCGTCACTGGCTGTGCCTCTCTCGGATCGGGATGGGGAATATCGGTGGGGAGTGGCGGCTCAGGTGAACCTCGTATCAAGAGCCTGCCGGCCCCACCTTTATTTATAGCGCAGTGTGACGGGGGCCTACCAACCATGTAGAGTTGGGCGCCCCCGATCAGGGCGCGAGAACAAGGCCCAAAAGGCCGTTGAGCCTAACTGGTGGGAGATCAAACCTAACATTCTCCCCCTTGATCTCTCATCTTTTCTTCGTTCTTTAATTTCATACTCAAAACTTTCAATTCATATTTTTCTTGCTTCTATCCTATTCCTTTACAGATTAGTATATAGAGTTGTCTCATCGTCACAGTAATCAGTGCCGTTAGACTAACAGCCACAACACCCCTCTCCGTATTGGAATGAAATTCTCTCTTGGGCCCTTCATATGTTCGAGAATCATAGGCTTTCCCTTAAACCCATGCCCGCTACGTGTTCTCTGAACACGTTGTGTGGTAAGCCCTTTGTGAGCGGATCCGCGAGCATTTTGTCTGTATTTATATGCTCAAGATTTATTATATGATCCCGAACTTTATCTTTCACAATATAATACTTTATGTCAATGTGTTTGGCAGCACCACTTGACCTATTGTTGTGAGCATACTGTACCGCTGGGTTGTTATCACAATACAACCTCATAGGTTCATTTATGTTATCAATCACTCTCAATCCGGGTATGAATTTCTTCAGCCAATTCACCTGCCCCGTTGCCTCATAGCATGCTACAAACTCGGCATACATTGTCGAGGATGTAGTTACGGTTTGTTTGGAGCTTTTCCACGATATAGCCCCTCCTGTGAGAGTAAATACATATCCTGACGTGGATTTTCTTTCTTCTCCCGCATAATCAGAATCTGAATATCTCTCTATCTGCAAGGAATCAGATCTTCTATACGTAAGCATGAGGCCTTTCGTACCCTGCAAATAACGCAGGACTTTCTTCACTAATTTTCAATGTTCAATTCCTGGATTCTTTTATTATCTGCCAAGTAACCCGGTAACAAAGGCTAAGTCAGGGCGTGTACACACTTGAGCATATTGTAAACTTCCAACAGCTGAAGCATACGGTACCGCTTTCATTCGGTCAATTTCATATTAGTTCTTGGGACACTGATGTTCCTCAAATCTATCACCCTTGACTATAGGTGCAGGTGAAGGACTACACGCATGCATACTAATTTTCTTCAGGACCTTTTCTATGTATGCCTTTTGCGATAATCCTAGAACCCCCTTTCTTCTGTCTCGGTGAATCTCTATTCCCAAAACGAACGAGGCCTCACCGAGATCTTTCATATCAAAGTTTGAGGACAAGAATTTTTTCGTTTCCATTAGTAGATTGATATCACTACTAGCAAGCAAGATATCATCCACATACAAAATTAGGAATATGTACTTTCCATTCTTGAACTTTGCGTAAGCGTAATTGTCATCAACATTTTCCTTAAATCCAAAATCTTTTATCGTTCTATCAAACTTCAAATACCGATGTCTTGAAGCTTGCTTCAATCCGTAGATTGATTTCTTTAGGCGGCATCCCATATTTCCTTTTTCTTTTACGACAAAACCTTTCGGTTGTGCCATATAAACATTTTCTTCCAAATCCCCGTTAAGGAAAGCTGTCCTTACATCCATTTGATGTAACTCCAAATTATAGTGGGCTACAAGTGCCATTATAATTCTGAAGGAATCTTTACATGAGATTGGAGAAAACGTCTCATTGTAATCAATCCCTTCTCTTTGCGTAAAGCCCTTCGCCACAAGTCGCGCTTTAAATATTTCTACATTCCCTTGGGAGTCATATTTTGTTTTGTAGATCCATTTACAACCTACTGTTTTGGCTCCTTTAGGAATAATTTCTAAGTCCCAAACTTTATTGGTACTCATTGACTTCATTTCATCTTCCATGGCCTTAAGCCACTCTGATGAGTGGTCGCTTCTCATGGCTTCTTCAAATGAGGTAGGATCATCCCCCATCTGAAATTCTTCTGTCTCATAAACTTCATAATCATCAGTAATAGCTGATCTTCTTATTCTTTGAGACCTTCTAGGTGCCTCTGGCACTTGTTCCACGTTGGGCTGTTGTTGTTCTTCCTCATGTGCGACATTTGGTTCTATAGGTTCCTCAAGGACAGGTTCCTCATGTTCATTCATTGTCGCCACGGGAGAACTTGCAACAGGTGTTGGCACTATAGTGTCCTGCACTATCGGCGCAACAGCAGCAGGTAGCGTGAAGAGTGGTTCTTCAACCATCGGAGTGGGTACATGTACCCGCTTCTCCTGTAGGCTGATTTCTCGTGCTACCATGCTCCTCCTGATCATGTTATCCTCCAAGAACACAGCGTGTCTTGTTTCTACAATCTTCGTATGTCTGTCAGGACAATAGAAGCGATATCCTTTCGATCTTTCTGGATAGCCAATAAAATGGCAGCTGACTGTCTTGGAGTCTAACTTTTCTATGTTTGGGTTAAACACTTT
This sequence comes from Miscanthus lutarioriparius, assembly GCA_904845875.1. Classification (NCBI taxonomy): domain Eukaryota; kingdom Viridiplantae; phylum Streptophyta; class Magnoliopsida; order Poales; family Poaceae; genus Miscanthus; species Miscanthus lutarioriparius. Next base: position 99,242,979 of record CAJGYO010000001.1, read on the forward strand.
TGCCTCAGCCGGACAGCCCCACACACGCAAATGGTTAAGTAAGGGTTCTCTTCCTGTCCATAATTCATACGGTGTTTTAGGCACCGATTTGCTTGGTACTCGATTAAGTATGTGAATGGCGGTTTTCAGTGCCTCCATCCATAAACTAATCGGTAATGTGGAGTAACTTATCATGCTTCTTACCATATCCATTAAGGTACGGTTACGTCTTTCAGCCACTCCATTCCGCGGAGGCTCCCCCGGTGTGGAGTACTGAGCGACTATGCCATTTTCCTGTAGAAACTTTGCAAACGGTCCAGGAATTTGGCCATATGGGGTATGTCGCCCATAGTACTCTCCACATCGGTCTGATCGTACTATCTTGATTTTCTTATTGTGCTGATTTTCAACTTCAGCTTTAAATATTTTGAATTTATCCAATGCTTCCGATCTTTCTTTAATTGGATAAATATTGCCATAACGAGAGTAGTTGTCTGTGAATGTTATAAACGAATCATAACCATCCACACTTTTCATAGAAAAAGGACCACATATGTCTGTGTGGATTATTTCTAAAATTCATGTGCTTCGTTTGGCATCTTTCTTAATTTTCTTGACATACTTTCCTTTGATACAATCAACACATTGTTCTAAATCTGAAAATTCTAAGTGCGGGAGAATTGATTCCTTAACCAATCGTTCTATTCTCCCCCTCGAAATATGGCCCAAGCGACAATGCCATAATTTTGAAGAGACATTATCAATTCTCTTCCGCTTCTTAGTTACATTCGCAGATGGGGAATCATTCACATTCTTATCGCATACATTGTTCGCATTCTCAGCAAGAGATAATAAATAAAGCTTGTCTTGTCGGAAGACAAGACCAACACATTTATTATCAACCAGTATCTTACACTTGCCACCACTAAAATGGCAATCAATTCCATCATCATCAAGTTTCGAAACGCTTATCAAATTTCTACGCAAAGAGGGAACATAAAGTACTTCTTTAAGTCTAAGTACAAAACCATTGTTCAATTCTAAAGAAAAAACTCCAATAGCTTCAACATTGGCTTGCACTCCATTTGTAACTTTAATCGTTCTTTCTCCTCTTCGCAAGGTTCTCGTCCCACTTAACCCCTGTAAGGAATTTGCAACATGAGTAGTTGCTCCTGAATCAACCCATCAAGTGGATTTATCATAACATAAATATAGGGATTCATCTACAAATGTAATAAATTCATCACCTTTCTTTAGCAGAGATTTCAGAAAGTCTAGACAATCCCTCTTGTAGTGTCCCTTCTTGAAGCAGTGCTTGCACTGATCTTTTTTAGCTCCACCATACTGCTGATTCTCAGAATCCTAGGGTTTCTTTCCCTGTGAATTGGAGGAAGAGGTCTTATCCCACTTAGGTTTCCCTTGTGGTTTAGAATTCTTGCCATTAAAGTTCTTTTTTTGTTATCCTTCATAAAATGAGCGGATTCACCCTGTGAGGACTTTATCCTCTCCTCTTCTTGAGCACACATTGAGATGAGTCTTTCTATGCTCCATCTTTCAGGCTACATATTGTAGTTCACAATGAAGGTGTCATTCTTTTGACAAAGAAGCAAAAATCAAATGAATCAAAAATCATCCTCCTTCAAATTCATTTCCTTTAGCTTAGATGCCGTAGTGTTCATCTTCAAAATGTGCTCTCTTATGCTACCACCAGTGAATTTCTCATTCACAAGCTTCTTAATCAGTGAACTTGCTGTGGCCTTGGTAGATCCAGTAAACTGACTCTTGATTTTCTCAAGATATTCTGTGGCAGTAGCACATTTAGGGATTGAGCCCCTTATCTGTTCTTCTATGGTGGCATTGGCCACCAACAGGCACTTGTGGTTGGAGAGAATACATTGCCTATGTTCAAGGTCATATTTCATTCTTATTTCAGCATGATCACGCTTTCGAGCAGCGAAATCAGCGTCAGATTCATTTTCACCTCTCACTGGGTCCTCTGGCTCAGTAGGACACGGTGAGGTGATGGCAAAATCGACCTCTCCCAACGCAAGTTCCAATTCATACTTCTCCCGCCACACACGGTGATTGCTCCCATTGAGTGTCGGGATGTTGGCAATGTTTACAATGCATTTGCCTTCTAAAACCACACCAGAGTAAGTAAGAAACATTTATACATAAAATTTCATGCTTTAACTCAACGTTGGTCAAATTAAAACTTATAATTCATCCATGCAAACATTTTACATCACCGTTGGGCAGAAATAAAATTAATGCATAATTTTCTTATGGATCAAAATTATAATATTGTTATTAACAACGCTGGTCAGAAAATAACAACATCATAATCTCATCAAAATTATCAGAAATTCATCACTTCTCTTAAAATTAAATTATCCCGTTGGTTCAAATTTAATCAAAGAGAACAATAATTATCATGCACAGCGGAAACTTAATAATCTTTCATATTATTATTTTCCAGAAGCACTAAAAAATCATTGTTTTCTGGGCAAAATATCATTGGATAAAAATTATGTCAAAGACTGCTTCTGGAAAAAACAAAAAAGGAAGTTTCATCTTCTTCTTCAATTCTGGCCCGAAGGCCCATCTCGTGCACGCGGCCCATGCTCGCCAGGCCCTAACCTGGGCCTGGGCCGGTATTTGGCGCGCCCGCCTGGGCCATATTGAGCCCAGTAGCCGCGAGCACATCTGGTCCGTTCATCCCCATCGGACGGTTGTCCGTTTCCATCGCGGGATCAAAATCGTGTCGGCTGACACATTTCCAAAACCCTAACTCATTTTCTTTTCTCCCCCCCTGCCTCTCTCAGTGGCACAGCAGTGGCGGTGCCCATGGCGACCGGCCACCACCGGCAAGGAGGAAGGGCACCCACCGGAGCAGATCCGGCCACCCTGCCACTTCTTCTTCCTCCCTCCCCTTCTCTGTTAGCCACGCACAAAGCAGCAGCAGCTGGCGGCCACCCATGGCGGCCGGAGGAGAGGAAACGGCGGCGCCGCCGCAGAGCTTCTCGCCGGCGCGCGCGTTCGCCCAAGGCTGAGCGCGCCGTTGTCGAGTTGCCCTACGTCGGTGCCTTGACTGGCATCCGCGTTAGTCGGTCCGGGTTCCAGTCCCGCACGTCGGCGAGGGCCGACGACTCGGTCTTTGTCCCGCGCGGTGGCGATGCCGCCGACGGGATGAGGGCCCAGGTAGGACCCCATTCATCCATTCATGTTAGGGTTAGGGTTATGGTTTGTTCATGTTCTTTCCGATCTGAAATTGGTTCAATCGTTCGATCTTTCTTTTTAATAAAACCTGGCTCTGGTACCAATGTTAGATTCATTTCATTCATATTCATCAGATCGGGATACATCATAATAGGAATACATGTTCATGATTCACATCATATACACAAATCCTAATACATGAACTACAGAGACATAAAAGGGAGAAAAGGGATAGGTGGAGTATGAAGTCGCAGACCATCGAAGGCCGTAGTGGTCGGAGCTGTCGGAGTGGTGGAAGCGCCGGCCGGGGTCTTGTTCGCGGATGTCATCTGCACGCCGGCAGCGACGTTCGGTGGTGAGAGGAGTCGATGCAGTGAAGTGGTGACGCAGTGGAGACGGTGGCGGCTTCCCGTCACTGGCTGCGCCCCTCTCGGATCGGGATTGAGAATATCGGTGGGGAGTGGCGGCTCAGGTGAACCTCGTATCAAGAGCCTGCCGGCCCCACCTTTATTTATAGCGCAGTGTGACGGGGGTCCACCAACCATGTAGGATTGGACGCCCCCGATCAGGACGCGAGAACAAGGCCCAAAAGGCCATTGGGCCTAACTGGTGGGAGATCAAGCCTAACAGGATCAAGATGGCATACTGCTCCTGTGCCCACGGACTCCTGAATTGCTGGGAATGCAGTGTATGTCGTGATCTCAAGCAAAGGAGGAATCTCATAATCCCCACCACCAACTGCTGTTTCAGGCTGAAGATATATCTGCTCATCGTCATTGAAAACTGCTGGCTCCGGAATGACAAAGACTGGGAGCTCATCCTCCAGCGGATTCACCGACAGCATGCTCATATGGGGCCAAATCGATGGGTTTAGTCTCCCTGACCCATGGGCAGCACCGCAGCAGATGCAGCCAGCTGACGCCCCTGAAAAGGCAGCTCCTTCCATACAGTACGGCATATTGGGCAGATTTTGTTGCCATGCTGCACATTTGAGGAGATGCAGCTGAAATGGAACTTGTGGGAGCATTCAGCAGTGAACAGAGGTTGGCCGCGGCCGGACCTCATGGCGCTGCGGCAAATTGCACATATCTTCTGAAATCAAGAGAACTCAAAGTTAGAAAATGGCTACTCCTTGCTTGTACAAATACAAAGTACATTATTACAGAGATCAATGAGTGGACGGCGACATTGGAACACTCCAAAAACACATAAATTTTGCAGTGAAGGACAGGATATCCTGTGAACAGGAATCACAATACTTGCTTAAGCATAACACAAACAGATATCATCTGGATGTCTTGGTAACAGCGTAATGCAAGCAGGAATATAGACAAGCCACTGCGTTAAAACAAATATATAGACAAGCCACACCTCAATCAACCAATGGCACGAGAAATGATTTGTGGTTGCAAAGAACATTGAGAAGCATGCAAACTCTTCAATGAAGTCAGAATCAGCAATAAGCACATAATGAAGTTTAGTAGTGACTAAAAGAAACATCAATGCATAGCACGTAATACTCATCATCTTCATATTAGCATGTATCAACTAAAAATTACCAGATATGAACCAAAACAAATTGATAGAGCTTTGGAATCAGGGTAGATATAAAATCATGGGATAAGATAATCTAATTGTATATTTGGTTGGAGGGAAGTACAGATTGAACAAGAATAATAAACTAAACTGTACTATCTTTTAGTCAAAATATGAATAGATGACCATACACAGATACACTAATCACACGAACAATTTTTTGGAAGGATGATTGCCTACACAACACTCCTTGCCTGCTTGGTCAAAACGTTCTTCGCCGCTCCTTCGTCTGTTGTTGGCGTTGCTGCAGCAGCTCACGCGACCTCCGCGATCGGCCCAGCATGTCCAGCATCGCCGGCGTCATGTACGACGTCGTGAGGCCCGCCGTAGCCAACGCCACACTGCGCTCCCCCGCCGACTCGCCGCTCCGCGTCGCAGTCGCTTCCGCCACGCCACCGGACATCATCTGCCGCGACGTGGCGCGCTGCTGGGCGTGCGAGCTCAGCCCGGCGAGCACATACGCGCGTCCGGACAGCTCGTACCGTTGCCGGCTCGCCACGCGCGCGCGCATCTCCCGCAGCTCGCGCGATAGCGCCAGGCACGTGGAGTCCCCCGCCCGCGCCGCGGCAGACCGCGTCACGGACCGCTGCCGGTGCCGGAGGATCTCCACCGCCTCCGCGTGCGCGCCGCGCTCCGCCGCCGCACGGGCCGCCGCGATGCCGCCCGTCGCCTCCACCCGGACGCGCTCGCGCTCGACCTCCACGGAGCGCTCCGAGGTCACCGGGCCCCAGGGCCTCCGCACCTTCGCGTCCTCCTCGCCTGCAACGTTCTTGCCCCGTCCAGTCGCTGTGTCACGATAAACGCAGGCCACTCTGACCAGGTGCGTGTCGTCGTCGTCCGCGGGTCGGGCCCTCGGCACGTGCAGGAAGAGCAAGAACCGCCTCTCCTCGTCGGCGTAGAGCTCGCCGACGTCGACGGACGCGGATCTGCCGTCCGCGTCGATGCGGCTTCCGTAGCTTCCGGACTTGACCGCGCGGAGGCGCACGCCCGGATGCACGCACGCGATGTCAAGGCGCAGCTCCTGCACGGTGACCGAGAGGAGCCCGCCGATGCACTGCGCGAACGCGTCCTGGATGGCCGCTTCGTCCTCGATGAAGGAGAAAGTCCCGCCCGTGGCCTCGGCGATGGTGTGCATCGCCGCCGCGTCGTGGTCCGTCCCGAAGCCGAAGGTGTGGACCGGTGCGGACGGGCCGCCAGCGCCGGTGTAGGCGAAGGAAGGCGGCACAAGCGCGTCGTAGTTGGCGTCGCGGCCGCCGTAGCCCCCGCGCCTCGGCACGGTGTACGTGTCCTGCCCGTCCGAGAGGAGAACGACGCTGGCGACGGCGTTACGGTGCATTCTCTCGTCTATCACCTTGGCGGCCCTGCGGAGCGCTTCGCCGATGTTGGTGCCGCCGCCCGCGGCGAGTGACTGCACGGCGCGCCTCGCCAAGGATTTCCCGGCGTCCGACATGCGCGCGAGCCGCATCAGCCGGTTCGCGCCGGAGGAGAAGGACACGACGCAGACGCGGTCCCGGGGCCCGAGGTTGTCGATGACGAACCCCATGGCCTGCTTGAGCAGCCCGAGCTTGGTCCCCACCATGCTACCGCTCACGTCGAGCACGGTCACCAGGTCCAGCGGCGCGCGCGCTGGCGCCGCCGCGCCTACAGCCCCGGCCATCCCCGGTGCCCTGGCGTGCACGAGCACTGCGAAGTCGTCGGCCGACGCGTCCCTCGCGAGAGCCGAGCACTCGCAGTGCGTGGTGAGCGCAACCGCTCCTCCGTCCGCGTTTGCACCGCGGTACTGCTGATCATCACGGAGCGGCCGTGGCGTCCGGTCCACGGGGTCGTCGTCGTCGAACACGCGCGGCTCCATGGGCCGGAAGAACGGCTGGGACGACGGCACGGGCGATGGCGGCGACGGGTTCGTGGAAGCACTGCGGCGGGAATGGGACTGGTCCTGATGGGAGCACTGCGGCGGGAAGACCGCGTGCCCGCTGCCGCTGCCGCTGCCGCTGCCGCCGCCGCTGCTGCGGGTGCGGGTGCGGCGCATGTCGCCATGGCAGTTGGACCACGGGCTGCTCTCCATTGCCGTAATGCTGCTGCTGCTGCTTATAAAAAAAAAGATGAAGAAATTGTGCGACTTTTGCGTGTACGTTGTTACAGTACTTGTTACCAAGCTGACAGCGACGCAGTCGACAGTGATCGGGCGATGTGTTCTCCGTGTTGGTGCCGCGTCCACGTAGGCACCGCGTAGAACCTGTCAAGTCACGTATTGCTGCAGGTTGGGTTAGAATAAGTAATTGGTCAGCTGCAAAATTTTCCAATCCTGCTCTTGTTTGACTAGTTCATTGGTCCTGAATTGGTTCATCGTTAATGTAGTTTCCTTTTTAAAATAAATATATAACTTCTAGAATCTGCACCGAACTCTGAATAGATGGATGACGTTATGCGCGTACGACTACGGCTGCTCATCCGACGCTGGTTAGTTTGTCTAGGCCAGTTTGTCTGTCCGGGTTCAAATCAATCCAAACCCGATCACGATTTGGGAAGGTTTCTTCTGGGATAAAACCGTCCTCTAACCAATTGAAGTTAAACACACACAGTCGATCAAAAATAATTATACTACTACTTTTCCTCACTTTTATCTCTTCTAACTCTGTTGTTCAACGCCTAGCACCTCTCTCAATCAAACTCGTTGGAATTCTCGATGATCTTGCATACCCTAGGATAACCTGCTCCTCCCTGACAGATCTTCCTAGGATGTGTTTGCTGGTTTTTTGAGCGAAGAACGTGTGTCTGCATCGATGGCAGACTTGCTAGTCGGTCTTGCTGTTTGGACCCCTCTCCGCTGCTGTTAGGTCGTGTGCGGCCTCGGAGATGTCAACCGTTATTAGCGTGTGGCCTTAATCAGCATCAACAGTTATATTACTGTTACAAATCTCATACATATTTGATGACCATGCTAAAGGTTGCAGTGGAGAGTGGATTCGTGCAGGTTGCTTCCAAGTTTCTCTGTTCTTTTGGGAGCATACATACCTTTGCCACTGACTTCCATCTCTCATGCAAAAGCCTTCAGAAAGTCACCTGAAAAGGACTTCAGAAAGAAGTTCTGGGGCATTTCTAAACAAAAAGCATGATAACACATGAACCCAGGTTACCCAGCGAAAAAGATAAGCGCACGAACACTAGATCCACAGCAACAGAAGGCATATTTCAGCACTTTCAACGAGTGTCAAAGGCATATATCAACTAACAAAATGTACAAAGTTCTGATGCATCTTTGTCCTGTACACATGTCAAAACTCACCGGTTAGCCAGGCATACATCTGGAACACAGCACCGGCTACCTCTGGCTGTTGGAGGTTTATTTCTGAAGTAGCTACGACCTATTTAGGGGAGAACATCAGAACATGATCCCAAACGGATTTGCGGATGCAGTCCAGATGTACAACCATTTACACAAACATACAAAATTTCACACTTCAACAACATTTACTTTGCATTTTGCACGCTACCCATATTCGAACCGTGCGGTCATCACTAGCAGAAGCCAGCATATGGGGCCTTGCAGGATTCCAGCTTACACAGTTCACAATCATCGTGTGGCCATGCAAAACCTTTATTGGCATCTCCACGTGCCTTTTCCAAATGTAGATCTGCTCATTGTTTTTAAAGGTTAGTAAATGGTAAACAAGAGCAACAATCCATAGGTTATCCTATCTTCCTATAATTAAATTAATAGTTTACTACCAATCAATCAATTTATTTCGTATTCAGTGTTCTTAGCTTGATTTTGTGTATATATTATACCTAAAATATACTTATCTATAAAAAAAGTTGTTCCATTTCTTTCCACTAGGCTACCCTTGTACAGTGACACATGACAACTAATGTAAAACATAGCTTTACAAAAACAAGCAAGCGCACACACAAAAAGTTACTAGTTACCAACCACAATGCTGAATTAGCATTTAGCAAGTCCAAACCCAAAGTTCAAAGCCTTGTGAGTAGACTAGTGGAACTTTAGATGTTATTCATATATATGCATGGAATTTCATATCATGGATTTTTGTTATATCAAAGATGTTATAGGCATCATTAGTTAACCTACCTACCATTGCTAGCATCATGCACATTAAACCCCGACGCATGGTGCTGCTTTAATCCACCATTTTTAACACAAATATCACATATGTGAGGAGGTGTTATATTCCATATGCATTGCTGACCATGGAATTTAAGCAATAAATTAGGACAGAAGCCAGAACTGGCTAATATTTTCTTCAAAATCAAGATTGAAGTCCAGCAAAAAAATTATACCTGTGAATCCTCACTGCCACTAGCAATGAACAAAGAGTTTGAACCACCAAAGCAAGACCTAATCACAAACTTGTCTTGCTTGTGCCCCTTGAACTTTTCAGGCCCAGTACAACTTTCATTAATTTTCCACAAATGAATCTCCTGACTGCTAAGGTTCACAACGAGTGATTGTCCATCACCTGAGAGAAAAACAGATGAAATCGTCTGCTTCTCACGAAATCTCCATTCCCGCCCCTTTGGAAGTTCTCTAATCCAGATATCGTTGCAAGATACAAAGATTAGGTGTCGGCCATCAGGTGTCACAGCAAGATCACTGACTTTTGGTATTCTATCTCCGGCCCATACTTCCAGCTCTTGACCTTCTAGATCACAAGTGAAGATCCTATTTGGAGAACTTGCAGGCTCGGAGCTGGCACATACTATTTTCTCTGAATTAGGAAACCATGCACATGAACTGATGATGTAGTCTACTGAGCCTCTGAATTTAAGGTTACATTCACCAGTATCAACATTCCACAGTTTTAAAGATTCACCAGTACCACAAGTGAGCAGCATTCTGTCATTTGGGCTCCAGGCAACAAAGGAAATTGGTTTTTGGTGACCCTGGAGGCAGTGCTTCTTGGTCAATGTATCATCCTTTTCCACCTAAGAACATGTACTAGGCTCAGACAAGACAACCACCAGAAGTTGTAATAAATGGAAAAGAAATTATCATCAATGCTAAACAAAAGTTTATAAATAGATCAAATAAGCAAAAACTGCTGTAGATGAAACATGTGCTTGGAGAATGGATATTTATCTGTAAATTCATCTAAAATGCAAATGGGTGTGCTCTCATAAGCTTCATACCCGTAGTGTTTTCAAGCAATAAAAAAAACTTGATCAGAGGGAGAGACATTCCCCTGACATAACTCTTAAGGAGGGGCCCACCAAACTGGTGTGGCCAGTAACAGCCACGAAGCATGCTGAAACTGCCTTCAGTGTAAACACTTTAATCTGGGTGCTCTACCATTGCACTGTTAACATGACCATGTGTTCACCTAATAAAAAAATATTTCAATTTACATGCCTGCGTCTCCATTTTCCTCTAGCTTAGATGAATATGAGGTCAGCAATAATCTAACAACAGAGGGAGCTTTAGCATTATCACTAGCAGTGCTGATCACTAGGCTTCTAGCACATGTGTCCCTTGTACAAATTAAGTAGTGTTTATCATGAGACTAATAAAAAATAGGATCATTTATGATCATGATTGATCAACTTTATTAGTTTTGGCATCAACTTGACTGTACAATTAAACATTGAAATTTAAGATTCCTTCAATTATATTATTCCCAGATATCATGAATGAAAAAAGAAAAAGTTGGCAATGAAGCATATGAGCAATCCAGAATCAGACCAAGATCTCATATGACATGAGACACATAATCTTTCTTCCCACGTTCATGTTTTGTATCATTACTCAGTTCAAATTAGTTCCATCTGTTTATCATTGCATCAAAACTGGTGAGGGTGATAGTTAAATACTCTGAAGTCCAGAGAGAGGTACATTGTAATATGATAGCATTAATATGAATTATGGGAACATGGCCCTTAATAATGTAATAATGCAGTCCAAGTATGAAACAAAGAGTTCTACTCGAATTTATTGTTTTTGACATTGACATGGTCTCCATTATTTTACTTTGATCATCACGTAGAATTGTATAAGAAAGAAACTAAAAATATTATATTTAGAAAAATACATTTCGTGAAAAATGTGACCATGATTTTCACATATTCAATTCTGATAGTTTGTACATAATAATGACCAAAGTTAGAAAAATAGTCATGCACGTGTTAAAAACCACTATTTATATTCTTAACAGAGGTAAATATGTCTGAAATATAAATATGCATAGTGTATGTACTTCTGATCACAAATGTAAGTCCATCTAAATTTATCCTAAGTCAAGCCTTTTTAAATTTGACTGCTAATATCAATAAATATATATTACCTTAAACGAAAAGAGTTATATATCATAAAAGTATTTCTTTCATTAATGAATCTAGTAACGCTAATCTTGTATTGCCAATCCGTATTAAAATTTAGATACTGATGGTCAAAGTTTAAAAGTTTGACTTAAGGCAAACCTATATGGACTTATAGTTTTTATAAGAGGAAGTACAAGGCTATGTCTAGTGAATTAATGTGAATACGTATATAAAAAAGTGTTTTCAGTAAGGTTATCGAAGTGGAAATAACATCGTGATCGAAATATAGTGAAGTAAAGCAATCGGATTAAATCAGATAGGCTGAAAATAGTCAAACATAACAATTCTACAAAACTACAAAATAATATGGATGATGAACATTAAGAATGTTACAGAGGAAACAATAAGAAGAAATATGTTTTATCCATTCCATTTCACCTCTATACTTTTCCCTATGTAGAGAGCATTACAGAAAAAGCACTTCACTTATTTTAAAAGAACTTTGCATCCCTTCTCCAGCCTTCCTCTATGAGAGTTATCCCAAATTAGGAAAATAGCTACTATGTGAAGTTCATTAATACTTTAGTTCAGAAAATAAGCCACTAATACTAGCAAATGTGCTGATGCTTACTGCATATCATTCAACTTTTGAAACATCAAACACCAGTCTATTTGCACAATTTCCCAACTTATATTGCATTGCATGGCCAAAAGTATTGGTGGTTAGGTGCTTGCCAGGAGCCAAACCCATATTATTATAGAGAGGTGAATCATTTTCCTACTTATTTTCTGACCTGAAACTCAGCAGTCTATATTTTTGGCCTGAAAATATCAAAGCTGTTCAAATGAATTTTTTTTCAACAATTGGTAGATTTTTAGTAAAGGGTCAATTTTTCTTCAGCTATTGGTAAATTTAGTCAGTAAAGGGTCACTATTACTGAACACTACAACGACACCCACAAATTGCATTCAACTGATGAACTAATAGAAATGAAACCTATTGTCATGGGTCAAATCAGACCTCACAGTGGTGGGCCCATAGGAGGGCCAGGGCTGGCCTAGCTCTGGCCCTGCGCCACCGCCATGTTCGCATCCCTCACCCACTTACCTACACTACAATCAATGCAATCTACCCCCAACCAATCTACGCTCATCACACCTATCAAATCAAAGATAAAAACATTTATAGGCAATAAACCAACAATTCGCCAAATGTTTTTTCAGCTGTTTACAGTAGTATACAGTTGTAATTGATTTACTCTTGAAAATGAACAGCCAGCCTACTAATATGTCCCAAAACTTGGAAGTCATAAATTGCGAAATAATGATAAGGCAGTCATAGTTTTAAGCTATTCAGTGCATAAAAAACTGAAAGATTCAACTGTGCGCTGAACTTACATTCAGAATTTCATTGTTGTCATAGCAAAAGAGTGATAGCAGAAGCCCAGAGGTAGGCTTCCTATGATAGTGTATGGTGTGACACAGTGAAAACTAAGTAACTTATCCAAAACAAAATGAACACTAGGGTATACCAATAGTCAAACGAAACAGCACATCTGCGTAACAGTAGGTAAAGCTCTCATTGGGCAGTTTGGAGTGAGTTATCTACTGCTAGTATCAGGTAATGCTTCAAAAGTTCAATGTTAGTTAATGCTTCAAAAGTTCAATGTTTTCATAATTAGATTATATGGCGTGTTTGCAGTTATTTCTGCAATGTATATATTCACAATGTGTGCATAATCAGTAATAAGTTGGCTTCCAGAGCACCAATATAGCAAGGTAAATTTGAGATATCATTTTCAGTTCAAACTTTATGCACTCAAACAACAAACTGCATAACCTTTTCAGTTCAATGATTGGGTGTGCTGAATAATACCTTCCAAATTATGGCGGTGCAATCACTTGAAGATGATGCCAGGTAGTTTCCATTATTTGAGAACCTTACAAACCAAACTTCATTACTATGACCACATAATATCTGCAAACAGGCATGGATATGTGAAATACATAACTTTGCAATACAGCCCCAAACCCCCAGCATGAAAATTTTATAGGGCTGTCGAGTCCTGAAAAATACATGAGAAGTTTACCTGAATAGTCATCCATTTTTCTCAAAAAACACATGAGTAAACTTTCAGATAGCAAACCACTACTGTCATTCTAAAAAATATAACAACCACATCTTTAAGTGCATGTTTCAAAGAGTTATGTATAATTGTGCATAATTTTACAAAACTGCACTTCTGTAAGAGCACCATCATGTTTATTGTCATGATCCATGTGTTTATTCCTCATGTTTTTATGTGTGCCTTGAGGAACAGGGAAATATATCCACCCCACAAGGCAATCAAATCTAAAATGTCAACTTCATTTGGATCCAGTAACTCAGACAAGTCTATCGTTTCAGGTCCATTTCATGTTATATGAACAAGTATGTAGTTCTTGGAAATGGGTGATGAAAAGTTTGTTTTTGTGATAGTTTTTACAGTGGTAATGTAGGTGCAGCAAAAATACTTTGAATGAATTGATACTTTTCGATGCTGCTTCAGAAGTGTGTTAGATTTAGACCAATTTCATTTAGCATTCAGCAATGGCTGCAATCTATGGATGGCCTCTTATGACATTTTCTAGTGGCTGACTTCATGGGTATGCAACTATACACACACTCGTCAAAATCAAAGATACACAGTTCCTCCTGTGCATTATCTTTCTTTTCTCTACCGACAATAAGGTTCCTGTGAATTAAGTAGGGTGGGCATGGGCAGTTCATACAGGAAGATGAAGCATAGGTTTAAATAACAATGAGCACTGCTTGAATATAAATTTAGAAATAAAGGTTTGAACTGTGCTTTTCTTTTTTTTCTTGATTCTGAAATTATCCAAACCCTGCTTTACTGGATGAAAAATAATGAGGGGCACTTTGAGAAGTATTTCCCAGCTGCATTGCACTTTTATGCTTCCAAAATCAAATAGAGAGGGATGAATTTGCATACATTGCAAATACGGTACAGGAGAAATTTAATATTGTTGCGGTACTTTGAGAAGCATTTCCCAACTGCATTGCACTTTTATGCTTCGAAAATCAAATATAGAGATCTGCATACATTGCAAAGATGGTACAGAAGAAATTTAAATTGCTAAAATGAATAGCCATACTGAATTGCCCGTTAAACCTACTTGGAATAACACCAAATATCTAAAACTTTTAAGGAGTGCTGCTATACGTAGAAATGGGTTGTTCTTGAAATATTTCCCAATTGTAAATTGATGACTCTAGTATGTGAGTTCGGCAATTTCTTTTCACATTCTTATAGACATGATAAGCTTGGACATCTGTCGAAACTGGGAAACAAGTCAACGATCTGTTTAACTCGCACCTGTGCACACTGGGAGGGGATCTGCTCTTCATGGCACCTATGATCTTCAAACAGAGTGATCTCATCCGGCAAATTGTGATATATACAAGATTCTACCTGCTTGGTAATCACACTCTCCACCAAATGCTCCAACCGTCCACTAGGCACATGGAACCATGATGGCAACACCTCAACCAAATCCAAGAACACCGCAATCCTCCACCCAACCACGGCCTCCGGCGCAACCGCCCCCTCACTGGAGACCATGGCGCGCGCCAGCCAGTGTACACACCTCCTGTCGACGCCGAGCGGCGCAATCCGGCGCCGTAGCACCTCCCTCGCCCGGCGCAGGCCGGCGTCACCGCGCATCCCCAGGAGCTCCAGGTAGTAGCCCCTCCACACTAGGAACTCCGCAACCGCGCGGTCCGCGTCACCGACGCCGGCGACCGAGCGGACGGCCTCCGCGGACGCGTCCCACCGACCGGCCATCACTTCGAGCAGCAGCCGGTCGTGCTCCGGCGGGTACAGTGGCACGCCGGACTCCACCTCGAGCGCGGCCGCCGCCCGCCGGTACCCGAGCGAGTAGAGCGACTGTGTCATGGCGCGCACCAGCTCCTCGCGGTCGACGGGGCCAAGACGGTGAGGGGCCGGGCCCTCGTCTGCGCGGGGGACAGAGCTCTCGGGGAGGTCCATGGCCGCGCCGGGGTCGCCAGCTTGAGGGATTTCGCGCCCCCGCCGACGGCACAAACCCAAGGAAAAAAATATCTGGGCTTTGGAGGCGGAAAAATTCAATCTTTTAGAGGAGGTTTAGTGGATTTGAGAGGATAAAGGCGGGATCAAACTCAAAAGAACCGCAAAGAGAACAAGATTTGGGCTACAACCAAAGCATCAGAACGCCAGACAACAGATAGATAGAAATTTAGGTGCGATAAAAAACCAGCGAGGTGTTATCAACGAAATTCTGGAAGAGATAGTGTGGAACTGTTGATTGACGAGGCTTTTACACGTGTGTCATTAAAAAAAATTATAATTACACACAGGTCATTAAAAAAATTGACCGCATATAGATGCCACCGTTCTGAACTTCTTTACTCTTCAAGCCATTCTGTCCGCTTTTCTATTTAACGGTGTCAAACAGACAGATAAAATAGCCATTTTACCCTAGATGAGCTCCGTTTGTCGGCCACTCAAACTTTCTCTTTCTCTCTCTCTCTTTCTCTTGCGCCTCTGTCCCGCGCTCCCCGTGCTCTGCTCTCGTAAAGCGCACATGGCGGTTGGCGGCGTGGTAATCGTCTCCTCCCTGTGTGTCTGCTTTGCTTCCCCTTCAGCGGTGGTGGAGCTCGTCGTGCTTCATGGTTGTTGTATGGCGTGTGCCCATTGGTTTGCAGCTGGGCTCAAGGCTTCGGGCGAGGTGTAGGCGCGCCTCCCCGCCGACGTGGCCAAGAAGAAGGAGATGTCGGGGAGCTGCAGCAGCGACACGAGTAGCTCAAGAACCTCCGGTTTGTGCCCCTCTCGGGAGCGTCTTTCCAGCGGTAGCCGACGGCGGTGAGCTCCCCGCACAAGACACCACACACAAGCCCGGCAAATGACGACGAGGGGCCCATCGTAGGGGAGGCGCCTCGCCCCCAACGGTGGCGGCAATGAGAGCTAGGAGGCGACGCGTGGAGCCGCCGCGGGCGGTCCCTCGCCGTGGATCGACACGGTAGCGTGGAGGTGACACGAGGAGGTGCTTTGGGCCATGGCGCGGGCGTAGCTCGGCCTCGACCGACCATCATGGTGGCGCACAGAGGCGAGCAGCCCGGCCTGCCGACGACCACCATGAGCGGGCGAGCGAAGCCCCGGGCGCACGCAAGAGAAGAGAGATCGAGTTTGTGAGAGAGAGATGATAGGGATGAGAGGGGTATTATGGACGTTTTGACTGACCTGACCCACTTATCAGGACTTCCAAACAGTGAAAAACGAACGGAATGTAGATGGAATGGCTTGGAGAACAAAGAAATTCAGAACGGTGTCATCTGTGTGTGGTCAACTTTTTTAATGACCTATGTGTAATTACAAACTTTTTTAATGGCACACATATAAAAGCCTCTTAATTGATTCTGAATGTAGTCAGAGATGAACCGGGTCGAGCAGTAGGTTTCTTTTCTCCCACAAACTGTGGGCAAAATCAGGTGTGGTTTAGGCTATCTCCAACAACAACACCAAAATACAAGACCCATTTATTCTTTAGTAGCGCTACATGCAAAAGGTTTAATACATATTTGGCATCTTCTCTAATAACAAGACTAAAAGAAAATTATTTCTGCAAATGGGTTTTCAGAAAAGAGGATACTCATATTTGAGTTGTGCCTTTTAGATAACCCAAAATAGATCTTCCTTATAAATACTTTGTTAGTGACTGATTTTGATTTTGAGTCTCTTACTATCTATTTTGAGTTTAAATGCCCATGATTTCTGGTTGGAGACAGTCGAGGACGGAAGCGGAACGCTTGGCTGGAGGAGTCCTCCGACGGCCGCACTGTCCCTGTGCGTCGGAGACATCTGTACCGTTGATTTCGTGCGGGGGTTGTCTGAACCACCGAAATGAAGGTTAGGTTATGGACATAACGGTCTTTTTACTGTTTGGATATGGACGGGAGTCGGAGTCGGAGTCGGAGTCGGAGTCAGAGTCAGAGCACGCAATCTAACAGTCACTGGGCTCCCCAGGCGTTCGATTTGGGTAGATCGTTGCCTGGACAAAGACCTGCCTGGCAGGCTTCGATCAAAACAGCCTCGTGGAAGAGATAGTTCATCGATATCTTATTTCTTAATTATTTATTTGGTTTGTGAAATAAAATATATTAATTGTTACCATCTCTTATAAACTAATAATTATGCGGTTTGTTACGGTGCTGGGATGGAACCACCGGTTCCTCCTCATCGTATTATTCTGAACCATTGATCTTTAAAAGAAAAGAATTATTGTAATCTATTATAAATAAGGTTACTTTAGTAATTGTTATGATCATTCCCTCCGCAGGTCGTCCTTCTCGGTCCGCCTTCTCGGTCGCCGGTCTGCATGGGCTCGCCGTCGTCCTTCGAATCATTATCGCCGGCCTGTGCCTAGAAGCTAATCGATTCAGCTCTCAAAAGTGCTTTCTAGGAAAGTGGCAGAGGATTCTAATGGAGGCAGGTTCTGCTAGTCGAAGTGTGTTTCCATCTCGTACACCTGAGTTGACGCCGCCGCTGCCGGCGGCGACCAGCGGGCAAGCAGCAAGGCAGGCTTTGTTGGACGGATGGCGCCAAGGCGTCGCCGCATTGCAGATGGACGGGCGTAGGCGTCATGTGCGTGGATGCCAACAGGGCGCATGGGCCGGGGACGTCGGGGAGGTGCAGCCGGAGGAATTGGATCACGAGGGGGTCGTTCTGTTGGCCGACGCATCGATCGAAGAAGTGGTCGTCGGCGGCGAGACATCGATCAGAGTAATCGAACAGGGAGTTAAGGGGCAGTGAAAGTACTCCCTCCATCCCAAATTGTAAGTCATTCTAAAAATCTTGGAGAGTCAAAGTTTTTCAAGTTTGACCAAATTTATATAATAAAATAATAATATTTATCATACCAAGTAAGTATCATTAGATTCTTCATTAGTTATATTTTCATATTATATCTATTTGATGTCATCAATCTTTGTGTTTCTCTCTATAATTTTAGTCAAACTTGAAAATGTTTGACTCTCCAAGATTCTTGGAATGACTTACAATTTGGGATAGAGTGAGTACTATTTTATCTCTAAATTTATTTTTGAAATAATTCTTAACCCATATATTTTACGTTCCTGACCCACGTATTTTAGGTTGCGGCCCACAACTTAAGTTCCTCCATATTGGTTCTTCATATTTTATAGCCATCCAATCTATCCAAACGGACGGCTCTACTTTTTTCTCAGCACGGTAAAATTTCACAATAATTATTACTAATATGAGCATTGAAAATATTTTACTAAATTTTACAAATTAGCTTATGATACATCATCTTATTTAGAATATGTTGATTATCCAAATCAAACACTATATATCTGAGCAATTGAGTCCTTTGGGAGGAATTAAGAGATGTGGTACACCTTTTGACAAAGGTTTTTATCGCGGAAATGAGATTGTTCTCGCGTTCTTGGTACAGGAATAACATTTCTGAGACATGAAATATGGTATCATTTCCAATCATTGGAGCAATCCTAACCCTTAACAGAGGATAACTTTTGTAGTTGTCATGTAAGGAAAAACTCTCTCTAAAAATTATATCGCACAGTGTAGTAGTTCTTTGTGTTGGCTCATAAATTGGGTAAAGTATATTTTTCGACCTCCAACTTAGGACGTAGTCTACTTTTCAATTTGAATTATAAAACTAGATAATACTAAAGAAGGATCAGGCAAGCTTAGAGAGGGGGTGAATAGACCTGTTTAAAATTTAACTCAAAACAGCGGTTAGTAATAGGAGCGGCAATACCGCACTTGCGTGCGAAACAAGGTACAACCGCATTACTACCGTGTATCAGAGCACCTTGAGAACATAATTCATATCTGCTGAATGGAAAGTACATCGAGTAAATTACTAGTGTTTCAGAGGGAGTATAGAGCCTATTTCACCACTTCTCCAATGTTGGAAGCTCAAGCACAAGTAGATCAGAAGTAAACCCTAGAGTCAACCAGCAAGAACACAAGCACAAGGGGTTTATCCTATGGTTCAGCTCGTCACCAAGGCTCGTTGACTCCACATTGTCGAGGAAGCCACCAAGGCTTGGGTTTCACCGAACCTATCCTCTTCTCCAGTCAAGAGAGCAAGTCTCTTGATTGAGCGTTCTTACTAAATGTTGGAAGAGTTTACAAACTTCCCAGAGCACCCACAAGAGGTTGTAGTGCTTCGACGGGTGATATCTAGCTGGCTAGGATCTCTTGCTCCAAGAGAACAAATGTAACATGCCGACTTGAACGCGAACCAAGTGCTCTAGAAGTTGAAGCTCGGTTTAGCAAGCTCTCTTGTGAATTTTGGAGGCCAATCTCTCAAGGAATCACTAGGTAATCTGGAGGAGAGGTTGGGGGCTACAATTGTTTGAGAAGAGCTTGTCTAAAGTTTGGTTGAGAGTGAATGCACTGGATGACCGTTGGGAGGAGGAAGAAAGGGTATAAATACCCCCTGCCTCCTTGCTAGCCATTAAGTCACGACAGTGCCGCATAAGACGCGGTGTCAGCGGTGCTGCATAATTATGTGGCACTTTCGCGCAAGCCAGCAACAGAAGATAGGATCTAAGCTTTGGCTGGCTTTGCTATGGATGAGGATTTGTGTATGGTGGGTCAGAGTTGAGCACTTGGTTACATATGTATTGTATCCCCCTTGATGGTACAATGGTTCCTATACATAAAATATATTTAAATCTCCATTGAGCCCATCACTGCAACCCTTTATAATTGGGGCTCCACCACCTCACTTAGTATCCTCATTGTTTTCTCACATTCTTGTCAATTCGATAAATCTCACTACTCCTCTAATTATGTGGCTATTAGCATGAAAACTAACATTAGGGCTTGATTGCACTTATAATCTCTCTTTTTGAAAGGATCTAAACAATGCATAGAGGGGGTGAATAGGCGTATCTAAAAATTTCTGTGTAATCTCAAAGTCAAATGTCAGAAACAGTCGGAAGTCCCGACAGTTTGAGCTGAAACTTCCGACAGCCGAAAGTTCCGACGCAAACAGCCGGGAGTTCCGGCACCTACGAGAATTTAACAAGTGCTAAAATAAACTTTGAGTGCGAGATATCTTACAACCCAACTTCCAAGTGGTTAGTGTGGCAGAACCTCCTAAATTATAGGGCCCACATGCACCTATCACTGTCCAATGACCTCTGACGACTATGCATATGTTTTCGGTAACTTAAGAAGACTGTCGGGTGTCCTCGGGAAATCCAAATCATCCACAATCATTCCGAGCAGGATCCCATTATAGAGTCATTGCAATATTACAACATTTTATTCAAATATATACAACAAAGTAATATAGCGGAAGTCTTACAATAACTTAGTTTACAAAACATTTATTTCAAACCTTACAAACTAAGTACAATTATTATTACAAACCAAAGTAGTGGAGTGGCATTAGTAACATAATACAAAACACACAATAAAGTGCCCTGCACAAGGGCCACACATTTACTTGTCATCTTCGATTTGAAAAACAGTCATACATCACAGTCCAAAGCAGACTTGCTCATGAGACTCACCTGCAACAAAGGTCAACGAACCCTGAGTACAAAAGTACTCAACAAGACTTAACCGAAATAACAATAGATAAGACTCAGGAATGCAGGCTCAGGGGTTCAAGGTATGGCTTTAGAAATAAATAAAGTTTTTTTTGCGTAAAAGCTCTTTAACAAAATTCTTTATTTCAACATTTAAAACTTCATAAAAACCATATACGAATCTGCCATGATTCGTAATGAGATCATGAACTTCACATCAAACTCTTTCTCAAATCTAGCTCAAGTTTCAGTTATTTACTACGATGATGAACAGTGAGTTGAGTCTCCATAACCGAGGAGCAACGACGATTCGAACTGATATAAACCTAGCTGGGGATTCCCAACCACACGACATATGCAGGTCCCTGACCTACATATACCAACCTACCCTCAGGTCCTCTAAAACAAGAATGGGTCCGCGCCACCCGGGAATACAGTACTCCACCAATCCAGCCCATTGCCACGTGGGTATATGCTATTCTCGCCATCTCTCCACTCCCTGTGCGCGAGTAGCCATTCTCGTAATAGAATAGCCAAGTTAAGGCTTACTGGAGTATGTGGCTAGTACTACAAAATCTCACCTCACGCAATTCAACAACGGACGGTTCTTAATCGACATAGGCGAAAAAAACCCGCTCACAAGACCTCCATGTCTTGTGGCTCTCACACACCGAGTCCGCCCGGTCTAGATTTATTACTTCACATGCTCATATCTCATGATCACATAAATAACCAGTCGTATCCAAGAAATCATTTATATCTTGCAGGTGACCGGTGATCACCTGACTTTTATTGTTCTAATCATGGCTAAGCATAAATAAGCATTCTCGGATTGAAACGGTAACAAGGTTGATATTGAAAACCAAGGTTGGTAATGCACCAATTAGGTTTTCACTCAACTCCTAATCACTTAATGCAGTATTGAAAAGCAAAAGCGATATAAATTTGTAAAACACAAGGTAGGTTTAAATGCATCCGGGGCTTGCCTTGATTGACGGAAAAGTCAGGTTCCGGAGATGTTCCACAGATATCAAATCCGACCCCAACAGACGGATTAACTTCCTCCACAACTTGATTGACTACCACACTCTCACTTTCGTTCACTACACGTAGTAACAATACCATGTTTAATATGATGCGAGATACAAAATATGATGCTTGATGATGGATGAAAAAATTAATAACTTGAATACAACTTTCCTTCGCGGTAGAGTTACAAGCCAACAACTACTTAAACCTTTTTATAAACTCAAACACTTACTTTAAGTACCAAGAATTATTTTATACTAATGACCCAAGGTCATCACAAAATAAAAAAATCAAACAAAACCTAAGTCATTAATGTTTACTATTTGTTTTATGAATTAATTATTTAATTCAAAATTATGAAATAAATCAACTTTCTCCAAATGAGCTCAAATTTTTGTAAAAGCTCACCACATGATAACTAAGTGGCAAAACCATTTTCATAATTTTTGGATCATTATATAAGCCTAGAAAAATCATGAAAACCCATTTATTAATTAATTTGAGCAATTTTTATCACATCCAAAATGTACTGAAAAATAACATTTAATATTTTTTCTAAATAGTTTACATCTCAGAGAGGTCACACAAAAAATTTTCATAATTTTTGGAGCTCTAATTAATTCTATACAAAAATAACAAATCACAACACTATTCATTCAATTCAGCAAAATAGAAAAATTCCATTTTCAAATAACGGTCACTGACATCGGGTCCCACATGTCAACACCGTTCCCCGCACTGACCACGGCGGTGAAGCTCGCTGACCGGAGATTTCTCGCCGACGGCGAGGTCTCCGGCAACGGCCAAGGTACTACCACGTTCCCTACATCACAGCGCGTCGATTTGTGGCACAAGCTAGACCAATTACGACCTGGACCGAGCACGACGCCAGCCATGGTGGCCACGACGGCGCGGCTGCGGCACGCCAGCGAAAGGAGGCTGGTAGCGGTTAGACACAAAGCTTGGGAAGACACAGGAGCTCACCCCAAACACGCTCAAGCAGAAAGATGGACCGGAGAAGCAACGGAGAAGCTCGACGACGAACAAGGCAGTCACGGCGGCTCAACGGATGTCGACGGTGGCGTTCCGGTGGCTGCAATGGACGAAAAGATCACCCAACAAGGCACAAAGTAGCACGGCAACATGGCGAAGCTGGAGCTACGCTGAGCAAGAGCAAAGACGCACCGTAGAGTGCTGGCCACGGTGACCCGCACTCGACGGCGATGCTGTCGGCCGCGAGGAAGAAAGGCACGCACAGCGTTTCCCGGCGGAGTCAGGCTTCAAGGATAGGTCGGCTGGGTGCGCAAGGAGCAGGCGGAGCTATGACGGGCTTTGTTGCGACTGGTATGCGCTACGGTGACGGCACGAGCTCGACAGAGCAACAGCGGCGTCGTCGGAAAAAACAGGGGAGAAGAAACGGAGAAGAACGGCGACGGCGTAGGCCTTATAGCGCGGCTTAGAAGCGAGAAGAAACCACGCAGCAACCTTCCCCTGCCAGCGTGAAGCCAGAGGTGGCCACAGGTGCGCCTGGAAGACGTCGGAAGCTCACCGACGGTGAGGGGTCGCCCGCGGGTACCATTCCAGGTAATTACTGAATTGCCACTCGATTTAAATCACAAATTACTCCCAAAATTGCATGGTAACTCAAAAATCTCCAAAAATAAAAGTTGTTCAAAATTCAAAGTTCTACAACTTTGCTTTAATAACCATACCCAAATTCGGTCTACATTTTGAAATGCAAGTTTAAAATCAAAAGGGGACACTTTAAGAACATATCGCCTTTTCAAATTACTTCAATTTTTATATAACAACTTTGAAAACTCCAAAAACCAACTCTGTACACCTTGACAAGCTCTACACTTATGCTTTTAAGCCCAACCCCAAAATGTGCTTAGATTTTGAATTAGGTTTTCCAGGGTAAAATTAAATGCTGGAAATTAGGGTTTTCGGAAATCCAATCCAATTCAAAAGTTTTGAACTTGATTCAATCCACACAAGTCAACGCATACAACCATAAATGTAAACTTGTTTTAATGAATGCATATCAAAGTTTTCACTAACACAAAAATGATGTGCAATGCATATGATGACATGGCATGTTTTAGTATTTAAAACACCCGAGGTGTTACAATCCTTCCCCCTAAAAAAAATCTCATCCCGAGATTTAAAGTCCAAGGGTAGGTAATGGAAAAGGAAATGTGTCAATCCAAAAACATTCAACACCTATTCATAAAACAGCTAAGGTCCTTATACAAAACATGGTTCGTAACAATAGAGCACAACTAACATTATTCTATATCGACGCAAGAAACTCTGGAAATTGTTTTAGCAAGTAATCTTCGGATTCCCAAGTAGCTTCTTCTTAAGAATGTTGATTCCATTGTATCTTGTAGAATTTGATTGTTCTTCTTCGAGTGACACGGTCCTTCTGATCTAGAACTCGGATAGGATATTCGGAATAGGTCAAATCAGGTTCAAGCTCAACTCCTTCAACCTCAACATTTTGCTCAGGCACTCGAAGACATTTCTTTAATTGAGAAACATGGAACACATCGTGTACAACTAAGAGATGTTCTGGTAACTTCAAGCGATATGCCACCTTCCCACACCTCTCCAAAATTTGAAATGGTCCAATATAACGAGGTGCCAACTTGCCTTTAACATCAAAACGGTTAACTCCCTTTATTGGTGATACCTTCAGATATACAAAATCTCCCTTGTTAAACACCAATGGTCTACGTCGTTTATCCGCATAACTCTTTTGTCGGGACTAAACTATCTTCAAATTACTTTGTATCTGCCTAACCTTCTCTTCTGTTTCCTTCACAAGGTCAACTCCAAAGAACCATCTTTCCCTAGGTTCAGACCAATTTAGCGATGTTCTGCATCTACGACCATAGAGTGCTTCAAACGGAGCCATTTTAATGCTCTCTTGATAACTATTGTTGTATGAGAACTCAGCCAAAGGCAAACATTCATCCCACTTATTGGAATAGCTAAGGACACAACGCCTTAACATATCTTCAAGTACTTGATTTACCCTTTCAGTCTGACCATCAGTCTGTGGATGATAAGCTGTACTATACAGGAGTTTGGTACCCAACGACGAATGCAATTGTTTCCAAAAGTTGGAGACAAACTGTGTACCCTATCTGACACAATGGTCTTTGGTACCCCATGTAGGCTCACGATTCATGCTAAATACATCTTGGCATATTAGATAGTGGGATATATACTCTTGACTGGAAGAAAATGTACTGACTTAGTTAGTCGATCTACAATAACCCATATTGAGTCAAAACCTTTTGATGTCTTGGGTAGACCAACGATAAAGTCCATACTTATATCCTCCCACTTCCAAGCTGGAATAGGCAATGGCTGTAACTCTCCAGCGGACCTCAAATGTATAGCTTTTACCTTTTGACAAGTATCACACTTGGCTATATACCGAGCAATCTCTATCTTCATTTTGGTCCACCAAAATCTCTGTTTCAAGTCATGGTATATTTTATTACTTCTAGGATGAATAGATAACCTGGTGGTATGTGCCTCTTCAAGAATTGATTGTCGCAACTCAGGAACCTTAGGTACCACTAGGCGATTCTTGAACCATAACACATCTGCATCATCTATCCTGAAGCATACCGCTTTTCCATTTTTTACTCTTTCTTTGATATGGACTATAACCTTATTTTCCTTTTGAGCGGCAATAATCTGGTCTCGAATAGTTGATTCAACAGTTATATTGGTCAAACTACCTTATTGAATTATCTCTATTTTCAACTTCTCCATTTCTTAACATAAAGTCAGATCCATTGTTTTTACTGTCAGGCAATTGCAATGACTCTTACGACTGAGTGCATCTGCAACCACATTTGCCTTACCAGGATGGTAATGCACCTCCAAGTCATAATCTTTAATCAATTCTAACCATCTTCTTTGCCGCATATTCAATTCCGATTGAGTAAAGATATACTTTAAACTCTTGTGATCTGTATAAATATGGCAAGTATTACCAAGCAGGTAATGCCGCCAAATCTTCAAAGCATGGACAACTGCTGCTAACTCCAGATCATGAGTTGGATAATGTTCTTTATGTTGCTTAATTTGTCTGGAAGCATAGGCAATGACTCGGCCTTCTTGCATCAATACACACCCAATACCAATACCCGAAGCATCACAATAAACGTCGAACGACTTCTCGATATCTGGCTGTGCTAACACTGGTGCAGTGGTTAATAATCTATTCAAAGTCTTAAAAGCTTCTTCACATTCAGGTGACCAGATAAACTTGGCTTGATTCTTTAACAATCCAGGGATGGACTTGGATATTCTAGAGAAATCTAGAATGAAACGACGGTAATAACCCGCCATTCCCAAAAAACTCCAAACCTGATGAACAGTGGTTGGTGGTTTCTAATCTAGTATATCCTTAACTTTGCTGAGATCTACTACAACTCCTTCTGTTGACAAGACATGTCCTAAAAACTGTACTTCCTTTAGCCAGAAGTCACACTTGCTGAACTTAGCATATAACTGATGTTCTCTTAAGCGTGTCAGAACAACTCTGAGACGTTCAACATGTTCTTTCTTATTCTTGGAATATATTAAGATGTCATCAATAAACACCACTACAAACTTGTCTAGCTCTTGCATGAACACTGAGTTCATCAGATACATGAAATGAGCTAGGGCATTCGTCAAACCAAAAGACATTACCAGGTATTCATATAATCCATATCTTATGGTAAATGCCATTTTCGGAATATCTTCAGGCTTAATTTTGATTTGATGGTAACCTGACCTCAAATCAATCTTAGAGAAAACTTTGGCTCCAGCCAGTTGATCAAAAAGTAAATCTATCCGAGGTAAGGGATACTTATTCTTAATGGTCACTTCATTCAATGGATGATAGTCAGCACATAACCTTAGGGTCTCATCTTTCTTCTTCACAAAAATTGCCGGACATCCCCAAGGTGATGAACTAGGTTGGATAAACCCCTTATCAATCAACTCTTGCAACTGAGTCTTCAACTCGGTTAATTCCTTTGGAGGCATCCTATAAGCTCTCCGAGAGATTGGAGCTATTTTAGGTTTTAGATCTATGTTAAACTGAACATCCCTATCAGGTGGTAGACCGGGTAAATCTTCAGGAAAAACATCTGGGAATTCACAAACTACAGGGATATCTCTAATCTCCTTGACGAAAGTTGCACAAACTTTTTCCACTGATCTCTTTAAGATTGGGAGTTGGATAATAAACTGAGAATTACTATCTAGCAAACTCAATCTTATTGTCCTATTCAAAGTATCTACAATAGCTTTATGCTGATACATCCAATTTATTCCCAAGATCACATCTATATCCTGATCCTTGAGAATAATCATGGTAGTGGGAAAAATATGCCCACCCAGGTTTATGGGTACCTAGTACACCATTTCCTTAGTACACAGACGTCCCCCGAGCGACTGTATAAAGAAATTTTCCTTTGTTGCCCCAATTGGAATTTCATGCTTTATGACAAAGGTTCTATTGATGAATGTATGAGATGCACCAGAATCAAAAAGCATAACTGCAGGATGATTGGCGACGGGAAACATACCCAGCATCATGAGTTCCCCTTCTAGAATCTCCCCAGCTTGAGTATAGAAAACCCGCCTCGTCTTCTTCTCATCTTTGCCCTTCTGAGCATTTTGATTGTTGTTCTTGTTCTGAGCTTGACCCTGTTGTTGATTTCCAGGAGCCTTCTAAAAATTTGGATTATACTGCTTAGGATACGGACATTCTTTAGAGAAATGACCGGACTTCCCACAATTGAAACATGGGTAATTGTGGCCTTGCGGTGTTGGAGCACGAGCACCAGGAACATTTGTCTGTTGTGGATTCTGGTAAGTTGTGGCAGGACGGACATTTGATCCTTGACCGGCTTGGAACTGTGGCGGACGATAAGGAGGATGGTAGTGATTCACTGGGTGATAGATTATCTTCTATCTGTTTTGATTGCCACCAAAAGACCCAGATGGCACACTCTTTTTCTTCTTAATTTCCTTATGCTGCCGATATTTCTCCTCTGAAGCAATAGCAATGTTGACTGCCTCATGATACGTGACATTGGTGCAGGTAGTCATCATGGTCTGTAGTTTGGTATTAAGGCCACGCATGAACCATTTCTTTTTCTTGGCATTTGTGTTAACATGCTCAGGTGCGTACTGTGAAAGGTGATTGAACCTGCCCACATACTACATGACTGTTTGATCACCTTGCTTCAAAGTAAGAAACTCATCAAGCTTCATGGCCATAACTCCCTCAGGAATATAATGGGCATGAAAAGCAGTGCAGAACTTGGCCCAAGTTAACTGAACACCTGCTGGTTGCATAGCCACAAGGTTCGCCCACCAAGCGCCTGCTGCACCCCTAAGCTGTTGGGCAGCAAAAATAGGCTTCTAAAACTCAGTGCATGGAATGAGGTCAAACTTCTGCTCCATGGTACGAAGCCAATCATCAGCTTCAAGTGGTTCATCAGCCTTGGTAAATACTAGTGGTCATGTATCTGTGAAGTCAACATACATAGCTTCTTGCCTGTGATGATTACGACCACGGTTCCCTTGCATCATATTTTGATTGCTTTGAGCTAACTCCCAAAGCAATCGAGCATTATCTACGGTCACATTGACCAGTGCCACGATAGCATCAGCCAAATTTGGCGGAACTGGTGGCGAATCAGGAATACCATCCTCATCTTGCGAAGAACTAGGAATAGTTGAACCCCGAGTACGACGCATCTGTTCATGACAAACCAAACTTTACTCACAAGCCTTTATTGAACTGTTAAAAGAGCTTACTACAAACACATTACACGTGTTTCACTTATTTATACACAAGTTCGAACTTAAGCAAAACTACCCAACTAAACTAGAACTCAAAATATTACAACTCTACTCTTCTCCTCAATCACCTCAAACCTCGTGATCGGTATCCATTCCGGAAACATTTCCGCCTTTATTATCACTTTCATTGACCATTACTAATTCTTCTGGATCTTCTTCTTCTTCCTCTTCAAGTTGATCATCATCTGCAATGATGACACCTGGGTTCATTGCATTTGCCTGAGGTTCATGATTTAGATCCAAAAGATTGTTCAGCCTATGGACTTCTTTATGCAGATTGGTAGAATATTCTTCTAAGTCTTCTACATAGAACTCTAACTCATGAGCTCGGGCTCTTGCTACATCTTCTCTATGCCAAGCCTCATTTCTTCCTTCCACCATACGAACTAACATATGCTCACAGTTCTTATGAGCGGTGGTGAGACACCTCAATTGATCCTGTAATTTGCCCACCTAGATGACATCCAAGGCCATATCCCTAGTAGCCTGTGCTAATTCTGCTGAAAGCCTCTATATCTTAGCCTGGGGATCAGGCCTAAAGCTGCTACTACGAGCACCATCACTCCTAGGGGCAAGTTGGTGACGAGGAACTCCTTTGGGTCCAACGGACTTACGGGGTGTTACCTTGGTACGAGCCATACTGTAGGAAGTAAGACTTCAAAACAGTAAGACGATCTGGTAATAGTCTCAAGAGCAGCAAGGATGGATTACACAACTCAACCTAGACTCGCTACCCAACCCAGACTCAGAGGGAAAGTTAGTAACAAATGGATTAATTATGATGCATGAATCGCTCATACGAAACTTAAACATCAAGGCTACAAGGTACATAACCAATAGTTGTTATTAAATAGGGCATATGAAGATCACTACTCCACCACACAAAGCCTTTTTAATCAAATAAGGAATGGCGAGAATGAAATAAGATAAGTCGGAAGCAATTTGGACCAAATTAACAGGTTAAATTTATTTGTCCCAAATCATTTTGAAGTTTTTGTAAAACAATACTACAAAACTGTGTAACGAAAGCTCTGATACCATTCTGTGGCAGAACCTCCTAAATTATAGGGCCCACATGCACCTGTCACTGTCCAATGACCTCTGACGACTATGCATATGTTCCCGGTAACTTAAGAAGACTGTCGGGTGTCCTCGGGAAACCCGAATCATCCACAATCATTCCGAGCAGGATCCCATTACAGAGTCACTGTAGTATTACAATATTTTATTCAAATATATACAACAGAGTAATATAGTGGAAGTCTTACAATGACTTAATTTACAAAACATTTATTTCAAACATTACAAACTAAGTACGATTATTATTACAAACCAAAGTAGTGGAGTGGCATTAGTAACATAATACAAAACACACAATAAAGTGCCCTGCCCATGGGCCACACATTTACTTGTCATCTTCGATTTGAAAAACAGTCATACATCACAGTCCAAAGAAGACCTGCTCATGAGACTCACCCGCAACAAGGGTCAACGAACCCTGAGTACAAAAGTACTCAACAAGACTTAACCGAAATAACAATAGATAAGACTCAGGAATGCAGGCTCAGGGGTTCAAGGTATGGCTTTTGCAATAAACAAAGTTCTTTTGCGTAAAAGCTCTTTAACAAAATTCTTTATTTCAACATTTAAAACTTCATAAAAACCATATACGAATCTGCCATGATCCGTAATGAGCTCATCAACTTCACATCAAACTCTTTCTCAAATCCAGCTCAAGTTTCAGTTATTTACTATGATGATGAACAGTGAGTTGAGTCTCCATAACCGAGGAGCAATGATGATTCGAACTGATATAAACCCAGCTGGGGATTCCCAACCACACGACATATGCAGGTCCCTGACCTACATATACCAACCTACCCTTAGGTCCTCTAAAACAAGAATGGGTCCGCGCCGCCCGAGAATACAGTACTACACCAATCCAGCCCATTGCCACGTGGGTACACGCTATTCTTGCCATTTCTTTGCTCCCGGTGCGCGAGTAGCCATTCTCATAATAGAATAGCCAAGTTAAGGCTTACCGAAGTATGTGGCTAGTACTACAAAATCTCACCTCATGCAATTCAACAACGGACGGTTCTTAATCGACACAGGCGGAAAGAACCCGCTCACAAGACCTCCATGTCTTATGGCTCTCACACACCGAGTCCGCCCGGTCTAGATTTATTACTTCACATGCTCATATCTCATGATCACATAAATAACCAGTCGTATCCAAGAAACCATTTATATCTTGCAGGTGACCGGTGATCACCCGACTTTATCGTTCTAAGCATGACTAAGCATAAATAAGCATTCTCGGATTGAAACGGTAACAAGGTTGATATTGAAAAACAAGGTTGGTAATGCACCAATTAGGTTTTCACTCAACTCCTAATCACTTAATGCAGTATTGAAAAGCAAAAGCGATATAAATTTGTAAAACACAAGGTAGGTTTAAATGCATCCGGGGCTTGCCTTGATTGACGAAAAAGTCTGGTTCCGGAGATGTTCCACATATGTCAAATCCGACCCCAACAGACGGATTAACTTCCTCCACAACTTGATTGACTACCACGCTCTCACTTTCGCTCACTACACATAGTAACAATGCCATGTTTAATATGATGCGAGATACAATACATGATGCTTGATGATGGATGCAAAAATTAATAACTTGAATACAACTTTCCTTCGCGGTAGAGTTACAAGCCAACAACTACTTAAACCTTTTTGTAAACTCAAACACTTACTTTAAGTACCAAGAATTATTTTATACTAATGACCCAATGTCATCAGTCAATAAAAAAATCAAACAAAATCTAAGTCATTAATGTTTACTATTTGTTTTATGAATTAATTATTAAATTCAAAATTATGAAATAAATCAACTTTCTCCAAATGAGCTCAAAATTTTTGTGAAAGCTCACCACATGATAACTAAGTGGCAAAACAATTTTCACAATTTTTGGATAATTGTATAAGCCTAGAAAAATCATGGAAACCCATTTATTAATTAATTTGAGCAATTTTTATCACATCCAAAATATACTGAAAAATAACATTTAATATTTTTCCTAAATAGTTTACATCTCAGAGAGGTCACACAAAAATTTTCATAATTTTTGGAGCTCTAATTAATTCTATACAAAAATAACAAATCACAACACTATTCATTCAATTCAGCAAAATAGAAAAATTCCATTTTCAAATAACGGTCACTGACATCGGGTCCCACATGTCAACACCGTTCCCCGCACTGACCACGGCGGTGAAGCTCGCTGACCGGAGATTTCTCGCCGACGGCGAGGTCTCCGGCAACGGCCAAGGTACTACCACGTTCCCTACATCACAGCGCGTCGATTTGTGGCACAAGCTAGACCAATTACGACCTGGACCGAGCACGACGCCAGCCATGGTGGCCACGACGGCGCGGCTGCGGCACGCCAGCGAAAGGAGGCTGGTAGCGGTTAGACACAAAGCTTGGGAAGACACAGGAGCTCACCCCAAACACGCTCAAGCAGAAAGATGGACCGGAGAAGCAACGGAGAAGCTCGACGACGAACAAGGCAGTCACGGCGGCTCAACGGATGTCGACGGTGGCGTTCCGGTGGCTGCAATGGACGAAAAGATCACCCAACAAGGCACAAAGTAGCACGGCAACATGGCGAAGCTGGAGCTACGCTGAGCAAGAGCAAAGACGCACCGTAGAGTGCTGGCCACGGTGACCCGCACTCGACGGCGATGCTGTCGGCCGCGAGGAAAAAAGGCACGCACAGCGTTTCCCGGCGGAGTCAGGCTTCAAGGATAGGTCGGCTGGGTGCGCAAGGAGCAGGCAGAGCTATGACGGGCTTTGTTGTGACTGTTATGCGCTACGGTGACGGCACGAGCTCGACAGAGCAACAGCGGCGTCGTCGGAAAAAACAGGGGAGAAGAAACGGAGAAGAACGGCGACGGCGTAGGCCTTATAGCGCGGCTCAGAAGCGAGAAGAAACCACGTAGCAGCCTTCCCCTGCCAGCGTGAAGCCAGAGATGGCCACAGGTGCGCCTAGAAGACGTCGGAAGCTCACCGACGGTGAGGGGTCGCCCGTGGGTACCATTCCAGGTAATTACTGAATTGCCACTCGATTTAAATCACAAATTACTCCCAAAATTGCATGGTAACTCAAAAATCTCCAAAAATAAAAGTTGTTCAAAATTCAAAGTTCTACAACTTTGCTTTAATAACCATACCCAAATTCGGTCTACATTTTGAAATGCAAGTTTAAAATCAAAAGGGGACACTTTAAGAACATATCGCCTTTTCAAATTACTTCAATTTTTATATAACAACTTTGAAAACTCCAAAAACCAACTTTGTACACCTTGATAAGCTCTACACTTATGCTTTTAAGCCCAACCCCAAAATGTGCTTAGATTTTGAATTAGGTTTTCCAGGGTAAAATTAAATGCTGGAAATTAGGGTTTTCGGAAATCCAATCCAATTCAAAAGTTTTGAACTTGATTCAATCCACACAAGTCAACACATACAACCATAAATGTAAACTTGTTTTAATGAATGCATATCAAAGTTTTCACTAACACAAAAATGATGTGCAATGCATATGATGACATGGCATGTTTTAGTATTTAAAACACCCGAGGTGTTACAGTTAGGTAGACACATAGGATCACTCCCTTGACGTCGAAATGCTCTAATTTCATAGATCGAGACCAAACCCTAAGAAGAGATTTGGGGAGGAAGAGAAACCAACAAGAACAAATATGATAGCACAAATCTCAATAATAATAAGTATGCGGGACACAAGAATTTATCCTGAGGTTCGGCAACCCCACAAAGGAGCTCCTACGTCCTTGTTGTTGAGGTGACCACAAAGGTCGGAGTCTCTTCCACCTCCTTGCCTCTCTCAAGGCAACCACAAAGGTCACTTGAGTTTTTCACTAAGAGATCGAAGGTAATACAAACTTCCCAAGGCTTTTACACAAGATGGAAGCTCTTGGGCGACGCTTAGCCGTCTAGGAGCAAAACTCCAAGAGTATTAGATGCAAATCCAACCGGCTTGATGAAGAAATCAAGTGCTCAAGCTTGCCAAAGTGATTCTCTCACTCAATCCACTCTCTTTTCACTCAAAACCCTAGGAGAATCGAAGATTGGAGCAAAGGAGCGAGGAGAGGGGTGCCTTGAATGCTTGGGAGCTGTTTTGGACAAAGGTTGGTGAGCAATAAATAAGTGGGTAACGGTTAGAAGAGAGGAGAGAGTTATTTATACTCATAGACAAAATCTAACCGTTTAGATCTGCGTCAGAAGTTTCGACACAGATCGTTGGGACTTCTAGCTCTACTACGAAACACGGTTCACAGCGCAGTCAACTGGGCTAGCTCGGTTATTGTTGAAACTCCCGGTGGCTACCGGGACTTCCGGCTTCCGTCGAGACTTCTGACAGACAAGCGAGCCAGGCGGCTAAGTCCCAAGGCACCGAAACTTCCGACAAAATTCGAGA
This sequence comes from Miscanthus lutarioriparius, assembly GCA_904845875.1. Classification (NCBI taxonomy): domain Eukaryota; kingdom Viridiplantae; phylum Streptophyta; class Magnoliopsida; order Poales; family Poaceae; genus Miscanthus; species Miscanthus lutarioriparius. Next base: position 99,277,092 of record CAJGYO010000001.1, read on the forward strand.
CTTCCGAAGGCCGGGAGTTCCGGCTAACGCTGGGACTTCTGACTACAAAGTCCACAAATTATATCTAAGTGTTCATGAGGTGATTTTGTGTCTCTCTTTTGATTTTATTTTTATGCTTGAGCACTCTTTCTCAGACGACCTAAACTTGCATCCCTCTTTATAGTACGGCGGACCTAAACTCAAAACAAAATATAAAAGCTTTGGATTGTGCTTTGAGTTCGTCCGCATTTTCAACTTTAAGAATTGCGAGATACCATTTCATCTTAAATCAACTCTTTAAAAGTTTCAAGCGTCTAAAGCTACAAAATATCTCATTTAGAACTCATTAGTCCCTAATTTGGATGTCATCAATACACCAAAACCCACGTAGGGGGCAAATGCACTTTCACTTTTTTTGTGATTGATGATAATACAATTAGAGCTTACAAAAGAATGAAATATGAAATGAGATTTTCAATCCATGGGTATAGAGACTCCCCGTAAATGTGTGAAGCAAGAATTGAATTCTCAAATTGGCTATAACACCCTTGGTGTTACACCGTTAATCATCTACTAAAACATGTCATGAGCATCATATTTGTGTGTTAATGCATGTGGTGAAGTGAGTAGATAATGCATTGCAACTAAAACGATCAACAAAAAAATGCGAAACGAAAGTTGCTCCATGATTCATACAGTTAACAAGTAGGGTGTAAACTATTTTTTATGGAACAAAAATACTATAGAACATGTAGGTGGCACTTAAATGAAGTTCGAAATATGAACTTTGTAGATGACAATGAAATACTTGGTATTGAAAAATAATATTGCTAAGTAATATTTTTAGTAGCTTAGAAATGCAATATGAAATTAAGATTAGCTCAAACGCTTAGAAAAAATTTCTAAGCTTGGGGACAGCTAGACGCTGCTATTTTTAGCAATTTATTTGGAGAGATTGGGTTAAGGAATGGTGTAGTGCTATCATTCGATTTAGTAGTTCCATATGTCATCTTGAGTGTAGTGAAGCCGGTTTAGGTTTAGGAGCATCGGTTTGGTCGTGATCAGCACTTTAAAATTTGGGCACGTCACAGCTTTGTGCTGTCGGACGCCATGCGCGTGGTCACCATGTGTGGCCAACCCATGTTGCCACGTGGTTGTGCCATGCGCACGTGCGTGGCCGTGCACCGGCTGGCCGTGGCCACCGTGGCCTTACCCCGGCTTGGCCGCTCTGGCCGCACCGCTAGGCCACTGGTCCTCTCTGCGCCCGACCACCACTGCCACCATAGCTATCGCTGCTGCTGCTGCTGCCATCCATGTCATGTGTCGCGACGCAATTGCGGTTGCAGTCGCTGCCGCTATCGTCGTGTCACTCTCGCACTCACGTCTGCTCGCTGCATTGCGCTGCCCCTCCCTGGCCTAGTTGGGTGCCGTCCGCACGTGGCCATGCGCACCATTGTCATGCCATTAATGGTGCTGCGGCGCGCAGGCCATGGCCAGTCATGGACGCTCATGCTCGTCCCCTTGTGCTTGGATGTAGGTCTCTTGGCCATGAAAACCGTGCCCGCCAAGACATGCGCCAGCCGAACCACTGACCACACCCGCCGCCCTTTTTTCCCGCTGCGCCTCTGCTTTCTGCCGCCGTTGAGTTGCGGTCATGCTGAGTCAGAGAGCGAGCACCTCTCATCAATTCCTCGTGCCCGCGTCTCTGCCTTTACGTCCTCTTATCGACCACCCCCTCCCCGCCTTGATCGCTGCCAGGCCAAGCTCCAATTTTGGAGCTTTGCTTCCGCCACCGCACCATTAAGGCCCAGCCCTCCTCACTGTGGACAGCTTCCACCTGGCCATATCACCTTGCCATATCGAGCCAGACTGACTGCACCGCTAGCCCCATCTAGAACCCTTCATCACCATGTGCACCTAAGTTGTACTCCTACCATCATCTCTATGCCACTGACAAGGCCGTGCCACCGCAACCCATCGTCGAACTTGCCGCGTGCACGCGACCAGTCTCGCTCGGGGCATCTCCGACCGAGCCATCGCCATGGGTAATTTCATGGTGAGTCACTGGTGCTCACCAGCTATTTCTACCACTTCTAAAAGGTTGTGGCTCACTGAAACATGGCTACCATCGCCGTAGGGTGCTCATCGTCATGGAGAGGCCATTCTACTGCGTCCCGGCTCGTCCAACCACTGCCCGTAGTTGCATGTCGTCCCGCAGGTGAGGATCGACCTCCTAGGTGCATCAGAGGGGCTCCCGGTTGGCGGGTGTGGTAGCCCCGTGCCAGCCGACGCCGCACCGACGAGCGTGGGGCATCGGGGACCGGCCGAATGTAAAGATGGGTTAGGGCGAGGGTCTATCGGCATAAGGGCCGACTGTAGGAACAGGGCATATAAGAGTTGCGTTAATACTAGAAAGAGCAAGCATGTTTTTGCAAAAGTGCCACATGCGCGGGCTCCCTCCCACAGTGGGCTGGCCTGTGTGCGTGGGCCACGTCCACGTGGTTGTGGGCCGCGCTGGTGAATTCATTTTTCCTTTTATTAGAAAATATAAATAGCCTTATATTTTAGTTTTTGAGCTGAACTTTGATAATTAACAACAATTCATATAGCTGTCCAAAAATTGTGAAACTAATTTTGTTAGGATCTTAAATTCTTTATCTATCTGTTAGTATAATCATTTCATACATAACTGTGATGAAACTGAGGTCTATTAAATCAATTGGAAATACTTAATATTATTAGGTTAATAATTGTAGGAATTTTTGTGGCAAAATGGTAATAGCTTTAGCTCTAAAAATTTTATGGTAGTTTTCTGGTATTATAATGTGCTTGCTGTAATTTTTGTAGCCTTAGAATAGGCTAAGCTTTAGGGTAGTTAGATACTCCTTGTTTTAATATATGTTAAATCGCTAGTAGAAGCAAGAATATATTTTAGTTGTTAAGTTAATACACGGGGCAATGCGCGCATGAGGGCACGGTGGCCCATAGGCGCGGCCCACACGAGGCTGGCCTACAACGCGAGGCGGCCCACGATAGGGAATCCCGCGCGTGCTGGCATATTAGCAAAAAACGTCCCTGGACTTTAAGCAAAACAACCCACAGTCCACGTTACTATTTCTATAGACAACGACTTTGCAACGAAACCCTTAGCCCTTTCTCCTCTTTAGAATGGCAAGGCCTCCGGCCCTCCCCGGTCACTCCGGCGCGGCGAGCGGTGGCATTGGCGCTTGCGCCGGCCACATGGGACCCACGTCAACCTATCTACAAGGCCGACGCTCACCTAGGGTTCGATGCGAGATGATGGGCGGCGATTGCACGAGCCAGGACATCGTAGAAGGACCTCTCCATGATTGTGGTCACCTTGCGACAATGGCGACGGCGTTCAGGTGAGCCGCAGCAACAACAAGGCGGTTGGGGTAACGGGTGAGCAACGACAACTCACTAATGAGCTTACCGAGAAGCCAGCTCGGCCGGAGACGACCCGAGCGAGGCTAGCCACATGCGCGCTGTGAGGTGAATGGTGGACCACAAAGGCACGGTCGTGGCAGCGACTAGGAGGCGACGCTAGAGCTGCGACGAGCATGCGCATAATGAAGAGGGAGCCAAGTCAAGCTAGTGGTGCAGAGGAATTGGTGTGGGGTGAAGTGGTGGAGGCTGACCATGACGTAGGCGGTGATGGGCCTTAACGGCATGGTAGCGAGCAAAGCTCCAAAATTGGAGCTCAGTGTGATGCGAGTCAAGGTGGGGTGGGGTCGGCTGGAGAGGGGACGTGAAGGCGGGGTGCGCGCCCGATCGGCTCGCCCACAAGCGCACGACAGAGGCGACAAGCACAGGGCCAACAACAGCATAGAGGTACAGTGGACCGACGCGAACACGATGACGATGCGATGATAGCGGCAGTGTGGCCATGGCGGCACCCATGGTGGCAGCGAGAGGCTGGGCAGCAGGGCGTGGGGCCAATGGCTCGCTGCGGCCGGCCTTAGCCAAGCCCAGGCGGCTCTATCGGCCAAGCGCGGCGGCACGACTGACCGTGCGGGATGCGGCCATCTGAGCGGCGTGAGAAGACTGCACGGTGACCGTGCACCCGGCGCCAACCAACCGAGACAGTGACACACATGAATTTTAAAGCGTTCAACATGACCAAACGATTGCTCCTAAACCTAAACCGTCTTCCCCATGCTCAAAATGGCACATGAGACTACCAAATCAAGCTATAACACTGCACCACTCCTTAACCCAATCTCTCACCATAAATTGCTAAACATAGCAGTGTCTAATAGTCGACAGACTTGAAAATTTCTAAGTTTTAGAGCTGAATTTGATTTCTATTTGTGATTTCTAAGCTAGTAGAAATATTAGCTAGAATATCATTTTTTGACCGCAAGTATTTCACTGTCATCTACAAAGTTTGTACTTCCAACTTTATTAATGTGACACATATATGTTCTATAGCATTTTTGCTTAATAAAAATTGGTTTTAAACCCTAAGTGATATAACATGACTATCGAATCAACTTTCATTTCACATTTTAGTTGATCGTTTTGAGTTACAGAAATTGAGCTACATACATTATCACTTGCATTAACACATAAACATGATGCTCATGACATGTTTTAGCAAGTGATTTACAACGCCACCACCCATATGTGCGACAGCAACCTCTCCCCGAGTGATTGGATGTCCTCTGTGCTCAAGCCATCAGCATACCCATTGCAGATAGTGGCGAAGTCCAGGTTCAGGTGGTACGTCGCCACTGAAGTCAACACCCCCGACGCTCTGTAGAACAACCCGCTTGTGATAAGGGCCCGAACCTCATCCGAGACCTCCACCAGCTGGACGGTGGGCGCGCTAGTACTTGGCGCTGACCCGAAGACCTCCGACATGACAAGCTAGGCAACATTGCGGATCTGGTCAAGTTCCCCCTTGAGAGCACGTCACTCTTCAAGGGACTTGGCCAACTCCACTGCATTTTGGCCAAAAGTCACCTTGACCGTCTCCAGGTCCCGCTCCAATGACTTCACCTTTCCGACCAGCTCTAGAGAAGGGTGACAAGCTCAGAAATAGGCTGAAGGAAGAAACCAACACGACAAAAAAACAGAAAAGGTACGTACCGAGGTGGAAGTTCTCAAGGGTGGACAATTCCTCCACCTGTGGGGCCACCTACTCGCGCAGCCGGGCGCTCGCCTCCTCCGTCCCCATCACCTGGCCCTGAAGCATGAGCACTTCCTGGTCTGCCTCCAATCAGGCCTTTCGCTCCGACTCCAGGGCCTTTTACGCTGACTCCAGGGCATTCTGCTCCGACACCAAGGCACTCTGCTCCAACTCAAGGGCTCCAGGGATTTTTGGAGCGCCGCCTTGGTGTCCGCCAGGGATTTTCACAACCCTGCCTCGGTCTCCGCCTGGCGGGCCTTCGCCACCTCAAGCCCCCGCTCGACGGCAGTCGCCCGCTCCATTGCACATTGCTCCTCCACCCGCACCGTAGACACCTTGGCCGCCCAGCCCTGGGACTCACGGTGGGTGGACTCCAGATGACGCTCAAGCTCGGCCGTCCGGGCATGCTCCATCCGGAGGAAACGGGACTTGCGGGATGACATCTCCTTCAAACCCTATGAAAATGAAAAGCAAGCATGCTGAGGCAACCAACAAGAGACTCAAAGGTCAAGGACAAATACGGGAAACTCACCTCCGCGGTGAGCTACAGGTCGACCTTGACTAACTGCTGGGTGGACTTAACCCGCTCGTAGGCGTCCTCGAGCTTCACCGATAGGTTGGTGAGTTCGGACTCCATGGCAAGTCCTTTCCCCCTAAGGATGTCCTAGAGCTGACACTCCTGGGAATCTCGAAGGATGAACCACACCTTTGCCGTTTCCTCGAGGTAGGGCCACTCCAGGTCACCCTCCGGTAGCCCGCCGGAGGGCCCAGCCTCTGACCGAACCACCACCAGCTCCCACGACGACACTGGCACCTCCACCATGTCATCCTCCTCCTCGTCAGATGGGATCTCCACCACCTCGGTTGCATGGGCCACCGACGGGCGTTCTGACTCTATTCCGGCCGTGTCTCCCCATGGCACCTTTAGCTCCGACCGCGAGGGTGAGCCGTGCAGCCCTCCGCCCAGCGGGGCAGGGGGCTAGGTTTCCTTCTCCTCTTCTGCCACAGCTGGTAGAGGAGGGCCCACAAGGGACACCATCAGTGAAGCCTCCGCCGTCACCACTGGGATCACCGCCAACACCGTCGCCGCTGCTGCCGCCGTACCAGCAACCGACCCAGGGAGCACCACCACTGGAAGGGAAGGGTTCACCGCCACCACCCTGTTCCCCCCGCTGCTCGCCGTGGCACGCTGTAGGGTGGGCCTCCAAACCTCCTGCACGGGAGCTGGGGCGATACTCAACCCCATCATCGCCTGGCCGCTGACAAAAAGTACAGGTCAGTCGTACTCCAAAAAAAAGATTCAACAGCAAGATCAAAAAGAAACAAAGAAAAAACATACCGGGAGGTAAGTGGCACGACTCTGAAACCAACACCCAGCATCGATGGGCCCACAGGGTGAGGATCGCTCCCAGGCTATGACCCATGCCCCCTCACTTCAGCCGGGGGCGAAATCGTCCCAACCGGCTCTTGCTCGGCCTACGGGTCATCGCGACCTTCGGCTCGGGACATGCCGACCGGAGCAGCAGGCGGGGCATCCTCCCACAGCGAGTCACGCGCTAGCATTGGTCTCGGTGATGCATGGGTGCAAGCCCGCTCCTCTGACTGCCTGGCCTGGTCGGCCACACCCGCAGCAGGCGGAGACAAGACTGGCGACGCCACCGAGGGGCGCAGTGACCGCGTCCGCTTCGCCTCACATTCGCCGACGGCGTCCGCGCTCGCAGCATGCTTCCTCAGCATGAGAACCTCGGCGCACCTCTCCCCCTCCTGCTCACCACTAGCAGACATCGCCGCAGGGTCGCGATGTTCCACCCAGGTCACAACGACCTCCCGGTTTTCCTCCTCCTCGGAGAAAATCATGTCATCCAACTCTGTGGGATCCTCCGACTCGAGCTCTGACTCGATGTCGCTCCTTTTTTCCCCAGCCTTCATGTGTCGGGCGACCTCCTTCTCCTTCTCATGCTTCTGTCGAGCCTCCTCGATTTTCTTCTTCTTCCTGGCATCTGTTGCCTCCTTCTGGGCGGCCTACCAAGCCGCGCGCTCCGGCCCATTCAGGAGGTGCGGCCGGGACTTGTAAGCATCAAGTCCCTATAGAAAACAGGCGACTCAAAATCAAAAAAGGAGAAAAATAAAAAAAGAACACGGAGTAAGGAGAAGGGGGCATATCAGTCTGGACACCATCGAAGCATTGAAAGGTCTAGGCTTTCCATTGACCTTCTCTTTGGGCTTCAGCTGCAGCACCCGGTCGAGGCGACTCCAGACCTCATCATCCAGCAGCTCCTCCGGCAATGAGTGATCAGGGTCCAACGGGCTGCTGTACCTCCACATCGGCTACGCCCTCTTCGCCAACGGAGCAACCCGACGGCGGTAGAGGGTGTGGAACACCCGTACCCCATCAAGGCCATGCCACACGAGCTTTTGGAGCTCCTCCCCAATGATCTCCACCTTCTTCTCCCGACGGGAAAGGCCCCACGACCAACTATCCCGCTTCTCCGGCCTCCCGCCGGTGAACGCCGGGAACGGCACCTCCACCGGGTTCCTAATATAAAACCATTCCCCATGCCACCCCCGGTTGGAGTCACAGGGGATGTATGCGGGATACGAGCCTCTCCCGCTCGGTTTTCTCTGTAGGGCAAAGCCCCCCACCGGCGCGACCTCGGGCGGATTCCCCACCGGCAAAGCTCGCCAAGAGAACAGCCACCGGAAGAAATCCATGTGCGGCTCCATCCCGAGGAAGGCCTCGCAGACGATGACGAAGCCGGCGATATGCAGCACCCCCATCGGATTGAGGTGCTATAGCTCCAGACCCCACTCATTAAGGAGCCCACGCAGGAACCAGTGCGCAGGGTATCCTAACTCGCGCTCATGGAAGGCGAGAAAGGAAGCCACCTCGCTGGGCCGAGGTTGCGAGAACTCCTCCCTCCCGGAGCCCTCTAGTGCGCCACCTCCTTCGGTGGCAGAAACCCCTTCACGGCGAAGGACTTTAGCACCGACTCCCTCACAGTGGATGACCTCCAGTCCGACATTTTGCTCTGGGTTCACGAAAGGATTTGTGAGTTTTCTCTTCTCCCTCGCTCTCTCCCTTTTCTTTCCTAGGAACCACCGTGGCTCTCAAGAATGCTCTTGGCAAGAAGGAAAATGAGAGGAGGCGATAGATGAGGAATAGGGTGAAAACCTTCTCCCTTCTCCTACTTAAGGAAAAGGGCGCAGCAGTTGGGGAAGGCGCGCCGATCGGGAAAGTCGAAAGAACAGAGCGAAAAAACCTCTCCCTTTTCCATTTAATGTAGATGAGATACGATGGGACGCACCCTGACCAATGAGACGCGCCCTACCAGACGGAACGGTGCCTGATTAGACAGGATGTGGCCTGGGTATGGCCCACCACTACCGCACGCCGAGCGTAAAAACCAAAGCACCACCGCACATAGGCAGCTCTCCGCTTCCCCAGGCGGGACTTGGAAAAACCCAAACACGGGATCTCTGCCAGGAGAGACCATCGGGCTTCCTAAAGTCGATCGAACGGCTTAGGATAAACACTGAGAGACAGGTATGGAGCAAAGGGACACCCCATGTAGGCCACGCTGACTCGGTTACGAACGATGAGACAAATCCCGGTCGGGCATTTTTGACTGGAGCTCTTCAAACCCCGTCACTCGAGTCATCAAGGTAACACTATCGACCCCGCTATCTCTTTATAATCATTTCATACATCCATACACGCATTCATTCCATACGCCCATGCCCCCCGGACAATTCAGGCCCTGAACCGCCTGGGGTCTCGGGAACTAAGCATTGCACATGCAGCGAAATGCATCACAACCCTCCGTGTTGCGTCACGGAGCGGCAGTTGCCTCATTCGACATGAGCAACGACCGACCGGGGTTCGAAGGCTGGCCCACGAAGGGCTCGAGGCCGTCCCACGTCAAACAGAGCCAGGGGAGAAAACGCAGATGAGTCCCGCGAGGCCCTCGCCCAGTCTGCCACAAAGCAGACAGGGTCATCTCAACCTTCTCGTTTGATCCTAAACCTCTGCCAAACCCATAGAATCTCCATCGAGAGGAGGCCGTCAGGCCACCCGGGTCGGTCTCCGGAACAACCTAGGCATCTGCCAGGTTGCAGGTAAAGGAGCAGTGGAATGTCACAAGAGGGCTATGCCGACCTCGTCATGAACGATGGACCCGGATTCCACTCGATCATACCCGTTAGCGAGCTCACCAAGCACGTCACTCGAGCCTGAGCGATCAGGATAAGTGACAAAACTCACCCCCTCCGGTTGTGAGAAACCGAGGACGGGGTAACGCACACAACTCAAACCGACCCCTACCAAAAGCCCAACAGGGCTCGGGGGCTGAAGGCACACCAAAAACCTAGGTCTGTGACCCTGAACTCGCCCCATCCACTCGGCTACGCTTCGACTGCACTCCAAATGCCTGGGTCTGCGACCCCGAACTCGCCCCATCCACTCGACTACGCTTCGACTACACACCAAACGCCTGGGTCTACGACCCCGAACTTGCCCCATCCACTCGGCTACGCTTCGACTGCACACCAAACGCCTAGGTCTACAACCCCGAACTCACCCCATCCAGTTGGCTACGCTTTGACTGCACACCAAACGTCTGGGTCTAAGACCCCAAACTCGCCCCATCAGGATCCACGAGCTCCGGCTCGCCCGATCCCTAAACTAACTAACTAACTACCTCGGCTGCGTGGACTGCACCGAGGCCAGGATCCATGACTCTGACTCACCCGATCCCACGGCGCGCACCAACTCTAGGACCCAAGAGCTCCATCTCGTCCGATCCATAAACTAACTATCTCGTCCGATCCCACGGCACGCACCGACGCCAAGATCCACGAGCTCTACCTCGCCCGATCCCAAAACTAAAACGCCTCGGCTGCACAACAACGCCTTGGTTGACAACTCTGTCTCAACTAAAAAACACGCACACATGCCCGCTAAAAAACCCCTAGATGATTCTGCCCGAATCGCCCAAGGGCTCGGGGGCTACACCCACGGGTGCACTCGCGCGCACCCACCGACAAAATGAAACTTCCCCCGCTGGTAACACGACCCCCCCGACGATTCTGCCCGAATCGCTCGGGGGCTCGGGGGCTACACCAGCGGGTGCGCTTGCGCGCACCCGCCATCAAGACAAAAATCCCCCAGACGATTCTACCTGAATCGCCCGGGGGCTCGGGGGCTCCTGTCGGGTTCATAAACCCGGGGTCCCTCGCGGACCAGCCTCCCAACAAAGGCTCGACCCAAGTAGACAAATGCACAACTCATGGGCCAGCCCAAGTACCCAAATGATAGGCCAGAGGGGCGATCGAATCTCTAACCGGGAGGCCTGGCCAAGGAGGAACAACGTCCGCTTTCCAACTCCGGCCCGCCTCTCCGACCAGAGCTCTTGCTTCGGTCTCTAGCCCGCCTTCGGATGGCCTTTCTGACCGAAAGGCCTGGCCAAGGCACTACTTCCGACTCTAACCCGCGTCTCCGACCGGGGATGCGTCGGAACCCTGCTCACCACTCTTCTTCGACTGGCGCGATCAGAGCCGACTGGGACCAACCGACTGGGGACGCCCGCTCTGTGGGGACCAGGAAGCGGACGAAGAAAGTAAGGCAGGGCGCATAGGTCAAAACTGTAATACTAGGGACCGTACCCTATACACCTACAGGAACAGTGCTCTACGACCTCCCTAGCATGACATAACCTAAGCAGTGTTGTGGGCGCCGACATTTTCCCCTACAGTATTGTGGGCATTGTTAACTCCCATACGGTAAGGCTCCCCCCACATGCCTTTGGGCATCGACAGTATTGTAGGCGCTGGCATTTACCATACCGGGTGAACATGGTGAAACTCCTCACATGCCTCTAGGCATCAACATTATAGCAGGTACCGACATCTGCCATACCTGAACAAGACGATGCAACCTCCCACATGCATCTGACACCCAACAGTGTTGTGGGCGCCTACCATCATCTCGTACCTGTCGGCGTGGACTACATGGCTTAGAGGCATACGTACTCTCTCCCTCTCACTTGTAAGGCCATCCCCTTCATCTATAAAAGGGGATGTGCTCTCTCCCAACATTAAAGTCATTCCAGATTCATTAGATCGATCAAGTTCACGAGCACACAATAGCAGAACCACTAGGTTCAAACCCTGAGCACATGCTCGAACACTTAGCTCATAGCAGGGCTCCTGTCGCTTTTGGTCCCTCTGGCTAGAGTCCGACCTGACCTCTTGTACCCCCCATCTTCCTCCTTCTCGTTTGTAACCCCACTGCAAACTTCGAGCACCTAGGCTCAGGAATAAAGTCACCGACTGACTCAAACTGGACATAGGGCACATTGCCTGAACCAGTATAAACCCTGTGCCATTGAGTGCTATGCCACCTTCGATCACAACGTATGGCAAAACTACAAATATTTACGTGTTGGTCACTTTCTGCACCAACAGTAGTACTCACGGAAAGTAGTGGTAAACTCCTACCAAGTCACATGGTGGTCCACCGGCTGCATGGCATTGAACGTGTCCCACCATGCATTGGCAGAACCCAACAGCTGCTGCGCTGCAAAGCACACCTTCTGTTCTTCATTTACGGTGAGTAGCAGAAACTTTTGCTTCAGAATACGAAGCCAATGCTCTGCATCTAGAGGCTCAGCAGTCAGCGTGAATGTGGGTGGGTGCGTCTTCAAGAAATCCTAGTAAGAATAGGGCCCCTCGAGACCACGAGCACCACCCCTGTTCCCGCCATTGCCACCGGGGCCTCCGCGGGCGAAGCCACCAATAGCCTGGGCTAGCATCTCCAAGGCATGGGTGGACTCGCGCCGAGCAGCTAGCATCTCCGCCATCATCTCCACATGGGTCATCGGAGGTGGTGGTGGTGGTGGTGGAGGAGCCAGAAGTGGGGCCTCATGGCTATCCCCATTGGTGTGGCCATTGTCCTCACCACGACCATTTTCTCCCTAGTCTTCACCAAGACCACGGCCCATCCCAGCGCTGGTGCTCCCACGACCAGACCTCATGTTCATCTTTAAATAGATAAGAACCAACCCTTAGGGACAACCCACCAGATTAGGAACAAGAGACTTAGAGAAATGATAAGGCTTTTATTAAAGTATTCTTTTAGATTATCCTATCAATTCACTAATCCAAATTATACGTGTGGGGGAAGTTTACTTTAAACAAGATTCTCTTTTCTTGATGCATGCATCGGCCTACCCGTTCACTCAAGACAGAATATAGCGGAATTTGCAAAAAAAAATTCGGCACATCGCACACTCACTTTCCGTACGCTAAACGATTCTTACGTAGTGTAAGTTAGTGTACCTGCAGAAGATTGATTAGATAAAACCAGTGCCGCTATCCTAGATAGACCATATTGCTAGGGCTTATACTTATTTACATAATTTTATCGCATCCTACTTTTTGCAAAACTTTTGTTGGTCAAATTTTAGGTTTTGAAAAGAGTTATGAAACTCGTAGACTCATTATTGGCTCTGGTACCACCTGTGGCAGAACCGCCCGAAATAGCACGCTTGTGGAGGCACTCGTCTTCCACCAGACACTAAGCACCCCGAACGCTAGCTACATCGGATGGTTCCGTCGAGCACACCCCAAGGGAGAACTCGAACAATCCATGTTTTTCCTCTAGGATCCAATAATGAGAATGAGTTTACATTACTTAGTCCATTTCATACAACAAAAGTTCTCAGAAATATATTATTATAATACCAAGTTCAGAGTGCGGAATTTAAACAGCGGAATTAAAATAAACATCTAACGGTGAGATACAAGGATCCATCTATGCACACTAGAAGAATCCTCCACACAACAGTCATTCCTCAAGCTGCACCTACAACAGGGGTAACAAACCCTGAGTCCACAATGTACTCGCAAGACTTACCCGACCAGTGGGAATAATTTCCCAACTCCAAAGGATATGATAAGCTTTATGGTTTGCTGGGTTTCCTTTTTGCAAAAAGCCTTACTAGTTGTGCATCCTTATGTATGTTTCTTATTAGCAGTCATGATTAGTTCATTATATAACCATTTTATGTAAACACCTGTTCTACTTTCAAGCAAGAGTTGAGCAATCAGATCTAATTCACCATCTTTCATCTTCCAGTTCTTACTATGGTGCTAGATCGTAGACAAGTCGTACAGGATTACCCGATGATTCGCAAACCAATGTAGCCCTGCTGGGTACCCCAAAACACATGCCCCGCTTGTACCCTAGGCACAAGCAAGACCAACCGACCACTCTCCTATCAAGGGGTCCAAGTCCCCGTCCAAACTTGGACTCCAAGCGCCCACTTCTGAGTCACAGACTCAGTGTGGTGCTTAGACCTCCACCATCCTTGCCTCCAATTAGTCGGTCCAAAAAGAGCTGGAACCCACGACAAGAGAGCAACGAGCCTTCCCTGCTCCCATAAACAAGTATATGCTCAGGATAATAAGTCTATGACCTGACTAGAATCCAATGCAACGGTCGGTCCTTAACCGACATGGATAGGGGAAAATAGTGTAACCAAGCTATGCCCCGTTGGCCACGGGACACAACCTCTTACACCCACCAATACCCGTACCATATCCCTGCCCAGTCTCCATTTCTTTTCACCATTTTATCATGAGGGTGATAATAATAATCACCTATTGTGAGTAACGACAGGTTACTCACCGATAGCCTAAGCATAGTAGCTACTCAACCTATGCTAGTAGGACTCATAGGTAGGTTATCTATGCCTGTAGTTTCAACAATAAGCCTGTAACATAAATGCACATCACATATACATATCCAGTGATTATTCAAAATAAGGGTTATGCACCGGGGCTTGCCTTGGGTAGGCGCGGTGTTAGCTCAGTCAGTCAGTGGTGGCTTTGTGACCTCCTCCTACACAAGGATCTCCTCCTCGTACTCCTCGATCACCTCCTCAAACTCATGATCTCCGCCAATTCGTTCCCTACATGCATGCGATGATGATGCAACACTTAGCTTTTAGCAACAGCAACTCTTAAAATAAGAATACACATGCTAAGCTACTAAGCTAGCTCTAATGACTAAGATACTAAGCTAACTATCATTTCCACAAAAACAGGTATGGATTCATCTATCGGATATTAACTTAGCAACTAAAATGTAATCTTACTCTTAATAGCAATTTAACTTATATTACAACAAGGAGCACCTAACTACGCTAGTACTTAGCCTATTCTAAGGCTACAAAAATTACAGTGAGCACATAATAATACCATGAAGCTACTGTAAAATTTTCAAAGCTAAAGCTATCACCATTTTGCCACAAAAATTCCTACAATGTTTAACCTAATAATATTAAACACTCTTAAAAAATTTAATAGCTCCTGGTATCAACAAGCACATATATGAAATAAGTACACTAACAGATAGAACACTATTTTAGAAACTTAACAAAATTTGTTTCACATTTTTTGGATACCTACATGATTTTACATGATTGACCAAAGATCAGCTCACAAATACAAATGAAAAGCTATTTCTATTCTCCACGAAAAAGGTAAATCGCTTTCGACCCAACGTGGCCCACGCAGGGCAACGCACGCGCGCGAGCGCGTGGTGGCCCACAGGTGTGGCCCACGCGAGGCCAGCCTACAACACGAGGCAGCCCACGACGGGGAATCCCACGCGCGTTGACACTTTAGGAAAAACGCCCCTAGACTTTAAGCAAAACAACCCACAGTCCACGTTACTATTTCTATAGACAACGATTTTGTAACGAAACCCTCGGACCTTTCTCCTCTTTAGAACGGCAAGGCCCCCAGCCCTCCCCGCGTGCTCCGGCACGGTGAGCGGTGGCACTAGCGCTTGTGCCATTGCCACATGATTTTACATGATTGACCTATCTACGAGGCCGACGCTCACCTAGGGTTCGACGCGAGACGATGGGCGACAGTTGCACAAGCCAAGACGTCGTAGAAGGACCTCTACACGACGATGGGCACCCTGTGGCAATGGCGACAGTGTTTAGGTGAGCCACAGCAACAACAAGGCGGTAGGGGTAATGGGTGAGCAATGACAACTCACTAGTGAGCTTACCGAGAAGCCGGCTCGGCCGGAGACAACCCGAGCGAGGCTGGCGATGTGTGCGCTGCGAGGTGAATGGCGGACCACAAAGGCACGGCCACGACAACAATGAGGATGCGACGCTAGAGCTGCGACTAGCGTGCGCACGACGAAGAGGGAGCCAAGGCTGACCATGGCGCGGGCGGTGATGGGCCTTAACGGCACGACGGTGGGCAAAGCTCCAAAATTGGAGCTCGGCATGACGTGAGTCAAGGCGGGGTGGGGCGACTGGAGAGGGGATGTGAAGTCGGAGACACGAGCACGAGGAATTGATGAGAGGCGCTCGCTCTCTGGCTTCACCGTGACACGACGCAACGGCGACGGAAAACAGAGGGAGAAAGAGGGAAAGAGAGAGATGGCATGACAGTGGGCTCGGCTCGTCCATGCCTTGACAGGATGCGAGCAGTGGGACCGGAAGGCCCACGCGCCGGTGCTAACCGATGGGCGTGCGTGCCCGACCGGTGTGGCCCACGCGGCCGCAGTGCCATAAATGGCATGGCGACGGCGGCTCGCCCACGTGCGCGTGGCAGAGGCGACAAGCACAGGGCCGGCAACAGCGTAGAGGTGCAGTGGACTGGTGCGGACGCGACGATGATGCGACGGTAGCGGCAATATGGCCACGGTGGCAACCATGGCGATAGCGAGAGGCTAGGTAGCAGGGCGCAGGGCCAACGGCTCGTTGCGGCCGGCCTCGGGCAAGCCCAGGCGGCTCGACCGGCCAAGCGCAGCGGCACGGCTAACCGCACAGAATGCGGCCATGTGCGCGGCATGAGAAGACTACGCAGTGACCACGCACCAACCAACCCGAGACAGTGACATGCACGAGTTTGAAAGCGTTCAACACGACCAAACGATTGCTCCTAAACCTAAACTGTCTTCACCATGCTCAAGATGGCACATGAGACTACCAAATCAAGCTACAACACTACACCACTCCTTAACCCAATCTCTCACCATAAATTACTAAACATAGCAGTGTCTAACAGTCGGCAGACTCAAAAATTTCTAAGTTTTAGAGCTGAATTTGATTTCCATTTTTGATTTCTAAGCTAGTGGAAATATTAGCTAGTAATATCATTTTTTGACCACAAGTATTTCACTATCATATACAAAGTTTGTACTTCCTACTTTATTAATGTGACACATATATGTTCTATAGCATTTTTGCTTAATAAATTGGTTTAAAACCCTAAGTGATATAACATGACTATCGAATCAACTTTCGTTTCACATTTTAGTTGATCGTTTCGAGTTACAGAAATTGAGCTACACACATTATCACATGCATTAACACATAAACATGATGCTCATGACATGTTTTAGCAAGTGATTTACGATGTAATACCGAGGGTGTTACACTTAGTATCTTAGTCATTAGAGTTAGCTTAGTAGATTAGTAGATGTATTCTTATTTTAAGAGTTGTTGTTGCTAAAATACTAAGTGTTGCATCACCGTTGCATGCATGTAGAGAACGAGTTGGTAGAGTTCATGACCACTGGAGAGCAGGAGTACGAGGAGGTGATCGAGGAGTACGAGGAGGAGGTCCTCATACAGGAGGAAGCCTCAGAGCCACCGACGACTGACATAGCTGACAATCCGCCTGCCCACGGCAAGCCCCGGTGCATAACCCTTATTTTGAATAATCATTGGATATATATATGTGATGTGCATTTACGTTACAGGATTTATATTGAAACTCCATGCATAGATAAAACATATCTATGAGTCCTACTAGCATAGGTCGAGTAGCTGCTATGCTTAGGCTATCGGTAGCGTGAGTAACCTGCCGTTACTTACAATATGTGATTATTATTATTACTCTCATGATAAAATGGTGAAAGGAAATGGAGACCGAGCAGGGATATGGTACGGGTATTGGTGGGTGTAATAGGTTGTGTCCCGCGGCCAATGGGGCATAGCTTGGTTACACTGTTTTCCCTGTCCGTGTCGGTTAAGGACCGTCTGTTGCTGTGAATGGTAGTCAGGTCACAGGCTTATTATCCTTAGCACACACTTGCTTATGGGAGCGGGAAGGCTTGTTGCTCTCTTGTCGTGGGTTTTGGCTCTTTTCAGACCGACTAATTGGAGGCGGGGATGGTGGAGGTCTAAGCACCACACTGAGTCCGGGACTCAAGAGTAGGGGCTTGGAGTCCAAGTTTGGACGAGGACCTGGACCTCTTGATAGGAGAGTGGTGAGTTGTTCTTGCTTATGCCTGAGGTACAAGCGGGGCATGTGTTTTGGGGTACCCGGCTGGAATACATTGGTTCACGAATCGCCGTGTGATACGGTATGACTTGGCTATGGTCTTGCACCGTAGTAAGAACTGAAAGATGAAAGGGGATGAATGGATCTGATTGCTCAACTCTTGCTTGAAAGTAGAATAGGTGCTTACATAGAGCGGTTAGCTAATGAACTAATCATGACTGCTAATAAAACACATATATAAGGATTCACTATTAGTAATCCTTTTCGCAAAAAGGAAACCCAGCAAACCATAAAGCTTATCATATCCTTTGGAGTCGGGACATTATTTCCACTAGTCGGGTAAGTCTTGCGAGTACATTGTGTACTCAGGGTTTATTTACCCCTGTTGTAGGTGCAGCTTGAGGAGTGATTGTTGTGTGGAGGATTCTTCTAGTTGGTACAGACGGATCCTTGTATCTTATCGTTAGATATTTATTTCAATTTCGCTGTTTAAATTCCGCACTCTAAACTTGGTATTGTAATAATGTATTTCTGAAAACTCTTGTTGTATGAAATGGACTAAGTATGGTAAACTCATTCTCATTATTGGATTCTGGATGAAAAACGTGGATTGTTCGAGTTCTTCCTTGGGGTGTGCTCGACGGAACTGTCTAGTGTAGTTTACTTTCGGGGTGCTTAGTGTCTAGTGGAAGACGAGCGCCTCTGAGGGTGGATTATTTCGGATGGTTCTGCCACAGCATGAGAGGCCATGTCTCACACATTGAGTTCAGTGGTGGGGCTCCCCCTATATCCTTGCTTCGTGATGCAAATGGCAGTTATGCACTTCAACAGAGGCTACCAAACGTGGCACTTCCACAAGTGCACGAGGCACTGCCACAATGCGACACTGTCGTGCCATTTTGCAGCACTGCCACAGATATGGCACTCAAAGCAACAGAAACAAGCACTACGCAGACATGATTAATAGGAAATAAAAGCTACTGTAGAGCTACGACAAGCTCAGATCACATTACATGTCCACGTCGATACATAGAGGTCCATAGGTAACTAATAAGGTATATATTACAACCACCAAGAGTTTGAGAACCACTATCAACTCATAACTAAACCTCACAATTAAAAATAGGACATACAGCTCCTCCACCCTGGCGTCGAAAAGATGAATGTAACCCCCTCAATTTCTCCCCTTTGACATCAAGTACCAAAAAGAGAGAAAAAGAAAAGGAATACAAACAAGTCACTCTTCCTGCTCAAGGTCTAAAATAGACATCCACATTTATAAAACTAGGAGAATACCTCGCGCGTTGCTACAGAGATTCTAGATAATTTAAAAAGAAATTAGACTATTTATATTTATAGTTATATTAATGAAACTATCTTAAATTAATTTTGGTGAATGGTTTGACGCATCGATGTAGACAGCTAAATGCATGTATCATAATTATATGTGCTAGTTGGCTATAATTGCAAGCTCTAGTGGATTGTTGACGTGAATAGCTTGCATGTTGAGAGAAATCTCTAGTGCGGTTTAGCTTTATAAGTGTATAGGCTATAATTGTAAGTTCTAGTGGATTGTTGATGTGGATAGTTTGCATGTTGAGGGAAATCTATAGTGAGGTTTAACTTTATAAGAGTATATTGGATAGATTCTAGATATTTTTATAAAATAGAAATCCACCTCTAAAACCAGCACGAGGACTAAAATTTGTGTGGTTTTGATAATAAGGTGTTTGTTACTCTGTTTCATAATTTGTTGAAAAATCAAACTATTATGCAAATTTATGTGTCAAAAATACGCTTTACCCTAATAAATGTATTCAATCTCCTGGTCTTCTCTCTCCATTTCCAGTAACTTCTCTCTTCTCTCCTGTGCTCCGGTGCTACACCACAAGCACATGAGTGGGAGCCTCTATGGCAACTGGCAATCACTTTTACTCAAATGATGCATGGTGAGCATGCGTGGGGCGGTGGAGAGGCCCTAATTTGCCTAGATTTGCATAGCGGGCGACAACGAAGCACGAGCATGGCATGGCCGACAGCGGCGACGCTTTGGCCTTGTTCGGCTAGCTGGTGGCTGGCTGGCCAGCCTACTCACGAAATCACTATTCACATGAACAATATTTCCAGACAGAACAGTATTTTTCTCTCACAACAATCAGCCGGAACAGTATTTTGGCTTATTTTTCAGTCCTGCCGAACAGGTGCTTTAACGCGACTTGGCTGGCATAGCGAGAACCAAGTGTGACGGCCTTGGATTGTGCTGAGGGCAAGCGTACCATGGGGCCTCTTCCTCCTCTTCCTATGCCAGTACCCTGGGGGTGCCCTCCTTCTCCTCCTACACCGGCATCTCGGGGATGCCCTCCTTGCCAAGCGGGTGGCGAGGGCTCAGGCGATAGTGGCACCCGGGCGAGGAGGCAAGGCGGCGGCAAGGGCTCAGTTGCACTCGTGTGCCGACGAATACGAGGATGGCAGGTGGCGAGCACACGTTGCGGTGGGTGTTGTGGGTCAACTGCGGCCCGGGGCATGTTGCACACCTCGTCTTCCATTCACCGCGCTGGTGCTCCCTCCACTTCCGACATGACAGACTTGGTGTTGGCATGGCCGAGTGCCCCCTCCCATCCACATCTATGGTCGATTACAGCATGGAACAAGGTCTGTGTGGATGTGGGCGGGTTTGCAGAGAGTGGATTTTCCACATACCCTTGTGGCCACAAGTGTTATCTTGGCCGTTTTTTTTTTTTTTTGCTTTGAGATTTGTGCTAGTAGGGGAGGGAGGGGGAAATCAACGGTTGAGATAGCCAATGCGGCCACATAGACATGCGGGCTTGCCTTTCCAGTGGGTGGCAGCATAGCAGGACATGACACAACGAGGTCCGTGGGACGTTTAGTAGCTGTGGCTGCCAGCCAATAAGGGCACGCTGCAGCATGCAGCAAGATGCAGCGTGCCTGAGGCATGATCGTGCAGCTACCTCTCGGGCAGGCTCCACATGAAAGGAAACGCAACAACACGCCCCATCACTGAAATGGACAGTTTCATCGACCTTGGTGCGAGATCCAATGTCATTTTTCATAGGATATTTGACTTTTTTCTTATTTTATTCTCTTTATTTAATGATTTGGATGCCATGTCAGACATTTTGCTTACCTATGAATCATTAATGTGAGAAGCCTTTAATTAACTATACCTAATTAAACTTTCATCCATTATCCACACTCGATTTAGCATAATTAATCAACCTGACGTTCGTAGAATCACACCATCCATGTTATCCACAACGCGCAGGGATACATAGGATTTTGTGCACCATCAAATTCCCTATATATAAAACATAGTTTACTTTTACACCACAAGTTGACATCACACTAATATTTGGTTGTAGGATTGGTAACGCATACGTAAAGGAATCAAAGCTTCCGACGTCACAGCAACAAATAAGAAGCACGAGTCAGAACGGATGCCTAGTGATGCGGTAAGTTTTTAAAGATGCACATGGCTGAGCTCTTCGGCCCTGTTCTCCAGCTTGGCGCTTTCCGAGGCCGTCAGTTCTCACTTCTCTTGCGGAGGTGTGCTCGCCCGCTGACTCCTCGGTGTGTGAGGACACCTGTGTGATCAGAGCAGATTCCGTTATCGGTGAGAAGACGATAGATCAACCCATTACAGTGCCCTCGGAGACCTCCGGTGTTCAATTAATAGAGCGACCGTTGCTAGATATTGTCACTCCTGTTGAGGATATTGTTTTGGTGAAGGACGCATCCGACGATGAGGAAGCTGGCTCAAAAATGATAGTTGAGTACCCCATCTATCTCATCACCATCGAAGGCGACCTTGCACATTCTACGACCGAGGTCAAAGCAGAAGTGTCCCAGCTAACGGAGGATCATCGATAAAGGCAATGTCTTCTATGTCCGCCACAACTAGGAAGGAGATGGACGTGGAATGTCCTCCTATACATCCCCTTCACCACCTGCCATAACAGCAAGATGTCGGCGTAAGTCCTATGATAAATCTTCACTTCGTCGAAGTACTCACCTCGCACAGCGCAACGTGTTAAAAGATTTGGACATCGTTGGGAAGGATGGGAAGTTCGATGACGTCGTAATACAAGATGTTGTAGACTGCCTAGAGGAATTGTGTCCACCGGATCTCCTCAAGCCTCTGATGGAATTAAAAGGTTGTACCTTCTGGGATCTTGTGGCAGAGGTCACCTTGCCTCTTCTTAATGGGTTTTAGGGCTGTTGTTGCTGGTTTCTTTGTTGTTGTTTGCACATGTTGCCGACGACATGTTGTTGGCTGAGTTGTCTTAGTCGTAGGGTGTTGTTTTCTGTTGTAGTTGTGGTTGTTGCTTGACTCTTTGGCTCCGTTCGTGTGCCTTTAAACCCGGCTTGGCCCGCTTCTTTTTTTTTTTTCTCGGAACAGTGTTTTCCTCTCACAAATTCCTCTAGATTCATCTAAAACCATCCAGATTCCTTCAAGCGAACGGGGCCTTTAAGTGGGTTTTGTCGCTCTGTTGTATTGCTCGGTCTGAGTTTTCTTCTTTTTTATATAACCGGCAGCTCTCCTGATTTGTTTAAAAAAACACTTGTGACCCATGCTACAACCACAAGCACAAGCTATAGCTACGAGAACACAGGGACAGGGGTCTAGCAGTCCAAAGTTGGGCTCGGCATGCTACAACCCAAGGAGAGCCGCCGTTTGCACTGAGCAAAACGTCCATCGCGCAATCACGATCAGAAAGACAAGAAACCGGCTAACCCAAGGATGGAGCTAGATGGATCGTGTTGGGCTTGGGCCGGCTGCTAGCGCGACGGCGAAGGCTCATCGTACAGAATCCCCGGTTCTAGAACCGTCTGTACTCGCGGCACCCGTGGCCTGGTCGCCCTCTCGTAGGCTGCCACGGCTGACACAAGCTTCCAACCAGCTGTCCTAGTAGGAGTGGCGGCCCTACAGGCGGTATAGGGAATCGATTTCCTGGTTCAAGGCGTGCAACGTGTAGGTGTAGCTGGCCCACATCAAGTTTGTCCTATGCTAATATCACTCCTAACTGTCAGACTGCTCGTTGCAGCTTCATCGGCTGCGGCTACGATTTGATATAGTTAGCATGTTAACTACCTTACAGCTAATAAATAATATTTTTCTCTCACAATAAATTATCATTTAATATAAACAAATTGATAAATATCTAAAGTAGATAGTACTCTCTCCGTTTAAAAAAAAACATGTAATTCTAGCGTTGAAATCTTGTCTCAAAATACATGTAATTGTAGAGCTAGAGATCTTCTTTTTCAACAGGACCCACCAATTAAAAATATCCCTACATAACTAAAAACTACCATTCATGAGAAGAATATTTCAGAAGACAACCACTTCTAAAATAATAGAGAAGGAGCGAATGCATAATTTTACACCTACACTAATTTTATCTTGAAAAACGAGATTTACATCCTTCCTGAAAAAGAGAGGAATGCATTATTTGCAGCGGCAACCTAGAAAGCTGCAGCGAGCAGGGCTGTATCTCCTGATTGTGAGATGAGATGCGAGATTCAAAATTGGCGTGTCTTGGTTCTTGAGTTGGGACTTCTTCTGCTGCTCCGGTTCACCGCTACAGTATATTGGAGTTGGGGTATATCATTTTCTCATTCTTTTTCAGGGCTTCTCGTTCTCTGATCAAGGTGCCAACGTTGACACGGCTGCCAGCTCCAATTTAGATATGCATGTTAGATCGATCTCCACTAGTTGGCCCAACGGTTAATTGGGTCCTTGATCCGCGTCTTGATCGGGGGCGTCCAGCCATTCTCCTGGCTGATAGCCCCCGTCATGCAGCGCTATAAAGAGGAAGGTGGGGCCGGGGCGCAAGGTACGAGGTTCACCATAGCCGCCAGCGCCCCACCGAGGTTCTAGCCCTAGTACGATCTAGAAGGGCACGCTGTAAGCGACGGGAAGTCCACACCCCCTTCACCATCGCCACTGGTCCGCGCCTAAGTTGCTGCTACCATTGACGACCAAGCGGGTGCCTGCACGACTTCCCCTACATCGACACGTCGCGGCCACCTTGTTGGCGGCGCCATGGCCGCGACTGCACTCGACGAGGTACATTACCAAGTCTGCTTATCTAAGTTAAGAAATTCCCCACTGATTTACGCCTAAAGGTCCTACAAGTCTATCAATGGTATCAGAGCCTAGGTTCTAGTGTGTAGATCTAGCAGATTGGGGTAGAAAACAGAATAGAAATCAAGAATCAAGTGATTCAAATTGGATCATAACCCAAACCCTAACCCTAACCCTAGAAGAGAGGTCGGCGAGGGGAGAGACCTACCTGGGTTCTCACAGCCGGCGGTACCACCATCGTTCGGGAAGACCACGCGCGCTGGAAGAGAGTCGACGCCTCGCCGGCGCTCTGTGGCACCGCGTACAAGTGCGCAGGGCGCAAAGAGCACCACCGCGGTGCCGCTCGACAACGCCGCGCGCGACCAGGTTTTGATCTCGCGAAAATGAAGGCTAACCGTTTGATGAAGATGGACGGCTCAGAGAGATTCAGACCAAAAGCGGCCTAGGCGGAGCTAGAAAATCTCAGCCCAGGCCCAGGTTCCGGCCTGGGCGTGGGGAGCGGGCGCATGCACGCGGGCGAAGCAGGCCGCCGCTGGGTTGCTGCTAAGCTGCGCGCTCGGATGCGCATAGAAATGGGCTGCGCACTGTTTCCCCCGGCCGGTCCGAATGCACAATAATGAGTGTGAATTTGTTTATTATTTTCATAAGCGAATTTTGATGAATTTTGATTAGTTTTTTTTTCTCTATTCAATTTTGATCCAACAAGATAAATTATTTAGAGAGTAGATAGGTACACAGTAAAATACTTCTGAAAAGTAGATAGATTATTTTTTCATGTATCCGCTGAAAAGTTTAATGCTGATTATCTTCTAATTAAATTCGAACCAATGTGAGAATTTAATTTATTCGAATTTAATTTCAAGAGCAGTTAATTTTAGTAAATTATGATTATGTTTATCCTCTAATTAAATTGGAACCAACAGAAAATTTTAAATTAGAGGAGTTGTCCGATTTGTTTATGTTAAATTATGATATTGTTATTTTCTGATCAACGTTGATGATAACAATATTATAATAAGTTTAAGGTTGAAGTTTAAATCTCTAATAAATTTTACACCAATATGGTTAATTTTTCAGAGAGTAAATAAAGACCAAGAAATGCTCCTGAACTAATAGAATGTATTTTATTATCGTGTTTCGCTACAATAATGTTGATTATCTTTTAATTAAATTCGAACCAATCGAAGAATTTAATTTTGAAGGGTAGTTATATGTCTTTCAAGTTAATTTATGAGTTTTATGCATTAATTCTATTTTGTGCCCAACGGTGATGTAGAAATGATGCAGAAGCATCTTGTAAGTTTTATTTTTTAACCAACGAGATCACTCGGCTGCATGCCAACGGGCTGCAATGCTGGGGTATGTGAATGAAAAGGCTTGAGTCAAGCCCGTTTAGGACAGTTTTTTTGTTAGTTTACTAATTTTCTGATTAAATTGGAACTAACGGGAAAATTTAATTAGAAAATGAAGTATAAGTGAATGTTTTAGTAATCATGACTAAATTTTTCGTTATGGTAATTTGTATATAGATTTATCCCGCATAGGGAGAAGTTTGGTATAGTACTTATGCTAGTCAATCCTACATGGCGGGAGAAGTTTTGTGATGGCTCATATATTTTTGTATCCCGCGTAGCGACAAAAGTTTGGGTAGCTCTTATGCTATCCTAGTATTGACCATGGCATAATAGAAATGCATCGAAATGGTCAATACTAATCAAAGGACAAGAAAAAGATGCAAGCGTGACTTACAAAAGTACAGTTAATAAAAGACCTCATCGAGTTCTTGAAGTGGAATGAGGATAGTGTACTCCTATATGGATCAAGAAATAACTTTATTTGCATGACATAATCATATGAATGAAGTAAGTCATAAGTGTCTCCTCGTTCATAGTTTTTTAAATAGTTCTCAAAATTATGGCAGTATAGTTCATGCCATATTTCGAGGGGGAGAATTGTGAGATAAATTAAGAGTAAGAATTAAGATCAATTAAGAAACTACTCTATTAAGAGTGAGATAAAGATATTGATGAATGTGTACTCTTCATTAAGAGTGAGATACAGATTTTGTAAGAAACTGAGTGAGATAAAGATTTTGATGAATGTGACCGTCGGTAATAACAATGATACCCATAAGCAGTGAAACAACTAAATTCCTAGATTTTTTAAAGTTTCGAGAGGAAGATAGCGTAGTCACCATCAAAGATATTAAAGCGGTGCTTAAAGCGTCATATAAGGTTTTAACAGATTGAACCCAAATAAGAAATCGAAAGATACACTATCTTTATAAAAGATGGGACGATCTAGGGGAGCACGGTATGTAGAGACCTATGACTTGAAGAGAAGCAGGACTGCGTGCCCACTTCAGTGATTCAAAATAATGAATTTCTCAATACCTGTTGATGTTGTATGACTTATACAACACCTGTTGTTGGCTCTTCGAAGAAGATGAATAATGTAAACAAGGATCTTGTGATACTGGAGCCTATAGAATCAATTGCCTCTTGGTAAAGAAGAGCAACAATAGCCCCACATGAAAGTGCCAGTAGTTGTGGCCCCAGAAGGTCTCAAAGAATTAGTAAACCAGTTTTTTGATGACTATGAAGTCTATGTTAGTGAAGAAATTCAAATGGAAGGTGATCCCACCTTATTTGAAGAAGCCATGAGAAGCATTTACTCGTTTGAATGGCAAGAAGCTATGGAAGTTGAAATGAAAACGATGAATACCAACGATGTTTGGAACTTAGAAGAAATTCCTAATAGAGCCGAAACAGTAGGCTGTGAAAGGGTCTACAAGACAAAATGTGACTCCAAAGAGAATGTGGAAAGATATAAAGCATGACTTGTAGCAAAAGGCTTTACGCAAAGAGAATTAATAGATTACGATGAGAGTTTTCTCTCCAGTCTCATGTAAGGATTCTTTTAAAATCATAATGGTGTTATTGCCACATTATGATTTAGAGTTACATCAGGTGGTTGTAAAGACAGTATTTCTCAACGGGGATATGTATGAAAATGTTTACATGGCACAACCCAAAGGTTTTATCGTGGAAGAAAAATAATGTATGGGATGTCGCCTGTAGAAATCCATTTATGGGTTAAAACAAGTCTCTAGATAATAGTATTTGAAGTTGATGAAACGATAAGAAAGTTTGGGTTTAAAGAAAATGAGAAGGACAATAGCGTTTATGCGAAGTTCTAGAATGGAAAATTCTTTTTTCCACATCCTGTGTATAGATGACATCCTACTCACTAGTAGTAATGTTAATCTGCCATTGGAGAAGAAGTCTTTGTCCTCAAGTTTTAATGTGAATGATCTTGGTGAAGCCTCATTGGTTCTAAGAATTAAAATTCACCGAGATAGATGAAAAGGGGTATTAGGACTATCGCAAAGACATACTTAGAAAAGATTCTAAAGAAATAAAGTATGCATGCGAGTAAACCTACGCCTGCTCCTATAGTCAAGAGTAATAGATTTGAGAACTTTCAATGTTCCAGGAACCGATATGAGATCGATTAAATGAACATGGTTCCATATGCTTTAGCTGTTGAAAGCTTAATGAATGTATAAGTAAGAACTTACCCTGACATAGCTTACGTATCTGGGATATTTTGACAGAAGTCCAGTCTAGATATAGATCACTGGTGTCGGTGTTTTTGGACCATCGATGAGTAAATTTGTATTTGCGCGTCTGGCACGGATGGTGTGCTCGGAGGACACAAGGGTTTATACTGGTTCGGGCAGAATGTTCCTACGTCCAGTTTGCTGCTGCTCGTGTTACTGGACTTGGTTTGCAGTAGGGGTTACAAACTGGCGAGAGAGGGAGAGGATCCCAAGTCTCTGGTGGAGGGAGTGAATGGGTGCTGAGAGCTCGATTACCGCTCAGTTGTGTGCTCGTGTCATGCTCTTGTGTTTTTTTATCTCCTATTTGGGTCCCCGGGTAGGGGTGCCCTGCTTCCCCTTTTATAGGCGAAGGGAAAGCATGGGTTATAGAGGAGGAAAAGGAGAAGAACGAGAGAGAGAAGAAGGCTTCCAGGATCACCGGGTCCTTCTTCTCTTTCATGCGGGTCCCGCCGATCCTGTAGATGTCAACAGGGATGGATCCATGTCGTGTCCCTATTTGTCACTAGCATCATAGGCAGGCGTCATCTGCCTATCATGGTGTTCCACTCCATCCCGGCGGACGTCGTGATGAACTGACACGCCTATCAGCGTCCGTACGAGAATTAGGCAGAACAGTACCGGCACGCTCGACACTGCTCTTTATGTGAATCACTAGGTATGGCTCATCATGGTCACGGGTTATATTGAGGCATGCCAGCTTCTTCCCTGGTATCAGAGTTTTGACCCAAGCCCATATGCTTGGACCTGAAGTGGTTGGCGGCGGTATGGCTCCCCGTCGGATGAGACAGAACTCGCATCCTTGGAGTCTGGCAAGATAGAGCCCATAACCTTAGGCGAGATGGAACCAGCGGCCTTGGGGTCGGGCGACACGGAGCATGAGCCCAAGGGGTCAGGCGAGACGAAGCCCACGGCCTTAAGGTCGGGCAAGACGGAGCCCGCACTAGAGGGGTCGGGCGAAACGAAGCCCACGGCCTTGGGGTCAGGCGAGACGGAGCCCACGGCCTTAAGGTCGGGCGAGATGGAGCCCACACCCAAGGGGTCCGGTGAGACAGAGCCCACACCGAAGGGGTCGAGCGAGACCTTTTAATACATCTCGAGCCATCCGAGGGAGTCAGCATGGGCGCTAACTTCCTTGCTTTGGGTATCCCTAATAACGATACCCGACAGTAGCCCCTGAGCCTACATAGGAGTAGAATACTCCTTTGGAGGCTTTTCTGGATGGGAGGACTTTGAGGGCCTTGGCTTTCTTTCTGTAACCTGCGGCGTGTCCTGGTAGAATGGCGATTCTCTTTTGCCATGGTCGGTCTTCTTAGGGGCGTCCCTTTCCACCCCTCATTCTAAGGGTTCCCCGGAGCAGCTGTGAACCCATCGGTGGGCCAACATTCGAACTCCTAGGCCTGAATGGGCCGTAGGAGCATTTTAGATCTATATCCCTCCTTACCTGTGATAGTTCTTGGTCCATCGACCGGACGAACCATCATCCAACATTTCCTTTGAGGGCGCGACCAGAGATAGCGTGCGCATGATCTTCAGAGGGAGGTGATGTGACATGGCGTAACGGGCGCGTGAATATAGGCGGATGGTTCGTCTTCTCGCTATGTTCCGTCCTATAAATTGGGGTCTCCCCCTTCATGTTTTTGCACACCAAAATTACAGCCTTACCTTCTCCGTTTTTCCGCCGCCACTGTTCGGATCTGCGGTGCTTGCTAATCCGCCACTGGAGCCCTAGGTCTGTAGCTTCCGCTTCTCCACTGCCACCTTTGTTTCTCCACGGCCGCCTCCATCCTCCATGGATTTGTGGTACCGCTCCGATGTTACCCATGCGCGCATGGAGGGACTCATCAAGCATGGTCTTCTGTGTGGGAGGACCGATGCGGTGGAGTGGCTCGTGCCCAGCCATGAGGATACACCGGCGCTGCCCGACGGCTATGTTGTCTCCTTCGTGCCCTTCCATGAGCACGGACTCGTGGTTCCTCCCCACCCGTTCATCCAGGGTCTGCTACACCACTATCAGATCGAGCTGCAACACTTGAATCCCAACGGGATCCAGCACATCGCGGCCTTCATCGCGATGTGCGAGGGGTACCTAGGGATCAAGCCCCACTTCGAGCTGTGGAGATATTTCTTCTCCATCTCCTTGATCAAGAAGAAGGAGAGAGGACAGGAGAACTCGGTGCCAATGGGATGCACGGGCATCCACCTCCGGGGGCAGCGGGCGGCCGAGTACATGCCCTGCCAGCTCTCCAGATGCAATAAGGGGTGACACTCGCATTGGTTCTACTTGAAGGATGACCCTGCCACTCCCTTGCTTGTCTTCTATGGGCGTCTGATCGAAGAGGTTCCGCCGTAATGGCCGTGGGGGCCACCCGTCAAGGAGAAAAAGAGGATGCGCGACCTCCTTGAGGCCATTGCATTCCTAAAGACCCATGGCCTCCGTGGGGCCGGCGTTGTCGGGGGTATCACGCGAGGAGGGTGGCGCCCCTAATGGCGTGCGTCCTCCCACTATACAGGATGATGCCCAACGCGTAGCTTGTTGGGATGACGCTCGCCTAGGGGCTGCTCTGCGACAGCGAGGTCGCGCAGCGTATGAAGGATGCCACGGGGGAGGCCGACGCCGTGTTCTTGATCCCAGGGCATCCCGTGACATGGCCGAACACGGGCTTCATCGAGCTGCCGACGGGGTTAGTCTTCCAGGACTCTATCACACTGCTACTAGAGCACGCGGCCGTGAGGGCGGTGAACCATGCCATGGATGAACAAAGGAAGAAAAAGAAGGTCGATGAGGAGAAGAAACAATGGTTGAAGCAGCGAGCGAAGCTACAGCGAGGAAAGCGGCGTCAAGGTTTGTCGGAAGAAGAGGAGGAAGAAGAGGAGGAGGAGGTTGATGGCTCCGTGTCGCCCATCCCATGGGATGATCTGTCCACCAGGGACAAGGCCCTTCCTACGGCATGCCACGGGGCAGTAGGGGAGGACGTGCCCCCGTAGCTGGCGAAATCAAAACACCTCGCCCCGTCCAGAACTTCGACGACGGCCTTGGATCTGGCAGAATCAGGCCACCTCGCCTCATCTGGGCCTTCGACGGCGGCCCCGGAGCCGGCGGAAATAGGTCGCCCCGCTCCGTTCGAGCCCTCGGCGGTGCCTCTGGAGTCGGTGGGAGGCGGCCGTTCTGACTCGTTAGAGCCCTCCGAGCCGAGGGAGGCCTCGAAGCGGCAATGTGCCAATGAGGACCAGCCAGGGTCGGGCAAGCCAGCCCCAAAACGTCCTCGCATGATGACATCAGGGTGAGTCAAAAGTTTTTTCATCCTTTTATCTTAATGAATTTTTACCGTGAACTGACCGCCATGTCCCTTGCAGCATCGGAGGACGTGGGACTCTCCTGTGGCTTGCTTCGAAAAAGATCCTCCTCCGACAAACGCGCTAGGAGCCGGCTGGCGCTGCACTGGTGGTGATCGTGAGTGGTGTCGGGGCGGCCATGACATCGACTGGGGAGGCGCAGCCAATGGCTGTGTCCATGAGAGAGCAGGCGGAGGAGGGCGCGTCTAGGGCGCCCGTGGTGAGCGAGGCATGACCAGTCATGTCCTCGACATCGTAGGCGGAGGAGGCATGGCCGGAGCCACCGTCCATGTAGGTGGCCGTGTCCATAGTGGGATGGGCAGAAGGGGGTGCACCCAAGGCATCCTTCGTGGATGTGGCGATAGGGTAGGTCTCCGTGTCCGTGTCACCTGCCCCCTCTATTCGCTAGAGGAGCCGCTCTGGAGGAGCTGCCGCCGTAAGAGAGGTCGGCGCCGCTTGAGGTCGGCGTGGGGACATCCCGGTCTCTGGTCCGGGCAGCTGCCCTCGATGAAGTGACAGAGGAGGGGGAATGGGGGAGCGTCCACACAGAGGTTGGGGATGCGGTTCGCGCCCTGACCATTATGCTGAGCTCGATACGTGACATTGTCGCCCCGGTTGGCCAGGTATGATATGACCATGCTTCCAAACCTCATGTTCTCTTTCTGCGCCTCTAAGTCTTGTCTTCTTCACAGATCCTTATGGCCCACAGTCGAGAGAAGTCCCAGTTCCTTGCTAAGGAGACGCAGCGGAGTGAGGGGCTAGCCGCACATCTCGCTGCCGCCCGTCAGGAGGTGGCTGAGCTTGCCCCTACCACCCGGGAGGTGGCCGACCTCCGATTCAGGGAGAAGGACGCTCACAACGATGCCCATGAGGCCGAAGAGAAGCTCGCAACCCTGATCAAGAGGGCACACACGGACACCGTGGAGGCCGAGCGGCTATGGAATGAGCGGCACGATTTGCTCCGGGCCGTAGAGAAGCTCCGCACGGGGGTTGACCTAGCTCGCCAGGAGCGTGCTGATGCTCAGCAGCGAATCAACCACCTCAAGGATGAGCTTTAGTGGGAGAGGGACCTAAAGGTTGCAGCCGAGGGTGTGTCCATCGGGCTCGCCGTGGAGGTCGATCAGCACCAAGAAGAGGTCAGCGCCTGGAGGCCGAGGTTACCCGGCAGCGCGATGAGGTGCGCAAGCTTCGTGAAGACGTGGACGGTAAGTCTCTGGTTTCCCTTGTCTTTCTCCCTGGAATTCATGGTAAGCCTTTTGACATGGTCGGTACATGACTTGGGCAGGTCTCGATGACAAGCTCGGGGCGGAGGTGGTGAAGAGCCATGGCCTAGAGAAGGAGCTCAGCCAGGTGAAGGACGCCCTCTAGAAGGAGACCGATGAACATGACAACCTGCGCGTCGCCGTCTAGCTAGTCTACGACAAGCTCGAGCTGGCCCCAGAACAGGAGACAAGCTCTCTCGTGGTTCGCGCCACCCAGATCATGGACCGGGCACGTGATATGGCAAGGGGTCCGCTTCGCTTTGGCGTTCACCGATTGTTCGTGATCGACCGTTCTCATTATGAGAACATCGATCTGGCAACGATGAGCCAAGGCTTCGTGCCCGTCTATACCAACGCCGAGCTGGACGACATTGAGAAGGAGGTGGCCCCCTAGCGCATGACCTTTCTACCAAGATAGAAGATGAAATCATCCCTCTGAGGGGTTTAGTTTAGTCAGATAGGTTAGGCGGTGCATTTGTAATAAGCGGACAAGCTCCATCCCTTTTGTTTGGTTTAAACAAGTTTGTTCTTTTCTCTCTTTATATGTTAATGCGTTCTGACCCTTCCTGTTGTTAAGACTGTAGAGCTCGAGGTGTGGACGAAAAACTCTGATCACGCTGGTAAGCAAGAGTGCCGTAGTCGCTGGGGCGTAGGTTTCTTGCAGTCTGACCAGCTCTACTTAGCGTTCGTTTCCGCAAACCTTGTCTCTAGGTTTTTAACGTGAGAAAAGGGTCGGGCACAGCGACTATTTCAGAAAGTATATATATACCCTTATCAGCCCCGAGTGAGGCCCGACCCCTTAACGTTGCCGGGGTCGGGTTTCACTAAAGATCGAGGAGACGTACCCCTCCCTAGGGTTCGAGCCATCATCCTACGACCGCGCATTTGGTCTTCTTGCGAGTCCAACTTCCCTTGAGCCCCTGCGCATTGCAAGGGTCCGATCGAGGGTCGGCTCGTCCTTGTGATCGTCATCCCTCAAGCATTTTTTTCGATAAAACGGAGAGGCTGAGCCGTGCCACGTTTTTCCTCGATGGACGAAACATGGTCCTCGGTGAGCTGTTAACGAGGCTAGTCCGAGTGGGGCCCCGGCTTCCCGTTCGTGGGGGTCCGACATGGGTCAGCTGGTGACCGACTCTAGATTCTCAGTGACCAATCCATATAGTTCTCGGGTCCATTCGACCGGTCCCAATGTGAAGGCTCTAGTTTGGTTTTGGTGAATTGATGAAACCCTTAGTGCTAACCTAGTCTATCAAAGTAATTATGAGATAGGTAGCACTACTCCAAGTGATGAAGCAAATGAAGATCATGACATGATGATGATGATGGCATGGTGATGATGATGATGATGATGATGACATGACGATGATGATGGCATGGTGATGATCAAAATGTTGGGTGTGAAAGTAGACTCGAAGAGCTTTCCAGCCATGTGCAGCATGCACCACGAATTTTTGTAGATTGGTACAGTTTTGCATGGGGAGTTGTACCAAATTCTACCCCTGGCAGACTATTGACCTTTTGCGTCATTTTTTCCTGGGTCCGATCGTCCGTCCGTGTTACTTGTCATCTGCGTTACTTTTTCCTCGGTACGGTCGTCCGCCTGTGTCACTTTTCCGACGGAGCTATTTTGTAGCACCGTGTCTTGATCCTTCGGCCATGTGTCTTCCACGTCTTCATGTGTAAACCTAAGCATCATCAAGATAGGACATTTAGGTAGTATAACATTCTCAGAAGTGTTAAAATTACAATCAGTTAGGAATGAATTCACCTGTTCTTGTAGTTTCTTGGCACGGCTTCTTGTAAGTGGCCCTTAATTTGTATCCTTTGGACTTGAGCTAGCATGCACGACTAGGATGTCCTCATCACAAAATGACAATCATAAAATTTGATGAACCTAAATATGTTTCTAAAGTTTTAGGAGTCCATGAAACATTATTTAATATGACATTACAACATGATTCATGAAAGTAAGTGTTTAATTTTCCAAAAGATCAACTTAGCAACAAAAAATAAGTAGATCATAACTAGATTGTCACAGTTATAGCTAAAATTGAAATAGTGCCACTATTTTCAAGCTATAGCTAAGCAATTTAGCCGCACTAAAGCATAATATAGCGGTAGCTGACGTAGCGGCAAAGAACAATAATTGGTGAGGATTCGACTATGAAAGAATTCGATGTGCTAAAAAAATGTCAAAACGATTTATAATTTAGAACGGGGAGTATATTTTAAGGTTTTAAAAGTTTATAGAACATTACATAATATAACATTATGACATGATTCATGACACTCAGGTGTTCAATTTTCCAAGAAAAAATCAGAAGCAAAAGATAAGTAGATAATACAGCATTTGGACCATACAAACTTTGTGTCAGCAACTCAAGGACCCCACAACAACCGCCCACCATTGGCACGAAATGCACATCGAGCGTACAGAAAACAATCCAAATTACTCTGACCTGCTACCAAAGTCAGGCCGTGTTTAGTTGGCAAAATGGTACTATAGCACTTTCGTTGTTATTTGGTAATTAGTGTTCAATCATAGTCTAATTAGGCTTAAAAGATTCGTCTCGTGAATTTCGTCTAAACTGTGTAATTAGTTTTATTTTTTATTTATATTTAATGCTTCATGCATGCATCCAAAGATTGGATGTGACGGAGAATCTTGAAAATTTTTACAAAATGAAGTACAACTAAACAGCACCTCAGCCGGTTTATCCAAACCATAATCGATCCTTGACTTTGGACCCCGGATCGTAAATTATTGGCGTTATAATTGTGTTATGATTGAATTTAGCATTACTTATTGCAGGCTACCCATTAAATAAGCGTGTACTCCACCTCCAGTCCTCCACTCAACATTCTACACTCCTCTCCCGTCCCCGGGAACAGAAGCTGTAGCGTCCACAGACGTGGCGCCTCGGCGGCCACGTGTTCAGAGCGCGGGCATTAAAATCCGCGCGCCACAAGCACACCCGCTCCGCACCCGATCAGCAGACATGCATGCCGCTGCTACTGTTGGGGTCTGGACAACAGCACGGGCCACGGGGTGTGGACCGCGGGCTCCTGGGTGCACTTGGAGCTAGGCGTGTTTAAATCCACGGGTCGAAGGGTGTCGGTGTCACGATGAGTGTTCCGGCACTAATAATAAAATAAATTATATAAGTTTTCAATAATCTGCTATACGAATTTATTAAACCTAATTAATATGTCGTTAGCATATGTTTACTGTAGTACCACATTGTCAAATTATGAGCTAATTAGAATTAAAAAATTCGTCTCGTAAATTAGTCTCAATCTGTGCATTAAGTTTCGTAATTAGTCTATATTTAATACTCTATATGTGACGGGGCTAAAGTTTAAGAGGAGGAAAGCCATGTGAATTCAGACGCCGATCAGCACGTCGCAGTGCACGCCCCGGATAAATGCAGGAACGCAGCTGAGAGGATGGAAATGGATCATGATTCGTGAACTGCCAAAGCCCTTTCTTTCTTTCGTGTCCATCTCCAACTCCATGCATGTCAACGTCGATCTGGTTGCTGGTCCATGTTGCCTTCTGCTGCCAGGATGGGGAGAAGCAACGTATTTTTCTTTGCTTTTGCGTGTTTCTTACTAGGGGGAATGAATGTCCGCCACGTGCAAATCCCGTATGTAATTATACCCTCGTCCAAAAGCAACGTGTCTTTGCGCACGGATTCAAAGCTGAATTGACGTGAGAATCCGATTCGGTCCATACGATAAACTCATCTATAATTAGCAGCATACGTACGTACACTGCCTTCTTAATTACTTCTTCTGTTCAAACACGTCGCTTTACGCGGCGTATTGCCCGACTACTACTCATTATGAAAGAAATTAGTATGAACGACGCTTTTGTCCACCCACGAAGTCCTTTCCAAAATTCCTAGCCACGAGATTTTGCGAGGACATTCGGACCCCTTTGGACATTCAAAAAATAAAGGAATTTATATGATTAATATACTATAGGAAATTTTCCTATGAAGCTGTATAGAATGCCTTGTTTTATATGAATTTTGGAGAAATTTTACTAAGGGGTTGAATCTCATGGGAATTTTTCTCTGTACCACTCTCTTATCAAACTCCTGTTTTTCCTGCACTCCATCTGAACATTCAATCTTCCATATTCTTGTGTTTTATCAATCCATAGGATTCAAGATGTTAGGCTATCTTATTTTTACGTTTTTTCCTATTATTGCGTTTATAGAATCCTAGGTTCCAAAGAACCTCAATGCTTTAACTACAACTTCAACTCTAGCAAGCTCAGGTTTAGGGCTCCTCCCATGGCTGTGTTGAGAGATGGTCGGAGATTTCACAGGCACACGGACCAGTGTCATGCCCATCCCTCAAAATCGTGCGGACGAGCTTGCACGTCGTCTATGTCTCAGTCATCAGGCGTGCGCTTGCAGAGCAGCAAGCTAGACAGCATGTCCTTGAGTTCTGATGATGGTGCAGACAACCACAAGCGAGCTTGTCCCTGACCACTGATGAAGGTGGCTAGGTGGCACACTACTAGAAACTCGAATATTTCTGTGTGTGTAAAAACCCACGAAAAATTTTGAATACCCACGGAAAATATTTTTCTGACGGTGTACCGTAGAAAATAACACACATAAATAGAATGACAGAAAAATCGAATTTTTCTGTGGGTTCACCATCAGAAATAATTTTTCTATAGGTTTC
The DNA here is from genome assembly GCA_904845875.1 of Miscanthus lutarioriparius. Classification (NCBI taxonomy): domain Eukaryota; kingdom Viridiplantae; phylum Streptophyta; class Magnoliopsida; order Poales; family Poaceae; genus Miscanthus; species Miscanthus lutarioriparius. The sequence continues at coordinate 99,313,562 of CAJGYO010000001.1, forward strand.
ACACGCACAGAAAAATTGTGTTCGCCCAGATTAAAACTAATTTTTCTGTGTGTTAATCCACATAGAAAAAAGAAATAAACGCATAGAAAAACACATGTTTTTTTTCTGTCGGTCTAGGTGAACTCACAGAAAAATTCATTTCGCCCAGATTAAAAATAATATTTCTGTGTAGCCAGCCTCACAGGAAAAAAGAGTTAAACACACAAAAAAATTATTTTAAAACAGTAGCAACAACATATTAAAATATATATTTTCCATATAGTAATTTCTGTGCATGATCAGCAAGGTTTCATTCAAATAATACATAAATCAGTAGTTCATCATGAATAGAGTCAACACTTATGTCAAAAATAGAATCAGTCTAATCTATCAGCACATATATCATATATACAGATATGATATCTGGTCATCTACATGTTCAACATGAATACTACAATAAATTCACAAATATGGATATCGAAAAAGAAACCAAGCTATTTTTTCTTGTTCAACCAATTTGTAAACTGCTTCACCTTGCACTCCATCTCTACCTGTAAAAACAGTCAAATGAAATCATGGTGACAAATTCAATGGAAATAGTAAGGCTATTTGGTTAATCCAGATTCCACTAAATACATATTATTATCCATCGTCTTAATATGAAAGGCAGTGTTTCAGCCATTTTATGTCAAAATTGAAAAATATATGGTACAGATATTTTTAGCCTAACAAAAGCAGTCAGTCACAGCGCAATCGACAGTAGTACTCGAAGGGACCTGCTATCACATAAAAGAAACAAAGCATTATTGATGGACCCGCTAGCAAATGAAAGAATCAAAGAATTAACTGCTGCTGTGAAAGAAACTGTCAATCAGCACTCCATCACCAGTGCTAGGGCTGCAATATATAATCTATTAACAAATATATCATTATAGGGTATCAGTTACTAAAATTCAAAGACATATTCTTTTTCCTCCTAGTTAGGCATAATCATTTTCCTCCCAGATAGGCATTTGTACAAACAGTTGGTGCACTAACCTACTATAGTCCTTTTATCAGTTTCATATATTTATATTTTTGGAACAAAAACTATTTAAGTTAACCAAGCATAACACAGTATATCGTATATTTATTTAAGTGAGCAACTAACCACAACACATGGAAAAAGAAATCAAGCTTACCATTCGATGTAGATGGAGTTTGATTCGACGCTGCAAGCCACACTGGGTCAGTATCAGTCATCACAGTATGCGCTCACCTGCACTAACATGCATCTATTTGCCAAATCAGAGTAAAGAATTAAAGAAACTAGAAAACAATACCTCGTTGGGCAGAGTTTGAATGTAGATCAGGACACGTGGGGAAATGCCAAGGGCAAAAAGAAGGCAGATGGTAGCTGCTAATGAGAGGAGCAGCCAAGCACTTACAAACGGAAGAAGACAAATGCTGATCTTGATTCCTCCTATAACAATGTGATGCCACCATCAGGCAATGCTTGGAATGCTGGAGATGGAATTGGAAGACCAAATGCCAAGTCTAATGCAGGATCCAGTTGGGGTGAGAAAGATAAGATGGAGTCTGATGAGCATCTAAAAGTCCCAAAAGAATCAGACACATGGAATACAGGAAATCAAATGAAAGTCCATGGGATAACACTGATGCACTACAGGATTCCTAGGTTATCAGAATATACACCACTTAAAATTCAGAGCACCAGAGTAACCTGCTTAAGGGCCTGACAAAATACTAATTAGTTTCTACTTCCTTTCCATCTTCTAATCTCTAAGTGTTGGATCTGATAGCTACAAAACATGTTGATAGTGGAATGAATATATACTAATTAGTGGAATGAATATATACTCACAATTCCAGTACAATCGCAGTACATCTATTACAGCACATAATAAATTTCCAAAATAAGAAATATGAAGCTATTTTCTCTTGGATAACAAAAACGAAAACAAACATTGAAAGTTGCTACTGCTACCTCACTTATAGTGCCACAATACTTTTTCCAAAAGTACCACAAACTGATAAACTAGTGAATTCTACATTTTCACAACCACAATTGAACATAGTTTTGCAATTCAGTTAGCCAGATCAACTTGGATCATGATTCCTGGCTGACCAAACCATGCATTAAAATGTTGGCATTAACCTATTCTCAAATGCCACACACTGCAAGAGACAGGAAGAACTTACAAATCTACAAGTGTAAAAGAAATGACAGGCAGGCAGTGACCATCTCCAGAAATTCTCAAGAGTAGTACAGCAAACAGAACAAAATATCTCAAGTACCAGCTCATAAGGTGCTAAAGTGCAGAAGTTCTCTAATGGAAACTTGATTCATCACAGTCACTCAAGAGTAGTACAAAACAAAAAAGTTACAAGGCATAGTTAGGGAAGGGGAGAGCAGCACGGCACGAGACTGGGGTTCCATATCATCTCAGCTCCGCAAATATCACATATCAAAATGATTGATCAGGTTGATATATGCAAGATATTCAAGATACTGTTTTCATAGCATCTCACCTGGAAAGCAACCAGGGTAACAAAACAAACAAGTTAAAATTGTATTTTAACTTTGCAGTAAAATCTTCTTATTACATTGCTCTCTCAAATTCAAATATAATGACATTATTTGAGTGGTCCATCCATGTATATTTCTTACATTACAGTAAATTATGTTAGTATAGTTCTACTTGTGATTTTCAAAGATGTCAAGTTACTGATAAAAGACAATGAAGAGCTCCCATTTGGATCAAACTGACAGCTCATTGCTCATATATGTTCAAGAAATATTTGATGCACTACTAATCGTGAATTATGTTAGTATAGTTCTACTTGTGATTTCCATGAATCAAAATGGCAGTGCAGTTTCTTCATATAACAAATCAGAGGTGCTACTACTACTAAACCAGCTGGAACAACCCAACAATGCAACCAAGAGGTCATCTTACTGTTAATAAAACAGGAGCAGTGGAGGAAGCAGCTCCGGTAGTGAATACATACCCATGGTGGTAGTAGCTCCAACAGCTCCGGATCCGGGAGAGGGAGGGACGGCGCCGGGGAAGAAGGTCGGGGAGGGGAGGCGCCGGGGACCACCACCACCACGCCAGCACCACGAAGCCCACCGCCACGCCGCCCGCTGCCTGCCACCACTAGAGCCCAGATCCAGCAGCCACCGGCCTCCACCGGCTGGATCCAGGAGAGGGAGGGGCGGCGCCGGGGAAGAAGGCCGGGGAGGGGTGGCGCCGGGGACCACCACCACCACACTAGCACCATGAAGCCCGCCGCCACGCCGCCCGCCACCACCAGAGCCCAGATCCGGCCTCCACCGGCAGAATTCGAGAGAGGGAGGGGCGGCGCCGGGGAAGAAGGGGAGGGGAGGCGACAGGGAGGGGAGGGCGCTGGGGGCCAGATGCCTGGTGCCGGGGAAGAAGAAGGGAGGGGGCGCTGGGGTCTCGGTGCGGAGGAAGAAGAAGGAGGAGGGGGGCTGGGGGGTAAGAAGAAGGGAGGGGGAGGGGGCGCTGGGGTTCGGGTGCGGAGGAATATGTTTTTTCTGTGCGTTTTAAAATAACCGACAGAATAATAACATTTTTTCTACGCGTGCATATATTTTTTCTGTGCGTTTTTAAAGAACTGATAGAATAAATTGTATTTTTCTGGGAGTTCTTATTTTTTCGTGTGTATTGTCACGCACAGAAAAATCATACAATTATTCTGTGGGTTTTCGTATTTTTTTGTCGGGATATTTTGAAATCGACAGAATAATCGTAATTTTTCTGTGCGTACAGAAAAAAAATGCACAGAAAAATTCGTCACCCACAGAGCAATTCGAATTTCCAGTAGTGGCGGGCAAGGTCGTCCTCGCCCTTGAGTGTGGATGGGATGACATGGCATAGGCAAACTGGCAAAGTCAATAATATGTGAGTTGATAATGTGGACCACTGTATGCTTGTTTTTTTTAAGAAAACAGGATGGACTGGAGTTCTACCAAAAGAAAAATAAAGCAAGAACAAATGAGTCAAAGTACAACAGCATGCTTGTTGGACTTTGAAATAAAACTAAACCATTTGAAGGTAAAAGGAGTATGCAATCAGACGGCTAGCATGACGAGTCTCTATTTCCTCTTGAACGGTGTCATTGAGATCTACTCTCTCAATTTCAAATTATAAGTTATTCTAACTTTTTTTTTAATATATAACTTTTGATATGTATCTAGATATACACTGTGTCTAGATAATAGCTTTTATTATGTAGGTAAAAAATCTAGAATGACTAGGGCATGCTTGGATCACCGGACTGGAGTTTAGTATGTCATTACATATATAATAGGCTAATAGTGGACTATTTTTTTTTTCTAATGAGTCATACTTATCAATTAGCCTCTATTAGTTTGTGTTAGACCGTGCTTAGTTTATGTTTAGACCTTCTATTTAGTATCAAAACATGGACCAAAGTTTAGTTTAGCCCCTCCAAACATCTCCTTGTGTCTTTGAACGGTAGGAGTAGTAGCACCGTTTTCAGTTCCCTTTTGGAGAATCTTCAAAGTAGACTCGAGTGTCTCGCTCTCCCACCCACCAACAGCCCAAGCACACATACAACCACCCAGTGTTTCTTCCGCGCATCAGTACAGCAAGCAAGGCGCATCGGTGAAATAATTGAGCCAGCCAGCGAGGTACAAACCGAGGCCTGCAGCAGCTCTGTGGCAACGGTGATGTACACGCAGCGGCGGAGCAGGAATTTACAGCTGGTTATGCCAAATATAAAAGAAAATCAAAGAAAATATGCAATATAATGGACCATAAGTTATAATGGCCATAACAAATCCATAATAATAACCAAAGTACAAGTTCTAAACATAGTGCCGTTATTTCTAAAAATTAAGGAATATTACAAAATACTAAAGGCTATTACAATATAACTCTACGTCCCCTTTTTGAAAGAGATTGACGATATCCTCATTTTTCATTTGACTGAAGAATTCCCTATCAATAAATGTAACCAAGTAATTGTTCAAATATTCATCACCCATTTTATTCCTTTGCTTGTTCTTCACATAATTCATTGTTTGTGGGCTTTTGGTTCAATTAGAAAATAGAATATATATGTATATTATGTATTTATTTTTTCTCTCAAATCTTGGGTATTCCTGCCCAGGCATACCCCTGGCGCCGCCAGTGTGTACACGGCGTGCACTGCACCAGCACAATCCCTGCCTGCCGTGCCGTAGGACAAGAAAGGTCGCCACACGCCAGTCGTACGCCACCGCCTCGAGCCCTCAACCAATCGACCCTCATCTGCCCATGCATGTGGACGCGGCACATGTAGCCTGGCCACGCACGAACCCGTTTTGGAAGGCAAGCTGCCATTGCATTTGCACAGTCCCCTGCTTTTGTTGCAGGGCCTAGCTAACCGGTGTAGTAGCCATGGTCCGTGAAGGGTGGCCGGCCATCCAGCTGGGGCTAAAGCCCTTTACAACGGCACACGCAGCAAATGCTTGGCTTTGAAGGGCAACTAGGTATCCTAGGTGATTACTAGCTGCTGCTAGTAGTTTGTAAAGCAAGGAGGAAAGAAAAAGCGATGCTGATCGGCGTGTGCCACAAAAAGATGGTGATGTGAGAAAGGTAAGCCGATCGTGTTATTAAGCGTGCTTACTGAAAGTGATAGGTGTCCATATGTTGGCTCAGCCGTTTTATGTGTAGGCAGATGGCTAGAAGCTAGATGCTATCTACTGCGTGGGCTGGCTGCGGCTGGGTTGCTGTCAGCGTCAGGCAAGCGTGTTTGCTTCATACTATCTCACGTCAAATTCCTTGACTATTAAAGAGTGACATAATGTCTTATATATTTTCTTGTGTGATGAAATGTCCTATATTTAAATGGCGCGTACGTAAAAAAAGAAAACATTGTAATTTGGATGGGTCTTTTCTCTTGATCGTCTGGAGGTATGTCAAAAAAAAACTTTATCTTGTAGCAGTATACCTGGCTAATAAAAAGATAGAGCTCCTTGATTAACTACGACCCGCATGTATTGCTGGACGGTGTCCAGCTAGTTCGATTCACTGTACAAGTAGCCAAGTACTACGTTGAAAATTCCTTGTGTAGTTGATTCATTTTTTTAAGTAATTAGTGCCCGTTTGGCTGAGCTCTCTCTGACATCGGCTCTGGCATGTGTGGGCACTGTATGTCAGGGAAGCCGGTGCCGGTGGAGCTAAAATATCCGATTCTGGTGGAAAAACAGTTTCTATAATCAGTGCAAGCACAGTACGTGAATAGTGGTGCATCAAAGGGAGCCAGGGCCGTCCGAAGCTGCACTAAAGAGGTCACGCCATAAATACAGTTGGTGTGATATCGCAAGACTACGAACCCCTCTGATGTACAACAATGATGCGCGCAAGTACTGATTAGTAAGAAGTATGCAAACCTCACTAAACACTAGGCCTAAACCTATAGCAAGCGCATAAGCGGTGGTCTAATCAACCTAAACACTTCGCAAAGCACCTACGCTAATCACCTAATGAAACACTAAGCACTATGCAAGTGGAGATCACTAAAATGATGTATCAACACCCTAGATATGTTTCCTTAGCTCCACACTTGTCAAATGGCCGATTGGGGGTCTATTTATAAGCCCCGCTGAGAAAGTAGCCGTTGGAGACGAAACCCGCTTTTTTGCTACTGACCGGACGCTGCTTTCGTCCTGACAGAACGTGTCCGGTCGTCCCGGCCGTTAGAGCGCGCGATCAACTGATCGGACGCTGATTGCGTCCGGTCACATGCCACCGGACGCGTTCGGTCGCAATTTCGCCGCTCTAGAACCTCTCTGTACTCGATCGGACGCTGCAGTTCCTGCGTCCAGTCGATTTGCCGCCAGCGTTCGTGAGTGCTGAATGTGTTGCCGGGATGAGGAACAGAGCCATCGGTGTGTCCGGTCACTTTCAGTCCTCAGCGTCCGGTCGCTGCTGCTGACGCCTGCTGTTGTCGAGCAACTAATCGGACGCGTCCGGTCCCTATAAGGGCTGCGTCCGGTCATCTCTGTGAGCTCGTTTCTTCGCGATCTTGCGTCCGGCTTGGTTTCTATCTTCGTGCTTAGACTTTGTTTGATATCTTGGATCTTCTCTTGTGCTTCTAGGGTCTTGCTTATGGTGTTGATCGTGGGATCACCATGTTGCCTTCGTCCAAGTCACGTCTTGCACCCTATTGAACTACAAAACAATCATTTGCAAATTCATTAGTCTAATTTGGTTATGTTGGTCATTAAACACCAAAATCCAAATTAAATAGGTCTAGGGTCCATTTTCCTTACGGTATGAATCGAAATCAAATTGCAATTTTTCCTTAATTTATTGTTCTGAATTTACTATATGTCGATGGTAGTCTGCCGGTAGACTAGCGAGAGCTAGTTTAATGTTTGGTGGAGGGACTAGGAGGGCGATGGATCATCGTGATTGGGTAAGCTAAACACGCAAGGGGTTTACCAGGTTCTAGCCCTCGTATTAGGGTAACAATCTTATGTTCTGTGTGACACAGGGTGAGCCTGAGTTCTGGGTTGTTCTATTGCTCCTTTTCCTTCTCTTTACATGCATGGCATAGACAGGACCTTTTTTATAGCCTTGCTAATCCAATTATGCTTATTTTAAAATTTTCCTGATTAATCTCGTGATCGCTCTGTGAACGTGGGGATATAATAGATAGATATTTCTCAAGCGTGAAGATTATACCATATCAACAACTTGACACCCAACCAAACATCTCTAAAAAATAAAGTGGCCCTCTCTCGTTTCGCTCCGCGGGAAGTCTAATCGGATCAATCGGTGGTTCCGCAATGAGTAGTCAAATACACATTGAGGGGGCCTTGCCTCCTCCTTCCCGCCCACACCTTCATTCTTTTCCTCCTCTGATCTTAGAAAGCATACTAAACCTCACTCCAATCTTTCTCCATTAGCAACAAGAGCTGCTCTATCTATCGGCCCTTGATGAGTAAGCTTAGCTATACCGCTTAGGTTGTGATCCACATCGTAGAGAACTTGTATCGTACTTCCTCCGTTTCAAGTTATTAGTCGCTTTGACTTTTTTAATTCATCCATTTTACTATGTATCCAGGCATAATATTATATCTAGATACGTAGCAAAATGAATATAAAAAAAAAATCAAAGCGACTTATAATTTGAAACTTATATCATACTACTTTGAAAATTTTCTGGTGCACGCGTGCAGTACAAATTAAAGTGCACACAGGCAAGGGCCAGTCCGCTGTCCAGAATGAACGTACGTACCACGCCCTTGATTTTACCCTCATCGACGCCACAGCACGAGCACGACGTGAAACGCGAGACCCGTGCACGCGTGCGTTCGTGCATGCCTGTTCGCAGACGCAGCTTATTGAGAATCCGGCCGTAGCATAGCAAGAGAGATCTCAAGAGCAGACTGTCTAATTGGAGCAAGAGTTCTGCAGTATCTATATTGCCCCCTCCTGCCATCTGTACACGTGAAGACTAGTATTTTTTATTTCTAGTATAAACATTTTCTAAATCATATTTAAAATAACCCTATTCCATTTTATTTTTATGTATAACTCTTTTTAAAATATGATTTAAAAAAGAAATTATGCGTGACTGTGAGGCCTGAGACTGTAGCCGGCCAGTCGGAATCGGAATGCATGCTGGCACCGTACTACGAACGTTTACAGGCCGGCGTACGAACGTGAATCCGACGAGCAACCCCAAATTGAACTCCATCGCTAGCTTGCCGATGCTGACTGTCTCGCGCTCGCTCGTACCGACTACACTTGCTGCGGCCGAGGGCCGACCGTGCGTGCATGCGTGCGCAGGTGCGGCACCTGGCCTGACCCCGCGTCCGGCCTCACGCTGTCACGCACCCAAGAATAGGGACAGGAGTAGCGAAGAGACCTCACACGGTCACACCTTGCACGGCGTGCTTCGTCAAATTAGAGAAAAGTTCTTAGCATCAAAGCAGAGAAAATCCTTATTTAACACTAAAAGATAAAAAGTTCTTATTTTTGGTATCTTAATTGTTATAAAATATGTTGTCAGCGGTTAGGACCTTTCCCTCCTTGGCTCTCATGATCAATATAGTTGATGAAAGTAGAACACATATACACAAGAGATAGGAAGACTATTCTTTATTTCTCTTAATATTGATGATTACAACATAGAGCTCTCACGTATATATAGCACTGCCAATGCCTAAGAGTTTGGTAAGAGCCCACATACAAACAGACTAGGATTAGGATTTCCCCTTCTCCTTTCCTTCTAGGATAGAGTCCGTATATTTTACAACACTTTTCCTACCACGATATGCACATGCCTCATTAAAAACTCCATCCAAAAATTCAGTGGAAAAAACGGTTCTCGGAGAAAAGAGTACATCGCATTCGTTAATTGCATTTCATATATTGTCTCATTAAAAACCTTGTGTGAGAAACCTTCAAGTAAAAACTCATATAGGGAAAAAGAGTGCAACATTTAACCTTCTTGGTCATGTATTCTTTATGATATTCTTTTCTTCATAAATAGATATTGATCTTTATGATTTATGCATAAACTTTAGTATTTTAGCAAATATGATCTACTTGATCTTTATAAATATAGTGGTTTATCTTCAAGGTAGATTCAATAAATATATGCTTCCTCTCGTAAAGCCAAAATTTAAACTTCATTGTTCAAACCATATTTTTTATAAATATGTGCTTAATTAATGGTATGCATCCCCAATACTATATCTTTCAAAAAGTTGACTCATAATTCTTCTATGAATTATATATGGGTATAAACAAGAGCAATATGCTTCATGCATAATAACCACTTATTAGTTGTGCAAAACAAATAAATTTTATCCTTTAGGGTAATAAATCCTTTCAGAGGATTATGGAGGTAAATAAATTAATATTTAATATCTTCTAAATAGTGTATCAAATTTATATTAGAGTCTGAATACTGATAATTCTTTCTTAGTGGATTTTCAAATTATATGTTCTACAAATCTTTGAGATTTTGATTATACCAATAAATAATAAATTCAGCCTTGCATTTAGCATTTAGGGAATAATTCAATTGCCAAAGTCACCATTATTCTTATACCTTCTATGTTATTTAGAGGATATCAAAACTTCATTGCTAGTTTTACAATATACACTTTCTAAGTATTTGTATAACACATTCATGGTATTTAAGATTCCTTATTTTCTTTCTCTCGGGTCTACATTCACTTCAGGGATTAATGATGTTTTTCAAGAATCGATCGGTAAATCCTTCATGGATTAAATCCTTTAAGGATGTTCTCATTCATAGTGAATAACATTTCTCTTCTATGGGATATATATTCTCTACTACAAGAGAGATTATTATGTGATATACACAATGAGATAGTGTTATTCACTACAAAGTCATTCGATGACTATTCCTTCTAGGACATGCTCTTCTTGAGACTTCAATATTCATTCAGAAATATATTATACCTTACACTTCTTAATACTTGGTATATGAGATTTAATTTCTATATGTTGTGATTTATATTCTTCAGGAACTATATGTGTCGGTGTTTCGAGTAAACACCAACGAGTAAATTTGTATTATTACACGTGTGACCCGGATGGTGTGCTAAGAGGACACAAGGATTATCTGGTTCGGGCTGAATGTCCTTACGTCTAGTTTCGGGCTGCTCGTGTTACCAGCACTGAGTTTGTAGTAGGGGGGTACAAATGCGCGAGAGAGGGACATGTCCCAAGTCTCTGGTGGAAAGAACGAATGGGTGTCGAGAGCTTGGTTGCTGCTCGGCTATGTGTTCGAGGTTTGATGCTAGTGGTCTTGACCCGATGTGGTGCGATATGCGATGCCCCTTAGTGGGACGCCCTGCTTTCTCTTTTATAGGCCAAAGGAAAGCACGGGTTACAATAGGAGAAAAAAGGAGAACGAGAGGCAGAGAAAGTCCTTCAGGGTCGTCGGGCCTTTCTTTTCCTCTGTGTGGGCCTCGCTGACACGGCAGGTGGTGACAGGGACAGCTCCACGCTGGGCGCCTGTCCGCTGGCAAGGCCATGCCCCGGCAGTGTCAGCGGGTCATCACGTCCCACTTCGCCCCGGCGGGCGGCATGGCGAACCAGCGTGCTGATCAGCGGCCGTACAGGGAGTAGGCAGCAAAGTGATCATGAGTCCGTCACTATGGGCGATGAGAGTTCTCTGGAATGACATGTCATGGGATGGGTCGTGTTGAGACGTGACCGCTCCCTGCATGATGCTAGAAGTTTGACCCTGGGTTGTACTTTCTGGCCCGTAGTGGTTGGCGGCAACGTGAGCTTCCGTTAGGAACCGTGTCCAAGGGATCGGGCGAAGCGGAGCCAGCCCTCAGACGTTGGCCAAGACGGAGCCAACCCTTGGGGGTTGGCCGAGGCAGAGCCTACCCTTGGGGGTCAGCCAAAGTGGAGCTAGCCCTCGGATGTTAGGCAAGACGAAGCCAGCCTCAGACGTCGGGCGAGACGGAGCCAGCCCTCAGACGTCGGGCAAAACGGAGCCAACCCTTAGGGGTCGGACGAGGCAGAGCCCAACCCTCGGGGGTTGAGCGAGATGGAGCCCGCGGCCTCAGTGTCCACCGAGGCGGAGCCAACCCTCGGGGGTAGGACGAGGCGGAGCCTATGCCCCGGTGGTCGGATGAGGTGGAGCCCAGCAAGAGGTGTAGTCGCGCTCTTGATCGCTCGGATGAATTAACATTGATGGTTATTAGCTTCTCCTCTTTGGGTACCCTAGTATTGGTCCCCGACAATATGGATCTCCATAATTCACTTATTAACTGCATATTTCATATTCATTCATTTCATTTGCCAGAGATATAACAGAACATTTATTCCTTCTTAGTAGGAGATTCAGCCTCAATTGCTTTCTTCATTGACCGAATATAATCGCTGCAAGTGACTTTGCCATGGACTTTGTTTTTTGGATCCAGGTTCTCTCATAAGAGAAACATTTGCAATTATAGAGGTAATATTGTCGACAACTATTATTTTCTCCCAATATTCTTACGTTGTGAGATTATTCTATCTCTTTGTCATTTCCCAAACAAGAGGCAATTTGTTGTTCTGCATACCCAACACTAATGATGCGCGCGCATAGTGTGTTGGTTTTCATCTTCATGATGACTCTCTTCATGAGGTGCTTAACCTTATTCATGAGGTGTACTCTTCATGAGAATGGAGGAGTTTATTCTTATTTTTTTAACAAGTATACACTAAACTAGAACCCACGGGTGTCCCCGTAGATTTTAGTTTGATAGTATACAATATTTAGTTTACTACTAGTAAACACAACTTCTGGTTTATAACTTCAAGTTACTCCTCTCGTTTTTCAAAAATATCTGGCATATGCTCCGCTTCATGCTTCACAAGAGCATTAGTGTAACATCCTAAAATTTGCACTCTTTTAAATAGCTAAATTGATTTATTTACGCAATTATGTGTGCATACAAATGTAGGAAAATAATAATTTTATAAAACTAAAATCAAATATATTATTAGCTACAAGTGATGCATACATGCTGCTGCATATCATTTGGTGAATGTTTGGAATTTATTAAAGATTTCAAAAAGAATTGAAATTTGAATTTAAAAATGGATTTGGAAAAGTGTAGAAAAAGAAAAAGAAAAGAATCATTTTCTCCCTCCCTTCTTGAATTTCGGCCCGCAGGTTTCCTTTCCTCACCGCGCCAGCCCAACTTTCCCCCGCTCGGCCCAGCGCCAGCCGCCAGCCGCGCGCCTCGCTCGGCCCAACAAGCCGCGCCAGCCCAGCTTGACGCGCGCAACCGCCGCCGCATCATCCTCGCGCCCGCAGCCGCTGACCGCCCGGGCCCACGTGTCAGCGCCATCCCCTTCCTCCGCGCGGCTCGGCAACCGCCCGCATGAGCGCTTGAGCAAAAGCCGCCCACGCTCCTGGTGTCGTGGGAGCATCCCCCCGCTCCTCGGCCTCGATAAAAAGAAGCCGAGCCCCCCCGCGCACTCCCCTACTCTCCCCACTCCATTTTCTCCCTCGCGTTCACGCCTCGGAGGCCACAACCGTCGCACAGAACAGCTCCGCCGGCCACCGTCCTCACCTCCGTGCGAAACGCCGTCCCCGAGTCGCGTTCGTCTCCGTTTGAAGTCGCGGTGAGCTTCGCCGTACTCCCCTCCTTCCCTCTGTGCTTTCAATTTGGTATTTCGTGGCCGTTTGGGGCCCTATTCGCGAGCGTCCGCGAGCTTTGGCCGCCGACCATGGCGCCCGTCGCCTCGGCTTCCTCCTCCGGCCGTCGTGATGGCCTGGGCGAGTTCCCCTCCTCCCCAGCTTTCTCCCGGTGCCTCCGGATTTCCGAACCGTGGCCCCTAGCCCCTGAACCGCGCGCTCCGGCGTGTCCTTGCCGCTGGCCATGGCTGCGCCGCCGTGGCTGTCACTGTGCCGGCCGCCGGCGCCCCTTTCTCTCTCCCTCCCATCTGTTCCGGGCCGTCCGATCTTGATCTAACGGCCACCGTTGGCCGATACCCCTTCGCGGGTGGTTTTGCTAAAGAGCCCTCCTGTTTTCGCGTAATAGAACCCGCAGCCCAAAGCGCATTCCCCCTATTACGCATTCTTGTTTTGAAAGCGTAAAGTTCATCGGCTTAAGTCAAAAGTACGCTTTCAGTATTTACAGAAATGCCATTTGAACTGTTTCGCTTATAAAATTGTCGTTTTAGCTCCGAATTGATCCATTCAAATCGCGTTAGCTTCGTAATTTCATAAGCTACATGTTAGATCTACTGTTAGTCAAGTTTGGAACTTTTTAATTTCATGATTAGATTTAATTAAATATATGGCTATAGGAAAACCCGTTTAAATCATAACTTTCGCATTTTAGCTCCGTTTTTCGTGAACTTCGCGTTGACGTGATCGTAGCGAGACGTAGAATATGTTTACAAATATTTTATCTTGTTTTCAATACTGTTGGTGTACTGTTCTAATGATAGGAATATTTGCTTTGCATGAATGCTTTTAGAATGTTGTATGTTGCCGTGTTGGTCGCGTTCAGACGGTGAGGAAAACGTTGGAGACCAAGAACTCTTCGACGACCAGCAGGACCAGCACGAGTTTGTGAATCAAGGCAAGTATAACATGGGCTTTCCTTGATGTCCTAATTCACTTTAATCAATTACTCATTTGCATGTGTCTAATCTTGATACTCGTAAGGACATCCTAGTGATTGTTTATCCTGTTCCTTGTCTCCTATGGGTTAAATGCATATGGGTAGATTGCTAGTGCTCTAACTGAACTTGATATACCTGTTGATGAATGATACTATGGAACAAAGTGAGTAACATGATTTATAACAACTGTTCCATAGGGCGAAAGTGCAAATGACCTTTGTTCATGTTGCTCCCGGCCCTCCATAAGGACTTATCTGTCGGCAAAAGCTGGGACTGACAGTGCAACCGGGAGAGTCATATGGCTCTGACTTTAGCTCAGTAATAGGACCTTTTCTAGCTAGTTAGAGGTTACCTTTTTGGCGCAAATGGGGCTTGCCACGTTGGGTATAGGGCTGCCTCTGTTCCTATGTGTATATAGCTGATGGATATGTGCTATAGGAAAGGGGGTTCCTACATCGCACGCTTAAGGAAACCTAGCGGCCCTAACTTGTTAGGGAAACCTATGAAATGGATTCATAGTGTACCCCTGCCCGCTCACCTTGGAAGTGACATGGGATTAATTAACCCGGGCATATGGGGATCACGACTCATGGTGAATGTGTGCACCACCTCCGCAAAGGGTAACAAACTGTTATAATAGTAGTGCTCACGATTACAAGCTGCCCGAGAAAACTCACAGAATAAGCTGGATACTTGATGATGATCTTATAAAGTTGTTTAGTGATGATATATGGTACATATGACTCGATATATGTTCTTATGGGAATTAAATGGGAGTTTCAAGCATAACTTGATAATACTTGAGAATAAAAGCTTGACCTATTAAAAATGCTAAGCTGCGAGTTAACTGAGTCTAACCTTTTGAGCTTCATAACCCCATGTTAGCTTGCTAAGTACGGAATGTACTTACACTTGTTTATTTTTTCTTTACTTGGATAAAAATCCCAGATGGGTAACAGATGACAACGGGTATGAGGATTTCCCGGAGGATTATTAGGCTTGTGGTCAACCAGTTGACCTTCCCGTGATGATGGCCACGAGAGTTTTATTATCTTTTTATTATTCATTTGTGATGTATAAGACTAAGTTTTATTATAACTACGAGGTATGAGACACCGTGATGATACTCTATGTAATTTGTCGACTTGTGTGTGTGATTGATTCACAGGCACACACGAGTTTTGTGCATTCAATTTTATCCTTAAAATTGGGTGTGACAAATTGGTATCGAGCCGTGTTATTTGTAGGGCCTTAAGCCTAGTTAGAAAATGGTCGTTTTAGCATCTTTGCTCCTCTGGTTTCTTGCTTCTTGTCTTATTCTTGTTATTTTATTAAAACATTTATGCTTTTCATACCTTAATCTATTATTTAAAATTGTTGATTCTAATTCTATCTCACTTTAAATCTATAGATGTCTCATAATCCGAAGATTGCTCGCCTCAAAGACCACCATGGCTATCGTGCCATGTTCACCCCAGCGTGCCCCACAGTAGGAGAGGGAGATTGTGATCATCTCCGGCGACGAGGAGATGGCTACACCGACGCCTACACCTACTCCTACACCAGTTGCCGTGCCCGTCTACCTGTGGTAGCCACACAGGAGTCGACGGCTACTTCCCCACACCTGCACCATCCCATTTGTTCTCGTGGTGGGACGAGGAGATTGGTGGAAGTGCAAGTACTACTTCAAGCCAGCTCCAGAGACAAGATACTACCACACTCTCCTCACCCACGTCTTTGGGCGACTACTTCCCGACTTTGCGCCTCCATCGCCTACCTGCTGCTGCGCGAGTACAAGCACTCCTTTGGAGGCTACCTTACGGAAGGTAGAGCTGGTGGTCACCGCATGGAACGATATCATTAATGGACATGAGGTGGAGGCATCCATTGTGCCCCTACCGGGAGAGCCCATGCTTTGGATGGCATGGAGGATGCGGCACAGAATGCCTACATCCACTACCATGGTCGCCGCCGAGGCCATGAGGAGGACCGCTTCAGGTTCCTTCCTTGAAATGATCATGAGGGTGTTTGGCAGGGTTTGGCTCCACCAGAGAATGACCCAACTCTGGAGGCAACGGTGCAGCATGTCCACGCTATGCAGGGAGTGGATGATGAGGTCAAAGGAGAACTGCGTGCATCTCAGAGGGCTCAGAGACGCCTCCAGAAGCAAGTGGATGAACTTCGAGCACAACTTGGACAGCCTTCCATCTATAAGAAGAAGTGCCGTTCCTTCACCATGATTGACACCGCTCCATAGGTGTTAGGTGCCTTGATCTAGAATATCACGTCGTTAGTTCGTGTTTCTTATTTAGTTTTGTTTGGTCTTGTGAACTTGGATGATTAGATGTTTAATTTGTGAACTTGGTTGATTTGGTATTTTGCTTGATTGCTGGAAGTTTGTGGGCATGTCCACAACTTCCTTAGATGGGAACTTTAAATTTAGAATGAAATCTTAATGCAGATGTTTCGTTTTATCTTATCTCTGCTGTGCTGATTTCTGGAGCAGCCTGTGATCTTTATCTGGTATCTCGAAATCTGGGATGATAAAAATTCTGAAATTTTTGTGGAGATAACTAGACCTCTGTATCTTTCAAGTGTCTTTGGAATCTCATCAATATCTGTTCATATTTGGGAGATCTAGCTGTCACAAGTTGATGTTCCTGCGCTGTCTGGAACTCAGAACAGTTTCGGTTTAGCTCTACTTTTGACTATGTGTGAGTCCGAATCTGTAAAAGTGGTCTAAATGAAAGTTGTAGCTGGTCTCCTAAGCTTTCTAACAAATCTTGGTGCACCTCTGTTGGATCTCTGAAACTCGAGTTATAACAGTTTTACTGAACTGCTGAATTTGAACCTTGTCCAGAAAATTCTCAGCATTGTTTCTTATCTTTTGTAAGCTCTCTATAATTGGAAAAATCTCTAAATTTTGCACATTTGTTGGAAAACAGATGGCCGCAAGAGGAGGAAGAGGCAGAGGCCGTGGTCGTGGACGTGATGCTCTCATAAATCCACCACCACCGCCACCTGTGACCATGGAACAGATATTGGGAATGCAAGCGCAGCTGATGCAAGCTATGATGCAGCGCTTGGACAATGAGCCTGCAAGAGGGCCACCGCCTGTCCAGGTTAGAGATAAGCGTGGAGAGTTTATGAAAGGTCGTCCACCGGTGTTCACCCATGCCTCAGACCCTATGGAGGCAGATGATTGGTTGCGTGCTGTGGAGAAACAACTGAACATAGCACAATGCAACGACCTTGAGAAGGTGTTGTACGCTTTCGGGCAACTCCAAGGAGCTGCTCAGGATTGGTGGGAATCATTCCAGTTTGGACGTCCCAACAATGCTCCTGCTATCACTTGGCAGGAATTTAAGGATAGTTTTCGGTCATACCATATTCCTGATGGACTAGTGGAACTGAAGCAGGAAGAATTCAGATCTCTCAAGCAAGGATCAATGACTGTGGCGGAGTATCGAGACAAGTTCGCACAACTATCACGCTATGCTCCTAATGATGTGGCAGATGACAAGGATAAGCAACGCCGTTTCCTCAAGGGACTCTATGATGGACTGCAGCTCCAGCTGATGTCTAATACTTATCCTAACTTCCAGTCTTTGGTGAATCGCGCAATCGTGATTGATGATAAGCGCAAGGAGATGGAATCTAAGAAGAGAAGGCTCCAAGGGCAAGCTTCTGGAAGCAACACTCGCCCACATGCTTATCCGCAGTAAGGTTTCCAGCAGAGGAATCAAGGACCAACTCATCAGGGAAACCGTGGTCAGTATCCTCAGAGGAATCAGTTCTAGCAACAGTTTGGAAATCAGCGTCCCCCGCAACAGACTAGCAATCCTGCAACACGCCAGGGAGTGCCCAACAATGCTCTTGTGAAGAGTGGTGCACCCAACAATCCCAATGCCTGCTACCGATGCGGAGAAATAGGTCACTATGCTCATCAGTGTCCTAAGAAGCAGAACCAACAAGCACCTCAGAACCAGACCAACAATCAGAAGTTCAACGCCCGACCACCTCACA
The DNA here is from genome assembly GCA_904845875.1 of Miscanthus lutarioriparius. Taxonomy (NCBI): domain Eukaryota; kingdom Viridiplantae; phylum Streptophyta; class Magnoliopsida; order Poales; family Poaceae; genus Miscanthus; species Miscanthus lutarioriparius. Next base: position 99,331,726 of record CAJGYO010000001.1, read on the forward strand.
CAGCGAAGGTGAACTATGTGTCATCTGATGCAGCTCAGGAGATGCCTGAGGTCATGTTGGGTACGTTCAGCGTCAACTCTATTTCTGCTACCGTACTTTTTGATTCTGGTGCTTCGCATTCTTTTATCTCCCAAGCTTTTGTTAGAATGCATAGCATACCGTTGTGTGCCATGAAAAACCCCATACTAGTGAATTCCCCGGGAGGTAGTATGCCCGCCTCTTATTGGAGCCCCTCAACTAGCATTTCCTTAAGGGGGTAGACTTCAAAGTGAAGCCTATTGTGTTGAGAACAACGGGAATTGATCTTATCCTGGGAATGGATTGGATGAAACAACACCGGGCAGTGATTCAGTGTCAGGAGAAATCTGTGGTTGTGACGTCACTCAATGGAGATAGAATCTGTGTAGAAGTAGTAGTGCAAGCTCAGCCTACAACCACAGTGAATCAGCTAGATGATGAAGTCAATGAACGAGATCATGTCGTGGAGGAGTTCCCGGATGTCTTCCCCGATGACTTGCCAGGTATGCCACCTGACCGAGACATTGAATTCATTATTGAATTATTACCTGGAACTGCACCAATAGCTAAACGTCCATATAGAATGGGAGTTAATGAATTAGAAGAGCTTAAGAAACAACTAAAAGAGTTGCAAGAAAAAGGTTTCATACGCCCCAGTTCTTCCCCATGGGGAGCACCTGTGATCTTTGTGGATAAGAAGGATGGTAGTCAACGGATGTGTGTGGATTACCGCTCACTTAATGAGGTTACCATCAAGAATAAATACCCGTTGCCTAGGATTGATGATTTGTTTGATCAGTTGAGAGGAGCTCATGTGTTCTCCAAGATTGATCTCCGATCTGGTTATCATCAGCTTAAGATTCGGAACTCGGACATACCCAAGACAGCATTCACTACATGGTATGGACTATATGAGTACACCGTTATGTCTTTTGGATTGACCAATGCACCTGCATACTTCATGTATCTGATGAATAAGGTGTTCATGGAGTTTCTGGATAAATTTGTGGTAGTATTCATAGATGACATACTAATATTCTCCAAGACTGAAGAAGAACATGCGGAACACATAAGGATAGTCTTGCAAAAGCTTAGAGAACATAAGTTGTACGCTAAGCGGAGCAAGTGTGAGTTTTGGTTAAAGGAAGTCTCTTTTCTGGGTCATGTTGTCTCCAATGGTGGAATAGCAGTGGATCCAGGCAAAGTACAAGATGTACTGAATTGGAAACCACCAACAACTGTAAGTGAGATTCGTAGTTTTTTGGGATTAGCTGGATATTACCGAAGGTTTATTGAAGGTTTTTCCAAGCTAGCCAAGCCTATGACAGCTCTGTTGGAAAAGAATGCTAAGTATGTATGGTCGGATAAATGCCAGGCAAACTTTGAAGAGCTAAAGAAGAGATTGACTACAGCTCCAGTATTAATCTTGCCCGATTTAAGCAAGAACTTCTCTATATATTGTGATGCATCCCGTTTGGAAGGAAGAGTGGTTGCATATGCATCTAGACAACTAAGGAAGCATGAGTTGAATTATCCTACTCATGACTTGGAATTGGCAGCTGTGGTTCATGCCTTAAAGATCTGGAGACATTATCTGATTGGACATAAGAGTGATATCTATACTGATCATAAGAGTTTGAAGTATATCTTCACCCAATCAGATCTGAATCTAAGACAACGTCGTTGGTTGGAATTGATCAAAGACTATGATTTGGAAGTGCATTATCACCCGGGAAAGGCAAATGTCGTAGCTGATGCACTTAGTAGAAAGAGCTATGCCAATGGAATTCAGGTAACATCTATGCCAGCAGAGTTGTGTGCTGAAATGGAGTATCTCAACTTGAGCCTGGTCACTAATGTAATGGAATTAGTGATAGAGCTTACATTGGAGCAGGAGATACGCAAAGGACAATTGGAGGATGAAAAACTTAAGGAGATAGCAGAGAATGTAGCGCTTGGAAAGGCACCCGGATTCAGAATGGATGAGAATGGAACTCTTTGGTTCGGGAAAAGGATATGTGTACCGGAAGTGAAAGCTATCCGAGATGCAATTCTGCAAGAGGCCCATGAGTCTGCTTATTCTATACATCCCGGAAGTACCAAGATGTACTTGGATCTCAAAGAAAAGTATTGGTGGTATGGTTTGAAGAGAGATGTGGCAGAATATGTGGCTTTGTGTGACACTTGTCAAAGAGTGAAAGCTGAGCATCAAAGACCTGCAGGGTTACTACAACCAATGAAGATCCCTGAATGGAAATGGGAAGAAGTTGGTATGGATTTTATTGTAGGACTGCCCCGCACTCAAAGAGGTTATGATTCGATATGGGTAATAGTGGATCGACTTACCAAGGTTGCTCACTTTTTACCAGTCAAGACTACCTATAATGGTGCAAGATTAGCAGAGTTGTACATGGAAAGAATAGTGTGCTTACATGGTGTTCCCAAGAAAATTGTGTCGGATAGAGGCACTCAGTTTACATCGCAATTCTGGCATAAAGTATATAGATCTTTGGGAACAAAGTTGAATTTTAGTTCTGCTTACCACCCGCAAACTGATGGACAGACGGAAAGGATCAACCAGATTTTGGAAGATATGTTGAGAGCCTGTGCACTTCAGTATGGTGATAGTTGGGATAAGAGTCTGCCTTACGCAGAGTTCTCGTACAACAACAGTTATCAAAAGAGCCTCAAGATGGCACCTTTCAAGGCGTTGTATGGACGTAAGTGTAGAACGCCTTTGTTCTGGAATCAGACTGGAGAAACTCAAGTGTTTGGTCCCGATGTCCTTAGAGACACGGAAGAACAAGTGAGAATGATTAGAGACAATTTGAGAGTAGCTCAGTCTCGACAGAAGAGTTACGCTGATACCCGTAGAAGAGAGCTGACTTTCGAGATTGGTGATTATGTGTACCTGAAAGTGTCACCAATGAGAAGTGTGAGAAGATTCAATATGAAAGGAAAGTTAGCCCCAAGGTATATAGGACCTTTTAAGATCCTAGAGAGACGTGGAGAAGTAGCTTATCAGTTGGAACTGCCTGAGAGCTTGTCCGGTGTGCACGACGTGTTCCATGTTTCCCAGTTGAAAAAGTGTCTGAGGGTACCAGAAGAACAAATTCCTTTGGAAGAACTTGTTGTCAAGGAAGATCTTACTTATGAAGAGTATCCGATAAAGATTTTGGAAACTGCCGAAAGAGTTACGAGAAGCCGAACAGTAAAGATGTGCAAGGTGTAGTGGAATCGTTATACAGAGGATGAGGCTACTTGGGAAAGAGAAGAGGATCTGAGAAAGACTTATCCCCAACTGTTTGAGTAAGCAATCACCCGAATCTCGAGGACGAGATTCATCTTAAGGGGGGTAGAATTGTAACATCCTAAAATTTGCACTCTTTTAAATAGCTAAATTGATTTATTTACGCAATTATGTGTGCATACAAATGTAGGAAAATAATAATTTTATAAAACTAAAATCAAATATAATATTAGCTACAAGTGATGCATACATGCTGCTGCATATCATTTGGTGAATGTTTGGAATTTATTAAAGATTTCAAAACGAATTGAAATTTGAATTTAAAAATAGATTTGGAAAAGTGTAGAAAAAGAAAAAGAAAAGAATCATTTTCTCCCTTCCTTCTTGAATTTTGGCCCGCAGGTTTCCTTTCCTCACCGCGCCAGCCCAGCTTTCCCCCGCTCGGCCCAGCGCCAGCCGCCTGCCGCGCGCCTCGCTCGGCCCAACAAGCCGCGCCAGCCCAGCTTGACGCGCGCAACCACCGCCGCATCATCCTCGCGCCCGCAGCCGATGACCGCCCGGGCCCGCGTGTCAGCGCCATCCCCTTCCTCCGCGCGGCTCGGCAACCGCCCGCGCGAGCGCTTGAGCAACCACCGCCCACGCTCCTGGCGTCGTGGGAGCATCCCCCCGCTCCTCGGCCTCGATAAAAAGAAGCCGAGCCCCCCCGCGCACTCCCCTACTCTCGCCACTCCATTTTCTCTCTCGCGTTCACGCCTCGGAGGCCACAACCGTCGCACGGAAGAGCTCCGCCAGCCACCGTCCTCACCTCCGCGCGAAACGCCGTCCCCGAGTCACGTTCGTCTCCGTTTGAAGTCACGGTGAGCTTCGCCGTACTCCCCTCCTTCCCTCTGTGCTTTCAATTTGGTATTTCGTGGCCGTTTGGGGCCCTATTTGCGAGCGTCCGCGAGCTTTGGCCGCCGATCATGGCGCCCGTCGCCTCGGCTTCCTCCTCCGGCCGTCGTGATGGCCTGGGCGAGTTCCCCTCCTCCCCAGCTTTCTCCCGGTGCCTCCGGATTTCCGAACCGTGGCCCCTAGCCCCTGAACCACGCGCTCCGGCGTGTCCTTGCCACTGGCCATGGCTGCGCCGCCGTGGCTGTCACTGTGCCGGCCACCGGCGCCCCTTTCTCTCTCCCTCCCATCTGTTCCGGGCCGTCCGATCTTGATCTAACGGCCACCGTTGGCCGATACCCCTTCGCGGGTGGTTTTGCTAAAGAGCCCTCCTGTTTTCGCGTAATAGAACCCGCAGTCCAAAGCGCATTCCCCCTATTACGCATTCTTGTTTTGAAAGCGTAAAGTTCATCGGCTTAAGTCAAAAGTACGCTTTCAGTATTTACAGAAATGCCATTTGAACTGTTTCGCTTATAAAATTGTTGTTTTAGCTCCGAATTGATCCATTCAAATCGCGTTAGCTTCGTAATTTCATAAGCTACATGTTAGAACTACTGTTAGTCAAGTTTGGAACTTTTTAATTTCATGATTAGATTTAATTAAATATATGGCTATAGGAAAACCCGTTTAAATCATAACTTTCGCATTTTAGCTCCGTTTTTCGTGAACTTCGCGTTGACGTGATCGTAGCGAGACGTAGAATATGTTTACAAATATTTTATCTTGTTTTCAATACTGTTGGTGTACTGTTCTAATGATAGGAATGTTTACTTTGCATGAATGCTTTTGGAATGTTGTATGTTGCCATGTTGGTCGCGTTCAGACGGTGAGGAAAACGTTGGAGACCAAGAACTCTTCGACGACCAACAGGACCAGCACGAGTTTGTGAACCAAGGCAAGTATAACATGGGCTTTCCTTGATGTCCTAATTCACTTTAATCAATTACTCATTTGCATGTGTCTAATCTTGATACTCGTAAGGACATCCTAGTGATTGTTTATCCTGTTCCTTGTCTCCTATGGGTTAAATGCATATGGGTAGATTGCTAGTGCTCTAACTGAACTTGATATACCTGTTGATGAATGATACTATGGAACAAAGTGAGTAACATGATTTATAACAACTGTTCCATAGGGCGAAAGTGCAAATGACCTTTGTTCATGTTGCTCCCGGCCCTCCATAAGGACTTATCTGTCGACAAAAGCTGGGACTGACAGTGCAACCGGGAGAGTCATATGGCTCTGACTTTAGCTCAGTAATAGGACCTTTTCTAGCTAGTTAGAGGTTACCTTTTTGGCGCAAATGGGGCTTGCCACGTTGGGTATAGGGCTGCCTCTGTTCCTATGTGTATAGCCGCGATGGATATGTGCCATAGGAAAGGGGGGTTCCTACATATGCCTGCCAAGGAAACCTAGCGGCCCTAACTTGTTAGGGAAACCTATGAAATGGCTTCATAGTGTACCCTGCCCGCTCACCTTAGAAGTGACATGGGAGTAATTAACCCGGGCATATGGGGATCACGACTCGCAGTAAATGTGCACCACCTCTGCAAAGGGTTACAAACTGTTATAACAGCCGTGCTCACGGTTACGAGCGGCCCGGAAAACTCACAGAATAACTGGATACTTGATGATGATCTTATAAAGTTGTTTAGTGATGATATATGGTACATATGACTCCGATATATGTTCTTATGGGAATTAAATGGGAGTTTAAGCATAACTTGATAATACTTGAGAATAAAAGCTTGACCTATTAAAAATGCTAACTGCAGTTAACCAGAGTCTAACCTTTTGAGCTTCATAACCCTATGTTAGCTTGCTAAGTATGGAATGTACTTACACTTGTTTATTTTCTTTACTTGGATAAAAATCCCGGATGGATAACAGATGACAACGGGTATGAGGATTTCCCGGAGGATTATTAGGCTTGTGGTCAACCAGTTGACCTTCCCTGTGATGACGGCCACGAGAGTTTTATTATCTTTTTATTATTCCGCTGTGATGTATAAGACTAAGTTTTATTATAACTCTGAGGTATGAGACACCGTGATGATACTCTATGTAATTTGTCAGCTTGTGTGTGTGATTGATTCCTGGGCACACACGAGTTTTGTGCATTCAATTTTATCCTTAAAATTGGATGTGACAATTAGTCAAACTATTGTTTGATTTAGTGCGTGATACTATTCCTGCTTCAAGCTTCAAGGAATATTTTTCTCTTAAGATCATTTTCCTTGAGTGGAAATAATATTTGGTAGTCAAAATAGGCTTTCTCTCCCCCTAATGCCAATATTATTAGATCTTTAATAGCATACTTCAAAAGATATCCCCTATCATGGGCTAAAAAAATCAAATTCATGTATCTCCAACTACAAGTGGAGGCCCATCCATGTATGCTATGATAGAGATTTATGGGAAATATTAACACACATATTTAAACATGGGGTTTATTATCCATTGATGTAGCGAGCTAGAATACATAAAGTGCACTTAAGAATGTTTAGTATTCCTAAAAACTCAGGGATGTTCTCTTCTGATTTGCACATATCATAGTTTAGAACACTATTTCATTGTATAGCTTCTTTATTGTTTGACCAAAATAGTTGATCCAAGTACTCATACATAAAAATGGACCATATACTTCAAAAATATAGAATATGCAACATTCAAACTCACATGGACTTTCTTTTAGACTTTCTAATTGCCATTAATGCAAAATTTCCCAAATGCCTTTTCTTCTTAAATCCCAGATGATTATAGGTGTGTTATCTACCATCTTAATTCCACAATTATCCATCCCATCAATTGGGTTAGTCTCCATTGAGCTAATTTCATATTAACTCACTGCCCCTGATCTTAGGCTATTTGGTCCTAGATCAATCCATTGCTTATGCATGCAATGCATTGAAAGCAAAATATTTCTTTGTTCAACGAGAACTATATAGACATAGCATGCTAGCTAGCCAATTTAATTATGAGGAAAGTGCAAAGGTAGCTACTAGCTACAAATATAGCTGCTTATGCTAATATTCATATAGGAGTAGAGGTAGTTGCAGCTCATTGAGAGCACAACATATTAATACACATTCATATGTAATGTGGAATGTTGGTATTCAATCCAACGGAATGGATAACAACAAAAATGCAAACCTACAAGCTCGCATGCAATTAGTGCAATGTAGAGAACGGCTGGAAGGGACGCGGTTGGGACTTCAAGTCCTGATACATGCACTTAAAAATAGATTTAGGAAGGTTGTGCCTATTAAATATATATTACCCACATTTTCTTGTGCCTTTACCCAAAATTCCTATCCCTTTTCATGCTATAATTACTTCAAGTAGTAATATGCTACATGCATCATCTATGAATAATTATTTCTAATGTTCCATAGATTCCAATCATACTTCTAGTATTCATTGTTGCTGGCATAAAATTCACATATCCAGTGTACTATTCAGTATACAACAACATATTCAGGGTAGGACATAAACTTCTAGTTTTTCAGGCAAAAGTATTCAATACTTAGTTTTAGGATTATACTATTTCTTGGCTAAATTGATCCTTCTAAGATCATTTAATATGCCAGTATAGTTCCATTGTTCATGTGCTTCTAGAAATTCCGTTTCCCTTCTACCTACATGGTAGTAGTGCACAAAGAACAATAATTTTCATGGTTAAATGAGGCTTCTTTGTTGATAAAATTAATGTAAATTTTATTTAGATAGGCAATAGGCAATTGTTTATATGTAAAACATAATTCATTTCATGCAAGATTAACATATATTACTAAAAGTAAAAATTGCGACTAACAATATTAAATGCTTCATATTGGTCTTAAAGCTAATAAAGTAACCATTTACCCTTCTATGAGTTTACATAATCCACTTAATTCAATGAAAATTAAAACTTAAAGTACTACCACCACTATACCAATACTTCAGGATATGAATTTCCAAAGAAACAAATCTATAAGCACACGATTTAAGTTCTTCTTCAAGAGAAACTTTAAATGTTCTAATCTCTATCCATTCTTACATGTTTAGCTTCAATGCTTGACATTTAGTAGCTTCATGCTTGCTCGATCCTTCTAGAGTATAATATATGTAAGTCACATATCCTGATTTATAGAGCTATCTAAAAATTATGACTCAATTTCTACTTGATATTGAGTAATTCTGGATGATATTGGATACTTCTAGTACTTCAATGCTCTTGATCTTCTATTTCAAGAAATATTTCTTCTGAAATTAGACAAAGTCGACTTTATCATCTCGTCTTCTATGACTTTTAACACAAAGCTTCAAGCTAATTGTATTATATAGAGTAGCATTTATATCCCATATGGTCATATAAGCTTGAAAATTCAATTTTCAATATTTCTAACATTATGCAATCATAATATAGGATATTTTCTAGAATTTCTCATTCAGTGAGTCCCATAAGACATTCGAAATTTATTATGGCCACATACTCATTCTTGAGAGTAATACCGGAACTATAGTTCAGTGGTAGCAGAATATCATACTAGGATTCAACAATGACCATGATATATAATTCTATCATTCATATATATCATTATAACTGGAATCATCATGTGCGCATAGGTTTACTGCGTGTAAACAAGTAGCAAGGTACAAAAAGATAGTGGATGGTTATACAAAACATTCTTAGAAGCATCGTAACATTTTTCAAGATTATGATATATACAAAATTTCAAAATTAATATCAAACATCCGTTCATCCCAAAAATTCATTATGCTAGAAAAAACAAATATGAGCCTCTCAAAGATGATAAGTCTAAGGTCTGCAGGATTTAGAGAACCCATATACCTTATACCATGTTTCTAGTGTAATCATTCAAAAAATTTACTATTGCAAATACATAGTATACATGACGAGGTTGCACTAGCATTTTTCAGAATTAAATTCAAAGCATAGAAATATTTTCAGAATTAATCTACTATCAATTTAGAAAAATTAAGCTAGGCAAAACAACAATTAAACTGCAGATTTAATGTTGTATACAACCTCTTATATATTCAATTCAAAATATAAGAGGGTACAGTAAATATGCATCAACAGAGGATCTAGGTTAATTATTCAGACAAATAGTTATAAAAACTAAAAATTGGGGTTTTCAATTCATAAACACCCTAAAACCAGAAAGTATATGAACTATTCTGCTAGAATATATTTAGTACATATACTTAGATTCTGCTAGAATCATGGGCTTATATATAAATTTCAGATTTAAAGAGCCCTTTCTTATTTTCTGGTTTGTTTCTGATATCTCGGATTTTAATGTGACCAACACAGGAGCAATAGTGGCATGCAAGCCGTGAGTGAGAACAACTTTGGTTCACAGCGTCTTCGATTCATAATTTGGGTTGCGAAGCCTGCAGGACTGTAGATGACAAGAAAGTGTGCATGTCGCTTGCCGAAGATGGCCATGGTTGCGTGTCGGCGTTTAGGCCGTATTCAAGTGGAATTATGGCTCCGTAATCTTACTGTGCGCGGCTAAGCCTTGTGTGCCGTGCTGGTGTCAGGCTTCTTTCATACACAAGCAATAAAACTAGAAAAGGAAGCTCACATGCTCTTCATGGCAATAAACACATAAGAAAATTTCCTTTTTTATGCGCGTTGCTGCTGGTGGTTGTTCTGTTCGACTGTGAGTCTTCACTAAACGCCTAGACCTACCAGCGGCGCAACGGCAAAAGCCCGGGTGAGGGCGTTGGCGTGCGAGCCAATGGTGACACGCGATCGTAGTCGTGATTCGGCACGACAACCTTGGCGATGCAGCATGCGGGCCGCAAAGTGCGCTAGATATGGTCTCATGCACTTGCACTTGTGCAGGAGTGCAATGCAACATTCAGCCACATGACAAATCCATACTTACTCCTGTTTTACTTTTTTTAAAAAAATAACCTAGATGCAATCCGTAAAGCCTATACTATCCATGTATGTATATACTGCATGTACGAGCATATATGTACTTCGTGTACAATATTAGAACAGGAACAATTGCTTAACTTGATGGCCCGAGACAAAGTCATATGTCACATGTGACTCTTCCATACCTTATAGAGGATGTCAATTTGATCTACGTCACGTACCGCGTAGGGCAGTGGTTAGTAGATACATACCGTGTAGGGCGTTTGGCATTGTCGTAGAACTACTTGCTTGATAGCGATGGTGCATATCGATGTAGTGCAGATTGGTAACAGGTAGAAGTAGCAAATCCGTTCCGCTAACAACGCTGGGATGTCAACGTCGTCGAAGTAGTCGCGGCGGTACGTCAACGCGAGTGTTGGCGTCGAAGATCGGCGGCGGCTTCAATGATGTCGACGTAGAGCTTGTCGTGTTGATAACGTGTTATAAAACATGTTGTCAACGGTTAAGACATTTCCCTCTCCGTCTCTCTCTCATGATCAATATAGTTGATGAAAGTAGAACACATAGACGAAAGAGATAGGAAGACTATTCTTTATTTCTCTGAATATTGGTGATTACAACATAGAGCTTCCACGTATATGTAGTCCTGTCAAGGCATAAGAGTTTGGTAAGAGCCCACATACAAACGTACTAGGATTATGATTCCTCGTTCTCATTTCCTTCTAAGATAGAGTTCGTATGTTTTACAACACTAATAAAGAGGTCATTGCAGGTACTTATTAGGATAAGGTAAAAATATGGTCCAAAATCAAAGTTTACATTTTGTTATGAGAAAATTGGAAATGAAATTTATGATGAAGTGGGGTACATGCGCCATTTGCACAGGTCACCTTGTTAGTTATTTCCTCTTGTCCCAGTTTGTACAATGCTCACACACATATTAAGATTCTCACTTTAACTATCCTTGACCAATAATTTGGTCAATAATTTTTAACTATTGTAATACACATCTGATGTGGTTAGATTTTCAATCATATGTACACTTAATTTATAACCATATATTGTACAATATAAAATAATTAAATGGTCAAAATATAACTCTATGACGCCAAATTGCGCCTTATAAATTGTACCAGAACGAGTACTTTCATACTAAAAGAGACTTAATCGAAGAAAGTAAGAAACTAGTAACTGACATGCTGTCACTGGAAGCTCCCTCATAAATTAGCCTAGCTCCTAGCTAAAAAAAAGTAATAATAAGTACATGTGAAATTTTGTTGATGAATAGTACTGCGTACTGCGTCCATGTTGGCCTTACCTAGTACTTGGGCGGGTACTTTAATTTGTTGAAAATTATTTGCAGAGCTCATTTGATTTCTACTAGCTGTTATAGTAAAGTACTACACTAGCATATTTGTCCATAGCCCACGGTACGTATAAGTGAGAAAGTATATTATCTATAGGTGTAAAAGGTTGACGTCACAATGGCACGATGCAACCAAGTCCATCAACCGCGAGTCTTGTGTGTTCAATTACCCAATAGCTGTTTCATAGCCTCGCAACTGATTTGGTTGGCACAAATAGGTTTTCCTAAGTTTAAAAAAAAAAAAACTTTGGCTCATTCACCATTGAGACCGTTTCCTTGAATTCGAGTGACATCAGTGCCCTATTGTGGTTCTCCTACTCAACATGTAAGCGTTCGCATAATTGTTCGCGCAACATGCATCTCTATATAGGACCTTCTCATTATATATGACAAGAGCTACGACGATGAAGGCTAAGACAACAATACTGATAGGTCATGGGGCGCAGGGATTGTGAAATTTAAACACATAAAACGTGTAGGTGCTAGCTAGGCTATCAAGAACTGAGATGATGATTATTATTATTTGAAAAACCATGACTTGCATGTGAGTGAGCTAGCGTTTTCTTTTTTCTTTTTTGGAACCTTTAAAAAAACTAAAAAACATCCCATTATCCTTAAATTTAAACTTATTCATTCAAGGTTTTGTCATATAATATACTCCATGCAAATGCACTTTTAAAAAGACGGGAACTAATCCAACGACAAGCCATGCAAATGCAGCCACTAGGCATTCTCCCGGTCGCGGCCCGCGATGGCGGATTGGAACCGCCGGTCATACACAGACATACCATACCATTTGATTGAGGTTGGAGCTGTAACTCTCAAAGAAACTAGGACCAGCATGGTGCGATCGACCCAGAAAACGTGTGACTTGTGACCCCGGGCCGTCCGTGCAAATGCATGGCCAGCTCGCAGCTCATTTATTGAGCAGAGACCACAGCATCAGACACTGATACGCCGAGTGCTAGCTTCTGCCATCGTCTCTCACCATGACTGACTTCCATCTCCATGAGGCTTCCGCCTCCTCGAGCAGTGTAGGTAGCCCCTCCACTCCAACTGCAATGACTCGATGAGCGACGACGCACGTCAAGCGTGCGGCATGCATGCGTGCGCCGCAGCACCGGCGTACGCACGTACAGTACGTCGGACAACGTTGAAACTCCCATCGCAGTAGTCCACACGGTGCTGCTAGCTTGTGGAACGCCGACCACAGCGGACTTGTCCGTCACTTCTGTGATTCTATTCGACCCGTGCGTGCATGATGTACGTGCGCCACGATCACGTGCGCGTGCGCATGAATTTCGTACGTACGACTGCACCGGGCCGCGCGGGCGAAAGTTCCAGTCGCGCAAATGTGCGTGGATTCTAAGGCCACATCCGATATTTGCATTAAATATAGACTAAAAAATAGTTAATTACATAGATTGTGACTAATTTACGAGACGAATTTTTAAACCTAATTAGTCCATGATTTGACAATATGGTGCTACAGTAAACATATGCTAATGACGAACTAATTAGACTTAATAAATTCGTCTAGTGGATTACTGAGGATTTTTGTAATTTGTTTTATTATTATTATTCAAATATTCTCATATAACACCCCATGTGACACCCTTAAACTTTATTTCCTAGATTTAAACGCCACCTAACTTTAAAAGGAGGCCCGCCGGCCGGGCCGGTTGACCAGCGCCAAAGCGCTGAAGTGCAGAGCCGTATGCCCGTGCCCAGCACCAGCATTCCCACCAGCAGCACCCAGACACGGCGCGAGATGCGTCGATGGCGTGCCGTCAGATGTGCGCGCGCGCGCCGCACGGGGCCGGCTGACCGGCCAACCAGCGTTCAGGCGCGGCCGGCGCGAGGCCCTCCGGCCCAGGCGCAGACGCAGGCCGTCTATGCGGCTCAGCTGACTACCACCATGGAGGTAGAGACACTAGTACATAAACGGGCTTTACTCTCGGTTGGGAAACCCCTTCAGTCCCGATTTTCCAACCGGGAGCACCAATTCAGGACTAAAGAGCCCCTCCTTTAGTTCCGGTTTCTCGCCCACCTTTAGTCCCGGTTGGTAAGACCAACCGGGACTAAAGAGGCCTCCCGGCCTGGCCACGTGGGGCGGTCCTTTAGTCCCGGTTGGTATTACCAATCGGGACTAAATGTTTCATTTTTTTTCTTTTTTTTCTATTTTCAATTGATGATTCGTTTTGGTTTTCGAATAGGTTTTTGAATACGCATTCTACGCTACTAATAATATACGTATTCTACACGTTTATAATGTTCGAACATTTTGTACAAACTAAAGTATGAAACTAATGTATATATTACATGCATATACATATATTGTATGTTATTTTATGTACATATAATATGTATATATATATATATATTACAAATAAAGTTTGCATTGTATATTCTATCATATTATTGGGATAACAAATTCACTCCATCTGGTTTTGCTTCCATGTTTCGTTGACGTCATTGTAGAACTCGCCGGCGGGGTTGAGGACCTGGTCATTAAGAAATCCTGCTATGATCTCTTGAATTGCTTTCAGTTGGTCACGTCGTATGACTTTTTCCTTCAACCATAGAGTCTTCAATAAAAGTTAAAGGAAAACTATTAATATATATATATGTGTGTTGGTCACGTGATTACTTATATACATGAGCACTAAAAGAAATTGTAAATATATGAATATATTTATATAACGTACTTTGAGGTTCTCTTCAGGAGTTCTTTTTGAGTACGCCATGATGAACTCGCAAACATAGTATCCGCAGTAGTTGTTCCCTTGTTCTTGCCTCAGAACCCACTTTTACGAGAAAAAAGATCTGGTGAATTGAAAGCATGCATGGTGTTAATTGAAATTATATATATATATATATATATATATATATATATATATATATATATATAAATGTAGCTAGTACTTACTTTGTGTGCGATTACATCCGGTGGTGCTTTGCAATGTTTCATGTGGTGTTCCTCAATGAAACTTTTCCAAACACTGCGTCCAATAAAATAAAAAATTAATTTGGCCTTTAATAATTGTTGCAGTTAAGAGATCGGGGTATATATAGTTGTTAGAGAGACCAAATTACCCTTGGATAATATCTATCATGTCTTGGTACTCTGTTTGCTCTTTTCTTAACGAGTCTAAGATGCTCAACCGACTATTGGCCATATCGATGACCATTAATATTCAGTGATTGCTGCATATGTTTTTATACACAAATATGATCGACATTAACTAGAGTCAACATATGTATATGTGGGAGATAGCTTAGCTAGTAAGCAAATAATTGAACAAATGTCCATATGATCGACATTAATTATTTAACACTCACTTGAAGTTGTAGGGGAATAGTATGCCCTTGTTTTGTTGGTTCACTAAGAACCTCATGAGATTTTTCTCGAGTTCAGCTTTCCATCCTGGCGGGGGATCAGGGTGTTTGAATACGACATTTGGATCAACGAAACCAACATCATTATCCTGTCTCTTTCTGAGTTCTGTCATCTCATATCTGCATATATAAAAATATAGTATGAGGATATATAATTTATATATATACATGTAGCTTTATATATATATACTTTAATAGTAGAAAATAATCACACTTACAGACAATAGCAGCTAATGAGATTTTTGTCAAGAGAGTCCAGGTGGCATAGTTGGTGTAATTCTCCAAACTCGACATGTATAACGTCATCGCCACGGAAGTAATGTTGGTTTCTAATTTTGACAGAAACAAAATTCTCTCCCCATTTACAGGCCGACATGTACGACTTGTTTAGCAGGTACATTTACGTACCCAGTTCACCTAAGGCCTCAGAGTTGTATAGACTCTTTCCATGTTCAAATTTCTTCCAAGGATTCACTTTCGGAGCAGATGGTCCTTCAGCGAGCACTTAGGCAAGGTCCAAACCTGTATCCTCGTAAAACAAAATCAGTTCCTCAAAATCGACGTCCGGTAAGTCTAAGTTTGAACCATATTCATTACGAATGATAAGAGGGGGGACTGATTGTTGCGATTGTTGTCCGAGTTGTGCAACACCTTTCCTGCTCTAGTCTTTTTCTGTGCCGCCTCAAATGACTTGGTGAGAGAGCGGTCGTAGTCCGATTTTGGCTGGGTCTTTTGAGATTCCCGCTTTTTCTGGTCCACCTTCTTTCTTAGAAGATCTGGAGCTAGGTAGAAGTACGGTTTCTCCGGGTTCTCCCTCGCTTCTCGTTGCTTTCTTACTTTTTAGAAGAAACTTTTCACATCTTTTTGTACTGCATCCTTTAATTCCTTTTCACTTTTCTCGTAAGACAGTTTTTGGGGAATAACTGGATTAAAGGAGGCTTTCTTCTTTGTCGGCTGGTGGGCCAACGACTTCGTTTGCGGGGCGGACCTCTTAGGAGCCGTTGGAGACCTCCTTGGAGGCGTTGTAGACCTCTTTGGAGGTGGCGGCGGTGGAGACCTCCTTGGAGGCGTTGGAGACCTCCTTGGAGGTGGCGACGGTGGCGGTGTTGCATAATCATTGCCCGGAGCACTATGATGATCTGGAGATTGAATAATTGGACTTAGGTTGGCGGAGGCCCTGCTGTGTGATTACAAAAAAGAATAATTAGGTATAAGAAATTGTTATTATTAATCATGCATGTCAATAGAAAATTTGTGAAAAAATTGTTTCGTTCACTTTTGTCCGCACCTATTGTCTGGCAGTTGAGGAAGCGGCGGTGGACTAGAGACCCCAGGAATAATGATGTAGCGCTTGCGCCATAGTATGAATGTCTTCTCTACTTCTCCTAGAGTCTTCTCCCCATCACCTCCTGAAATGTCAAGAGGCAGATCACTAAAACCTTTGTTAACTCTATCCACTGAGACGCTAACATATCCAGGTGGTATTATTGCTCCATGGATTCTTGGTGTCTTGGTAGGATCTGGAGGAGAAAAAACACCAAGAGCCACCATGATTGTGGCATTTTCTTTTGGAATATGTAGCTCACATGATGTAAACGGTGCAGTGATGTCATCCACGGGGAAACGTAGCATTACGTCATCTTGATTTGGCAACTTCGTGGAAGCGCGGCTGCTTTTCAACTTATCAGGGGGGCTAATATTAATGTTGATTCCTAGATCTGATGCCTGTCTTTGGGCACTCATTGCTATTTGCACTTGCTTTATGATTTCGTCCTGCATTCTAGCTTGCATGTCTTTTTCGCGTTCCTGTGCTTGAAGCAATGCCTCCCGTGACTCACGAACCAATTCCTCCAACCTACTGATCCGCGCTGCATCCTTATCCTTCCTTCTCTACTGGCTTCTGTAGGTATCTCTGTCGTCAGGGAAACCATGCTCCCAAGAAATGTTCCGTCCTAAATCTCTCGTTCGGCCACTGTGTTTAGTGGTCCCGAGGGCATACGTCAGTTCATCCTTCTCTCTATTGGGCCTGAACGCACCAATAGTTTTAGCTTGTAGAGCATAAGAAAATCTTTGTGTTGTTCTTTCAAGTTTTTGGCCATGAACCATCTTCCCAGTCTCTAGGTCCAGTCTTCCCTCATGAGCGAAAAACCAATTCTTCGCGCGTTTGGGCCAATTGAGTGATTCTGGTGTGATACCCTTGGCAAGAATGTCCACTTCCATTTTTTCCCACTTGGGAATGGCAGTCGCGTAGCCACCTGATTCCATGCTATGGTGGTATACCTTCTGTCGGGCATTGTCTTGGTTCCTTCTCACCTGTTCCTCACCCTCTTCCGATGTCTTGTACTGTACAAAATCATTCCAGTAGGGCCTCAACTTCATGAGCGGGCCACTAGTATTGAAATTGGGCGTTAGGTTCTTCTTGACATATTTCGTGTATAGGGATTTCTTCCAAGTCTAAAATTGTGTGGCCATCTTCTTCATAGCCCACTTTCGAACTAGTTCCTTCAATTCATCATCGTTGATAGCATCATGATCATTCGCTTGCAACGTGAAATGTTGAAGGATATTATCCCAAATTAAATTTTTATCAAGATCAGAGACAAAACTAACATGAGGCTCGTTGATCTTATGCTTCCATTCATGGGCACTGATCGGAAGTCTGTCCCTTACAAGGCACCCACAGTGTTGCACGAATTTGTTTGCATGTGGACCAAGTGGTTCGCCTATCTCGATATTAAATTCCGATATTATGTAGCGCCCCTCCAATGGTTTTTTTGAGCCTCGATTTTTTTTGCTTTTCGCCGTTGTGGTCGTCGATCTAGAGGGCTACGTATAAAAAAGAATAAATCAATATCATGTGTACACATAATAGATGGTAGATATTCAAATATATATATATAATATTTAAATATATATATATAAATATATATACCTCACCAGTATTTTCTTGCACAATATTTTCTTGGTTATCTTCAAGAGCCAGGTATTGACTCCCGTCATCTACATCCTGCTGGTCACCATCGGCAAATTGAGTGCCGGTGTTGATAATATTCATCATTTTTTCATCCATGTTGTCTCTCGGGGCAGCCATCTAGCTTTTACACCAGCAGATATATCTATAAAAAGTAAAAACTATATCTATAAAATGAACTCCTGAAGGACGTGCCACCTCAAGGATAGTAACATTTGTAAAAATCATTTATGTATCTGTACTAGTGATAGAATCTAGCATAAGCCTTATTTAAGTGCCTAACTTGTTTGAAGGGGAAATCTTAACTAACAAAGTTTAAAGGTTTCCAGAGCGTTTAACACTACTCTGCTTGCCGAGAAGGTTGCTAGTGTTGTGTCGTTGGCATTTTTTATGGCCGTGGCCATGGTCATTGTGTTTTCGTCTTTTACTGCGGCAGGTAAGTAATTCACATGATATTTCCGCAGGTTAACAGAAAAATGGGAGTGTACACACATAATAATCATTTATTGTTTATATTTATATATATACTACATTTGGGTACGGTGATTGACAGACTACTGCGACGATATCGGAACGTGTGAATAAATAACCATCCATACTAGTTGACCTTGCTTACGTGATCATCTCGGCGAGCATTTCTCCACCGGATGGCACCGTACTTGGCCATGGAAGAGCTTCGATTCTACGAGGAAGGGAACACGGTCTTCCACGACCGTTGCCGCTCACCTCATAGAATCAAAGCTTCTCCTTGATGTCCGTTACCGCTCGGCAGAGAACATGCTAGCCGAGATGAACACGGTCCGCAAGTTCAACTAGTACGGATTTTCTACAATTTTCTAACTAGTCGTCATAAGCTACCACGCAAAAAGGAGGAAACGATGAGACACCGGGCCGCGCCCATGCTCCACTGAGCTCAATGGCTCAGCGCAAAATCGCATTACAAGATTGCCGGCACGAGGGCTCGGCACACGCATCCATCCGATTACAAAAGGTTGGAGCAATTAATCCATCATAAACGGATTATATATGGTGGCGGCGGTGGCTCACATCCAAGGTGTCAAACGCGAGGTCTAGCTCCTGCAGCCAAAAAACATGTTAGAGACTTAGACTTTACTAAAAACACGTTACAGAAGTATGCACCAATTGCAAAGGCTAGAAAATAATTATCTATTTTTTCTAATGCAAGCTAGAAGTGCATGTATAATTTTGTTTCAAAATAAATCCAATAACTATGAGTAAAGACAGACCCAAAAAAACCACAAAATATAGCTAATCACATCGATTTTAAATGAGTACTCAGAAGTAAAAAAAAACTAATCTATATTACTACTCCAATTCCTCTTCTAGCAGCCTAAATATCAAATCCTTGATGAGGACTCACAGCGAGATGAGGAATTGTGATGAGCGATTGCGCTCACTGCTGCTCTCCGGTAGAAAAGGCCGTCATTATTGATATGCTTTTCTCTTGCTTCTAAATATAATATCTAGCTCTACAAAAAAAAAGGATGGCAAGGAGACTCAACAGAACCCCGACGACGACATCATCAAGGGAATATCAACCCTACACTACTGAATCTAGCCAATACTAGTACAATGATGAACACTAGCGAGCTAGCTGGATGATGCTTTTAATTCTCATGATCTGGAAAAATGGTCCGGTCACTGATGAGTGGGCTTTTGAAGGAAAGAACTGAGATGTGCTTTAGCTATAGCCCCGGCTTGGGTGAATTTTTATTTTTTAATTTGTTTTCTGCAAAAGAATATTCAAATTAAAAATTTGCAAAACTATACTATTGTTGTGGATTAAACGAGCAGGAAGCACTAATCATCGGTCAAAGTGATGGCATTTCTTTTTTCTATCAGCTCATCTTAAAAACTCGTAACTTTTATATATGAACTTGGATGAAGTTAAAAGATATATGAAAGTTGTAGAGAAACAAAAGGTCGGTTCCTCAATTTATCGTATCCAAATCTACCCAATACTAGGAAGAAGATGAACACTAGGCGAATGAGAGGTCAGTTCTGCTCTCGATCAGGTGCCGATGAGGCCACTGGAGCAGAGAGGACGGACGATGAATCGAAGCGATACATTCATTGAGCAACGGCACTGAACGAGTTGGCCATACAGCAGCAAGAGAGTGCAGAGGAAGAGGGAGACCGGGCCAAACCTGGAGAAGACGTGCCGTAATAGAGATGTTGTGGCCTGCTGCGGATCTTGAAGAAGACTGCTTGGGGGCGAGGTGGGCCGGGGACGAGGACGACGAGAGGCGTGCGCTGGCCGGCCGGAGAAGAAGCGTGCATGCGCGTGGGGCCAGTGACAGCGTGCGCGCGTGACGAGGCGAGGCTAGGGTGGTCGCCTGGGGGCGGTGGCGCTGCTGGATCGGATCATTCTGGTGGAGAAGATGAGGCGACGGAGAAGAAGGCGGCGGAGACAGAGAGAAAGAGAACTAGAGAAGGGAGAAGGGCGTGGTTTATAAAGGGGGACCTTTAGTCTGGGGTGAAGCCAGGGCCTGGGACTAAAGGTTCTTTAGTCCTAGGTTATGGTTAGAACCGGGAGTAAAGGTCAGACCTTTAGTCCCGGGTGTAGCCACGGCCCGGGAGTAAAGGGGATTTTGGCGGGCCGCGAAAATGCAGCCCATCTTTAATAGTCCCGGGTGATGGTTAGAACCGGGACTAAAGGTCCTTTAGTCCCGGGTGATGGTTAGAACCGGGACTAAAGGTCTGCCCTTTAGTCCCGGGTGGTTGGTCCACTCGGGAGTAAAGGTGGGCTGCAATTTAGCTCCCCGCCAGTTTGTAGAAGTTTTTTCTTTTTTATATATTTCTTTTATATAAATATGCATAGAGTTGTTAATTGCCTAGTAAATAAAATATTAGCAAAAAAATTACAAAAAAAATTTCGGGGCCTAGTTTTGCATTATTGTACATAAGAAAAATCTGTAACCTAAACTTTTTTGTTTTACCGTATAAATATTTAACATAGTGTAAATAATAATCATAATTTTCACCATGCAAAAATGTACTACTTAATTAAAATCATTAAAACTATTGCTTTTCGACAGAAAATTAGTTTTCACATTTTATTGACGTTGATCATTTGTTTTTTCATCACACATTCTCCACAGGAAATCCACCGTCAAGCAGAAAATTCATTTAAATAATAGAAAATATGAATACACGACAGAAATATGAATACACTATATATATCAAGCGGGCACAGTAGTGAACTTCTTCTTAACGTATATCCCTTGGTTATGATGGCGCCGTAACCATGGAGTGTCCTCATCATTTAGCTAGATGCTTGGGTCTTTGTTCACTGTGAAGGGTGGAATTCGGTCATTCTTTTCATAATCTTCTGATATGTCTGACTTGTCTTCAATTTCGACGATGTTTCTTTTCCCTGAAAGAACTATGTGGTGCTTTGGCTCATTGATTGGGCCATTGTTGTTTTTCTCTCTCTTTGGTTTTGTAGACATGTCCTTGACATAGAACACCTGATTCACATCCTTGGCAAGGACGAACGGTTCATCTTTATACCTAATATTGTTGAGGTCCATGGTTGTCATTCCATACTAGTTGTCGACTGCTACCCCGCCTCTAGTCGCCTTTACCCATTGGCACTTGAACAAAGGTACCTTAAAAGTAGGTGCATAGTTTAGTTCCCATATCTCCTCTATGCGACCATAATATGTTTGCTTATTTCCATTAGGGTCAGTGGCATCTATGCGGACACCACTATTTTGGTTGGTGCTCCTTTTATCTTGGGCTACTGTGTAAAATATATTCTCATTTATCTCGTACCCTTTGTATGTGAGGATATGCCACGATGGCTGTCTAGCCAACAAATACAGTTGCTCATCAATACTCTCATCACCCTGACATTCTTTTCGCAACCAGTCGCTGAAAGTTTCCATGTGCTGACGCGTAATTCAAGCTTCAGACTTCCCTAGAAACTCGAATCGGAGCAACTCTTTATGTGTCTCGATATACGGATCCACCAAGGAGGAGTTTTGTAGAACTGTGTAGTGTGCTTTATTAAAATAATTATCCTGCGTACCAATATATGTTTTCTTTCCTAGTGTCCCCTTTCCACTTAGTCTCCCCCCGTGTCGTGATTCAGGAACACCAATCGAGTCAAGGTCGGGAATAAAGTCAACACAAAACTCAATGACCTCCTCTGTTCCATAGCCCTTGGCGATGCTTCCTTCTGGCCGAGCACGGTTGTGAACATATTTCTTTAGGACTCCCATGAACCTCTCAAAGGGGAACGTGTTGTGCAGGAACACAGAAGCGAGAATGCTAATCTCCTTGACCAGGTGAACTAGGAGGTGTGTCATGATATTAAAGAAGGAAGGAGGGAACACCAACTCAAAGCTGACAAGACATTGAACCACATCATTCTATAGTTTAGCTAGATCCATTGGATCGATTTCCTTTTGAGAAATTGCATTGAGGAATGCACATAGCTTCACGGTGGCTAGACGTACATTTGGAGGTAGAATTCCTCTTAATGCAACTGGAAGCAATTGCGTCATGAGCACGTGGCAGTCATGGGACTTTAAGTTTAGGAATTTCTTCTCTGGCACATTTATTATACCCTTTATATTCAAGGAGAATCCAGATGGTACCTTGATGCTTGCTAGGCATTCAAACATGCTTTCCTTCTCTTCTTTGCTAAGAGTGTAGCTAGCAGGACTTAAGTAATGGCATCCATCATCTATCTTCTCTGGATGTAGGTTGTCTCGTTCTTTCAAACATCGCAGGTCATGTCGTGCTTCAAGTGTGTCCTTAGGCTTCCCATACACACTCATAAAGCCTAGCAGGTTCACACAAAGATTCTTCGTCAGGTGCATCACGTCGATCATGCTACAGACCTCTAGGACTTGCCAATAGGGTAGCTCCCAAAATATGGACTTCTTCCACATGGGTGCGTGACCGTCGGCGTCGTTCGGAACATGTTCGCTGCCATGTGCCTTTCCAAATACTACTTTCATGTCCTTGACCATATTTAGTACATCCTCACCAGTTCGGTTGCCTGGCTTGGTCTGGTGGTCTACCTTACCTTTAAAATGCTTGCCTTTCTTTCTTAGGGGGTGATTCACAGGAAGAAATCAACGATGGCCAAGGTACACGACCTTTCGACATTTTTTCAAGAATATACCTTTAATGTCATCGAAACAATGCGTGCATGCATTATATCCTTTGTTTGATTGTCCTGAAAAAATACTTAGAGCATGCCAATCATTGATTGTTATGAACAACAATGCTCACAGGTCAAAGTGCTCCTATTTGTGCTCATCCCACACACGTACACCTGGTCTGTTCCACAAAAGTAGAAGTTCTTCAACTAGTGGCCTCAGGTACACATCGATGTCATTGCCAGGTTGCCTTGGGCCTTGGATGAGCACTGGCATCATAATAAACTTACGCTTCATGCATAACCAGGGAGGAAGGTTGTAGATACATAGAGTAACAGGCCAAGTGCTATGACTACTGCTCTGCTCCCCGAAAGGATTCATACCATCCATACTTAAAGCAAACCTTAAGTTTCTTGCATCATATGCAAACTCCGGGAATTCTCTATCGATTGCTCTCCACTGGGACCCATCAGCAGGGTGTCTCAACATATTGTCTACCTTATGGCCTTCTTTTGCCATCGCAATAACTTTGAATGGTCTTTGTTTCTAAACAGACATTTCAAGCGTGGTATTATAGGAGCATACCACATAATCTTGGTAGGGATTTTCTTCGTGGGACGTTCGCCCTCAACATCACCAGGGTCATCTTGCCTGATCTTATACCGTGATGCATGACATACCGGGCATGCATCTATCTTTTCGTACTCCTCGCCACGGTAGAGGATGCAGTCATTTGGACATGCATGTATCTTCTGGATTTCTAATCCCATAGGGCAGACTACCTGTTTTGCTTCGTACGTAGTGATGGGCAATTCGTTATCCTTCGGAAGCATCTTCTTTTGGATTTTCAGTAACTCCCCAAATCCTTTGTTAGATACACCATTCTTTGCCTTCCATTGCAGCAATTCCAGTGTGGTACCCAACTTTTTCTGTCCCGCATCATAAGTTGGGTATAGCAATTTCTTGTGATCCTCTAGCATGTGCTCGAACTTGATCTTCTCCTTTTCACTTTTGCATTCTCTTTGTGCGTCACGAATGGCCTGACCAAGATCATCAGCGGGCTCATCTTCTGCCACTACCTCTTCTTCAGCTTCCCCCATTACAGTATCATTGAAGGCACCATATTCAGCAATAATGTCATCATCGTCCCATTGTTCTTCTTCACCTTCTTCCATTACAACCCCGGTTTCTCTGTGCTTCGTCCAACAAATATAGTTTGGCATGAAACCCAACTTCAACAAATGTGAATGAAGACTCCATGAGCTAGCATATTCCTTCAAATTCTTACATATGGCACATGGGTAGCACATGAAACCATCGTGTTTGTTTGCCTCGGCCACACGTAAGAAAGAACGCACGCCCTCAATGAACTCTTGGGAGCGGCGATCAGCATTGTACATCCAATGGGCTCATCTGCATTACATGACATACATACCATATTAAAACCTAGAACATAATTAGTTAATTATACGACATGCATGCTACCACACAAGGTATTAATTTATGAAAGTCTCGCTACAATGTAGACAATCCCAACTACCACTAAAAAAACTAAAGCTAAAATGCACTTCAGCAGCATAAGGATTTCATGACCAATCCCAACTAAAATAGACAGATCATGCGTTTGTTCAATATTTATGGGCTTCTTCCGCAGGATCACTGCCTCATCAGCCGCCATAGCCGCCTGTGCAAGAGAGTTTTGCACGTGTTCAACATACTCTTCCTCCCAGTACCAGCCTAAACATCCAGTGCCATCCCACTGAAATTAAAACAAAAAATTAGAACTTTAATCACAATCGTCATGAAAATAAGTATAAATTAACCATAATCATCAAATGCGACAAAATAACTCACACTGCGATCCAAACACTTGTAGAAGATACGGCCCTTGTTGGGACACTCCTTCCTCATCCGGTACTCCATCACAATCTTCTCCTCACACTTGCCGCATGCAATGAGAGGAAGGTCCGGCCTCAGTTGCTTTGGAACCCGATGAGAGGTCGAGGACCCGGAAGAAGTTGCCATCTACTCTCTATACTCATTTTTAATATAATATAAATTTCTCATTTTATAAACAAATAAAATTAAAAAAACTCTAAAATTCTCTATATCTCTAAACCATGAAGTGTGCTATGCATGCTAGAAATGAAAACTCAATACTAGTTTTGAATAACTACTTTAACCTTCCTTCATCCAAATACGCAAACTTTAAAGTGATTTTGAGCTTAAATGGCTTACAAATAAAAAAATGTAACATAAAAAAACCACATATATCTAGTCCACAAAATGAAATAAGTTACTGATGAAACATGAGAGTATAAAGTTGGTAACCTTTAGAACCGAAGAATCAATGGAGGAATGGAAGAAATCTTGTGATACACCGGTGATGAGGAAGAAGAGAGGCCGGCGATGAAGCACGAACACTGAGCTCGAAGTGGCTCGGGCTCGGGGAGGAACAAGGGCTATATAGGAGGGGACCTTTAGTGCCGGTTGGAGACAGAAACTGGGACTAAAGGTCCCTTTCTAGTCCCGGACAGAGCCTCCAGCCGGGAGTAGACTTTTACTCCTAGTTGGAGGAACCAATCGGGAGTAAAAGTTAACCTTTAGTCCCGGTTGGATCTACCAACCGGGACTAAAGGTTCCCTGTAGCAAAAGCCTACCGCAGTAGCCGTTGGGCAAGGACCTTTAGTCCTGGTTGGAGCTACAAACCGGGACTAAAGGTCTCTCTAGTTCTGGACGTGAAAAATACCGGGACTAAAGTCAAATTTCTAGCTGGATCATAGGTCATTTCTCTACTAGTGAGACATCAGACATGTACAGAGGCCGCCGGCCAGCGGCCAGGCCATGCCACGCCACGCTAGCTAGGAATCATACCGGCTGACCAATAGGAGGAGCACATACCTCCACCTCTAGTACGCAGGCAGGGCGACGGTCGACGCGCCCACATGATGGCGCTCTGCGTCTGCGGGGCGAGCCTCTTGCTGCTGCTACAGCTACGTTCATGCGCCTGCGGTGGTCCATGCACGCAAACAGCGGTGAATATAGGATTTTGTCCAAGAGTATGTCGTCCAAAAACTTTCATATACTATTCAATAAATCCATTTTAGCAATTTGGTAATAATCGTAAAATTGACAACATGATTCAGTATATATGCACTAAATAACACAATAAGACTTAAATTTATGGATTAAGTTCAAACCATCCATTAAATATAGTATAAATAGTTCAAAAGCCACACCGATAATTGAAATTAGGCATAAAAGAGAACCAGAGACTTACAATGCTATTTTTGTGACTATTTTATTCGACGCTTTCGAAGGGACATAAATGTATTGATTATATTATCTTCATCAACTTCAAAGAAAATATCCCACTCAATGAAAGTGACTAGATAGTCATCCAGAAGACTATCTCCCATCTTATTTCCTAACTTTGTTTTTACAAAAACCATTGTAGAAAATACCCTTTCAACACTTGCCATTGCCACAGGTAGAAGCAATACCAATTTAAGGAGCTCATAAACCATATCATACACTTTGTGCCTCTTTGTTTCAACAAGTTTAACTAAGAGATCAACAATATTGTCTAGACCTTTGAATCTATCATCCTGTCTCATGTCATCAATATAATTATCTAGCTGCAATTCAAGTTTGAGCAAATTATTATTTGAGAACTCCTTTGGGTAGAACTCAGCTAGTCTATGTAGCTTCTGTGTATCAAAAGAAGCAAATGACTTGGAAGGACTGAAAGCCAACATACAAGACAACAACTCCATATTAATCTCGTCAAACCGATTATCAAGTTCTTGACTTATTTGTTCAATGACACCAATATATACTTCTCTTCTAAAGTAGTCATCTTTGGTTTGCTTTCGGGCACGAGCTTTCCTTGCTAATTTTCCATAACGAACATAATCACCATCCATAGCAAGAACTTCAACACCATGTTTATCGCAAAATGAAGTGACCTTCTCAAGAAAATTATTCCAACTATCAGACCTCAATTCTTGCATTCTTTTCTTTGCCACATTAACAAGTAATATTGCATTAAGAATATCTTGGTCCCTTCTTTGTAAACACTCAGATAACTCATTTGTATATCTAAGAATAATATACATTAAGTGTGCAAAGAAAACAAACTCAAAGTTCTCAAACGCTCCGGTCACAAAATGTATACAGTTACATAGAGCATTGTCCAAAACATACTCCTTCACTTCTTCACTATTTCCGGCAAGAAATTTCAAAAGTTCAATGAAGTTTCCTCTGTTGCTAGATTCTTCACTTTCATCATGTCCACAAAACACCAACCCTTGATGCAAAAGAAACTTGATACACCTAAGTGAGTAAGTTAACATTTTCTTATAAAGACGAAGATCCTCACCACTCCACTTCTCAATATTATAATCAATTGCTACCTTGGGATTTGTAAAGCCAATGTATCTCTTTTGAGCTGCAATATATGTCTTAGAACCCATATGATTGCGAAGTGCTTTCTCTCCTATATTCTAATTCTTCCAGCCATCAACAGTAAATGTGTCTGACCCAGTACCCTTCTTGAACAAATAGCATATGAAGCAAAACACATCATCCTTCTAAATACTATACTCAAGCCAATCATTATTGTACATCCAACAATGGTTGAATCCCCGATCCCTATCTGAAATCTTTCTTTTTGAAAAATCATGTGCAAAAGGTTTGAATCGACCTTTAATAATATATGCTCTTCGAATTGCATCTTGATCATTAACAGGATAGTTTAGAATAGGACGTCTTTCACCTGGATCATGTGGAAGGCGATTGATGTCATAAACTGGTGGCAGTGAAGACGGTTGTGGCGGTGGCAGTGGCATAGGATTTACAATTTCCTCAACTACTCTCTCATGAGTCTGCTCTTCCACCATAGGTTCAACCGGATCAGGATTAGAAGTAGGAGTAGCTGCCGCTGCCTTCTTCTTTGCTGCATGCTTCTAAAAAAGAGATGCAATGTCCCCGTTTCTCTTCATAACTGCATAAATATTACAAAGAACACAGTGCCAAATAATTAAATAAATTGCGCTTGTGAAAGCTCTAGTTTGGTTTTGGTGAATTGATGAAACCCTAAGTGCTATCCTAGTTTATCAAAGTGATTATGAGATAGGTAGCACCACTCCAAGTGGTAAAGCCAATGAAGATCATGACATGATGATGGTGATGGCATGGTGATGATCATATGCTTGGACTTGGAAAAGAACAAAGAAAAACAAAAAGCTCAAGGCAACGATGAAATTGTTAGGAGCTTTTTGGTTTAGTGATCGAGACACTTAGAGAGTGTGATCACATTTAGGATCGATAGCCGTACTATTAAGAGGGGTAAAACTCGTATCGAAATGCGGTTATCAAAGTGCCACTAGATGCTCTAACTCGTTGCATATGCATTTAGGATCTAGTGGAAAGATAACACCCTTGAAAATGTTTGTGAAAATATGCTAACACACATGCACAAAGGTGATACACATTGTGTTTAGCACTTGGGAGCAAGGGTTCGAAACTTCACCGGTGGAGTGTCTGCCCGTAGAGTGCGGATAGTCCGACGGTGCCACCGATGCCCTATACAAAAAAAACAGGGTTTCACAGAGTGCACCAGACGTTGGTCACACAGTGACCGGATGCTGGGTCCTGCGTCCGGTTAGTGGCGCGCAGTGAAGGCCGCCCTTGGTCTCTTGACCGGACGCAGGTGACCGGACTCTAGCTGAACACTGTTCGGCATCTGGTCCTGCTGATGTGGCAGCGCATAGAAAAGACCGTGAGTGACCAGACGCTGGGCGAGTCCGGTCGGGCTTGACCGGACACGTCCAGTCGTGAATTTCCACCTCTAGAACCTTACTGGAAGTGACCGAAAGCTGGGGTCCTACATCCGGTCGTGATCAAATTGACGCCTCTGGTCACAACTAGAACCTTACTGGAAGTAACCGGACGTTGGGGTCCTATGTCCGGTCCTACATTGTAGAGCGTCCGGTCACAATTTAAGTGCACAGATGACCGTTGAGATCGGACGATCAGCATTTGAAGCAGGGGTCATGTGGCGTGCATCGCGTGACCAGATGTTGGGTTCCTGCGTCTGGTTGATCTAACCGGTGCGTCCAGTCGCCCTGACTTTTTAGGGAACAGAGAGCCAACGGCTCTATTCGTGGGGGCTCTCTATTTAAGCCCCATTGCCAGCTCTAGCTCACTCCCTTAGCCATTTGCATTGACATAGCAACCTTGTGAGCTTAGCCAAAGCCCTCCCACTCATCTCCATCATTGATTCATCATCTTTGTGAGATTGGGAATGAATCTAAGTGCATTGCTTGAGTGTTTGCATCTAGAGGCACTTGATGTTTGTGTTTCGCTGTGGGATTCGCTTGTTACTCTTGGTGGTTGCCACCACCTAGATGGCTTGGAGCAGCGAGGATCGTCGAGCAGAGGTGGGTGATTGTCTCCGGCTCCGATCATGGTGATTGTCAGGGGTTCTTGACCTTTCCCCGATGGAGAGCCAAAAGGTACTCTAGTAAATTGCTTGTGGCTTATGTGATCCTCATTTTGTGTTGGTTGTGTGGCACACTATCGAGGGTTTGGCATGTGATACCAATTAGCGCGTGAACCTCTAAGTGAGTGAATCACCACAACGAGGACTAGCTTGCCGGCAAGCAAGTGAACCTCAGTAAAAAATCATTGTGTCAACATTTGATTCTGAGGTGATTGGTATTCATTGGTATTCATACTTGTGATTGATTGGTTCATTCCTCGATTTGGCGGTATAATCATCTTGCTCTATTTCTTTACATTACCGCAAACTAGTTGTCAAGCTCTTTAGTGTAGCTAGTCATGAGAGCTTGTTAGTTTGGTTAGTGTGGCTCTTTAGTTAGCCTTTTTTAGCACACTAACTTAGTGTACCAACATTGCCATTGTGTGGATAGAGACTATACAAAATATAATTGGGTAGGTGGCTTGCAACCCCAAGTATAGTGCTAGCGCAAAATTCGCTTCACCATCTTATTGAGTAATAATTCGTCTTAGTGTTGTTGTAGAAATTTTTAATAGGCTATTCACCCCCCTCTAGCCATTAGGACCATTCATAAGGGCTCGTTGCCCTTCTTCGAGGAAAAACCATGGACTAGGAACCGACCAAGACTCGGACGTGGGTTGGGATGCCCGCGACGCTCGTGCACCTAGTACTGGCCGCTAGTGGGCCCATCCCTTTCCACCCCACACTATAAGGGTGTCCTAGAGTGGCTGTGAACCCATTGGAGGGTCAGCCTTCGAACTCCTGGGCCTAAATGGGTTGTAGGAGCATTTTCAACTTCGTATCCCACCTTACCTGTGACGGTTCTCGCGCCTGTCTATACCGACGCCGAGCTAGATGACATCGAGAAGGAGGCGGTACCTCTGGCACAGGACTTACCTATCGAGATAGAGGATGAGATCATCCCCCAAGAAATTAGTTAGGTAGACAAGCCAGGCAGCTAACTTGAAATAAGTGGCCAAGCTCTTAAATTTTGTTATGGCCAAACATATCTTTAGCTCTTCTCCTCTTTTTGTATAAAAAGGTTAATGCGTTTTGACCCTTTCCGTTGTTAAGGTTGTAAAGCTCAGGGAGCGGGCAAAAAACTCTAATCATGCTGGTGAGCAAAAATGCCGAAGCCGCTGGGGCATAGGTTTCTTGCGGTCTGACCAGTTTTACTCAGCATTCGTTTTTGCAACCCTTGCTTCTAGATCTTAACATGAGAAAGGGTCGGGCACAATGAAAGTTTGCCGGGTAGATATACTCTTTAATGCATTATGACCCTTTCCATAGTTAAGGCTAAAAAGCTAACTCTAATCATGTTGGTGAGCAAAAACACCGTAGCCGCTGGGGTGTAGGTTTCTTGCGATCCGACTAGTTTTACTCAGCATTTGTTTCCACAACCCTTGCTTCTAGATCTTCACATGAGAAAGGGTCAGGCATAGAGAATGTCTATTGGATAGATATGCCCTTATCAGCCCCCGAGTGAGGCCCAACCCCTTACCGTTGCTAGGGTTAGGTGTCACTAAAGATCGAGGAGTTGATAGCGAAAAACCGATAAGAGAAAGCGTGTGTAAATTAATGGTAAAAGTGACATAGTTGTTTGATGTTTCAGGTGTTGGCGAAGACTTCGTCATCGATGGTCCTGAGCCCCTTGCCATTGCTGGGGTCGGGTGTCACTAAAGATCGAGGAGTCGATAGCAAAACCGATAAGAAAAAGCATGCGTAAATTAAGGGTAGAAGCGACGTAGCGGTTCCATGTTCTAGGCGTTGATGAAGACTTCGCCGTTGATGGTCCTGAGCTTATAGGTGCCTAGTCAGAGCACCTCTGCGATGATGTATGGTCCCTCCAATGGCAGAGAGAGCTTGTGGCGGTTCTTATTGCTCTGGACGAGGTGGAGCACCAGGTCCCCCACGTTGAAGGCCCAACCCCACACTCGATGGCTATGGTACCGGCACAATGCTTGCTGGTACTTGGCCGAGCGAAGGAGGGCAACATCGCGCGCTTCATCTAGCTAGTCCATGGCATCCTCGAGGGATGCCCTGGCTCCTTGTTCGTCGTACGCCCTGACCCTCGGCGCTCCATAATCGAGGTCGGTTGAGAGGATAGCCTTGGAACCGTAGACCATGAAGAATGGCATGTAGCTGATGGCCCGACTGGGGGTCATCCTCAGGCTCTAGAGCACCATAGGAAGCTCCGCAACCCATCGTCTGCCAAACTTGTTCAACCGGTTGAAGATCCTTGGCTTAAGGCCTTTTAGGACAATGTTGTTCACGCGCTCGACATGCCCGTTCATGCGGGGGTGCGCCATGGCGGCCCAATTGACACGGATGTGGTATTCATCGCAGAATTGGAGGAACTTCTTCCTGGTGAACTGCGTGTCGTTGTCTGTAATAATGGAGTTTGGGATTCCAAAGCGATGGATGATGTCATGGAAGAACAGCATGGCTTGCTTGGACTTGATCACGGAGATCGATCGAGCCTCTATCCACTTTGTAAACTTGTCTACGGCGACAAGCAAGTCTGTATTTTGGCTAGCGTGTCTATGGATGATGTCTCGGCCAGATGCCATTTTTGCTAGCATGTCGGCCGCCTCGTTGAGATGCCTCGGGATGTGATTGAGCTCAAGACCATCGAACTTGTCCTCCAGCTGGTGGACTTCTCGGCAATATGTAGCCACCTTGGCGTTGTGGTATCTTGATTCCTTCATGACTTGGTCGATGACCAGCTAGGAGTCACCCTAGACATCAAGCCGTCGGATACCCAACTCGATGGCGATGCGTAGGCCGTTGATGAGTGCCTCATACTTGGCCACATTGTTAGAGGAGGGGAAGTGGATGCAAACCATGTACCTCATGCGTACCCCGAGGGGCGAAATAAAGACTAGCCCCGTGCCGGTGCCTTTCTTCATCAGCGATCCATCGAAGTACATCGTCCAGTACTCTTGGTCGACGACTGCTGGTGGCATTTGGATCTCGGTCCACTCTGCAACAAAATCAGCTAGCACTTGGGACTTGATGGCCATCCAAGGGGCATATGAAATGCCTTGACCCATCAGCTTGAGTGCCCACTTTGCGATTCTTCCTGTAGCATCCCGATTTTGGATGACCTCGCCAAGAGGGAAGGACATCACGACTGTCACCGGATGCGACTCGAAGTAGTGAGGCAACTTTCTCTTGGTGATAAGGATGGTGTACAGGAGTTTCTAGATTTGGGGGGAGCGAGTCTTGAAATCGGACAAGACCTTGCTAATGAAGTACATGGGACGCTGCACTTTGAGGGTGTGTCCCTCTTCTTCTCGATCTACCACCAGGGCGGTGCTGACCATTTGCGTGGTGGCCACAATGTAGAGCAGAAGCGGTTCTCCGTTGGTCAGGGGGACTAGGATCGGGGCCTTCGTTAGGAGCTGCTTGACCTTGTCAAGTGCCTCCTAGGCCTTAGGCGTCCATTCGAAGCGGTTGGACTTCTTCAGAAGCCGATAGAGGGGGGGACCTCGTTCGCCGAGGCATGAGATAAAGCAGCTGAGTGCGGTGAGGCACCCTGTAACTCGTTGTACCCCCTTTATATTCTAAATCAGGCCCATCCTCGTGATGGCCAAGATCTTCTCTGGGTTGGCTTCGATGCCACGCTCGGAGACGATAAAACCCAGTAGCATACCCCTTGGTACCCCAAAAACACATTTCTCGGGGTTGAGTTTGATGCCATTTGCTCGAAGTTTCACGAAGGTCTACTCTAGGTCGGCTGCGACCTGGTCAGCCTATGTGGACTTGACCACGATGTCGTCTACATAGGCCTCAATGGTTTGCCTGATGAGATCACCGAAACACTTGAGCATACAACACTGATACGTAGCCCCCACATTTTTTAGACCGAACGGCATTGTGACGCGGCAGAATGATCCGAACGGGGTGATGAAAGACGTCATGAGCTGGTCAGACTCTTTCATCACAATTTGATGGTACCCAGAGTACACATCAAGGAAGAAAAGGGTTTCACACCCTGAGGTCGAGTCGACTACTTGGTCTATGCGTGGCAAAGGAAACGGATCCTTTGGACACGCTTTGTTGACACCCGTCTAGTCAACACACATTCTCCATTTCCTACTCTTTTTTCGTACAAGAATAGGATTGGCTAACCACTCAGGGTGGTATACTTCCTTGATGAATCTGGCCGCCAAAAGCTTCGCAATCTCCTCGCCGATGGCCATGTATTTTTTCTCGTTGAAATGACGCAGGCACTGCTTCACCATCTTGGAGCCTGGCCTGATCTTCAAGCCATGCTCGGTGACTTCTCTCAGAATGTCTGGCATGTCTATGGAGTTCCATGCAAAGATGTCTCTATTGGCGCAGAGGAAGTCGCTGAGCGCGCTTTCCTATTTGGAGGAAAGTGTGGCGCCGAAGCGTACCACTATGCCCTCGGAGCCACTGGAGTTTATGAGGACCTCCTTGGTGCCCTCAGCAGCCTCAGGCACTTCTTCGATGACATCCTCCCTGATGGCCACAAGCTCTTTGGAGGTGACAATTGCCGCTGCGTGTTCGTAGCACTCGACCTCGCACTTGTAGGCGCACTGGAAGGATGTGCCGATGGTGATGACCCCGCATGGACCCAGCATCTTCAACTTCAGATAGGTGTAGTTGGGGACAGCCATAAACTTCGAGTAGCATGGACGTCCTAGGATGGCATGGCAGGTCCCGTGGAACCCGACCACCTCGAAGGTAAGTGTCTCTGTCCTATAATTGGTCAGATTCCCAACAGTGACGGGCAGATCAATCTACCCAAGTGGCACGGCCTGCTTTCTAGCTACGATGCCGTGGAAAGGCGCCCTGGTCAGCCGAATGCGCGATCGGTCAATGCCCATGGCATCGAGCATTTCAGCATACATGATGTTGAGGCCGCTGCCTCCATCCATCAGCACCTTGGTGAGCTGCTTCGTGCCAATGATTGGGTCAACCACGAGCGGGTATCTTCCCGACTGTGAGATGCTTTCCGGGTGGTCAGTCTAATCAAAGGTTATGGCGGACTTCAACCATCAGAGGAAGGATGGTACGGTGGCTCGGCCGTATAGACCTCGCGGCACGCTAGCTTCTGGTGGCGCTAGGAGTCGTCGGCCGCCGACCCTTCGAAGATCATGAGGCAGCCATCCAACATTAGAAATCCACCGTGCTTCCCCTTGGAGTCATTTGCGGTCGGCTTGGTCTCCTTCGTATGCTCCCCCTTGTTGGATCCTCTAGACAAGAACCACTTCATGAGGACGCAGTCCTTGTATAGGTGCTTGATGGGGAAAGCATGGTTCAGACATGGCCCTTTGAGTAGCTTCTCAAAGTAGTAAGGGGTACCCTCAGTGGGCTTTCAACCCCCCCCCCTTTGTGGTTGGCAGTGGCCACGAGCGAGCCCTCGCGCTGCTGCTTGTTCTTCTTCTTGTTGGGGCAGTTGGAGGTGCCTTCGCCGGCGTCCTCATCCCGCTTGGCCTTGCCTTTGGGGTGGTCAAAAATCACCTCGACCGCCTCCTTGCTCGAGCCATGGCTAGTGGTGATGTCGAGGAGATCCTTGGTGGTTTGCGAGCCCTTATGTCCCAGCTTGTGAACCAGGGACTCACAGGTGGTCCTGGACAGGAAAGCTCCTATGACATCGGCGTCAACGACATTGGGCAGCTTGTTGCACTGCTAGGAGAAGCATCGGATGTACCCACGAAGAGTTTCCCCGCACTTCTATCGGTAGTTTTTGAGATCCCATGGCTTCCCAAGATGCACGTATGTGCCTTGGAAGTTTTTCACGAAGATTTCTTTTAGGTCCACCCAACTTTTGATTCGGTTGGGCGGAAGGTGTTCCAACCACGTTCGCGCTGAATTGGCCAGGAACAATGGAAGGTTGCGGATAACGAAATTGTCACTATCCGCTCCACCGGCTTGGTAAGCAAGCCGATAATCCTTGAGCCACAGTCCGGGGTTTGTTTCCCCAGAGTATTTCGGGATGTTGGTCAGCGGTTGGTACCGCGGTGGGAAGACGGCGTTGAGGATGTGTCAGCCAAAGGCCTGAGGTCCCAACAAGTTAGAGCTTGGGCTTCAGTCCTCATGCTATCATAGCATCTGCCACAATGAGGGTGGTAGCCACGGCTAGCCTCCTCCCTCTCATTGCCGCAGGCACGTCTGTGGGCATCAAAGGTGTCATGCGCATCACGGTGGAGGCCGAGATGCTCCTGCATTGGGACCTCAGCGCGCGGTCTGCTGCCTCGCTGTGCCTGGTGGACTAACACGTCCTTGTTAGGTCGCTCTGAGGGCGTGCATTGGCTAGACTCGAGCTCGTGTCATCGGGACAGCGAGTTCTCGGCCTACTGCACCACCGCATGCTTGAGTAGCATGCGGATCTCGCGATGGGCCTGATGATCCTCAGGTGTCGTGGGCTCTAGAAGCCCCCGGAGTAAGGCCGCTGCGGCAGCGATGTTCTAGCTTGCCCGGGTGAAGTGTGGGAGGGCTTTGTCGTCCTCGATGATCCTCAGGTTCATGTCGCGGGCCATGGCACGCGCACGCCCACTGTCTCCGTGGTGCTCGAGCTCCGCACGTTCCTGCTCGAGCTAGAGTCATGCTTCTTCGAGCTCTTGGTGCTGCGCCCTCAGCTACTCAATCTACAGGCGAGGTGGGGCCCCTGCATCCCCCTCGACCTCGTCGTCGAGGTCGTCTATTGGGGTAGCCCCTCCATCGTGGATGCTTTCGATGTATCCCTTAGGGGTACCTGCCATGAAACATTCTCGCGAGGGGTGATGGCTCCCCCTGCTGGAGTCAGAGTTGGAGGGCGACACCGATTCTCCCGCTTGGAGGTCATGGAAAGATTCCACGATGTATTCGGTCATCTTCACAAACTTGCCGTTCGTAGGGGATGGGGGCATTTGCTACGCCACAAGGTGGCCAACGGTCTCTATGGCATTGCGCAGACCGAACAGGAGTGTTGTCAGGGCGCTCTAGATGAGGCATTTTGGGGAGAGCGGCTCTGCTCCGGCAAGCTACGTGATGACGTTGGCGAATGAAAATGTGAGGCGGCACAGGTCCTCCTAGGATGGTCGGGGTCCCAAGAAGGCGCCAAGATGGTGCTCTAGCCTCCCATAATCAAAGCCGAGGAGCTGGTCGCTCCTGGGGGCATGGGCCTCCGGTGCATGCAGCTGTAGCTCCTCAAGGGCATCGGCGATCGCGTCGAGGCCGACGGAGTGGAGAGGTTGGGCGGCGGTGGGAACCTGCGCCAACCCTCCCTCGTAATGATGAAGTCCAGGTTCCCGAAGCACACATGTGCGCTGGGGACACAGCTAACACCGTGACTAGCCATCTGAGGCCTGATGTGGACATCGAGACACGGAAAAAGCCCCTACCTGGCGCGCCAACTGTCGGTGTTTTTGGACCAAAGACGAGTAAATTTGTATTTATGCGTCCGGCTCGGATGGTGTGCTCAGAGGACACAAGGGCTTATACTGGTTCGAGTGGAACATCCCTATGTCCAGTTTGCTGCTGCTCGTGTTACCCTCACTTGGTTTGCAGTAGGGGTTACAAATAGACGAGAGAGGGGGAGGATCCCAAGTCTCTGGTGGAGGCACTGAATGGGTGCTGAGAGGTCAATTGCCGCTTAGCTATGTGCTCGTGTCGTGCTCTTGTGTTTTTTTATCTCCTGTCTGGATTGTGGCAGAACCGCCCGAGATAACGCACTTACAGAGGCGCTCGTCTTCCACCAGACACTAAGCACCTCGTAAGCAAGCTACAGCAGTGGTTTCCATCGGGCACACCCCAAGGGAGAGCTCGAAAGGTCCACATTTTTCCCCAAGGATCCAATAATGAGAACATGTTACAATACTTAATTCATTTCATACATCCAGAGTTCATAGAAATTACATTATTACATTACCAAATGTCAGAGTGATGAATATTAAATAGCGGAATGTAAATAAACATCTATCAATAAAGAACAAGGATCCATCTGTGCCCACCAGAAGAATCCTTCATATAATGGTACTCATGCACTACCTGCAACAAGGGTAAATAAACCCTAAGTACACAATGTACTCACAAGACTTATCCGACTAGTGGGAATAATTTCCTGACTCCAAGGGATATGGTAAGCTTTATGGTTTGCTGGGTTTTCTTTTTGCAGAAAGCAATACAAATAGTGAGTCCTTATTTATGTTATTATTAATAGCCATATTAATTTATTATCTAGCCAACCTATGTAAGCACTTGTTCTACTTTCAAGCAAGAGTTGAGCAATCAGTTCCATTTCATCACCTTTCATCTTTCAGTTCTTACTACGGTGCTAGAGTTTAGACAAGCCATACCGGATTTCCCGGCGATTCACGAATCAATGCCACAGCTGGGTACCCCGAAAACACACATCCCGCTTGTACCCCAGGCACAAGCAGGACCAACCCATCACCCTCCTGTCCTAGGGTCTAGGTCCTCGTCCAAACTTGGACTCCAAGCCCCCGCTCCTGAGTCCCAGACTCAATATGGTGCAAGGACCTCCACCATCCCCGCCTCTAATCAGTCGGTCCAGAAAGAGCCAGAACCCACGACAAGAGAGCAATAAGTCTTCCCTACGCCCATACCCAAGTATGTGCTCGGGATAATAAGCCTATGACTTGCCTAGCGTCCAATGCAATGGCCGGTCCTTAACCAACACAGACAGGGAAAAAGTGTAACCAAGCTATGCCCTGTTGGCTGTAGGACACAACCTCTTACACCCACTAGTACCCAAACCATATCCCTACCTGGTCACCACTTTTCCTTTCCACCATTTTATCATGAGTGATCATAATTATCACCTATTGTGAGTAACGGCAGGCTACTCACGCAACCGAAATCCTAAGCATAGCAGCTACTCGACCTATACTAGTAGGACTCATAGGTAGATATATTTATGCATGTTGTTTCCATAAAATGCATGTAACGTAAATGCACATCATATATATTCAGGGATCATTTAAAATAAGGGTTATGCACCGGGGCTTGCCTTGGGCAGGCAGTGGGTCAACAAAGTGAGCACCAAAAGGCTCTGGGGCTCCCTCCTGCATGAGGATCTCCTCCTCATACTCCTCAATGACCTCCTCGTAGTCTTGTTTGTCCACAGGCACGAACTCTACAAACCCATGATCTACATGCATGAAATGATGATGCAACACTTAGTAATACAGCAACAGCAACTCTTAAAATAAAAATACATTTATCAAGCTACTAAACTAGCTCTACCAACTAAGATGCTAAGTTAACTATTGTTACCACAAACAAGTATGAAGCACGACATATATTATTTTAGCAACTAAAGGTATTCTTACTCTTAATACTGATTTATGCTATATATGGATAAACAAGAAGTAATAGCTACTCTATTTATCAACCTACTCTAGGGCTACAAAAATTACAGGAAGTACATAATAATATAATGAACCTACTGTAAAAAATTCATAGCTAAAGCATATCGATTTGCCACAAAAATTCCTACAAATATTACGCTAAATAATACTAAGCTCTCTAATTTGAATTTATGAGCCTATCATGATCATAGCTAACTATAAACTAACTACACCAACAGATAGATTGCATTTTTGTGAACCTAACAATTTTTGTCTCACTATTTTTGGACATCTACAAGATTTACTATAATTTATCAAAGTTCAGCTCAAAACTAAATTGAATAAACCTTTCCTGATTTACTGGAAAATGAAAAACCGATTTCTATCGCGTAACCCAAAGCGCGAGCGGCTCAGCCCAGTCCAGCGCAACGCACGCACGCGTGCGCGACGCACTGGCGCGGCCCACGACGAGGAGGCCCGCGCGCTTTGGCTGTTTTGCAAAAACGGCCCTGACCTAACGGCGAATCACTCTGAGACCCATGGCACTATTCCGACAGTCATCTACTTCACAGATAAGCCCTCGCAACAACCTGTCTTCACAACGATGATACCCTTAGGCACCCGCGCATGTACCGGCGCGGCGGTGCCGGCACAGGGCGGTTACGCCGGCCAGACCAGCCCTTCCCTGCCCTATCTACGGAGCCGATACCTTACTAGGCTTGAACGCGAAGCACTGGGCGAAGGAAGCGTGAGCTGGGACGCAGCAGCAAGGCCGGTCCACGGTGGTGGGGCTCCTACACTAAAAAAGGTGATGTTCCGGTGAGATACATCAACGTCGGAGAAATTGGGGTAGCTAGTGAGCTCAAGGAACTCACCAATGACACAAACAAGGTGATGGTTTGACCGGGGGCGGCCCGAGCCGAGCTGGCCGCGTGCGCACGGACGGTGTGGTGGTGCAGGGTGGTGGTAAGGCTACGTCAGGAGTGGCTAAGAGGTGGTAGTGATTAGGCAAAGGTGCGCAGGGTGATTAGCAGGTGGAGGCAAAGTTGGTGGTGCAACGAATTGAAGCGAGCAGCACTAGACTGGTGGCTGGCCGTTGACGCATACCGACACGGTCTTATTGACCTGGCGGGAAGGAACCTCCAAATTGGAGCATGGCACGGCGAGGCTCACTACAAGCTGGGGTCGGGTGGTAGGCTGACTACATGACGGAGCCATGGATGGGGTTAATTGGACCGAGGTGACTCCATCACAGCGAATCAAAGGCATGGGTCCAGAGACAGAGGAAACAGAGGATGGCCGACATGGCTTGGCTCTACGTTGCCATGGCGGGACATTGTTTACACAAAAATTTGGAAGAAGAGTCATAGGGACTCGAAAGCTCCTAAGATCATGTCATCATGGAGTCAATTGCGTGCAGATCGGAACCAGCTGATTCAGATGCAAAAACTGGAATCGGCCTTCTTCATATAGCGCCAACGGATAATGACAAAGGCTATGTTCGGTGCCAGGACGAAACATGTTGGACTCTACAAAAAGGGAAAGATTAGAGTCTAAGTTATCTTAGATTAGGAATGTTTTCTTTAGGGTCAAAATTTGTGATGAGTCGTGCTTAGACAGGAGTCATGCGCAGGTCCTAGGTATAAATATCAAGCCCCGGCTATTGTAAAAAAACAACAATCAATCCAATATACAAGTTATTTACTTTTTTCTGCTCCGGCCACCCCTCAGGAGTAGTAGAGTAGATCTCGGTGAGTTCTTCAGCAAGTATGGCTGCATCGATCCGGTCGACCTCCACTGCTTGTTGTAAGTACCATCATGGCTTATACCTCTGTTCGTACGGCTGCATCGATCCGGTCGACCTCCACTACGACTCTGGTATAAGTTAGTTATCGATTCTTGTCTAGTTCAAGTATGGCTACATTGATCCGGTCGACCCCCACTGCATGAACTAGATCAAGGTCAAGTTATCGGCTCTACCTTAGGATGGCAGTCTTTGGTAGATTCATTAAGTTACCGATATTGCTTATTGCTTTCATTATTTATCTAATTACAGCAATATCACTCTGCCCAATTGGGATTGATCTAGATCGGCCTTATATCTTGTTTAGCCCATCGTTTGCTAATCTAAATTGATCTAATCTACACCTTAAACGATGAGTTATGTTTTATTGGCTATTTTATGTCAATCCTGATCGTGCATAGCGTGCGATTAAGGCATGTTGCGTCAGATTTATTGGGTAGCGAAAACCATTTCATGGCCCATTATCATGACCTGTGTGATTCTGCCTCACACCCCACTGTTAGCATCGTGGAGTGGGGACCGTTATCTGGTAGATCTATTTCTGATAAGGCATGACTTTAACTGTGCGCTATGCCTGAATCGGCTGTTTTAGCTGATATTGAGTGCTTTCACGAACAGTTCGCATCACGAGACCGTTGAAGTAAAGATAGGTTGAAAGATATGTTAGCCCCATGATCTTATTATTGTATTACGGCCTGCATGATTCTGCCTCATGCCCCACTGATATTAGTAATGAGTTAGGGTCGTTGAGTCTATTGTTATTTCTATGGCCTACATGATTCTGCCTTATGCCCCACTGGTCATAGCGATATATGAGATCTAACATGTTCACTAGATTTATCTTTATCAAACGGTTAAGTGATGTTGAATTGTTTCTTTATATAAAAAGGGGTTTGGTTACTTGTAATCATTGGCTTAGCATAAATCAATCATTGTTGACATCTTATTCCCATTGATTAATATTTCTTCAAATAACGACATTTACCCTGAATGATAACCAATTCTTCTTATACAACCCAATGAGCTTTAACCGATTTATTCTCATGAATATGCTGGAATCGACTGTTTAGTCGATCTCCTTTCATATCGGCTCTCAGAGCCGCACATTCGGGACTGTCTGGCAACATCGACAAGTTCCGCCCTTAATTACTGATGAACTTTCTCTCCTTGTCAATTATCGGGTCAAATTGACTGGCATGTCTCGGGTGGAGTGCGTAGGATCGACCACCCCTACGCTGAAGCTAGGTAGATCTATAGCTCCATCGAGCAGACCCTTCCGGCTTGCTGCGAGTGTCCTTGGCACAGGACAAAAATTCTGTGTCGACACACATTTCTGGCACATCCGGTGGGACCCCACAATCGTCATGGCGGTTCACAACAACAACAACATCCTTATGCTGCATTATGAAGATCTACCTAATGGGGATAAGGGTATCATCAGCAAAGCTACAGAAGAGTTTCAGAACAAATGTTTGTTGTCCTACACCAAAACACGTGACAACACAATTGTTTAGAAATTTCCACTACCAAGAGTTCTATTACACGGGTAGACAGATACAACTAAAGCTGAAGACAGGCGTTTCTTTAAGGTGGTTGTAGACCAATCTATTCGTGATGCCATGTCAAGCCATAACGAAGCTTTCAAGGACATATTCCACAACGCCATGAGAGAGGCGATTCATGGGTTTCCAGTTGGTCAAGGTGGGCCGGCTTATTACAACATTCCAGATCCATCGACCCAAGGGACCAATCAAGTCGGTACCAGCCATCAAGACACAGCACCAGCTGGTAGTGGTGATGTCCAGATAGTTCAGGGTTCATCTGAACAAACTCAAGGAACTACTACAAATCAGACATAGTACAATCTTGGACCATCAGTACAGCATATGCAACAGCCGGCGGGGCAAAGTCAGAACCATGTCATCAATTTTGGCACATCAGGCCACATACCGTCGTCGGCTCAAAAAATAGCACCATCAATTCAAAGGATCCGTAGAGATATAGATCCTTATGTCTATAATCAGAGACTTTAAGCAGCAAGCCAGCAAAGTACCCAGCAGATTGAGATTCCACAAGGGTATCACTATGGCACGGATTATAACACCCTTCACATGATGCCAAATCTAGGATATCAAGGCACACGAGATTTCAATCCATAGATGGGTCAGTAGGTGCAGAGAAATCCAAATCCACAAGCTGATGAATTATTGCTGAGGGTGACCGAGATAATGAAGAATCAGTTTGGTCTGAAGTCAAAAGGGCTGACCTTTTCATACAAACGCCCATATCCAGAATGGTATGATTAGGTCGCTCTTCCAACAAATTATAGGCTCCTAGAATTCGCTAAGTTCACTGGCCAAGACAGTACAGCACGATAGAACATCTCAGTCGGTATCTTACATAATTGGGTGAAGCATCAGTTGAGGATACCCATCGAGTTCGTTTCTTCTCTCTGTCCTTATCCGGGCTAGCTTTCACTTGGTTTTCATCATTGCCAGTCAATTCTATTGCCAATTGGGCTGACCTGGAGAAGAAGTTTCATACATATTTTTACACTGGGACTGGAGAAAAGAAGATTACCGATCTGACAACTATAAGACAGAAGACTAATGAATTGGGCACTGAATTTCTTCAGAGGTTCCGAGAAACTAGGAACTTGTGCTTTTCCTTAAACTTGGCCGATGATCAATTAGCTGCTCTAGTTGTTCAAGGAATGCTGCCAATGTGGAAAGAAAAGATGCTGGGACAAGAATTTGACAACTTGGGTCAATTGGCTCAGCGAGTAGCAGCGCTCAAAAGCTAATTCTAGGGCATGTGCAGAGATACCCGGTTCTAGAAGAGTACCACAGTAGCCAAAGCTTATGATCCATACTCAGTCAATGACGACTATGAAGATGAAGAAGAGGTTGTTGCAGCTAAATGAAATTGGGGCAAAAAGACAGTGATGGTGCCAAATCCTTGGGGAAGAGGAATCGAGGAG
Organism: Miscanthus lutarioriparius; assembly: GCA_904845875.1. Classification (NCBI taxonomy): domain Eukaryota; kingdom Viridiplantae; phylum Streptophyta; class Magnoliopsida; order Poales; family Poaceae; genus Miscanthus; species Miscanthus lutarioriparius. The sequence goes on from CAJGYO010000001.1 coordinate 99,375,318, forward strand.
AGCTATGACTTTGATGTCACCAAATCGGACAAGCTTTTTGATTTCTTGCTTAAGAAAGGGCAGATCAAGTTGCCCGATGGTCATGTCATGTTGCCCCCTGATCAGTTGAAGAATAAGAAGATCTGCAAGTTCCATAATGCTACTTCTCATTCCACTAATGAATGCAGAATTTTCAAGCAGTATATACAGAGAGCTATTCAGCAGGGGAGGCTCAAATTTGATACGCCTCGAAAAATGAAAGTTGATGATAATCCTTTCCTAGGAGATCAAAACATGGTTGATGCTGGGCTATTCAAAGGAAAAACTAAGGTCCTAACAGAAACCAAATCAAAAGAAGCTAGAACAGTCGATCCCAAGATGCAAATATCGGCTGACGAGTACAGAGAGATTAGAAGACGTCGTGCCGAGCAAAAGAGCCGATACGAGCAGGGGAAGACGTCAAAAGCAGAGACGACGAAGCCGCGGGTCACATCTCGGATTCTGTTGAATAAATGGCAGCGGTAGAAGGAAAAGGATTATCAGCGTTGGTTGAAAGATCAAGCGTACCAGCATCAACTAAAAGAAGAGAGGTATGAAAGGAAACAAGCCGAATTACATTGGAAGTGCCCTTTCTTCAGACATTGCTGGAATGAAGGTTTGAAGTTGCCTACCAGACATGATTGTCCAGAATGCAGCAATCAATATCGGGAGTATAGGCAGTCTCAAACCAACAACCGGTCTATCCATGCTCAAGATGCATATCATCATAATAACATGGATCGGCGCTTAAAAAATAAAAGTGTTCATGATCGGCTTGAAAAAAAAGTTGTTGATCAAGACTGGGCTGATCATGAAGAGGAAGGCACTAAAAGAAGATATATGTGGCAGGAAGGCCAGTGGTGCCCAGGAGGTTTAACAAGAAGCCAGAAGAGAAGGGTGCAACTCCTAAGGAATAAAGAGATGGAACAGGCTCAGGCATCCGGTAAAACTCAAGTGTGGCGTACCAAGCAAATAGCCAATAGGAAGCAACCATCAGCTAATATCCAAATGTTTTTTCTGTTGCCATCGGAATTGAGAGCTCCGGCAGATCAAAAAGTTTATTTCGGATTTCGATGAATCAGAGTATGAGGAGATAGTTGCCAAGTTAACGGTTGTACAGCAAGCAATATTTGACAAACCAGTCAAACATTGGTACTTAAAAGCTTTATATATGAAAGGTCTTGTCGATGGGAAGCCGATGAACAAGATGTTGGTAGACGGAGGTCCTTTTGTCAATCTTATGTCTCACACTACTTTTCGTAAACTTGGCAAAGGACCAGAAGATCTGATGGAGACTGACATGATGCTTAAAGACTTCAGGGGCAATACGTCTAAGACCCGGGGGGCAATAAACGTCGAGCTAACAATTGGAAGCAAGACTCTGCTCACTACATTATTCGTCATCGATGGGAAAGGGTCTTACAGTTTGCTCCTCGGTCGCGATTGGATTCATGCGAATTGTTGCATACCATCAACCATGCATCAGTGTTTGATTCAATGGCATGGAGATGACGTCGAACTGGTTCGCGCTGATGAGTCCGTAAGCATCGCAACAGCCGATTCAGTCTTTTGGGAACTAGGAGATTTTGAATGTTTTTCTGGCAAGTCATGGGAAGGAGGCTTCATTAAAATCAACAATGAAAGCCAACAACCGATGCAAGCGATCGGCTCTACGAGTTTGTTTTAGTATAAACAATCACGGCTTCACATCGGCCATTGGATTATAGGAAAAATAAGCATTGAGTCTTGGAGATGGGCTTAGGCCAACGTATGTGAATACTGAGTCAAAGTGTAAGTGCAATTCAGAGTTAATGGATTTCTTAAAGAAGGTATGTTTCGCTTAATTGGATACTTGACCTGGGTTGATCAATCGTTTAACCTTTGGTATGAAAAGTTCTACGGCAAAGTATTTAAATGGACGTTATCCTAGCATCTGATCAACATTTGATAGCCGATTCGTTCTCGGCTCTAATAGCCGGTATCAGAAAGGTATCGCCTCTAGTTCAAAAAACGAAAATCTTCAAAGGCAATAAAAGCCGATACGATATGTATCGCCTATAGAGCAAAAATAATCATACACAAGGGCATTGCATTGAGGCACATTCATGAAAGAACAGGAGTCTTTGTTCATCGGATTACCCTAAGTACAAACTAATCAAAGACCTTGTTCACCACATCGTGAGCGGATGTGATGTCTACTATGGCCTCCGCTGCCATGGTGAATTCTTTAAGCAGGTCCTCATGCTCCTTAGGGCCATCGCCCATTGGGAACCCAGTCTCCATGGCGTGGAGCTCGTACCCAGTTTGGACTTGTGCCGCGGTCAGCGCCACCGCCGCACCATGACGAACGCCGTGGAGGGCGATCTCCCGAACGTGGACCGGGACATCTTGGAGACGAGCGTCGATAGGGGAACCTCGGGGATTGACGGTGTTTATGGCCGTGTTCGCCGCCAGTTGGAGAGATTCCAACTGTGTTGTCAGGGCTGACAATCACAAAAACAAGAAGACGGTCAAGATGAAGATAATGGAAGTCAGAGTAAAGAGCCTTCATGGAGTTCATCTTACCCGCCACTATGGCGTCAGATTTGGCCAGCCGTGCTCGGACAGCGCTGGCCTCCTCCTCAGCCGTGTGAAGGGCGGCCTGAGAGACCCCGAGGTGAATCTCCAATTGGCCATTCTCCCAAGTCACCTTGGAATAACGATTATGAGCCATCCTCCACTCATGAAGGTAGCGCCGGGTATCGTCGCCACTGTAGGAGTCGGAAGAATCCGACGATGAGGCTGGCACAGAAGATGCGGCGTTAGAAGGCCCGCCAGCCCTAGGAAGAGGATGGAGACTATCATTCACAACAAACCTATAAGCGAATCAGAACTATTCATCATCATAAACAAGAAATGTCAATCTCACCTCATGCGCCGGAGACGTTGGTTCATCGGCATATTCTCTTCCGGGATTTCCTCCGCCGCGCGCTTGCCTCGATTGTCTTCGCCGGCCATGAAGGATGATTGGATCTACGAAAGGGAGAAGGAAAAACTACTATAGGATTTTGGTAGGCGGAGAAGAACAGAGGAACAGTTGCGAGTGGAGATGTGTTCGAGGCTGAAACCACCGATTGGTATTTGAAGACCCGAAGCGAAGAGGCAGACGCCTCGGGACGTGTAAAAGGCAATCACAATTAATAGAAGGTGAAGCGCCACTTCACTAATGCCGATGGAAGTACGGCGTTGAGCAACTAAAGGCAGGAAATCGAAGGGTTCTCTTAATAAAAGCCATGTTTTTAGACTTGATTGGATTAGAAGTCTAGGATCGGATGTATCAACTTGGCTCTTTAGCCAAAAAAAGAAGCGTAATTAAATAACGGAGAGTATTATCAATTCTACACAAGATACGCGTTGACATGCAGATTTCAAGTCTAGAACATCATGGATCGCTTTCAATATTTCTAGCCGAATAGTATCAGCTCCCGCGATCTGTTTGACTTCTTCGGCTGATCTGGGGATGCTTTCGAAGACGTACTTATGGCGGTCAATGGCAATGAGACTCTAGAGAAAGCTAGAGATGGATTACCTTTGACAGCCAAAAGCGAGATAGCCGGTATGGTCACCTAATTAGGAGAAACCTTATCGGATCAAGCGTTGTGCGCCTAGTGATATTTACACTTTGGAAACACTAAAAGGAGAAGAGGATTCGGTAGAGCAATCAAATGGGGAATATTTGAAGGAATATTACCCTAACGTTTGGATTAACACTTGACAGCCAAGTTGCTTGGCTGCCAGCTCTAATAGCCGATACCAGAAGGATATCGCTTCTAGTGCGAAGATAAACCCAAAAGGATAAAAGCCGGTACAATGTGTATCGCCTGCAGGAGCAAGGCAAGTATGAGCAAAGTGATGGATGAAGTAAAAATCATTGGAGATGAAGGAGTTGTTCACTGATATCACTTATTACAAGCTACAGATCATAAAACACTTTGTTTACTATATCATTGGCCTGGGAGGTCAGGGCTACAGAGTTGGTGGCATCGAAGAAATCTTTGACCAGTCACTCGAAATTCCCAGGGTATCCGGTGACTAAAGCTCCATGAGGAAGAAGCCAAAGATCGTGGCCGGAGTGAACTTGCGCAGCAGCCATCACCATGGCAGCACCATGACGGACGCCGTGAAGAGCGACTTCTCTGACGCGGTTTGGGATGTCATGCAAGCGAACCACCGGAACGGCGCCCCTAGCATTGACGAATCCTACCGCATGGTCCGCAACCAAACAAATGCTTTCCAGCAGAGCCGATAGATCTAAAGGATTTGAAGAAGAGGTGAGCAGGATCTTGGAGAATAAAAGTTGAAGAAGAAACATAAAATTATGGTAAATGTCTCACCAGCAATTCTAGCTTCAGCCTTGGCCAGCCTCTCCCGCACCGGGTTAGCCTCAGGAGGTGATCGGCCTTGAACTATGGCCAGAGCCGACTCCACAATAGAGAGGCAGTCGGCAAGTTTCTCGCCAGTCCGGTCAATGGAAGCGATCAGGTCATCGTTACCTCTCGGCCTCCTCAGATAGCAGGGGAGCTGGCGACAAATTGGTGCTAAGGATGACCCCAAGGGTTGAGTAGAGTCGGCCCTCTGCTCTAGGACAACGGGAGCATCGCAAGTTGCACCCTCTTGACGGTGGATGCGCTGGCGCGATGATGCAGATCCAGTGAGGGCCTCCTCAGCAGACCTCTTGCTGTTCTCCATGATCTCAAACCTATGGAAAAGCAGAAGCTATACTAAAGATGCGGAAAGTTTGAGACGAAGCAGGTTGTTGTTCGATCCACGGCCGTGGCCCGTATATATATAGCCCAGGAAGGCAAGAAGATAGATTTCGCCGAGGGTGTGAATTTGGAATCAGAAACGGAGGCGGAACGACACTCTGGGAATTCAGGGGATAGATAACGAAGAGCTAACAGATTCGAACTTATTGCTTCCCCAAATTGTGAAATGTCTTGAAATGGATTCGAAGATTTTACATTGATCAGAGATCAACCTATCAAGGCTTCTTTGGATTGAAGGGCGTCCGGGCCCCCACAAGGCCGAAGGTCATCGTGAAACGAATCGACATTGTCCTGTTGATAAAATTGTGCCCAAAAAGAGGAAAAATCGCCCGCCTAACATGTGCTCAGCCTATTTCTCGGTAAATCAAGAAACTATAGGAAAGAAGCCTGTGGCTTTCCCGATGGGCGTTTAGTGGAACAAACAAGGGAAAGGTGTCCACACATTTTAGCCCTTGCAAACACTAGAACAGCTCTACGAGCATGGTGAGATGACACAGGTGATATCATAAGACTCCTTCTAGCCGCAGTAGCTGATCCTCTTGCTTGACAAGGCGCTAGAATGAGCGACACAATCACCCTATGCACAAGAATTCTTCTAACCGCTCAAGATCTTCATAGCGAGAGAATGGACCATGGAGGGTCCGGTGGAACTAGAGGCGCTCGAGAGAGCAAATGGAAGAAAAACATGGCTAAATTGTTGAGTTGCTCTCGCCAGGGTCGTATAGGCATTTTATAGCCGGCCCGGGAAGATGAATCCAAGTGCCCGTGAAGCAGTGACGCTCTTGTAAAAAGTTTTGAGGCATAGGCTCATGAGTGGACGCAAGCGGCGACAAACAGTGGACCCCAGATCAAGGTTCTCTACCCGTGACTGTGGACCAATCAGGGATACAGACATGATAATTTTGGAATAAAATTACTTTTATCCCAAAATTGGGGCGCATGTGTTTACACCAAAATTTAGAAGAAGAGTCGCAGGGACTTGAAAGCTCCCAAGATCATGTCATCAAGGAATCAATTGCATGCAGATTGGAACCAGCTGATTCGGATGCAAAAACTGGAATCGGCTTTCTTCAGATAGCGCCAGCAGATAACGACAAAGGCTACGTTCGGCGCCAGGACGAAACATGTTGGACTCTACAAAAAGAGAAAGATTAGAGTCCAAGTTATCTTAGATTAGGAATGTTTTCTTTAGGGTCAAAATTTGTGATGAGTCGTGCTTAGACAGGAGTCATGCACAGGTCCCGGGTATAAATATCAAGCCCCGGCTATTGTAAAAAACAACAATCAATCCAATATACAAGTTATTTACTTTTTTTGGCTCCGGCCACCCCTTAGGAGTAGGAGTAGAGTAGATCTCGGCGAGTTCTTCAGTAAGTATAGCTGCATCGATCCAGTCGACCTCTACTGCTTGTTGTAAGTACCGTCTTGGCTTATACCTCTGTTCGTATGGCTGCATCGATCCGGTCGACCTCCACTGCGACTCTGGTATAAGTTAGTTATCGATTCTTGTCTAGTTCAAGTATGGCTGCATCGATCCGGTCGACCCCCACTGCATGAACTAGATCAAGGTCAAGTTATCAGCTCTACCTTAGGATGGTAGTCTTTGATAGATTCATTAAGTTACCGATATTGCTTATTGCTTTCATTATTTATCTAATTACAGCAATATCACTCTGCCCGATTGGGATTGATCTAGACCGGCCTTATATCTTGTTTAGCCTATTGTTTGCTAATCTAAATTGATCTAATCTACACCTTAAACGATGAGTTATGTTTTATCGGCTGTTTTATGTCAATCCTGATCGTGCATAGCGTGCAGTTAAGGCGTGTTGCGTCTTGAGCAGATTTATTGGCTAGCAAAAACCGTTCCATGGCCCGTTATCATGGCCTGTGTGATTCTGCCTCACACCCCACTGTTAGCACCGTAGAGTGGGGACCGTTATCTTGTAGATCTATTTCTGATAAGGCATGACTTTAATTGTGCGCTATGCCTGAATCGGCTGTTTTAGCCGATATCGAGTGCTTGCACGAACAGTTCGCATCATGAGATCGTTGAAGTAAAGATAGGTTGAAAGATATGTTAGCCCTATGATCTTATTATTATATTACGGCTTGCATGATTCTGCCTCATGTTCCACTGATATTAGTAATGAGTTACGGTCGTCGAGTCTATTGTTATTTCTACGGCCTGCATGATTCTGCCTCATGCCCCACTGGTCATAGCGATAGATGAGATCTAACATGTTCACTAGATTTATCTTTATCAAACGGTTAAGTGATGTTGAATTGTTTCTTTATATAAAATGGGATTCGGTTACTTGTAATCATTGGCTTAACATAAATCAATCATTGTTGACATCTTATTGTCATTGATTAATATTTGTTCAAATAACGACATTTACCCTGAATGATAACCCATTCTTCTTATACAACACAATGAGCTTTAACCGATTTATTCTCATGAATATGCTGGAATCGACTGTTTAGTCGATCTCCTTTCATATCGGCTCTCAGAGCCGCACATTCAGGACTGTCTGGCAACACCGGTAAGTTTCGCCCTTAATTATCGATGAACTTTCTCTCCTTGTCAATTATAGGGTCAAATTGACTAACACGTCTCGAGAGGAGTACACAGGATTGACCACCCTGCGTTGAAGCTAGGCGGATCTACAGCTCCATCGAGCAGACCCTTCCGGCTTGCTGCGTGTGTCCTCGGCACGGGACAAAAATTCTGTGTCGATAGACGTGGCTGTCAACTCGAAGCATAATCGAGCACGGGCTACAAGGCGATGGGGAAACGGCCAACACGCTCAGGACGGTGGGCCGCACGGTCATAAACCACAAACCGACGGCGGCGGCTCGGCCCAGCGTGCCGCAGTGGATGGCATCGGTCTGAGGAGGCAGCAGCGCAGCGTCGTCGAGCTCCGATGTGACGGCAAGGCAGGCAGGGCAAGGCGACGTGCGGGCAGAGCCAAGTGTGGCCACTGGCACACAGTACCGCCAGGCGAGCTCAAGGCGGCAGCGCGGCCAGGCGGGTGCGATGGCGGTGGTGGCCGAGCGGCCATGTCACCAGGCACGGCGCACGCGTGCTTGCATGGGTGGGAGCGTGAGCGCGTACCAGGGCACGGCAACGGGGCAGTGGACCGTAGCGCGGAGCCAGCGGCATGCCCGACCAGCACAGTGGCACGCGTGCGGCATGCGTGAGCATGCGCGTCGGCGAACCAGCGCAGCGCGCCAAGCCAAGGCCAAGGGTGACCGCGTCCAAACGCAGCAGCCGACGGTAACATGCCATGCATGGTTTTTAAAGCTGCTAAAAATTCCAACTCGATGATCCAATTGCTAAACCAACTATTTTACGTTCGAGATGGTGTATCAAGCTGCTAAAACCAACCTTAAGACCATGCCACTGCTTAACCCGATTCTCCTATAACAATTGTCGAACTTAGCTTCGTCGCACCATTTTTCGACTTACAAAAATTGACTAGTTTTTGTTCGGATTCGTGTTAATTTCGATTTCCAAGCTACCAACTATGCTAGCTAGTGACTCCCGTTCTCGACCGCAAGTATTTCACTGCCACCTACGAAGTTTACACTACAAACTTTATTAAAGTGCCGCATATGCGTTCTATAGCATTTTCGTTCAACAAAAATTCATTTAGAACCCTAAGTGATACAACGCGACATGAAATATAGCATTCATTTCGTGTTTCCGATGAACGTTTCAAGTTCCGTATATTGCTTTACACCCTATATTACACACATTTACATATAAGTATAATGCTCATGCAGTGTCTTAGCAAAAGACTGTACAGTGTAACACCGAGGGTGTTACACGGATCCCCCAGTAGGGGCGCCCTGCTTCCCCTTTTATAGGCAAAGGGAAAGCACGGGTTACAGAGGAGGAAAATGAGAAGAGCGAGAGAGAGAAGAAGGCTTCCAAGATCACCGGGTCCTTCTTCTCCTTCATGCGGGTCCCGCTAATCCTGTAGATGTCAACAGGGACGGCTCCATGTCGCGGCCCTATTCATCACTGGCGCCATACACAGGCGTTATCTGCTGGTCATGGCATTCCACTCTATCCCGGCGGACATCGCAGTGAACTGACACGCCTGTCAGTGTCCGTACGAGGATTAGGCAGAACAGTACCGGCACGCCCGACACTGCTCTTGATGTGAATCGCCAGGTATGGCCCATCATCGCCATGGGTTACATCGAGGCATGCCAGCTTCTTCCCTGGTGTCAGAGTTTTGATCCAAGCCCATACGCTTGGACCTGGAGTGGTTGGCGACGGTATAGGTCCCCGTCGGACAAGACGGAACCCGCGTCCTTGGGGTCGGGCGAGACGGAGCCCGTGACCTTGGGCGAGACAGAACCCGTGGCCTTGGGGTCAGGTGAGACAGAGCATGAGCCTAAGGGGTCGGGCGATATGGAGCCCGCGCCCGAGGGATCGGGCGAGACAGAGCCCGTGGCCTTAAGATCGGATGAGGCGGAGTCCGCACCCGAGGGGTCGGGCGAGACGGAGCCCGCACCTAAGGGCTCGGGTGAGACGGAGCCTGCACCCAAGGGGTCAGGCGAGACCTTTTAATACGTCTTGAGCCATCCGGGGGAGTCAGCGTAGGCGCTAACTTCCTTGTTTTTGGTATCCCTAATAACGATATCTGACAACTGGAATGGAGTTAAGAATGTCTTGCAATTTTTGCAAAGTGTCATAGGCCTCGTGCTGAGTAAGAAAGAACAAGTACTCTCAAATAGTTGTGGGTACAAATATTAAGTTTTGGCGAGATGTCTAGTGAAATCAACAGTAGTTGCTAACACTCGTAGTTGGAGTATTATTGTGAAAAAGCTCCAATAAAACAGTTGTGGTGTCATCAATGATGCATACCATAGTATAGCTTATCATGAGGCCTCAGAAACAGGTAAAAGTGGTTAAGAGAATATATACCCGGATTTAACAATGGTAGTCAACAGCAATAACCATTTAAAGTAGTTAACTCCTAAGACAACAGGTCAAGTGTGCTGTCAAACACATTGACATTAAGTTATATGTTGTAAAGGAAAAAATCCAGAATCATTTTAAAAGCATTGAGCATATAAGTACCAAGCAAGTACTTGCGGATCCGCTTACCAAAGGCTAATCACCTAGTGTGTTCAGAGAACACACAGTCGACATGGGTTTACGGGAAAGCCTATGATTTCTGGATACTAAGGACTTAGTTGAGAATCTGTTTCAAAACAGAGAGGTGCATTGTAGCTGTTTAATCTAATGGCAACTGACTGTGACAATGAAACACGCTCTATGCACTGATCTGCGATGGAATAGGAAAATGATAAAGTAAGTTAAGTTTAAGTCATAAGGTGAGATAAGGGAGAGAATGTTAGATTGATCTCCACCAGTGACCTAACGGCCAATTGGGCCCTTGATCCGCGCCCTGATCGAGGGCGCCCAGCCGTTCTCCTGGCTGGTGGGCCCCCGTCGCGCAACGCTATAAAGAGGAATGTGGGGGCGGGACGCAAGGTACGAGGTTCACCGTAGGCGCCAGCGTCCCACCGAGGTTCCTAGCCCTAGTCCGATCTAGAATGGCGCGCTGTAAGCGACGGGAAGTCCACACCGCCTTCACCGTCGTCACTGATCCGCGCCTACGCTGCTGCTACCGTCGACAACCTAGTGGGCGCCTGCACGGCTTCCCCTACACCGACACATCACGGCTACCTTGTTGACGGCGCCACGGCCACGACTGCACTTAACGAGGTACATTACAAAGTCTGCTTATCTAAGTTAAGAATTTTCTCATTGATCTGCATCTGGAGGTCCTACAAATCTATCAATGCAATTACAAGGTTCTGGGTTCATGAACATAACAAAAAATGAGGATAGAATGGCCGCTCCCTAATCTCTATCCTTGTCTAAATTGAGCACTCTGTAAAAATGACCAATCAGCTGATCGTTTCCGCCATAGATAGACCCAGCCCCCACCGATACTTTCACCATGGCGCAGCACGCCAGCACGTGTCCCCGACTATCCCGCCCGGCCAATTCCCGTCGTCCTGCTCTGTCCTCCCCATCGTCCCGTCCGGGCGAGTCGGGCGACCACACAAGCCCTCGTCGACCATCACCCACGTGTCGTGCTCCCCCTTGCTCACGCGCCTCGCTCCTGATCACCACCTCGCTTCTGCCTTCTCCCTTCCCGCGCCCGTCTCCTATATATACAGCACCACCTGCGACGCTTCTCTTCATCGACCTCGATCCATTGAATTTACTAATAAATTCTTGTTGGGATATATTCCTTCAATTCCCCTCCTCCTCCCAACAACAATCTGGTCGATCTCTCCCGCCAAACAAAAACCCAAAAAACAATCCGTCCGATCCCACAGAAACTCTCTCAGTTTCAGTTCGATCGATCGCTCCCGTCTCCATCGTTTGCCAGACACCAACACCCAAAACCATGGCCTTCAACCTGGCTCAGTGCGCCACCGCCGCGGCATCCGTCGCGCCCCGCACCCCTCGCCCTAGGTCCGCGGCCGCGGCGTCCGTGTCCGTCTCCTTCTCCGCAAGGAAGGCGGCGGCGGCGGCGGCCGGCAGCGTTCGGCTGCAGCGGCAGGCGTGCTGCGAGCCATCGGTGGCGCCGGCGCGTTCGGTGTTGTGCCGGGCCGCGGTGTCGGGGAAGACCGCGGCCGACCGGGCCGCCTCCAGGAGGAGGTCCGGCGGCGTGCCGGTGTTCGTGATGATGCCGCTGGACACCGTCAAGAAGTGCGGCACCGCGCTGAACCGGCGCAAGGCGGTGCAGGCGAGCCTGTCCGCGCTCAAGAGCGCGGGCGTGGAGGGCGTCATGGTGGACGTGTGGTGGGGCATCGCCGAGAGCGACGGGCCGGGGAGGTACAACTTCGCGGGCTACATGGAACTCGTGGAGATGGCGCGCAAGGCCGGGCTCAAGGTCCAGGCCGTCATGTCCTTCCACCAGTGCGGCGGCAACGTCGGCGACTCCGTCAACATCCCGTTGCCGCGGTGGGCCGTGGAGGAGATGGAGAGGGACCAGGACCTCTGCTACACCGACCAGTGGGGGCGACGCAACTACGAGTACGTCTCGCTCGGCTGCGACGCCATGCCCGTGCTCAAGGGCCGCACGCCCGTCGAGTGCTACACCGACTTCATGCGCGCCTTCCGCGACCACTTCGCCGACTACCTCGGCAACACCGTCGTGGAAATCCAAGTCGGCATGGGCCCCGCCGGCGAGCTGCGCTACCCGTCGTACCCGGAGAGCAACGGCACCTGGAAGTTCCCCGGCATCGGCGCCTTCCAATGCAACGACAGGTACATGCGTAGCAGCCTGAAGGCGGCAGCGGAGGCGGCCGGCAAGCCTCAGTGGGGCCACGGTGGCCCGACCGACGCTGGCGGCTACAACAACTGGCCCGAGGATACCATCTTCTTCCGCGGCGACAACGGTGGGTGGAGCACCGAGTACGGCGACTTCTTCCTGTCGTGGTACTCGCAGATGCTCCTGGAGCACGGCGACCGCATCCTGTCGGGCGCCACGTCCGTGTTCGCCGCGGCGCCCGTGGAGGTGTCCGTCAAGGTGGCCGGCATCCACTGGCACTACGGCACCCGGTCCCACGCCCCCGAGCTGACCGCGGGGTACTACAACACGCGGCACCACGACGGGTACCGCCCCATCGCGCGCCTGCTGGCCCGCCACGGCGCCGTGCTCAACTTCACCTGCGTGGAGATGCGGGACCACGAGCAGCCGCAGGAGGCGCAGTGCATGCCGGAGCACCTGGTCCGGCAGGTGGGCGCCGCGGCGCGCGCCGCCGGGGTGGGCCTCGCGGGCGAGAACGCGCTGCCGCGGTACGACGGCACGGCGCACGACCAGGTGGTGGCCACCGCCGCCGAGCGCTGCGCCGCCGAGGACCGGATGGTGGCGTTCACGTACCTGCGCATGGGGCCCGACCTCTTCCACCCGGACAACTGGCAGCGGTTCGCCGCCTTCGTGCGCCGCATGAACGGCGCCGGGTCGTGCCGGGAGGCCGCGGAGCGGGAGGCGCACGGCGTCGCGCAGGCCACCGGGTCGCTGGTGCACGAGGCCGCCGTCGAGCTGCGGAGCTGACCCAACCCACCGGGTTGGGCCGCCGGAAGCCTGCCATCGATTTGGATTGTGTAGGGGTTGGGAGCTCGGGTTCTTGTTGGGTTTTCCTTTTGGGGGGCGGCGGGAGAGGGAGCGCTGTCGAGAGCGAGCAGTCTCTCGTGCAGCTCATCCCGCGTAGACGACGAGATTGTGACGAAGCCGGGGGAAAGGGAGGGGAGGACAAAAGACTGTTTTTGTCACGTTTCAGGCTCCGACCATCGCCGGAGTTTGTTCGGGGAATATATCCATTTCCTGCAGAAATCAGCTGTGTTCCTGCACTGGCTGATTCGGTGCTGCTTCCAGCCTTCTCTTCTCCTCTCACCTGCTCTGCTGTGCTCTCTTGTTTGGCCGGCTGACAGGCTGCTTGAGGTCGACGGCCTGTGTCTGAGCCGGCCGCAGCCCTTTTGATGGATGTCTGTAAATCAGTATTTCTAACAGAAGTTACATTGCATCCATTTCCAAATGAGTCCACAAGATGTTAATAGTGACCAGTAGAATTGTTAGGATTGTAGTGGGCGAGTTATCTATCTAAAATTTACACATATGGATCGATCGTCGAAGGGGATTATTTGGTTTCCAGACGAGCCGAAAAGGGAGCTACAGAGATGTGGGACGTATTCAGATAGATCAACGACAACGACAGTCATCCTCGTGAGAAAGACTACGAGGGAACGTACTCCTAAGCTTCCGTTGCTAGAAACTTTCATATAAAACCGCGTCCAAGTTTTTCCACTGCGTGCGTGACTTTGTTTGATAAAATTAGGGCATTTTGTGTGGGGTATTACGGCCTTTATTTGCCTTGCCGGCATGATCCCATCGTGCCTCACCTCCCACCTGCACGATCCCGTCTTGCCTCATATCAGTAAGCTAGGCTCACATGACCCAGATTGGGCGCAGGAAAGGTCACTTTCAATGGCTGCTCGTATGTACTAAGTCAAATGGTAAAGAAACAGTGTTTATCCGCATGAATACATGTTGCATAGGTTGAAATTGTAACATGATAATCATTTTAATCTTTGTACATTACTCTGTATTGTGTAAATACTTACTAATTATAACAATTTTGTATCATGTACGTGAAAATAGCAATGGAGTAATTGTCGATCGAACCTTGTCATGAAGAAACGCAAACCCTTCTAAATAGAAATGGATATAGCATACCGCAATAACATTCCCTTTATCTTATTATGAAGACATATCTACTTTCTTAATTTTCATTAATCACACTACACTAAATGTTATTGCGTGTCGTATCTGAATATAGCCGGTGACTCCAGGCGGCTAGTCAAGATCTATAATTCCTAGCAGACTAAGCTACAATGAACACAAGTTGCCTTTATTTTGTATCATGTACAAGTTGCTACAATGAACACAGGTTACCCCACACGACACACCTTCTATCTACCTTAAAACAGGTGGCCTCCCCGTTTACTTCTCTTCCTCTTCCCTCACCTCCTTCCTCTCTCTCTCTCTTTTTTTTTTTTTTTTTGACGATTGGAAGGGCTCACCCCACCACTAGGATCCAGGTACAATATGAATATTGAATGTCTGAATTTAAATACAAATTATCCATTATTATTATTAATATTTGATACCTTTCAGTTCAAACGGATAAAATGTAAGAAATATTCATCCCATTTCATCTTTAGTGTGTAGGTGAGACACAATACAAATGATTTTATAATGAAACTTGGGTCCTACTCTGTGTTGTGTTTTACTTTCTACTCCGTAATTATTACAATTTTGTATCATGTACATGAAAATAGCAATGGAGTAATTGTCGGTTGAACCTTGTCATGAAGAAACGCAAACCCTTCTAAATAGAAATGGGCATACAGTAATAACATTCCCTTTAACTCATTACGAAGACTACTTTCTTAATTTTCATTAATCACACTAAATGTTATTTCGTGTCGTATTTTGGTATTTGAATATAGCCAGTGACTCCAAACGGCTAGTCAAGATCCATAATTCCTAATAGACTAGGCTATAATGAACACAAGTTACTTTAGGACCTGTTTGGCATGATTAGCACAGCTTTGACTCCTTGTGCATAGAGGAGCCAGAGCTTCCTCGCTACAGTGCATGAGGGAGCCAGAGCTAAGAGCACCTCCACTACCGCTAGATTGAACATCCATCTCTAAAATGTGAATAGGAGAGCTATACTGCATCAGATTGGGAAGATCCTAATTCTCTTTCCATATGGCCCCACTTGTCAATGAGATCGTTGTTTCCTCTTCGCTCTTCACTATCAGGGCCTGTTTGGAACGAAGGAATCCAAAACGCAGGAATAAGGTATGACGAAAAGTGAAAAACTACGGGATTTCAAAACACAGAAACAGAAAATTTAGGTTGTTTGGAACACATGAATTTATAACATAGGAATTGATGGCGAGCAGAATGCTTTTCTCCTCACTGGCCTCGGACTTCCGCAAAACCACGGCTCGGAGTGAATGCTTTTTTCCCGTGTTTTGTGAAGCATGCGATTCCTTTCCTCTGGAACGGCTGGCTGCTTTCCTCCGTTTCAAACGGTGTATGATGTTAGCAAAACAAAAGAATGAAATTCCTTTAAAATTCCTGTGAAAATCCTCCAATCCAAACGTGCCCTCTTTGTCTTTCCTCTCAGGATTCCTGGAAAACGGCGGTAGGTCGGGTAGGTCTCCTCTCGGGCTTCTCACAGTCGCTGTCAGGCGAGTCTCTTCTCTTGTGCTTCTCACGCAGTGACGGAAGGTCACTCCCCTGCCCGATGTGACCTGTGGTGTGGCGCTCATTCCCGGGTGCAGCCTGACAGCACAGTGGTGCCCGCTCCCGGGCAGCCACTCCCGCCACTCGACATGGCTAGGCGGTGCGTACTCCCACCGCCCCGATGCGGCCTGGCGACGTCTATCAGTAGGGAAAGGGGAGCAATTTGCTCTCCCCTTTTCTTCGAGGGATCGAGGGATTATTTTTCACAATTGAGAAGAAAAGGAAGAAAGAAGGATTGAAACAAATGTGCTAAAGCCTTTCTTTTTTGCCTCGAATTCCCTTTATCTCTAGTTATAAGAATTACTTATTCTCGATCTAGTGAAGATGATTCTCATCTGGTGCAGATGCTCTAAAGCCAACAAGAACACCTCGAACTTTATTTAGTGAAAGATGATTCTCATCTGGTGCAGATGCTCTAAAGCCAACTAGAACACCTCGAACTTTATTTAGTGAAAGATGATTCTCATCCGGTGCAGATGCTCTAAAGCCAACTAGAACACCTCGAATTCCCTCTATCTCCACTTAAAAGAATTATTTATTCTCAATCTAGTGAAGATGATTCTCATCAGGTGCAGATGCACTAAAGCCGACTAGAACAGGCCCTCAATCTATAATGCCAACGTGATAAACGCAAAATACATGATAACGATCCAAATGTAAGGACGCTGACCGGCCCACAGCTCACAACAGCCATCATAACGGTGATTATACACAGGAATACCCCTTGAAACCTAACAACGTTCGCGCTTTCACGGTCACAACCTGCAGTGCTACCTTCCCAGTTTCCACTGCATGGTTCAAACAACATAAATACATAATTAGCACCGAAGTGGTTCAAAAAGGCACATCTTTGTTCTCAGAAGCAAAGATCAAGGTATAAAGCATTCTGCGAAACTCAGGTTTGCACCTAGAATGGGAAATCTTTCAATAGGAACACACAATAGGTTCATACTACTGCTCAGAGTGAGCAAAAATTGTACGCACAGGAGTAACACAGATGTAGAACTGGGTACTGCAGGTAGGTAGACCAAACAACCTAGTATCCACCCTTGAGATCATTGACCACATCGTACGGGATGGGGGTGACAGTCTCGATGGTAGTTCCCTCAACCATGAAGCCAGGCTTGGGACCCAACGGCTGCCTCTTGGTGCTGATGACCTCGCCACGTGCCTTGGCGTCCGCCTTCAGCTGGTCATTCTTTGCCTTCCTCAGGCGGAACTCTTCTGTGCAGCGGGACGGCTGCACATGCTCCACACGGACATGGATACGCTTCCTGATGATGCGACCATTAACCTGAAACGACAACAATTTATCAGAATCAGAAGGACTTTAACATAGATTAAAAAATTATCACTGATAGCACTACTGCACTAACTAAGCTTGACACAATCCTATCGTGCACAGATTGCAGATTTAATTGCATATAGCGTCTAAGTGTTGTAGATACTGATTGATCAGAAATGTTTGCTCTGCGTCAAACAATAAACATAATCATTGCATACAGTTTTTGAAACAGGAATGAGTTCATAACAAGGATTTAAGAGGCACATTGATCCCTTGCACCCATGTAGAGGGAAAAGAAACCATTATCACACTACAAGGTATGGAACTCAGTGTCTGGCATCAGATTTTAAAGCCAAACGTACCTGCTGCAGAGCAACTAAACAACTAACAAAGAATATTACATGAATACAGCTGAACAGGCCTATGGAAACCTCGCACATTTAGTCAAACTAGAATCGTATTACGCCAGTGTAGTAACAAGAACACAATCATACATGGACCTATAATTAACCTAATTACAGAATCTATCGCTACTAGATCATACAAAGAAATGGTTGTGGTTGCCCATTCCTGCCACTATAAAAATAAATCGCAACCTGGGCTTGCAAAAATTCTATAAATCCAAATCGCCACCAGCAAATTGTCGCCATCCTAAATTAAAACCTTCCAATTCCTAGTATGAAACGAACAGAAGACGTGCCCGCGCACCAAACGTAAGCGCCCTGCACAAACAATTCTAACTGCATGCGAGCTAGCGAAAAGGGGATCCGCGTTGTGTATACCTGCTTGTTTATCTCGACGCCGATGGCGCGCTTGGTGACGTTCCAGACGCGACCGGTGCGGCCGTGGTAGAACTTGTGCGGCATCCCCTTGTGGACGGCGCCGTTCACCTTGACGTCCACGTAGTCTCCGATCTTGTAGGTGCGGAGGTAGGTGGTGAGTGGGATGTAGCCCTTCTTGCGGAAGGGGCGCGCGAAGAGGTCGCGCGTCCGCGAGCGCAGCCCGTGGCCAGCCGGCATCCTGGCTGCTCCTGCTTGCTACGCGCGGCGGCGGTGGCTGGGGCGGCGGCTGAAGCGGGTGGGTGGAGAGCGCTAGGTTTTGCCAGGGTTTCGGTGTGCTGACGGCTTTATAGGTGGCGTGGGAATGGCTTGGGGGCCTCGGGGGGATTGGATCACTGGGTGCTGGTGTTGGGCTGAGCTCGTTTGAGTGGGCTTGGTACTAACAGGTTTGTGTTGAGCCATAAAATAAGCCCATTTACTTCCCTTCTATTTCCCTTTTTTTTGTGAATTTCCCTTCTATTTCACTTCTGTCTAAGTGTCTAGCGCGATAACATTTTTCAGAGGAAAAGCCCATCTCTCACATCCCTCAACCAGGGAAAGAATATGGGTAGCCCTATTCAAAACCGATGACTTTTTATCTAATTATTAGAGCATGTGTGTGAAATAATTTAGGTTAATACAGCTATGGCAGAACTTTGAAGCAATTCCCTTGAGAAGTGCGATCGGGAAGCGAATAAGGTGGTGCACGAGTTAGCGAAAGTAGCTTTATTAGCAAAAGAAATTTGTATTTGGGTCGATGAACTCCCTGATTTTATTCTTGAGAGTTGTAAACGATGTAATCCTATTTGATAATCAATAAAGTGCGCCGCATGGCTTCCCTAAAAAAATCTATATTTATTGAGTTCGTGGTACATATATGGTTTTGCAGTATTTAAACCCATAAATCCATCATGACCACCGTTTTCGCCTTGACGATTGTCTGATGGGTCGTTGTTGCGCGAGCCACGTTGGTTGGGTGGCTGTGAGCGACTTGAGTACTGGCGGCTGTAGCTTGATTCGACTGAGATGGATGGAGTCCGGGCTTGATTCACGATCTCTGTGGTCTGGGCCATAGCAGCCATTAGGTAAGCTTGTATATCATCTCGAACTGCCTGGATTTCCGGGGTATTGGGTAGTCGTTGCATTGTCGCCATAGCAACAACTACGTTGGCGCTTGGAGTCCTGGAGACCTGCTTGTCCCCCACCCTGTCAAAGGCATTGTTAAGGTCATGTGGCTGGACCCATATGCGTCGTGCCTCCTCTTCCGCCTCGGCTTCGACTTGTCGGCGATTAAACCGATCAATATTGCGTGTTTCGCGTGCCAGCCTTTCTTGTTCTGTTTCGCCAACTGCTGGTGGTTCGTCATTACTGACAACATTGATCAAGTCTCCTCGTCTTGGTGGGAAGGATGGGAATCGTGGGAACCCCGGGGCGTGGTTTGGGATATCCAGATCGTATTCAACGCCCTCATTGTCATGATGCTGGAGCTCGGTGTGGACGGAGCCATTAGATGCGGTGCTGGATAGGGAGCTTGAGCCACCCTCTTGAACTGTGTGGACCGATCCTTCTTGGTACTCCTCAATCCAGACCATGTTGACGAAGTTGCGTGGTTTTGGCCAAGATCGTTGCATATTGCACGCATAGTTGGAAGCAGAGTTTTGCAGGCCGTAGGGCTGAGCCTGGTAGTTCTCCGTCGAGGCTTCGTACTCAGAGATTCGGAGACTCGTCGCGGGGGCTGGACGGCGACGAACGGAGCACCCTTCAGGAGTAGATGTGACCACGAGATCCGTACCGAGTCGTGCAGGATGACTTGCCCGAGCTGGTCGGGTAGATCTGTTGTGGGTAATGGTTACCTGCTCATTAGGTTGACTTTGAATCGAACTTACCAGAGCTAGTGTTTCGGCAAGTTTGGTGCCGACCCGATCGATGGAGTCGAGCAGGTCAGAGTTGTCGATCTGCCTCCCTTTGTAGCGAGGAAGCGGGCGATGGGTTATCGGCGTGGCTGAAGACGATGCTGGCGTGGCTAGAGCCAGATCCACCGTGGTCGGAGCCATAGCCGATGCAGATGAAGCAGTGGTCGACGCAGATTGAATCCGCGCCTCCTCCGTGGTCATGGCAATGAAGTCGTCGGAGCCAGTGGTCCAGGTGATCTGGCCGATGGTGAACGTGAGGTCGTTCGGCGTAGCCATGGAACCGGGGATGATGACCATCTTGTTCGTCTGGAGAGCAGTACACACACCCCCTACCTGGCGCGCCACTGTCGACGAAATATGGTCGGCAGTCTACCTAGAGGTATGCCTAAGGTAGTAGATTATCGGCAGACAGATGCGCAAGCTACAAACAAGATGGTGACGCAAGACAGACACGAGGTTTTATCCAGGTTCGGCCGCCGGGATGGCGTAATACCTATGTCCTGCGTCTGATTGTATTGCTGTATGTCAATGAGAGATGTTTTTGAGAGGGGTCCCCTGTCCGCCTTATATAGTCTGGGGGACAGGGTTACAGATCTAGAAACTAATCCTAAACAGTTATAATTGCCGTAGGTGGCCGGATAAGGATTCCTATTCTAACCGACCAGGATCTTGCTTGATCTCCAAATCTGTCTTGATTCCTTGCGCAGGACTCTGAACAGATTGACCGGGCCACGCGTAGTCTTCTAGTGGGCCAAACCCCCTGGTTCGGGCCGGCCCAAGCCTAGCCGTAAGGGTATAGGGGTTAATACCCCCACAGTGATAATAAATAAAGCTTGTCTTGTCGGAAGGCAAGACCAACACACTTATTATTAATCATAATCCGACATTTGCTATTACCAAAATGACAATCATATCCATCATCATCTAGTCGTGAGACACTTATCAAGTTTCTACTCAAAGAGGAGGCATAGATTACAATGAGATATTTTCTCCAGTCTCATGTAAGGATTCGGCTCGGCCTTCTTCTCGCGCGCCAACGAGACGGCAGCGCGGCGCAGCGGCCAGGTAAGCCGTCTCCCAAGCCCTTCCCCTTTCCTCTTCTCTCTGATTGATCTTGCTCTATTCTTCTCGGATCTTGTCCGATTGGGGTTAGGGTTAGGGTTAGGGTTAGGGTTATGTCGAGTTAGGGTTAGGGTTTGAGTACTGTTCTTCTTCCCCGAGCTATCTACGCAGGTTAGGGTTAGGGTTCGAGTTCCTTTTCAAAACTGAGACCCTTTCTTCCTCATTTTCTTCACCCAATTTGGGTTTAGGGTTCGATGAACCCTCTGTTTAGATCCGAACCGGATCTCTCACCTCCTTCTAATTGCTGCTACTCGGTTTTCTACTCCGATAAGTTAGATCTACGCCTAGTTAGGCGACTGATACCATTGATAGAAACGTTACAGGATCACTACCCATAAATCTAGCATATAAACTGACATTTGTTGAAGTGTAAACCCTAGAACATGTACTAGTACGTGATTAACAGATAGAGTGAGAGAGAGATAGGGGTTAAGGAGGTGCAAACCATCGGCCCCCTTCGTGGAAGACGAGCTGGCCATGGTGTTGCTTGACGGTGGCGCAGTGAAGACCGACGGTGAAGGCGCTGTCGCGGTGGCGGCGGTGCAGAGGCGGCGGTGTCCGGTGGTGGTCTTTCCGTCGCTGGCAGCACCCCTCTTAGATCGGTTAGGGTTTAGGGACTGTAGGTGGGGCGTCTGGCGGCTCAGGTAAACCTCGTGCCTTGTGCTCCGGCCCCTACCTCCCTTTTTATGGCGCTATGCGACGAGAGCCCACCAACCATGGAATGGTTGAACGTCCCTGATCAGAACGTAGATTCAAGAGCCCAATTGGCCGTCGGAGATCATTTAACAGACCACTGTCAAAATCGTGAGCTCTACAGGGGTCCACACGTTCATCATACGTACACGCTGACTCGCTGAGGTAGAGCATCTGCAGTTCGGCACCAGAAATTGGCCTGTACTCTCCTCCTCCTCTTCTTCTTAATAAAAAAATGCCACTTTAATTTGTGCTTCTAGAAATGGTCTTCTGTTGAATAAAATAGACCCCGGAGAATGCCCTTTTCAGTCTGATTTTTATTTTGGTCGCCATCAACGATGGAGGTTGCAAAAGGAGACCATAGCAGCCTCCGATTGGTTAACGTGTATGGTAATTGCTGGGCCAAACCAAACCCGATGCCGCCACGTTGACCCCGGGGGCCCGGTCGACGCCTCTGACCAGGCGCCACGGGCAGCAACACAAGCGGGCAAACGAGTCGCCCTCGCCCCGCGCCTGCGCCGCCGACATGTCGAGATGCGCTGCACGACGGTGGCCAGCCAGCGCATCGCATCGCAGGAGGAGTGAGTGTCCGTCAGCGTTAGAGCGAGCGTGGAGAGTTCAAATCCGCTCGCAACTTCTCCTCTCCTCTCCGGCCTGTTTGTTTGTTAATAATATACTATACTACTATAAGGGAAACTAAACCTAGCTGAATCCGCCGTGAACGGCAACTTCTCCTCTGCAGCCTCGATGGCTTCCAGCTCCGGCGCTGCGGCGCCGGCCGCGATCACCGTCGAACGGAAGCCAGCGGCGGCTCGCCTGTCGGAGCTCGGCGTCAGGTCTTGTCCCAAGTGAGTAGACGGCAAGCGCGCTGCGCTGTTCTGTTCTATCCTGTTCGAGTTCGACCATTCATCTGAGAAACGAGTCCCGTCGCGCATTTTCTCGTCGCGTCACCCGCAGCCGTTGGAACACGTTGGTTGCAGGTGGGGCGGTCCTCCGGGGAGGCACGCGCTGAGCTACGGAGCGCGGCAGACGTGCTACATCGTGAGAGGCAAGGCGAGCGCCACCGTGGAGGGCTCGCCGGAGAGCACCGCCGCCCAGGTCGGCGCCGGGGACCTCGTCGTCTTCGCCAGGGGAACGCAGTGCACCTGGCACATCGTCGCCGCCGTCGACATGCGCTACGCCTTCGATCCGTCCTCTAACAGCAAGGAGCCAACGACTTTGCTCTATGCAAACTGAAGGGCGGAACAGCTGTTGTTGATAATGATAAAGGACCAACAAAATTGAGCATTCCAATTTTGATCTAATTCCAACTCCATTCCTGCACATCCAAGTTTGATCCAACTTACTTATTTGTGCCTTAAAATTCCACGCTTGAGGATACTACTACCTCAAACATGCCTTTTGGCAACTGATCCAGCAATCCAACTCAGAGCATTTGCACCTCAAAACCTCACATTGTAAAGAGGTAGACCAGTGGTTGGACATGCATTTTGGCATCAGATCCCAAACCATAGATATTCGACCAACAGTATTATAATAGGAACTCAACACCCCCCAACACCCTTCTGCTTCAGGGGGGACACCTGTTAACATCTAAAGCTCGAAGAGCCATAACATCTGAGCCCTAAGAGGCAAGTACGACCACTACGATAACAAACAACATGACGGTGAAACTCTTCTTGTACATAGCCTACTTACTGTACAAGGGGCACCATCCCTGTCTCCTGTTGTAGGAGACCTAGAAAGGAGCATGTCGATGGCACCGATTTATTATTCATGGGTTCAGGATATGCTGAGGCAGCCAGGCAGGTCACGGCTTAATCTCAATCGAACTCAAACTGAATGTTTGCAGACTCCACCCTTGATATCTCAGGCTGCTGAGCTCCTTCTTCTATAGGTAATTCATTAGGAGGGACAACCACAAAGTCATTCAGGTGAGCTTCATTTGGAACAGGATTGCTCTGGCCAATCAGATGGCCCAAATTCTCTGACGTTTGCATAGGACCATCTGCCTGAACACTGCCATCTGCTGTGTCATTGGATGAATCATGCACAAGAGAATATGTGAAGTTCTCTGATTCTGCAATGGGCTCATGCTGAAGATGGAACCCATGGTTTGCAGTGGGATGCATGGTTTGAGAGTCAACCGTTACATGCTGAGACTCAGGGATGCCCATATTGTAATCTTCTACCCCCAGATCAGATGCCATGGTAGCAAGTATGTCTTGCCAGCTTGATGTGCCAACATCTATTATTGCTGGTTCTGGGAGGCATTGTGTTCTCTGAGTTGTAAGCGAGGTGGACCGTGCAATTTGCGGCCCTGTGGCGTGCATTCCATTTATGGCAACCTGATAATATCCCGCAGGTTGACCTTGTTGCACCTGAGGTGCTATCGGTGCACTGAAAGATCTCTGAAAATGGTTGTTCTGAGAAGTGCCAGTGAAAGCATTGGTTGTAGGTGCAACTTGAACAGGCTGAGATGCATTAGACGATGCCTGCTGCATAAGGAGATCATCTGGAGCAGAAGAACAAAATTGGCTAGCATTTCTTGTTGCAAAGACTGGAGCAACAGTCCCTGCTCTTTTGAATATTGCATGGGAATGAGTACTTTGAGCAATGTGAGCATTGCCAGTACCTCTTCCAGCTCTTGGAGACCCAACTGTTGCCTCTACACTCAGTGAGACTCTCACCGAGGGATGTCTCTGTTGGTTTTGGCTCCCTTCATTAAGACGAGGACTTTGGATGGAAAGAGAAGGGTGACTCCCATGTGATATGGAAGGCGATTGTGGGACTGAAACATGGCACTGCATAGGTTGCTGTCTGGGTGGTGACAGTGTTGAGTAAACGCCGTTCTGGTGTTTTTCTGGAAAAGATGCTGGCAACAATTTTTTCTTGAATATTTGCCTCATGTTTCTCCATTTTGAATCCTTGTCTGTAGCATGGCAATGATCATCAGCTGAGGTACTGTTACCCCAATATTTGCAAGGAGCTGGAGCGTCACATACAAAACAGTGGCACTGCATTCGAAAAACAAGAATACAACATGCCATTAAAGAAATTGTACCGGTTACATTCCTAGCATGTTTGACGTATTGTATTCCCCAAAACATCAGGGCGCGAAAATGTCTGTTACTAACCATGGTACAATGCTTCACGTGAGTAGTAGTGCTGAAAGGCAAGTTTGAGCATAAATGGCGCGAATGAGGGAAGTCCCTGCATGCTATCTGAAAAACAATAGACAATTAACAAAAGCAAAAGCAAAAAAAAAAGGAATGCTAGTGAAGTAAAACTGCAATTTCTGTGAAAAAAACTTGACATGAACAAATACGACAAGGTCGAGACAGAAACACTTAAGCAGATCATTTCCACATTAGAGCAGTGCATGTTTAAGCACTTCCATACTAATACGAGCCTCATGGTACATTCCACAGCATTACCGCCAGAAACTAACGACCCTAGCAGATGCGCATAGACACAAGATGAAAGCAGCAAAAGATAACATATAACTACTACACACAGCAAATCATTAACCTTTTATGCACAGCTTCTCCAACTAGTACTATGAATGCAACTCAATGATTCAACTCTCTACATGCTATCAAATACTGCATAAAGGACACTATTTGTATTCGAGAAATAAATAAATAAATAAAAGGCACTATTTTTATGGCATGTACAAAATGCAGTGTTATTGCTATAGATCAGAATGGAAGAAATGAAATACCGGGCCTTTCTCCGCGACTATCTGCAATTCATCCGAACTGCCATCTCCCGCGCTCCCCTCATCAGGAACTGTAACCGCCTTATCAGGGTCACCATCTAGAACTACACAATCATCATCATCCTCATGGCACCCACCATCAGCACTGGCCTTCTTCTGCTGCAGCGCTGGTGGCGAGGACAACTCACCCATAATCACGAGCTCATCAGGGTTGGCTGTCTTCTGCAACACTGGTGGAGCAGATATCTCACTCATAATCATGAGGTCATCGATATCCTCCCCGGTCGTAAAATCAGCCACACCGCAAATGTGATCTATAAACCGTGATAATGCAACGGGGTCGAGGGGTTCCGGGAGTTTTAGTGAAGTGCCCATGAACAAGTCCTCCTCATCGGAGCTGATGTCCACAACATGATCCCCCACCGGTGCCATCCAAACCCCCGAATCAGCAACCTTAAGCTGCCGCACGGATTTCCCACAAACGAAAGACAACTCAACCAGCTCCCGAGGGACCAAGAAACACTCCCCCTGACACAAGGCTAGCCGGAGAAAGGTGAGCTCCACATGTAGCGCTGGATCGAGAACGGGCAAGGGTCCCCAGAGACGCGACCAGGAGCACACCTATCCCATCATAACACAAACTTTAGTTCATCCGACGGCCGATTTGCCCGTCGACGCGAAGGGCTTCACCGCGTGACGGCGAAATCCAGCGGCGGTGGGGTGGGGAAAGTGCCTGCAACCAACAGATTCAGTGAATAAACGACACAGAAGCCATAAACCTCCACGGAGGAAGCCGATTCAGAGAAGCAGATGCTACGATTAACAACAACAAACAGAAACGCGCACAAGGGAGTAGGAGAAGCGTCCATACCTCAAGCAATCCTCTCTGTCCTGCTCGGTGGAGGAGAAGAAGAGAGGGTGGGGGGGGGGGGTGGAGAGAGAAAGATCACTTCTTTCTGGTGTCCTGGGGAGGAGAGAGCAGACTGTTCCTCACCTCCGCCTGAAATCTCCGAAGAAATCCAGCAGTTAATTCATCCCGCTGCCACTATGCATCCCGTTAACGATATTCCTATGGGCCCTCGGCTTTATTTCCGCTTCCGCCGATGGAAGTGGGCAGTGAGGAGGAGATGAGAGAGAGAGGGGTGAGGGGCGCAGGGGGAGGGGATGATTACATACTAGTGGGACTGTAGCAGCGTGCGCCGCGCAGCCGTGGCCTGACGGGTGCGGCAGGCGTCCAGTGGGTTACGGGTTTCGGAGGTTGTTGGGTCCGCTTTGGAGATTGACTTGGCTTGACTCGACCTCGATTGCTTCTCTAGTCCTTGATAGGAAATGGAATGGAACTTTCAACAGCTTCAAATGTTTGCACAAATGAGCTTGATGAGGAAATGGAAAGTGTGAATTGTGTTATGTATGTTAGTGGACTTGGTTATGAGTTTGAGAGAGTTGCAACCGAAGCTAATAAGGGCTTAGTCATTATGGGCTTTCTGCAACGGTCGAGGGGAGAAGATGTTTAAAGAATTCGCGCCAACAACAGAAGCTAGCGAGGGCTTAGTCAGTATGGTTTCTTTTGTGCAACGGTCGAGGGGATAGGACATTTAAAGCATTCGCGCCAATGAACTTTTCGCATTGAAAAAGTACCCGTGTTTGCAACGGTCGAGGGGATTGGACATTTAAAGCATTCGCGCCAATGAACTTTTCGCATTAGAAAAGTACCTTCGGTTTTTCTTAAGCTATCCTTCTTAGTCCCAACTGGAAATATATAAGTGCATAGTAACTTAACCTTTGTCAGTTTGTCTATTTTGTCTATATTGACATATTGGCTCATTATACTCGTCAACAATCAGCCCCAAAAGAGTTAATTCAGTTGATTCACACATGATAGTATCGCAGTCACACTCATCACCATTGCACTGCAGTGACCATGCAAAGTAGTCATACACATGCACTGTGAGAGCAGTAAGGTGTAGAGAGGTGAGTTACTTGTCATATTACACATGGATTCCTTATAGTTAGAAATTTCCATAATGTTTGGGCTGTATCAATGGCTCCGAATAGCCAGGTTATCTAGCCAATTATCTGACACAAGGCTAATATGAACCAAGATCAGAACAACTCCATGAGATTAGCGGGAGAGGGAGATGTGCACGGGGCTAAGCAATGGCACGGGCTGGAGAGGAGATCACACGGACTTGGCGAATGAGCATGGCTTGTTTATATGTCAAGCAAAATTTGAGGGATAGCACGAGACTACTTTTAGGAGAATAAAATGAATAGTATGTTGTAGGCTAATTACATAAAGTTTTTAAATCAAATTATACGGTAAGGAACAACAACTCTTTCAAAAGTTATCTTTTAGAATTGGTCTTAAGCTAGGCAGTACTTCCTCCGTCCAAATATCGTCACCGTTTTAGCCTGAGGCACCGTGAGCAAGGAGCACCCAAAGCCACATTCATTTTTAATTGATCGCCACGCGGCTCTTAATACTTCGGCGTCTGTTTCACTTCCCGATTGATCTCGCGCTCACGGCGCTGAAAGTGTCATTACCTTACTGTAATCACGCCCTCAGGCAGGAATCCATGCGCGGTCGCAGAAACTAATTTGACCACGCTGCGATGGACCTTCCATCAGATGTCGTCCATACCAAAATTTGGTCGTCACAGATTAAAAAAATTAGCAATAGTTCATCAAAATTTCACTTGCCACCATTCACCAGTTCCGTTTTCAAGTTGTCATCGCCTATGTAAGTCACCACTCACCAGGGAGGATCACTGCGGCCAAGCTATTCCAGTGAGCTCTCTCCCTCACTTTTCTTTTTTTTCCCCTCCGTATCTGATTCATGGTGGAGTTTATCTATATCTATACCTAACTATATCTATACCTAATAATAAAAGAGACAAAATTTTAGCCTATTTTTTTAGCCTGTCCATATTTTAGTCCGTCTTTACCTAACTAAATCCGCAAATATAGAAACTGTCTCTTTTCACGTCAGTTTATCTAGCGTTATATACATATATGACATCTGTAAATAACATGAATATAACTGAAATCCTAATCCAAGCTAATATGCTCGGTTTGTTTTCTTTTCCACCGTGCGTGTTTCCCACGGACGTCCGAGTTTATTTTTGTTTTTCTTGTTTTCTAATTTTCTGTCCATCTGCATGGTTATTTTTTTTTCATTTTTTTGTCTGTCGTACATGTTTCCGCAGACGTCTGTTTTCTTGTGTTTTCAATTTCTTCCTTCCATTTTCACCGTCGTTTTTCTTTTTTCTATTTTTTTGTGTTTATTTCCCATATAAATATAAAACAAACCTAAATATAACTATGAATCCTAATCCAAATACAAGATGTTTCAATCGGATTTCTTTTATGTTTATTTTGGAAACTAAGGTACCACGTGTCGTATAAGAACCCAGCTCGATCACGTTGCGTTTGAACCTCTCGTTTGTGTTTCTCCTTACTGATAAAAACTATATACAGAAACCCAAAAAAGATACACAGCCTCTGTAGGATGCTCGTGCGTACTCCTTGGGGCTCGTAGGGCAACCAGGCTAGCCACGATTTGCGCATGGTCGAGAGGTTGCCCCGCCCGCGGCGTCGAAGAAGCCAATGCCACTGACACCGACGTGTCGCAGACAGAGCGTGGCTATGAGGATTCTCTCCCGAGGGAGGTCATTTGGCACCTGCGCGTGCTACGGTAGCCAGCCATGCTCTTCAGCGAGGACAAAGTCGCGCGCCTTTGCCGTCTTCGGGACCTGATCAAGTAACTCGCCGCGATCGCCGACGTCGACACGGGAGAGATCGGGGAGGGGTAGACCAACGGCTTCCACTTCCTCGTTCCTCCACGACATCTAGGCGCTGCGTGATCGGGCAACGGGCAGGCGGCGCACGCCAAGCACTTTGACCATGGCGAAGGCCATGGATGCGCAAGGACCTCCCGTAGAGAACATGGATGGTCTTTGATAGCGTGCTCATGATCTTCAAGGCCTTGCCCCCCTACAACTCCTGGAGCTTCCACTTGTCGTAGAGTCGGTCGAGGCTACGGAGCATGAAGGACATCACACTGTCGTCCCAGGGACAACGACGAATCCAGGAGGCGGGCCTTGACGCCGAGGAGCGCATGGACAACGACGTTGGCCAGGGTGAGGTCCGCCCTAGAAGACCCACATAGAGATTGAGCCGGGAGCTAGGCTTCCCCACGACTAGCGCCAACATCCGATGCCGTTGTAGCCATCCGTGCGTGCCTTTGCGAACCGTAGCCGTCCGCGCGTGCCACAGAGCGCACCCACGAGCCAGTCCACTGTGGGCACTGTAGCATGGCGGTCCATGACAATTTGAATGAAAATAACAACCCGTTGCGATGTATGGACACTTTTGCTATAAAATAACAATACCCGGACTACGTATTGATTTGAACTTACTCAACCGAATCTGACCAAATATAGAGATCTCCCAAATATATCCCGTCGATTAAGATGATATTGTAGAGTTTAATGGCCCGGCTCAAATACAGTACGCCATTTTCCCAAACCGACATTTTTTTTTAAAAAAAGGGTAAAAACCACCAAACCTCTCGAGGCCTCGAGCTGGTGTGGAATACGAGCTTGGGCAGTTGGGCTCGCTCGAACTCGACTCGTTGGCAGCCCTCCACCGCTGCTGTCATTCCGTCGAACATCTCGCCAGCACCGCCGGGCACCGCCTTCCTCCGCATCCCGTCGGCTAATCCGCAGCGTCCAGCGAAGATGGAGAGGTTCTTCTCCATCCCTGCAAACGCCCCACGGCGGGACGCGGACACCGGCATCACCCTGCTCTCGGGCCCCCCGTGTTGGTACGCGCCTCATCGCTCACCTTGCCCTGCTCAAACTAGCCCTTTTTGGCACGCGCTGCACCGGGATCGAACCGGAGCAACCTTAGTACCCCCTCGGTTCATGCAGTGCCCTTATTTTGGTGCAAGGTCAGCGGGAAGACCTCGCTCCTCTTCCAGTTCGCGGTGAACCGCGCGGCGGAGAGTGGCCGCGGCGTCGTGTTCATCTGCAGCAAGGGGAGGCTGGAGAACAACCCCCCTTTCCTGTCCCAGGTGAAGAGCCTTCGTTTGCTTGGCAGCGTTGCTCATGCGGAAGAGGAGCGAGCTGCAAAAGGTTGCACGTGCTGGATGGCTGTTCCTCGTTTCTGAATCCACACCTCCTTTGGTTTCAGGGTGTCGATCCATCGATGAGCTTACTTCAGAGGATACAAATCAAGTAAGAGGTCTTCGACTCGTGGATGTGTTTCTTGTTCTGCATATTTGGTTTTGCAATCCCATGCCATGATTTTAAATTCCGAATGGTGTAAGAATGTGCAAAGTTGTGTATTTCATGGATTGTGTTGCTTGGTTATCCTTCTGCTCGTATTTCGTGTAATGTTTTGTTATAATGGTAGCCATTTCATGCAGCAATGGCTAATTTATGCTCAAATTATGTGTTCTTGCTCCTAGATATATTGAAGACGTCGATGATATCAGAAAGTACTTTGCTGCATTTCACCTTCTTGACGACTTCCCTGCTGCAGTCATTGTTGATGATTTTGCAGATTTCTTCTCCGAAAGGTGTCATTTCCAATCTGTCTTGTGATGTTAATGACACTTATATCTACATAAATTGTTGACTTCATGCCATGGCATGCAAATCTGGTTCAGCATTTGTTACATAAATAAACACACTAATGGGCAGCAACCTTCAAATGCGCCCTTTCTTCTTCTGACTAAATTCAGATGATGGATTTGAGATAGCTCAAAATAGAGATTTTGATCTGGACTATGTCTTGAATTGTTAATGTTATATACTCAATCATTTGTACAGATTACTTGAGTTAAATATTGTCTCAGAGCTCAGCATATTTCATTTAGGATACTGCCATCAGTTGTTTACTTAAGCATTTCCATATAGCACTACCCACTACTATTTCATTTTCATATTGTCTCTTAACAGGCACTTTGGTTTCCACTATACAAAGAAGTTATACACCAGCACATCACTCTAAAATTAAATTCTAGACTTGCAGTTGTTATGTTTTTTTTTTTGTGTGTGTGTGTGTGTGTGTGTGTGTGTGTGTGTGTGTATGTAGGTAGCTCTGACCTTGCTGAAACTGTCATAGGAGCTGCCAACAAAGATATGGAACTACTAGGGCTCGAGATCTAGCAATGGTGCGCATATTAGCTTTGTGCCACAATGCTATTGGGCATGCAAAGTAAGTGACACAGTAATGCTAAATCTTGAAATATCTCTGTACCAGAATGTTGTTTGAAGTAACCATCTAAATCTCTTTCATAGTGCAAAGCTCGGAACCCTTGGTTCTTGCAATCTATTACTCTCTGATGTACATCAAGGTGATACCCCAAGATCGTTGTTCATTTACCAGAGATGGATAAATTCCATTTACACAATCCGAGGTAAATCCTTTAGTAGACATTACCCTTCTTTATTCAGTTCTTATTTTTATTTGCAATTCCTTTTGTGTTCCCACTAGTCACCTCAAAAATTGTAATCCTCAATATGGTAGAACATTTTCTACCCACACAGGAGGCATGTTGGGAGATAGTATTATGTATTCAACTTAAAATACCCAAGTGAACATGTCAAAACTACCTGTCAAACAGACTTCGTAAAATTGCAAATTTTGTTGTCGAAAATACAAGTGATATTTTCTTTTATTTAATAGAGCTACCTCCAATTATTTTGTCTATGAGTGAATGTAGGTTTGATATGGCTTGAGTTAACATGTTTGTACGATATAATTTCTTGCCTTTTCATAGGTGACGGCAAAGGATCCTACATACTTCAGAACATTGGCAGTTCAGAAACTGGATCAAAGAAAGCAAGAAAAGCTAAATACTCGATAGCACTACAATATCTTGTTCTTGAAGAGACCAGCAATTAAATTTTCTTTCTTTCTTTTTATTACTGTTCAGTTCCCAACAGAGATCATAGGACCCAACAGTTAGTTTATGCTTTTAGCATACTGACTGTAACAACAATTTCCTTTTTAATGGTTCTCCTAGCTGCACTTGAATTGGTTGTAAATGAAATTTTGCACCTCTAGCTGATATGGGCGTTTGCATTTGCACCAACCCACAACCGGGTTTGATATATTGTACTGAACTTCAGCGAGTACCCCGTATGGCCGTATTGACATATCTCCAATATCCTCATTTTCCCAGAAGTACAGGAATTGTTCAAGTTGTTAGACTGGATTGATTACATGTGCCTGATAAATATTTAGCGAAGCAGCAAGGTCTCGCTTTAAGAAAATTCTTGCCATGAGCAAGTGGCAATTGAGTTGTCAGGGGTGTTTCCGTTACCTACTTTCCTTTACTCTTCCGGACAATGCTTCATTCCGTGTGCATGCCTTTTCCATCGAATACTTCATGATAACTTCAGGTAAAGTAAATCGCATAAAAAATATATAGCGCAACACGAGCTACATGTACGTTTGACCATGACATCTGAAGCGTCACGACCTCACGGGTTAACCATAAAGACTTGCATGTTCCTTATCAACAAATACTGCATTCCAGGACACCCAATGAAAAATCCCGATGAGCTCGTCAATCATGATTTTTTTGAACATTTGCAACGGATAACATATCCGTGTAGAAGTAGAAGACTAAAATTTATTATTGAAAGCACCAACGTAAAGCAACATAGTATCAATTAAGTCACAAAAGGAACAAAGGAAGAGAAAAAGGCTGAGCTGAAGGCTATGCCAGGAATTGCATAATAGAGTTTCTCAGTTTCATACTCCTGGAATGACATTACACCAGCAGGAAGCTCTGTGAGACAGAAGAGTTCTACCCTCTCCAGCACCAACTAAAAACTAGGAACACACAAATGTCACATAATTCTTCATGACTGAAAGGCTGGCCATGCTGCTCATAGATCTTTAACAATCGCAATACCCATGGAGTTGGCTGTGCCAATGATGGACTTGCACAGCGCCTCAAGCGACATGTGCTTGCAGAAGGGGTCAGCCTGCTTCAACTTTGCAATCTCATACACGTGGCGGAGAGTGAGGGATGATACATTGCTGTGGCCTGGGCGACTGTTGGCGGTTTCTATTCCTGCTGCCTTCTTGAGGAACCATGATACTGAGGGCGACTTGACCACAAACTCGAAGGTGCTATCCTTGTAGGCAGTTAAGGTGACTTGCATTGGAGTGTCTGCCTTGTATTTCTGGGTCCTGGCATTGAAATCCTTGCAGAAAGCCATCAAATTGAGCCGATAGAAACCAAGTGCTGGGCCAACTGGAGGTGCAGGACGGGCTGCACCAGCTGGGACGATAAGACGGATTGTTGCCAGTACAGGCTTCCTTGCTGCTGCATCTTTCAGAGTTGCCATCATTCAACGTATGTCTGCATTGTAACAAGAGCTTCCATCAAACAGTACAACATAAGTCAATGAAGCAGTCAGTAGCTGAAAATGACATCCCACTAACTGCCTTTAAGGTCTGTCCTCCGATAGATGCCCAGAGTAACAGAAAGATGGTGTGCTATATAAAGAAGTAAGTTTCACATGAAAATTTCCTGAAGTTGCCTGCCCTGTATTTCCATTTACAATTTGATCCAATTGAGTTTAGCTCAGATGTCAAGAAATACTAGTGCTTGCACCTTATCTAAATCAGAGTTCAAAATAATAAGTTCAACTAGTCATCTTTTAGGAAAAGATAAAAAAAATCATCTAGTGCAATGAACCCAAGACAGAAATGCCGCATGGCAAGCACAAAGAGCAATCAGTCAATCACTCGTAAAAACCTTCAAAAAGAAATATTATTCTAACTTTCAATGAAAGATGTTATTCTTCAGATATATAACAACTGTCTGATCAAATAGTAACCTAACTTGACTTTGCTGCCTTTACTGAATACATGATTCTGGGCAGAGCCAACAGGATCTCTAATTAGAGACATATGTCGAATTTGCAAGAGGAGTTAGCCAGTGACACCGGCACACCGCTTCCTCTATAAACAGTAGCATAATCATATTATTTTTCTACAAGCAAGAGAAATGGGAAGAGGAGACATTTTGTACAGATAAAAATAACAAAAATGTCAATCCTTGGGCATGATCTCTGGTCATCAGTGATCTGTATGATACAAGAACTTGGAACTGAACTCTAGAAAGGCAAAGCGGTGTCCATTTGATGAAGACTCCGAACCACAGTAGTTTGAACAGAAACACACATGATATTCCAGAGTCCAGACGGGTAATATATTGATGACAAGCAAGCTCCCAGCTAATCAGAACAACATCCTAGAACAATGTGGCCGTGAACACAAGGAGGGTTAATATGACAATGAACTTCACAGAATAACCATTATCTACAGCTACAGGGGCGGACCAGTAAAAGACATGTGTGTACACATGGAGACCAAATAACTTTTGAAAAAAAGGAAAATAGGCATAACACTTGTAATTATATCAGATCCGAATACAGATATCCAAATAGCTTAAGTTAAGGGTCCAGGTGCTCAGTTTCGCACGAGGGACGAGAAAGGGTGCGCATACCTGGGTGCTTTTCGCCTGCGAAGGGATTGGCGAAGGCCTGCCCAAGGGACCGAAGAAGACCTGCCCAAGGCAGCTGACGACAGAGAGAGCGCACGCTGGCACGCGGGGTGAACGGGGAAGAAAAAGGCAGGAGTGAATGGACTTGAATTTGCCTGAGGCTGGAGCGGGCCGGAATGCTACTGCTGAGATCAAGGCAGAGTGTTTAGGCCCAGTCGTCTAAAACTGACT
Source organism: Miscanthus lutarioriparius (assembly GCA_904845875.1). Lineage (NCBI taxonomy): Eukaryota > Viridiplantae > Streptophyta > Magnoliopsida > Poales > Poaceae > Miscanthus > Miscanthus lutarioriparius. The sequence continues at coordinate 99,410,318 of CAJGYO010000001.1, forward strand.
GTTGTTAACTATATATCACAAAGGGAATTCCTATCACAAAATATCTATACGAGACGATACTAATTTAATTTGGTCCATCTTTAAAAATAGGTGAAACACAAGAAATTTATAACTTTTCTAAATTAAGTTGATTGAAAACGAGTTTTATATCAAAGTTGTAGTACTTGAAGAGATCTACAACTTTAGTTGACGACTTTTTCCATTAAAAATCATTTAAGGCTTAAAACTTTTGTTTTAAGTTTTCATAATTTGAAATTCAATATTTTATTTCAAATTATGTCTGATGGAAAAACGATCTAAATCAAAGTTGCAGTACTACACACTGTCTCCAACAAATGTTTATCTTCCAATTTTTTCCAAAATAGAGTAGCCCATAAGTTGAGCCAACACGCTCGTCGTGTAAATTCGCAGCAATGTGGTTAGCAGGGTTCCAGAGCGTATAGAGCATCTTACCAACTCTTAACTGATGAGAGCTCTCTTTATGTGAAAAAAGAAGGGAAAATAGAGATTTTGATCATACGATTCTAACTGGGTTTCCATTTCATGTGCGTTCCTGGGTGAGGTGGACAAGTTATTGATTTGAATAGTCGATGCAATGTTGCTGTTATGTGAACAAGACAACATGAGCCATAGATTTAAGCATAGTTAAAAAAAAAAAACAAGACATCATGAGTCAGATTTAAAGGCCATAGCAAGATAAAGGAATAGTTGATGCACAATGAAATTAATCTATCCATGCTAAAAGAACTAGCGCACACTGTATCTGAAGTTCGGAACATAACCAATGACTAAAGATCAGATTATTAAATACAAAGGATGAAGATGGTGGGCGCTGATTATCCAAGACATGGAGATTATTTGGACAGAACAGGAAAAGCAGGAGCCGTGGTAAAGGAGGAGGGTTGTGTTAGGCGTGGCGAGCCAATGTAAAAACTTAGCCACTTAAATGGAGATGAAACCCGAAAGAAAATCGTTGGGGCGTAACCCTCTTAGCGACGCGCCATATCGGAACCCGGGTATGGTGTTAAATGGGCAAGGGCCGGGTCGTCACCCCCGTGACGCGCCGTGTCGTGATCTGGGCATGGTGTCAAGTAACCAAGGATCGGGTCGTCGCTTCCTTAGTGGCGCGCTACATCGGCGCCCGGGTGTAGTGAAAAATGAGCAAGGGTCTTCGCATCAGAGTCGACGGGTGCGAAGGGTAAGGAAGCTAGTCGAACCAACTAGGATCCGTTTAGGTAGTTGGAATGTAGGGTCACTTACAGGTAAGTTAAGAGAATTAGTTGATACCGCGACTAGGAGGCGTGTAAATATATTATCGTTCAAGAGACTAAATGGAAGGGTCAAGGCGAAGGAGGTGGACAATCTGAGTTTCAAGCTTTGGTATCTGAGGACGAACATCGCGAATAGAAATGGAGTAGGAGTTTTGATTGATAAGAGCCTCAAGAATGGTGTGGTGGGAGTGAGAAGGCAAGGAGATAGGATTATCTTAGTCAAGCTTGTCGTTGGTGATATGGTCTTGAACGTAATTAGTGCGTATGCCCCCAAGTAGGTCTCGACGAGAGTGCTAAGAGACAGATTACTGGGAAGACTTAGATGGCCCTGGTTAGAGCCATACCTAGTAGTGAGAAGCTTTTTATAGGAGGAGATCTTAATGGGCATGTAGGTACTACAAGCGTTGTGAGTTCGAGAAGGCGATTCATGGAGGTTTTGGGTATGGTAGTAGGAATCGGGAGGGGAGGAAGTTCGGACTCAGCGGTAGCTTTTGACACGATGATAGCCAACACTTTCTTTAGAAAGAGAGAATCTCATCTAGTGACCTTCAAGAGCGGACAACATCAGTAGCAGATTGACTTTGTCCTCGCAAGAAGAAAGGACAAACGAGCATGCTTGGATTGCAAGGTGATACCAGGGGAGTGTGTTGTTTCTCAACATAAGCTTTTGGTGGCAGATTTTTTCGTTTTCGGTGCGTGTCGTGAGGGATAAACAAGCTAAGATTGAAAGAACAAAGTGGTGGAAGCCGAAAGGGAGACGCAGAGGTATTTAGGGAAAGGGTTATCAAAGAGGGCTCTTGGAAGGAAGAAGAGGCGACATAAACAATATGTGGGACAAGATGGCAACCAACATTGGAAGGTAGCCTCGGAGGTGTGTGGAGTAACCAAAGGAAGGGGACGCGAGGCTAAAGACACTTGGTGGTGGAATGAGGAAGTCCAAAGGGCTATTAAGGAGAAGAAAGAATGCTATAGACGCTTGTACCATGACAGGAGTGTGGACAACATAGAGAAGTACAAGGTGGCAAAGAAGCCGCAAAGCGAAGTGTAAGTGTGGCAAAGGGTAGAGCGTCGAGGATCTTTATCAACATTTGAGTATGAAGGAAGGAGAGAAGGACATTTATAGGATGGCTAGGGGTTCGTGAGAGAAAGACACGGGACTTCAACCAAGTTAAGTGCATTAAGGATGAAAGGAGCATCTCTTGGTAAAGGAGGATGAGATTCGACATCGATGGCAAGAGTATTTTGACAAATTGTTCAATGGTGAGAATATGGACACAACCTTTCGGTTGGATGACTCTTTTGATGACACCAATAGGCGCTTTGTGCGGAGAATCCAAGAATCGATGTCGAGAGGCGTTGAAAAGGATGAAAGGAGGTAAGGCGATGGGACCGGATGGTATCCCAATCGAGGTGTGGAGATGCCTCGGGGACATAGGCGTAGTATGGTTGACCAAGTTGTTCAACCATATTTTTCGATCAAACAAGATGCCCGATGAGTGGAGGAGAAGTATATTGGTACCGATCTACAAGAATAAAGGGATATTCAAAGTTGTACAAATTAATGGGGAATTAAGTTGATGAGCCATACTTGAAGCTATGGGAGAGAGTTATCGAGCATCGCTTGAGAGCAATAACGCTGGTCTCTATGAACCAATTTGGTTTCATGCGGGAAGATCAACCATGGAAGCCATTTTTTAATAAGACAAGTTATGGAGCGGTATAGGGAGAAGAAGAAGGACCTACACATGGTTTTTATTGACTTGGAGAAGGCTTATGATAAAATACCAAGGAATGTTATGTGGTGGGCTTTGGACAAACATAAAGTCCCAAAGCGAAGTACGCGTCGGGCTCATTAAGGACATGTACAACAATGTTGTGACTAGAGTTCGAACAAGTGATGGAGACACGGATGACTTCCCGATTAGGATAGGACTACATCAAGGGTCGACTTTGAGCCCTTATTTGTTTGCTTTAGTGATGGATGAGGTCACAAGGGACATACAAGGGACATCCTTGGTGTATGCTTTTCATGCAGACGATGTAGTGCTAGTTGATGAAAGCCGGACGGAGTGAATCAAACCGGAGTTATGGCGGGAGACTTTGGAGTCCAAAGGTTTTAGACTTAGTAGAACTAAAAGCGAGTATATGAGATGTGACTTGGCACTACTACTCGGGAGGAGGAAGATGTTAGTTTGGAAGGTCAAGTAGTGCCTAGGATGGATACCTTTCGATATTTAGGATCAATGCTACTGAGGGATGGAGATATTGATGAAGATGTTAGCCATAGAATCAAAGCGGGGTGGATGAAGTGGCGGCAAGCGTCGATGTCCTATGTGACAAAAGGGTACCTGAAGCTAAAAGGCAAGTTTTATAGGACGGCGATTAGACACTGCTATGTTGTATGGTGCGAATGTTGACCTACGAAAAGACGACATATTCAACGACTAAGTGTCGCGGAAATGCGTATGTTGCGTTGGATTTGCGGGCATACAAGAAGGGATCGAGTTTGAACGATGATATACGTGAGAGATTAGGGGTAGCGCCAATTGAAGAAAAGCTTGTCCAACACCGGTTGAGATGGCTTGGACATGTGCAACGGAGACCTTCAGATGCACCGGTGCGTAGTGGAATCCTAAGTCGAGGATAGTAACGTGAAGAGAGAAGAGAGGAAGACCGAAGTTGACTTGGGTAGAGGCAATAAAAGGAGACTTGAAAGGATGGAATATACCCAAAGACTTAGCCTTAGATAGGAATGCTTGGAAGACAGCTATTCACGTGCCTGAACCTTGATTGTTTCTGTTGGGTTTCAACTCTAGCCTACCCCAACTTGTTTGTGACTTAAAGGCTTTGTTGTTGTTGTTGTTGTTGTAGGAAAAGCAGGAGCCGTCACTGCCAACCTAATAAAATCAGGAATCGTCACTCTGATCCAGCATTTCAATTTGTGCAGCTTGTGCTTTTGAAAAAGCTTCCCCAAATAACACTAAATAAATCCACATGATGCTCTTTTCACAAAGTCGCAGACAGCCAGCCGGCAAACAACTATAGCGTCAATACGAAACTAGCTTAGCTCTGTCCTAGCTTGCACCAATTGAGCTTCAAGTACTCTACATGTATCAGGTATACCAATAAATCATACTGCAAGAGCAAGCAAAACGACAAGGTACAAACATACTAAATTCCCCCTCCAACATTGCATCTTGACTCAACACAGAAGGTAGGAGAACTAATCAACCGAACTATCTTAGAAAACTAAGTACAGTCAGTTCAATTCCCCCTTCTTCATCATCCATGTTTCTGATCTAAAAAATACAATAAAATCATTTCATGTATTTTATGATTTTACTTTATCATGGCTGATAGGAACTGGAAAAAAAATGAGAATTTGGTACTGCACAGAAGGTAGGAGAACTAATGCTCCTTGTTCAGCACAAACAGATATGCTGCCGGATGCATCAGCAATTCAGCTAGCCCTGGCCTGACGACGCTATGCAGTAATGAAGTTTTAATTTGACAGTCAAAATTAGCAGGGCCATATGCATCAGCAATTCAGCATGCTATTTTAATTCGTTTCGACCCAATCAGCTGATATATGCATCAAACTAACTACATTTTTTGCTATCAAAGAATCGCATTAATAAGCAATGCCCTGGTGTTGATATTTATAATACTAGCTAGCAATCCAACAGGCATTGGAACTCTATAGGGTCCGAGTCCTCAAGCATTGATGCTGCCTGTACATTATATTCGCAGTTAACTCCGGACCAGTTCCCAACCAGTTAAATCCGAACTGAGATAAATTGGCTCTTGCCATCCCAATTCCAAACCAGTTAAATCCGAACTGAGAGCAAGAATATGGTGGCGGCGGGGCTCCGTCCGGCGACCCCTCCGCACATCCGTCGCACCTCCTCCCTATCGGCCCTCGCGCAGCCATGTCTTCCGGTCTTACCACCACGCATGAGCAGCAAGGAATGCCAAGAACAAGAGGGCAAAGACGAAGGAGCAGAAGGCCACTAACCTTGATGGAGGTGGAGGATCCGAAGCTGAAGGCGCTCGCTGCCGTCTTGTGTAGCCCAGCTCCACGGTCTTGCGTGCTCGCGGCGGCGGCGGCGCGTACAGGCGTACAGCGACCTCGACTCCAGGGACTCCCGTGGTCAGATCGAAATGGAGCTGCGCCGAGGCCCATCGGTAACAAGTACCGGCTTCACTGGCCCAATTCTGATTTGAGGCCGACCCTCATGGCCCATAGGCCTCGTTTTTGTGGGTCGGGCCAGCTACCCAAGGTACCATCCAGAGATTTGATCATTCCTATTCTAATTTGGAGTGGTTCCGACCGTTCCAGACCAGATGTTCCTGACCATGTTTAGCCGTTTTTTTTTGTATTGCATTCCATTTCTGTTCTTACTTCTTTGCAGTAATTGTATTCTCTTATGTGAATAGGCCTGTGGTTCAGTGATAGAGCTGTGCAGTCGGACACTAACTCTGGTGATCACACATTTTTCTGCATTTTTCCTAGAAAAATTAGGTTACACGTACGCGTGCGCGTTTCCTCGTCTCCCAATCTCTTTTTTCGTGTGTACGGACGTGCACGCGTGTGTGTGCGTGTGGTGTGAGTGTGGGTTGTGTGTGTTAGAAGTGAATGTAAATGAATAAGATTTGGAAGAACCGTTGTTTTCATTGATCTCTGAAATATATTTATATAAATGAAGGGGTGTCACGAAGGGACACGACTGTTCCCAAAAGACATGCCCTTTGGAACTAAAACTAATTGTCTAATCATATCCACTAATCCAGTGCTTGATGGATAAGATCACTTCGTGAAGAGACGTATGTTCGTCTGTAGACGCCCATTCGCGTATAGGTGTTGTTTTCCAACATTTCTCCTTGATCGAATCTTCCTTAAGATCAATGTAGCTGTAAGCTAAAATTCCTCAAAAAAACCCTGTGAAAAAAATCTGAGAAATATATGGATATGTCATAAAAACTCCTTTAAACATTATTGAAAAATAAAGAGAAAATAGCATATTTGTTTGTGTGGTTTAAATAAACTACTATGTCATTGATATCTCATTAAAAACCCCAGTGGAGAAAAAACATTGGAGATACGACATAAAGATAACTCCCCAAAAAAACTTTTAGAAAAAATATGAGGAGCAATATAAAGTGATATGCCACTAAAACTCCTGTAAAAATCCAGTGGAAAAATTAGGAGAAAATATGACGACATATTATTGGTATTGCCTCTTGGATACCTCACATGAAAAACCTTTTCAGAGAAAAACCATGGATGAGTTGTAAGGGTAATATGTGTCTTTGATATTTCCCACAAAAACCTCGATGGGAAAATAGAAAATATGACACATGCTTATGTTAATATTACTTCACTAAAAACTTTAACAAGAAATCTTGTGAGTAAAGTTTGTGAAAGAAAAGAGTATAATGTGATACTGGTACAAGTTAGCATCTAAGAGATGTATCCCCTGATTCTTGCAAATTTTGAAGTCGTCGCATACCATCTTATGTACAAATTTTGAAACATAGATATTGGTAAGGACTTAGTAAATAGATCGACGAGATTATCGCATAACTTGATTTGCAAGATGTTTATCTCCCCTACTTTTTCGTAATTCATGGGGATAAACTAGCTTAAGGGCAAAGTGCTTAGTGACATTACTTTTATGTAACTTGTTTGCATCTATGTAACATAAGCGAAATTATCTTTATAGATAATTGTGGGTGGTTTAATCAAACCATTACAACATGACTGTTGTATGTGGTTAATCATTCTGCGAAGTCATACACATTCACGTGATGCCTCGCATAGAGCAATAATTTCAGAATGATTAGTAGAGGTCATCTAGAAGACTTAATGAAATAGTTGTACCTCCATGTAAGAATACAAATCATGTTTGAGATTCATAATTATGGGGACCAGATAAGTAACCAGAATCCGTGTATCCAATCATATTGGGATCATGATTTCTCTTAAAGAATAAACCAAGATTATGGCAGAACCGTTCGAAATAACACACTTACGGAGGCGCTCGTCTTCCACCAGACACTAAGCACCCCGAAAGCAAGCTACAACGGGCGGTTCCGTCGGACACACCACAAGGGAGAGCCTGAATAGTCCACATTTTCCCCCAAGGATCAAATAATGAGAACGAGTTACAATACTTAGTACATTTCATACATCTAGAGTTCTTAAAAATTTATTATTACATTGTGAAATTCAGAGTGCGGAATATTAAACAACAGAATGATAATAAACATCTATCGATAATGAACAAGGATTTGTCTGTGCCCATCAGAAGAATCATTCACACAAAGGCTACTCCTTAAATAGTACATGCAACAGGAGTAAATAAACCCTGAGTACACAATGTACTCGCAAGACTTATCCGACTAGTGGGAATAATTTTCCAACTCCAAGGAATATGATAAGCTTTATGGTTTGCTGGTTTCTTTTTGCAAAAAGCAACGCTAATAGTGAATCCTTATTTATGTTATTATTAACAGTCATGATTAATTCTTTATCTAGCCATTCTATGTAAGCACCTGTTCTACTTTCAAGCAAGAGTTGAGCAACCAGTTCTATTTCATCACCATTCATCTTTCAGTTCTTACTACGGTGCAAGACCATAGACAAGCCATACCGGATTGCCCAACGATTCGTGAATCAATGCCCCCAGCTGGGTATCCCGAAAACACACGCCCCGCTTGTACCCTAGGCACAAGCAGGACCAACCCATCACCCTCCTGTCATGGGGTCTAGGTCCCTGTCCAAACTTGGACTCCAAGCCCCCGCTCCTGAGTCCTGGACTTAGTACGGTGCAAGGACCTCCACCATCCCCGCCTCCAATCAGTCGGTCCGGAAAGAATCGGAACTCACGACAAGAGAGCAACAAGTCTTCCCTACGCCCATACCTAAGTATGTGCTCGGGATAATAAATCTGTGACTTGCCTAGAGTCCAATGCAATGGCCGGTCCTTAACCGACACAGACAGGAAAAACGTGTAACCAAGCTATGCCCTGTTGGCCGCATGACACAACCTCTTACACCCACCAATACCCAAACCATATCCCTGACCGGTCACTATTTTTCCTTTCCACCATTTTATCATGAGTGATCATAATTATCACCTATTGTGAGTAACGGCAGGTTATTCACGCTACCGATACCATGAGCATAGCAGCTACTCGACCTATACTAGTAGGACTCATAGGTAAGTATATCTGTGCATATAGTTTCTATAAAATGCCTTTAACTTAAATGCACATCATATATATATATATATTTACTGATCATTAAAAAATAGGGGTTATGCACCGGGGCTTGCCTTAGGCAGGCGGTGTGTCAACAAAGTCAGCATCGAACGGCTCTGGGGCTCCCTCCTACACGAGGATCTCCTCCTCGTACTCCTCAATAATCTCCTCGTAGTCCTATTCGTTCACATGCACGAACTCTACCAACTCGTTATCTACATGCATGAAATGATGATGCAATACTTATGAAAGCATCTAGGCCCCTAGTTGGGGTTCGGTGATTAATGATGACTAATGTGTGTTTTGCAGAGGCAATTAAGTTAGGTCATGGTAATGAAGATCGATTGGGCAATCATGGTGGTCATACCCCTACGATGGAAATCGTTTCGATTTTCAAAGGATGGACGACAAGGTTAAGGATGGACTAGTTCTAAGTGTCGATTGGAGTTGGAGAGACACTTAGAGTAGTTTAGGACTTTGTTTTTCCTTTGGCCATACTATTAAGGGGGGTATAGACGGGTAGCTTGACCTAGGTGAGTCTAGTGAGTTAGGTGTGGTGCACACTTGCTAAATCTAGCACTAGGTAGCTCGAAAATAGCCCTTAGATCCAATGGAGCAAACTTCATTCACATATGATCGAGAGTTAGAAGTGAATAGAGGGTCAAAAACTGATCGGACGCTGGCTCAGGGTCCGGTTAGTTCATTTGACCAAGGTGAAGTCATCTGGCGCGACCAGACGCTGAGAGGTGAAGTGACCGGACGCTGAGAGGGAAAATCATGACCAGACGTGTCCGGTCAGTGCTGACCGGACGCTGGCCTATGTTCGGTCACACTGTAAACACTAGAGTTCGGGGTGTACTGACCAGAGCGTCCGGTTACCCCGCAGAGGCACGTAACGGTTCGTTTTTCAGCCCTTGTTATAAATACCACCTCCATTCGTGTGTGGAAGTACTTTTGCTCATTCCAACAGGTGAGAAACACCTTAGAGAGTGCCAAGAAGAGCAAGGTCCTAGTGAGGTGATTGAGATTTGAGAATCTCAAAGAGAGCCCTCATTAGTGAGATCAAGAGTAGCAAAGTGTGCATCCACCCTTCTCATTAGGCTTGTCGTGGTCAAGTGAGAGTTCATGCTTGTTACTCTTGGTGATCGCCATCACTTAGACAACTTGGTGGTGATTGGGAGCTTGGTGATCATCCGGAGAGCTTGTGGATGACCCAACTCACATTATGAGCGGTTGTGGGTGATTCACCGCGACGGAGTATCGAAGAATCAACCCGTAGAGAGCAGTTGATCCTTGCGTGGATCAAGGGGGAGCTACACCCTTGCGTGGGTGCTCCAACGAGGACTAGTGGGGAGTGGCGACTCTCCGATATCTCGACAAAACATCGCCGTGTTCCTCCTTCTCTATTTACTTTGAGCATTTACTTTGAGCAATTCAATTCTTATTTTTACATTCATAGAATTGCCATGCTAGAGTAGGATTAGAACTTAGGTTGCAAGTCTTTTGTATAGTAGAACAACTAGAAACACTTTCTAGGCACAAGGGGTTAATTGGGCTAACCATAGGATTTAATTATTGCAAAGAAATTTAGAATTAGCCCAATTCACCCCCCTCTTGGGCATCTTGACCCTTTCAATTGGTATCGGAGCCTCGTGCTCACGTATTTAGGCTTAACCGCCTAGTGAAAGATGTCTCACGGGGATGGACCTCCTCCTATCTTCGAGGGGGATGATTTTCCATATTGGAAAATCCGCATGGAGGCATATCTAGAAGCTCTAGATGTTGGAATACTTAGAGCCGCCTCACAAGGTTTCTCAAAACCTCAGGATGCCGCACACCCACAAGACGATGAGTTGAACTACGAAAAATAGAATGCAAAGGCTAGAAACACCATATTTAGAGGCCTTTGTGAAGATGTGTTAAACTAGGTGAAGAACCACAAAGACGCCCATGCACTATGGTCGGACGTTTGTGGGCTCCATGAGGGAACAAAGAGTGAGCGTGAGGAACGCTATCATCTTGTCATGAAAAAGCTTAACTCTTTTGAAATGCTTCCCAAAGAATGTGCTAATGAAATGTATTCACGTTTGAATGTTCTCGTAGAGGAAGTCAATGGGCTTGGACTTACTCAAATACAACCATATGATGTTGTAAGAAAGATCTTGAGTGTCCTCCCCATTGACAAATATGTGCATATTATGACCGTGCTACATCAAGGTGATCTTTCCACCGCTACACCGACACAAACTTGGGAAAGATCAATGCTCATGAGATATACATGCACATCACACCTCAAGATGGCTCATCCTCTACAAAGAAGAAAGAAAAAGATTTAGCATTCAAAGCTAGCCAAGAAAAGGGCAAAGCAAGGCTTGAGTATGAGAGCTCAAGTGATGATGAATTTGATGATGCAAGCCTTGCTCTCATGGTGAAGAAAACCGCCAAGATGCTAAAGAAGCTCAACAAGAGTGGCATCAAGTTCGATGGCAAGAAGAAAAAGTTCTTCACAAGCTCTAGAAGGAAGCCAATCTCCGAGATGGATTGCTATAATTGTGGAGAACTTGGTCATCTAGCACACCAATGCACCAAGCCCAAGAAAGACAAGTTCAAGAACAAGAACAAGGGCAAGAAAGATGACTCAAGCAATGAAGATAAAGATGAGAAGAAAAAGAACAAGCCATATAAGAAGAGAGATGGCAAGAAGAAGGACTTCCACAAGAAGAAGAGTGGAAAGGCTTACATCGTCGGTGATTGGCTCACGGACATTGATTCATCTAGTGGATCATCCGATGATGATAGTGACGACGAGAAGGTGGCTGCTATTGTTATTGACTCTTCATCATCTTCACCGCCACCATTGCCATCATCCTCTACACACCTATGCCTTATGGCCAAAGGTGAACGCAAGGTAACAAATGATGATGATAGTAGTGGTGATGAACATGCTAGTAATGATGATAGCGATAGTGATGATAATGCATATGAGTCACCTTCTTATGATGATCTTGCTAGATTGCTCAAACAATACACTAAGATCATTATAAAGACTAGAGCTAAGAATGAAAAGCTAGAGGCTAAAAATGATTCCCTTTTAGCTAAATGTGGTATAGCCAAAAATGCTAGTGTTGAGCTTAGAGAAGCAAATGAAGCTATGTCATCCAAACTCAAGGAGCTCAAATCTTCTAAGAAAGAGCTTAAAGATAAACATGATAAACTTGAGAGGATACATAAGGAGCTCATCACTAGCCATAATATGCTAAAAGATGAATAAACTACTCTCAAGATTAATCATGATAATCTTGTTATTTCTCAAGAATATTTATCCAATGAGCCACATGATGCTACTAATGATGTTGTTAAGATTGATATAGCTACATCATATGATGATTTGATCATTGAGAGCATTGATCAAAGTTCTAGTAGCAAGGGCAAGCAAGTGGTTGAGGATGATGATTATGATGAGTTTGTCAAGCTCAAGAATGATAATGCAAAGCTCAAGAAAGATCTTGAAGAGATCAAAAGCCACAACACCATTATGCTAGAAACTCTTGATCATGATGGTGATTTGATTCTTGAAAATGAGAAGCTCAAAGAAGAAAACAAGAAACTCAAGGAAGAGAAGAACCATGATGCTCTCAAGGAAGAAAACAAGAAGCTTAAGTTGGAGAAAGAGCATCTTAAGATTGGATTGAGCAAGTTCACAAGAGGCAAGCATCTTCAAAGTGAGCTACTTATGAACACCGCCATGAAGATGGATAGAAGTGGCATTGGGTAAATGACAAACAAAGAGAAGAAGGCTCAAGCTCAACAACAACAAAAGCTAAAGCCAAAGAGACGCTTTGAGTGTGGACAAGAAGGTCACTTTGCCTATGAGTGCAAAACTCCACCACCACAATCATTACCCAAGCATGCTAGACCTTTTGCCTTCAATGCTCATTACATGCTTAGAAAGGATTCTAGTGGAAAGATGAAAGTGATATTCTTAGGACCTCCCAATAAGAATAGGCCTAAGAAAATTTGGATAACAAAATCACTTGTTGAGAAGGTGAAGGGCCCTCAACAAGTTTGGGTTCCTAAAGCTTGATCTCTTGTGTGTAGGTGAACTACAAGACCGGTGGAAGTCATTGGATTATTGATAGTGGTTGCACACAACATATGACCGGTGATCCTCGTATATTCACCTCACTAGATGAAGAAGTAGATGGACAAGAAAGAATCACATTTGGAGATAACTCAAAGGGCAAGGTTAAAGGATTGGACAAAGCGGCAATATCAAATGATCATTCTATTTTAAATGTGCTATATGTTGCTTCATTGAGCTTCAACTTGCTATTCGTTGGACAATTGTGTGATCTTGGCTTCCAATGCTTGTTTACCGAGAAGGAAGTTGTTGTATCTAAGAAGGATGATGATCAAGTGATATTCAAAGGATTTAGATACAACAACCTATATCTAGTGGACTTTACCTCTGAAGATGCTAACTTGAAGACTTGCCTATTCACCAAAACAACACTTGGGTGGCTATGGCATAGAAGACTAGCTCATGTTGGGATGAGCTCACTCAAGAAGCTAATGAAGAATGATTTGGTGAGAGGGTTGAAGGATATGAAGTTTGAGAAGGACAAGCTTTGTAGTGCATGTCAAGCCGGCAAGCAAGTTGCAAATACTCATCCAACCAAAGCTTTCATGTAAACCACAAGAGTGCTAGAACTCCTTCACATGGATTTATTTAGACCAACAACATACAAGAGTTTGGGAGGAAATCTTTATTGTCTTGTGATTATTGATGACTATTCAAGGTGTACATGGGTATTCTTCTTTCATGACAAATCCGAAGTTGCATCTTGCTTCAAGAAGTTTGCCAAGAGAGCACAAAATGAATTTGAAGTGAAACTCAAAAAGATTAAAAGTGACAATGGGAAGGAATTTGACAATACAAACATAGAAGCCTATTGTGGTGAAGTTAGAATCAAACATGAGGTCTCCGCAACATATACTCCTCAACAAAATGGTGTAGTTGAGAGGAAGAACCAGACATTGATCAGTCTTGCAAGAACAATGCTTGATGAGTACAACACCCCTAAAGCTCTATGGGAGGAAGCTATCAACACCGCATGCTATGCATCCATCCGCCTATTCCTTTAAAAGTTCCTTGGCAAGACACCTTATGAGTTGCTCAATGGAAAAAAGCCGGACGTCTCCTTTTTTAGGGTGTTTGGTTGCAAATGCTACATCTACAAGACGCGGCAACACCTAGGGAAGTTCCAAAGACGTTGTGATATTAGTTTTCTTGTTGGTTACTCATCAAAGTCTAAAGCATATAGAGTATTTAATCATGCCACCGGCTTGGTTGAAGAAACATATGATGTGGAATTTGATGAATCTAACGGCTCCCAAAGAGCACATGAGAATCTTGATGATGTAGGTGATGAACCATTGAGGGAGGCTATGAAGAACATTCCGGTTGGAGACATCAAGCCTAAAGATGATGAAGATGATGTACAAGTGATTGATCCACCCTCATCATCAAATGTGCCACAAGATAGTGAAAAAGATGGGAGAGTTGAAAATGAAGACACTCATGTCTTCCATGAGCAAATGGTGGTACAAGCACAAGATGTTGATGCTCCACAACCTCCTCCTCAAGTGGTCAATAGAAGAAATACACTTCTACTACAAGATCATCCACAAGATTTCATCATAGGGAGTCAATCAAAGGGTGTAATAACTCACTCACAAAAACTTGCTTCATTTATTGCTCATCACTCTTTTGTCTCTTGCTTTGAGCCTACTAAGGTTGAAGAAGCTCTTCAAGATCCAGATTGGATAAATGCCATGCATGAAGAGTTGAACAACTTCACCCACAATGAAGTGTGGACTCTTGAAGAGTGACCTAAAGGTGCAAGAGTCATTAGAACAAAGTGGGTGTTCCGAAACAAGCAAGATGATCAAGGCATAGTTGTGAGGAACAAGGCAAGACTAGTAGCAAAGGGGTTCTCTCAAGTTGAAGGTTTGGATTTTGGAGAGACCTTTGCACCGATTGCAAGACTAGAAGCCATTCGTATCCTCCTTGCATATGCATCTCATCATGATATGAAACTATATCAAATGGATGTGAAAAGTGTATTTTTAAATGGCTTTATTAATGAACTAGTCTATGTTGATTAACCTCCCGGGTTTGAAGACCCTAGATATCATAATCATGTTTATAGGTTGTCCAAGGCATTATATGGGCTTAAGCAAGCCTCAAGAGCTTGGTATGAGCGCCTTCGGGACTTCCTCATTGAGAAGGGCTTCACCATTGGGAAGGTCGACACCACACTATTCACCAAGAAGCTTGATAGACATATCTTCATTTGTCAAGTGTATGTTGATGATATAATCTTTGGATCATCAAATGTAGATTCTTGCAAAGAATTTGGTGAATTGATGTCGAAAGAGTTTGAGATGTCAATGATTGAAGAGCTTACATTCTTTCTTGGTTTTCAAGTCAAGCAAATGAGAGAAGGAATTTTCATCTCTCAAGAGAAATATACAAAATATATTCTCAAAAGATTCAAGATGGATGAATGTAAGCCAATCAAGACACCAATGCCAACTAATGGACATTTCGATCTAGATGAGGGAGGTAACAAGGTTGATCAAACTCTCTACCACTCTATGATTGGTAGCTTGTTATATTTAACCGCATCTAGGCCCGACATCATGTTTAGTGTGTGTATGTGTGCTAGATTTCAAGCTAATCCTAAGGAAACTCATTTAATTGCCGTAAAAAGAATCCTTAGGTATCTTAAGCACACACTAAGCATTGGCCTTTGGTATCCCAAAGGAGCTAGATTTGAATTAATTGGCTATTCCGATTCGGATTATTCCGGATGCAAAGTTGATAGAAAAAGCACATCCAGAGGGTGCCATTTGCTTGGTAGATCACTTGTGTCTTGGTCCTCCAAGAAACAAAATAGTGTGGCCTTGTCCACCGCTGAAGCGGAATACATTGCCACGGGTGCTTGTTGTGCACAAATACTTTACATGAAACAAACTTTGCTAGACTATGGTGTAGTTCTAGAAAAAGTACCTCTTTTGTGCGACAATGAAAGTGCGGTAAAACTTGCAAATAATCCGGTTCAACATTCTCGCACCAAGCACATAGATATCTGCCATCACTTTCTTAGAGATCATGTTGCTAAAAATAATATTTCACTAGAAGGTGTAAGGACCAAGGATCAATTGGCGGATATCTTCACTAAACCGCTAGATGAGGCAACATTTTGTAGATTGCGGAATGAGCTCAATGTTCTTGATTTTAGCAACTTCACTAAAAGATGAGCTTGTGTTGTCCCTTGCATTGCATTGTAATGTACAACATGTTTAATGTTTGGTAATGCATATAGGGCTTGTCTAACATGGTTAAGATAACTGCCGAAAAGCGTGTGAAGAAGCTTAACCTTGGATCAAACTTGACAAGCAACTTGATTTACTTACAAGTATTGCATATGCATGAATGTTGTTTTGTCGTTTATCTTCAATTGCCCTCTTATTGACTATTTTCTTAAAAAGAATTATAGCCTAAGGCAAAATATTTTTGAAAAACATGAGGGTTTGAGAGAGGTCACTCACATCAGTCCCAATTGGTGTTTATTTGGATCTTATTAGAGTTGTGACTTGATTGGGAACAGGCAACACGAAGAACTTTGAAGGTTTGCTGGAAAAGGAGTGACCGGACGCTGCACCAGACTCTGAAGTCCAGCGTCCAGTCAGTTCACAGGAGGTGAACAGCTACCGAGCAGGAGTGACCGGACGCTAAAATAGTGTTTTCCCAGCCTCCGGTTAGAAGGAGGTTCAACGTCTGGTCGAGCAAGAAGGCGTCAAGGCAAGGTGATCGGACTCTGGCTGCGTTCGGTCGGTGTCCACCGGACGCGTTCGGTCGTGATTCCAGAGGATTTGGACCTCTCTGGAATCGACCGAACACTGGGTGACAGCGTCCGGTCGCTGCCATCGGAGTGTCCGGTCAGTGGAAAACGTGCGGGACCCGGTTTCTTTCTTTGTTTCCTTTTCTACTCCATGGGGGACCCCATATAATCCTACGGCGCCTTGACCCCTTGTTCATCCACAGCGTCGACTTCGCCATAGTTTCTGCCCTAACCGTCGCAGTGCCACCACAACTTCTAGAGCTCGAGCATCGCCGCACGCCTCCACTGCCAGCCACCGTGCTAGCCTCCCCGCACCTCCACTGCCTGCACCGCCACATGCTCATGCCCTAGCTGCGTCAGCGCTGCCACGAGCCCGTGCCTCTGCCCACGCCGTCCACGCTGCACCACCGCACCAGAGCCGCCCGAGCCGCCGTACTCTAGCGCCGCCGTGCTTCCACGCCATCGAGCACATCCACTGCCCCAGCACGCCACCGAGATTCACAGCAGCAGCACTACCAATCCAGCGCATCATGGTAACCTAACCCTAGCCTCACGATTCAGTGGTTCCCCGCGCGTCGTTTCTCTTCTCCTCGGATCGCCGGTTCATCAGGTAGCAAGCCCACGTTTCAATTTTGTACCTAATTGCTTGCTTTCATAGGATTTCATATCTCTAGATGAATAATTAAGATTATTTGTATATCCTATCTATTCTATCGTGCAGTGAGTCGGTGCCGTTTAGGTCTTAGTGGCAGTTGTCGATCAACTCGGGGCCAAGCTCGCGAGTACGGATCGAGGCCAAGCCTCGGAAGTTATAGTTGGCAGTTGTTTCTTGTCAGCGGCAGTTGGTCTTTTCAGATCCTTCAGATGGCTCGTGTCAAGAACGCCGGAGGTGGTCCAGGTGATGAGGATCCAAGGCATCTGCCTCTCTTGCCTGCAGATCCAAAAGGCAAGGCAACGAAGAAGACTACAACAAAGAAGCACAAGTACCCAGATGCAGAGACAGCTAGAGCAGCCGTAGTTGCAGAGGCCGCAGAGCGTGCAGAGAGAGGAGGTGCTCGCAGTGGTGTTGTCATTGCAGACTAGCTTTCACCAGAAACGAGGGCTACACTTGAGCAGGTTGAGCGCCTTCATGGTGGTCTAGCTGGGACTCTCATGATTGGAGGACGGCGTGTTGCCATTGATGAGGGTCAGCCTCAGGGGGAGTCACAGCAGCAGGCACTGTCAGCAGAGCAGGCACCTCAGTCATAACTTCGTTGCTCTGGTCATACCCGTGCTCTAGTCACACCGAGGGCAGATACACAGTAGAGGGGTTCTTGTCCACCGCCTAGACCACAGGGTCCGCCTCCTGTGACACACTTGGACTTGAGGGCCGCCACGGCCAAGCAGGTGCAGCAGCTCAGGTTTGTGGACTTTGAGCAGTGGTTCCTGCCAAGGAGGGATGACAGAGCATCAGAGGGCTTCTACACACCACTATAGGAGGATTTCTACAATGCATACCTTAACAGTGGTGTTGTATTCAGATCTCAGAGGGTGTGCCACATTGACTCTATTGTAGCAGCAGCCGGAGAGCACATTCGCCCCTACCTTGCATATCTACTGGGGCTGACAGACTTGATTGGACGGACCGGATTATATATTCCATCTTGGGTTCGTCAGTTCTATGCTTCTCTCCGGATTGACCCGCAGCATAACTATATTCACTTTGCATTCAGAGGTAGAGATTACTGGCTGACGAGCACTAGGGTTAGGGAGATACTCAGGCTTCAGGAGCAGCCTGTCAGGTTACATGAGGTTTGCTATGGACAGACAATGCCTCCCAGATGCCCTCATGGTGGTTTGGTGCCCCCTACGGACTTGGTTCGTCACTGTTTCACAGAGCCCTTTTGCGAGGGGTCGCGCAGGAACCCTAGTGATCTTACTCCTACTGCTCGTGTGCTTGAGGCTATTATGAGGAGGACATTGCTACCGAGGATGGGGTATCGCGAGGGCTTGACTCGCATACAGTTGTGGCTTATCAACTCTCTGATGCAGCAGACAGTTTTTGATATTTGGGATCTTCTTTTGTCAGAGATGGAGGACACTATTGTAGAGGGCTTCAGAGGTCGCAGGCAGCTGCCATATGCCCACTGGATCACTTTTCTTATTCATAGGGCAGTTACTGTGACGCCACCAGAGATGCTTGCTGAGTACAGTGGTGCTATGATGGAATTCCCTGCATACAACATGACTCAGATGATCCATCACAGCACGCCACAGGCACCTAGCTAGTCGTGCCGTCGTCCCGATGTGCCAGAGTCTGCAGCCCAGCAGGATGATATTATCAGGGGTATTGCAGCTACAGAGGAGGAGGAGCTTGCTCAGCAGGAGGGGATGGTCGTGAGCGACCCCAGTGATAGTTCTGATGATGACTACCAGCCCATTCCTTAGATGCCTCCACGACGACATGATAATGAGGCCTGTAGCTCCAGTTCAGCGCCACCTGCCCCATAGACAGACCTCGCTCTTCTTGCTATACTTGAGCGGATAAGGCAGGACCAGGCATGCCAGGCTCAGGAGACAGCTGCTACATTTGCATAGTTCCAAACTCGGTAGGATGAGTTCCAGCGCCAGCAACAAGCGATCCAGCAGCTGGCTATTCAGCAGCAGACACAGGCTCTACAGCAGCAGCAGCAGATCCTCATGCAGCAGTAGCTTCTTGGATTTATGTAGCATGTTGTGACTGCTATTGGGGCTCCACCGCCACAGCCTTCGCCCTAGCTTGATCAGACTGCCACTACTTCTATGACTCCAGCGTTATAGCCTAGTGGGCTTCAGAGTCAGGGACAGCCACCAGCATAGTTTGCTTCACCCACAGAGAAGGTGTCCCAGTATTTTGCTTTGCCAGTGCTAGCCCCGCAGTTCACACCTTTTCAGACGGGCTTCACACTGGGTGAGACTTCCTCGCTGCTAGTGCCAGAGACCACAGTGTCTAGGAGCCTTGGTGCTTCCTTCAGTGAGTTGACAGGGCAGCCTACTCTACCATACTTACATGTCCCAGGTCCTTCTACAGTTGCACCTATTACCAGGACTACAGAGACGCTCCCTTCCTCAGTGGCATCATCAGAGCCGGCTACTTCAGTCGTACTAGCACAGCCTATAGCAGCTCCAGTCCCTGATCCGACCTAGACTGCTACAGCATCGCTTCTAGCTACAGAGGGTCAGACAGCTCAGAGCTTCGGATCAGATGATGATGGCACCCGATTCTAGCTCGCTCCTCGTACCTCAGCGCCCGGCTCGTCCGCTGTAGCCCCGCCGACCGACCCTTAGGTTTTGGTGTTTGACGCCAAAGGGGGAGAGGGTTCGAGTATGTTAGCCTTAGGGGGAGCGACATATCTAGGGGGAGCTTAGTTATTATATTAGCTTATCTATTACATTTGGAGTTTTATGTGTGATACACTATTATGCATTCGTCGTGTGTTTACTCTTATGCATTAAAACTATATTAATGTGATAGTGATATCTACGTGATCGTGATATATGACATGTGTGCTCTCTACTTTGAATTATTTATATGTCATATCACTTGTGTTATGCTCATTTGCCTTTGCTTCCGCGTTTTACTCCGATGCAAATGAGCTTTATTACCTGTACTCATGCTTACTTCATATCTTTTGAGTACATCATGTTGGCTTGGGTCATATAAGCTTGCCTAACACTTTTGTTCTTATTGACAAAAGCTTATATGATCCAAGCATGTTAAAAACCTCATCTCTTTCACATACTCGAGGTGGTATTGTCATCAATCACCAAAAAGGGGAGATTAAAAGCATCTAGGCCCCTAGTTGGGTTTCGGTGATTAATGACAATATGTGATTACTATGACTAACGTGTGTTTTGCAGAGGCAATTAAGTTAGGTCATGGTAATGAAGATCGATTGGGCAATCATGGTGGTCATGCCCCTACGATGGAAATTGTTTCGGTTTTCAAAGGATGGACGACAAGGTTAAGGATGGACTAGTTCTAAGTGTCGATTGGAGTTGGAGAGACACTTAGAGTAGTTTAGGACTTTGTTTTTCCTTTGGCCATACTATTAAGAGGGTATGGACGGGTAGCTTGACCTAGGTGAGTCTAGTGAGTTAGGTGTGGTGCACACTTGCTAAATCTAGTACTAGGTAGCTCCGAAATAGCCCTTAGATCCAATGGAGCAAACTCTATTCACATATGATCGAGAGTTGGAAGTGAATGGAGGTTCAAAAACTGACCGGACGCTGGCTCCGGCATGACCGGACGCTGGCTCAGGGTCCGGTCAGTTCATTTGACCAAGGTGAAGTCGTCTGGCGTGACCGGACGCTGAGAGGTGAAGTGACCGGACTCTGAGAGCCAGTGTCCGGTCGACTCCAGTAAGGTTCTAGAGAGGGAAAATCACGACCGGACGCGTCTGGTCAGTGTTGACCGGACGCCAGCCTGCGTCCGGTCACACTGTAAACACTGGAGTGCGGGGTGTACTAACCGGAGCATCCGGTCAACATGACCGGAGTGTTCGGTCAACATGACCAGAGCGTCCGGTCACCCCGCAGAGGCATATAACAGTTCGTTTTTCAGCTCTTGTTATAAATACCACCTCCATTCGTGTGTGGGGGTACTTTTGCTCATTCCAACAGCTGAGAAACACCTTAGAGAGTGCCAAGAAGAGCAAGGTCCTAGTGAGGTGATTGAGATTTGAGAATCCCAAAGAGAGCCCTTATTAGTGAGATCAAGAGTAGCAAAGTGTGCATCCACCCTTCTCATTAGGCTTGTCATGGTCAAGTGAGAGTTCATGCTTGTTACTCTTGGTGATCACCATCACCTAGATGGCTTGGTGGTGATTGGGAGCTTGGTTATCATCCGAAGAGCTTGTGGATGACTCAACTCACATTGTGAGCGGTTGTGGGTGATTGACCGCGACAGAGTGTTGAAGAATCAACCTGTAGAGAGCACTTGATCCTTGCGCGGATCAAGGGGGAGCTACACCCTTGTGCGGGTGCTCCAACGAGGACTAGTGGGGAGTGGCGACTCTCTGATACCTCAGCAAAACATCGGCGCGTTCATCCTTCTCTATTTACTTTGAGCATTTACTTTGAGCATTTAATTTGAGCAATTCAATTCTTGTTTTTACATTCATAGAATTGCCATGCTAGAGTAGGATTGGAACTTAGGTTGCAAGTCTTTTGTGCGGTAGAACAACTAGAAACACTTTTTAGGCACAAAGGGTTAATTGGGCTAACCATAGGATTTAATTATTGCAAAGAAATTTAGAATTAGCCCAATTCACCTCCCTCTTGGGCATCTTGATCCTTTCAACTTAGTAATACGACAACAACAACTCTTAAAATAAAATACATCCATCAAGCTACTAAGCTAGTCCCACCGACTAGGGTGCTAAGTTACCTATTGTTACCACAAACAAGTATGAAACATGGCATGTACTACCTTAGCAACTAAAGGCATTCTTACTCTTAATACCGATTTACTCTACATACGATAAAACAAGGAGTACTAGCTATTCTATTTATCAACCTACTCTAGGGCTACAAAAATTACAGTAAGCACGTAATAATCTAATGAGCCTACTATAAAAATTTCACGGCTAAAGCTATCACCAATTTGCCACAAAAATTCCTACAAATATTAAGCTAGATAATACTAAGCTTTCTAAAGTGAATTTATGAGTCTATCATTACTACAACTAACTGTAAACTAACTATACCAACAGATAGATATCATTTTTGTGAACCTAACAAATTTTGTTTCACTATTTTTTGGCACATACATAATTTACTATAATTTTATAAAGTTTAGTTCAAAACTAAATTGAATACTATAATTTTATAAAGTTTAGTTCAAAACTAAATTGAATAAACCTTTAGTAATTCACTGGAAAATGAAAAACCTAAATCTACCGCGTGGCCCAAAGCGTGAGTGGCTCGGCCCACTCTGGCGCAACGCGTGCGCACACACGACGCACGGCGCGGCCCAGTCCGCGTGACGACGGCCCACGACGGGGAGGACCCGCGCGCGCCGGTCATCATGCGAAAACACCCTCGGCCTACCCGGTAATCACGCGAGCACTAAGAGCACTATTCTGCCACTCTGCTATCTTACAACTATGCCCCTCCCCCTTTTCATCTTTACCACAGCCATACCCTCGGGACCCCCGCGCACGCACCGGCGCGGCGGCGCTGGCACCGAGCAGTTACGCCGGCCAGATCAGTCCCTCCCCGCCCCCAAATGCGAGCCAATATCTACCTAGGCGTGAGCGCGAGACGCTGGGCAAAGAAAGTGTGAGCTGGGACACCGCAGTAAAGCCGAACTATGGTGGCGGAGCTCCTACAACAAGGCGGTGGCATTCCGGTGAGTTACAATAGCGCCGAAGTAAATAGGGTAGCGAGTGAGCTCTAGGCACTCACCACGGACCCAGTCAAGGTGGTAGTTCGGTTGGAGGCGGCCCGAGCCAAGATGGCCACGTGCGCACGGACAGTGCGGTGGTGCACGGCGGTGGCAAGGCTATGTCAGTGGTGGCTAGGCGGTGGTAGCGACTTGGAAAGGGTGCGCAAGGTGATGAGTAGGTGGAGGCGAAGTTGGCGGTGCAACAAATTGAACGCGAGCAGCTCTGGTGAGGGGGCTTGCCATCAACGCATATCGACACGGTCTTATTGACCCGGCGGGAAGGAAGCTCCAAATCAGAGCATGGCACGGCAAGGCTCACTGCAAGCTGGGGTCGGGCGGTTGGCTGACTACACGACGGAGCCGCGAGCAAACTGAATTGGACCGAGGTGCCTCCATTGACCCAAATTGAAAGCGCGGGTTCGACGACCATGGTGATAAAGGAATAGGGGACAGGAGGCATGGCTTGGCCTATTGCTGCCGTGGTGGGACGTGGCTATCAACTCGGTGCACAATCACGCATGGGGTACAGGGCGATGGGGAAACAACCAAACGCGCTCACAATTGGTTTTCCGCATTGCCATAACTCGCAAACCGACGGCGGCGGCTTGGCCCTTTGCGCCATAGTGGCATGGCACCGGTCTGAGAGAGGCAGCAGTGCAGCGTCGCATCGAGCACGATGTGATGGCAATGATAGGCGAGCAAGTCCACACATGGCAAGGCGACGTGCGGGCAGGGCCATGTGTCGGCCACAGCAGGCCAAGTGTGGCCACGTGCGCATGGTGCCGCACAGGCGAGCGCAAAGCGGCAGCGTGGCCAGGCGGACACGACGGCGGTGGTAGAGCGCACGCGGGTGACTTCGCACAAGCGGCCGCGGCTAGCAACAGCACGGTGACACGACGCACGGAGTCAGCGACACGGTGAAGCGGCGGCAGTGGACTAGCTAGGGCAGCGGGCCCATGACGGCGGCGGTGGTGGCCGAGCAGCTAGGTCGCCGGGCGCGGCACGCACGTGCGTGTGTGAATCGCGTGCTCGGGGCATGGCAACGGCGGTGCGGTGGACAATGACCAGCAACGTGGCGCTAGAGGCAGGACCGGTCAGCGTGGTGGCACATGTGTGGGCGTGCGTGCACATGCACGTCGGGCGGCCGGTGTGGCAGCGCCAAGTGTTGAGCACGGTGACCGTGCCCAAACGCTGAAGCTAGCCGAGAACGTGCCTTGCACGATTTTTAACACGCCCCAAACATCCAACTCAGTGATCCAGTTGCTAAACCACCTATTTTACTCTCGAGATGGCATGTCAAGCTATTAAAACAAACCCTAAGACCATACCACTACTCAACCCAAATCTCCCACAAAAATTGCCAAACTTAGCTTCGTCAAAGCGTTGTCCGACTATAGGAAATTTGACTAAGTCTCAAACGGTTTCGCGTCAAATTTGATTTCCAAGCTATTCGATACGCTAGCTAGTGAATTCTGTTCTTGGCTGCAAGTATTTCACCATCACCTACGAAGCTTGTACTACAAACCCTATTGAAGTCCAACATATGCGTTGTATAGTATTCTTGCTCAATAAAAATTAGTTTAGAACCCTAAGTGATGTAACGCGACATGAAATATAACATTCATTTCGTGTTTTCGATGAACGTTTCAAGTTACGTACATTGCTTTACAACCTATATTATACACATTTACACACAAATATGATGCTCATGCAGTGTTTTAGCAAAAGACTGTACAGTGTAACACCGAGGGTGTTACAACTCTTTACTAAGTTGTCATCCCTAGTATAATGCTAGAAATGCGTGGTTGGTAATTATTAATGACACTTGTAAACTCAGAGAAAATTATATATGTTAAAGTAAAGTATCCTAAAGCGCACAGATAATATACCATTGCAGCATTTCACCCGGGAGTATACCGAGTATTGTTATGGGATTGTTGGCAAAGAGATATTGACAAATATATATACTTATGATAAAACCCCTCTCATGCTATGGCAGGGGTAAGTCAAATGATAAATAAATGATAAGTTTGAAGCATTGATAATAATTCCACAGATAGAAATAGAGACTCATAAAATGTAGTATGGCTAGGCAGGAGATTCGGTAAGAGCAAAAGATTTCTAAGTGATTCCTTATTTACTAAGTCTTTTGTATACCTAAGTATTTACACTCTCATTTATAGCATAATTAACTTTGGATCTATGCATAAGGAACATTACTAAGGAAGATCAAGAACAGAGCTTGTCTCCCTTCGCAACCGTGTTCTACTTGCTCTACAAATGGGAGTGGACTACAAAGAACTCAATGGGAGTGTCATATCCGCGATCTACCACATGACCTAGAGTGCAGAATGCATCCGTAGGTAAACAATATCTAAGCACCATGCTTACATAATGTCGACCACTTAACACATGCGTGTCTTGGGCTAAGCGCTTTACAAACATATGCACAAACTAATTATCAATCACAACTATATCAAGTATATAACTAGAGCAAGCTTAGAACATAATAAATAGTAACATAATATTAAAGTAGCATAAAGTCATAAATAAAGAGATACAATGGTTATATCAGTCTCCAGACGGTAGATCTAGAATCCTGAGCAATAACCCACACTCTACTTGAACCTTGCTAGCTAGCCTATAGCAGAAATTTGAAGAATTGAAGCTCTATTCTCTTCTCTCTAGAAACCCTAATTTCTGGTCTGATCATGACTTATGGCAGTGTGCTCTGGAGGAGGGGACAGGGGCTGGTTATATAGGCCAGAGCGTCAATCTTGAGCCCTCGGATCAAACCGACTTGAATAAACAGCGTAGATGCAATCCTTAAGGCGGTGGAGAACCAACATAACAATGGGAGGCTGACAGGTGGGACCAGGGGTCGGCCGGCCTATAGGTCTACATCAGTGGCGTGGCTTCTGGTGTCCTCTGGAACCTTCTAGAGTAGTTTTCGCTGTGGATAAGCACAATTTTATTTGATGTTTTGGTCCTCCTTGACGATTTTCTAAATAACTCCTTCACCAAAACTCATGGAAATTGTTAGTTTAAACCCCTAAGTCTATGTTGGTGATCATATTTATGCCCTTATACATGTTTTATTGACGATTTATGATGTATGGTAACTACCGTCAACAAACTCCCCAAGCTTAACCTTTGCTCGTCCCTGAGCAATGCCGAACTTAGCAATGGATCAGGAGTTACATCAATGTTGTTACCCTCAAAAGTACACATGCGTTCAACAAAGAATTCTCCTCTAGATTAAATTCCACTGATATGACTTTCAATCTTACCCATATTACCTTCAACCATGGGGCTTTTGAGCTTTCATTTGGGTCTTGAACAATTGAAAGACAGAATGATCAAGTCAAGCACTATGTCTCAAATTCGTTGTTCAACCATTATTCTGGAGTTTTTACAAGTTTTAAAAAAATAAAACTCACAAATTTCATTGTATGGCACTCTCAAGTTTCTCATATATATGGTATTTGTGGATCCTCACCAAGGCATAACTTGTTGTTGCCTTTTTTCTTCCTACCACTAAGGCTTTATGTGGAGTTCATAGGTAGGGAGAAAGCTAGAGCATACTTGCGATACATATATTGTAAAGTCAAACAATGGATCCAAAGAGAGTTGAGTCATACAATCAGATCAATATGTGCATGTGTGTGGAATATGGTGGGTATAAATATGGTGGCTAGCCTAATTCTACTATGCTCCTTGAAAACAAATCTCTCATTTGGATCTTGAAAACATTTGCTAAGAGCAGGGGCTATCTTATTCATCATTCATTTATTTTTTTCAGCCAGGCATCTAAGTACCCATTGTTTTAATATCTCGGACACTTGTCCATTTTTTCTCAATTCTTCTTTTATTTTTTTTATGAATAACTTTTGCATAGCCCATGCCTCTTTTCTGCAACAAAACTTTTGAGAGATAACAACCAGAACTTGGGGCATTTATTTGATGGAAAACCTATCAAACATGTTTTTGGTGTTTTTCTCCTAGTGTAGGAGTAAAACATTTTTGGGTGGATCTAGATGGAATGCATGTTTTTGCACCTACCCCTAGTGTAGGAGTAGTGCATATGTAGGTGGTGTGTACATGATCTTGATTTTAAAAGCATGACAAAACTCTCATAAGGTATCAACAAAGCTTGACCAAACTCAATGCAATGCAAGCAACATGAATGAGTGGGAGTTTTCCTAGTCTAGGTATCATATTTGGCTCTGATAGGAATTTAAGCTTTGTCATACATGATCTCATCATGTTGCATTTTTATCTTTTTCAAAAGATAAATCTCCTGAATTCAAGTGTCACTTGGAACAAGATAAATAGCAGCTCAGACCTTCTCATATCATATCCGTAAATTACTTAGACTTAGATCAAGCATATGCTACCCATGAGTTTCAAGTTCAGAGCAAATTCTCATGTCAAATCAATTTCATCTAAAACTCGAGAGAATTCAAGGCTGAAAACTAGGTACTTGAAAGGAATTATAACAGAGCAACTATTCATCATTTCCATCATGTGAGATGATCTTTAAGTTTTTATAGCAAACTTGAAAAATAAACTAAGGAAAATAATAAAATGCTAGGAAGACAAAACTTACCTTTGGTGGATGGGGGCTTCTCCTCCAAGCTGGGTATTGTTACGGTCTCTCAGAAAGGTGGGTCAATGTGGAGACCCTGGAACAAGTATCACCACTGGTGTTGCTGAATGGCGGCGAGGCGTTCTCCTACCTCCGCTTGCCACTAGGTGTGTTGGTGAAGTTGGTTCTAGATGTTATGCTGGTTCTCTTCGATGGTGGTGAGCCTATTGTCGAGGCGGGGGCGCTCCATCTGCTGCTCATGATAGCCCATGGGTTGGTCATGGTAGCCATAGGCAGAGAAGGACATACGTCTTCCTTGATGGCCACTCGAGACCTCCTCATATGGCTGCTGCTGGTAGTAGTCAAAGTTGCCATCCTGTCATTGCGCACTTGAGCCCTAATACTAGGAGCTCTTAGCGTGCTGAGGAGCGGGCTGCTCCTAACCAGCATGCTCGGGCTGGTGAATGTGGGAAGATTCCCACCCAACATGCTCGGGCGGGTACATGCGGGAAGATCCTGGCTGGTTCTAGTCTGCATAGCTGGTGAAGGTAGGTCCTTCGGGAATGGAATCGTTACCATGGTACCGAGGCAGCCGGTTGCACGTGAGTCTCATAGAAGGGCTCTGGTGAGGCGCTGCTTCCTTTTTCTGCAAATCAAAGACAAAAGACTGCACCGCATACAGACTAAGGGTTTGGTCTGGTAACGGGATTTCATTTGTATAATCCATATACATCATGAAAAGCTTCCCATTTTTACCCTTTTTAACATGTGTGCTTGGTTAAAATATTCATAATCGATAAGGCAACGGGGATTGTCATCGATGTAAGCAACAGAAGCATTTTCCAACAGACCCAAATTTTTAGCTATGCGGGTGACCAAAGAAGTACACCTAACTTCTCCCTTAAGATTAGAAATTTATTTCCATTGTTTCATCATAAACTGGACTGGTGAAGCCTTTCTTCTTTTGACCATGGCATAGAGCAGCTTAAGTTCATCATTCCTAATAGTGCGAAAGTCATTCCTAGGAAAAAGAGAAAAACCTAGCCATTTATGCATGAATCGCAAAGTAGGATGATGAATTTCATTGGTACGGTGACGGTAGCAAGTAAGTTCTATAGATATTTCCCTCCAAAATTTCATTCTATCAAAGTCTTGTATAGTAGTGTCCACATCAATCACACATTGTGCATGAAATCCTAGAAGTTCACTAAACTATTTCCATGGGATAGAAAAATCTTTTTCGAAAAGTTTAAATGATACTTCCGAATCAGTGGGTTTCAAGGTGCATAAAAATTCAGCAGTCAAAAGCTTAGACCCTGGCTCATTCATTTCCCAAACATCCTCCATCCTATAGCCTTAAAAATGAGTTCAAATTTAGTGTTCATACATGTGGCTTGCAGTAGGGCTGGATCATAGGCGGGGGTGAAGACAAACCTTCGGGTCTTCAGCTTCCTGTAGATGTCCTTCTTCGTACCATCCCAAAGCTTGAGTTGCTTCTCTTGTAAGAGAACATTTCTCTCCACGGGGGCTGAATGAGACGACGCTTCGATAGCGGGAGATGGAGGATCGACCTCCATGTCGGTGCTTGCTCGAGATGACAAACTTCTTGTTGAGCGGAACGACACCGCACGCTTGAGCTTTCCAACGATCTTGCTCATTTTCCTATAAAATAGACAAAAGGCAACACAACTGTGGAACTAGATTAGGAGAATAAAAATGATAGCAGTTAGCCATCCAAAGTTAGTCGTCTAGAGGGTTAGTCATCTGAGTTTACCTAAAGAATTCTTCTAATCAATATTTTGGCATGACTTTGACCCTATTCTTTTTAATTTTCTCTCTTGATTTGGACATCACTACCACTCTTAAACCCTCTCTTTCTTGCTCAAATTTTGGTAGCACCTCTCAATCTTACTCAAGATTTTAGCAACACTTTCACTCTCAACTTTCTCACCCTTTTCTCTCACTCCAAAACTACTTCTACCAAGAGAATTTTCAACTACGAGATTTGGAATTGGAAATTCGGACTTGTGAAGCTAGATTGCAGTGTGAGTGAGTGAGTTGAGCAGCCAGGAGGGGGGTATTATAGGGGGGAGGGCAGCAGGTTGGCCGACGTAGTGGTGGGGCTGGCCGGCCCCCATGGTGGCCAAATGGCCTCATCCTCCTCCTGATATTTCTTTGCTTCGTGGTTAAGCGAGTTCAGTGCTCCTTTCGGTGGAAGTGGATCATGGACGACGCAGGGTGAAGGAGAGTGGAAATGGTGGAGATATGGAGGTGATAATGGAGGTTGAGTGGAGATAGAAGTGATGGGTAGTGGTTAAGTGGGTCCCATGTGTCTCTCGTATTTCTACTGTATACACATGTATATAAATGCAATAAGAAACATTTTACGAAACTATAAAATATAAGAAGATGAATGATGGTATTTTTAAATTTGTACGCCTCCGTGGTAAATATTTCTCACGGGGTTTTTACGCTCCGTACAAATTATTCGCATGGGGCTTGAATTTTTATAATGCCATGATGAGTATTTTTATTTTATTTTTCTAATGCAGGTGTTAAAAAGTAAATATGCTAAAGAAAAATATAATGCGAAAAATGATTATAGATAACTACCGAGTTACCCTTCGGCGAGGGTTCGGTATTTTAAGTCCACCGAACCAGACTTCTCCGTTCGGGTTTATTCTTTAGGTGCGTCAGTAGGTCCCGGAGATGCAGACCCTAATACTTGCTTCTCACACCATTCCAAATTGGAGCATTGTTTTGGTCTTGGCTTGAAGGTGAATTGCTCTTCCTTGCCATTGATATAGAATTTGATTTCTCCAGCTCTGACATCAATGTGTGCATTTGTAGTACTCTAGAAGGGTCTCCCAAGTATGAGAGGTGTCTTCATGTCCTCTTGCATATCAAGTACTACAAAATCCACAGGAACAAAGAAGTTTTGTATTTTTACCGGGATATTCTCGGTGATTCCTGTAGGGTAGCGGACCGATCGGTCGGCTAGTTGTAAACACATCGATGTTGGTGTAAGTGTTGAGTAGTTGAGCTTATCGAAGATCTTCTTGGGTATGACACTAACGCTTGCTCCAAGATCGCATAACGCATTCTCAAAGTTCTGGCTTCCGATCGAACAATCGATAGTGGGACACCCTAGATCCTTCTTCTTGACAGGTGATGTATTTCCACCTATATGGCATATAGTAGAGGAATATTGATATATAATTTTTGAATTGCCTCTACAAACTTACCAAACTGCTCATCTATTATGGCTTTTCGATTTCTGCGTGGAAACGGTAGGAACATAGTGTCATAAAAATCTTGTTGTAATTCTCGCTCTTGAGGTACAACTTCTTCAACTTCATCGTTTCTCTTCTCTTCTTGCATTACCAGTTGTGTCTTACCTATCCTTGTCTGATACGGCGGATCACGAGTAGACTTGCCACCTCTTATGGTTATAGCGTTGACCTTTTCAAGATTAGTAGCAAAAGGCAGAGTAATGGCCAACTGGGCTAATTGAGATTCTATCTTTTTATTATAGCTAAGTTGGTCTTTTATGGCAGAAGAAAAACTATCCATTTTAGTATTTATATTTTCTAGGACCTTATCATTAAAAGCAAGCTTTCTAGAAATATTCTCATTAATCCTAGCTTGTTCTAAGATTAAGTCTCTTAAGGATGGTTGCTTGGAATTAAAAGAATTATAATTGTTACTTGGGTCCTTACCTTGGTAAGTTGACCGTTGTTGTAGATTCCTTCCTTGTCTCTGTTGTTGTGAACCTGAATTGTTGCTAATGATGTTTACATCCTCTTGATAGTCAGGGAATTCAACCCCCAAATATTCTCCACATGTGTTTTGAGCATTGAAAGCATCTTGAATGGCTTGGCGATCTCTCTTGTAATTGGCTCGCTGTTCGAACCAATTCAACACTACGTCCATTTTGGTTGACAATGCACACACCTCCTCTGGTACTTCTTCACTCTTATTACATGATTGAATGTTGTATGATGACCAGCCTTGATTAGAGGCTATCTTCTCCATAAGAGTTTTAGCTTTTCCAAGGGTGAGTGATATTAATGATCCTCCAGCAGTGGCTTCAAGTTGTTCATGAGTTTTATGAATTAATCCATGGTAGAAACTTTGTATGAGCAACCAATCTTCTATTCCATGGTGAGGAAAATCTGAAATATATTTTTGGAAATGTTCCCATGCTTCTGGAATGGTCTCTCCCTTCTGCTATTGGAAGTTGAAAATCTTTCCTCTTAAGGCATTGGTCTTGCCCACTGGAAAGAACTTTTCTAGGAAGGCCTTTGAACACTTTGCCCATGTATTGATGTTGTCTTTGTTGGTGTAGAACCATTGCTTTGCTCTTCCCAATAGTGAGAATAGGAACAAGCGAAGTAGTATGATGTCTTGAGCAATGTCCTTGATGACGACTGTGCTACTAATTTCTAGAAAATTTTGAAGATGAGCAATAGCATCTTCATGTGCCTTTCCACTGAATGGGGTAGCTTGCACCATGTTGATGAGGCTTGGCTTGAGCTTGAACTCAAGTTTGTTGGTTTTGAGTGTTGGTCCAGTATGAATGTTCTCGGTGCTCAGAGCAGAGAACTCACGCAGAGTTTTATCAGCCATAGCTCAGAGACTGGTGTTGAGCTTCCTCTTGATTAGGTTGATTCTGATTGGAAGTTGTTGGTGAATCATAACCAATTCTATAATACCCTGTATAGAATATGAGCAGTGCCAAACAAGGGTAAGCCTGCTAAAGCAGAGTTGTTATGGTTTTATCAATAAGTATTTATTTGATCAATTCTCTATAGCCATGTGCCCCTCCCTAGCAACGGTGCCAGAAATGCTTGTTGATATTTCTTAGCACCACTCTTTACTAAGTTGTCATCCCTAGCATGATGCCAGAAATGCATGGTTGGTAATTATTAATGACACTTGTAAACTCAAAGAAAATTATATATGTTAAAGTAAAGTATCCGCAAGCGCACAGATAATATACCATTATAACGTTTCACCCAGGAGTATACTAGGTATCGTTATTTATATTTTATCCACAGAAAGGAGCTATGGGAATGTTGGCAAAGAGATATTGACAAATATATACTTATGATAAAACCACTCTCATGCTATGGCAGGGGTAAGTCAAATGATAAATAAATGATAAGTATGAAGCATTGATAATAATTCCAGAGGTAGAAATAGAGACTCATAAAATGTAGTATGGCTAGGGAGGAGATTCAGTAAGAGCAAAAGATTCCTATGTCATTCCTTATTTACTAAGTCTTTTGTACACCCAAGTATATACACTATGATCTATAGCATATTAACTTTGGATCTATGCATAAGGAACATTACTAAGGAAGATCAAGAACATAGCTTGTCTCACTTCGCAACCGTGTTTTACTTGCTCTATATACGGGGAGTGGACTACAAAGGACTCAATGGGAGTGTCACATCCGTGATCTACCACATGACCCAGAGTGCAGAATGCATCCACAGGTAAACAATATCTAAGCACCATGCTTACATAATATCGACCACTTAACCCACGCGCGTCTTGGGCTAAGCGCTTTGCGAACATATGCATAAACTCATTATCAATCACAACTATATCAAGTATATAACAAGAGCAAACTTAGAATAAAATAAATAGCAACATAATATTGAAGTAGCATAAAGTCATAAATAAAGAGATACAATGGCTATATCAGTCTCCAGATGGCAGATCCAAAATCCTGAGCAATAACCCACACTCTACTTGAACCTTGCTAGCTAGCCTATACTAGAAACTTGAAGAATTGGAGCTCTATTCTCTTCTCTCTAGAAACCCTAATTTCTCGTCTGATCTTGACTTATGGTAGCGTGCTCTAGAGGGGGGCAGGGGCTGGTTATATAGGCCGGAGCGTCAATCCTGAGCCCTTGGATCAAACCGACTTGAATAAACGGCGTAGATGTAATCCTTAAGGCGGTGAAGAACCGACATAACAACGGGGGCTGATAGGTGGGACCAAGGGGTCGGTCGGCCTATAGGTCTGCTTCGGTGGTGTGGCTTCTGGTGTCCTCTGGAACCTTCTGGAGTAGTTTTCGCTGCGGATAAGCACAATTTTATTTGATGTTTTGGTCCTCCTTGATGGTTTTTTGAATAACTCCTACAGAAAATATAGATTCACCAAAACTCGTGGAAATTGTTAGTTTAAACCCCTAAGTCTATGTTGGTGATCATATTTATGCCCTTATACATGTTTTATTGATGGTATATGATGGATGGTAATGACCGTCAACACCCCCCTTGCATTGCGCAAAAGCCCTAGCCTCGCACTACCTCGTAAAGTCCCCACCTCCACCTCTCCATCAGTTCCCATGAAGGCCATCCCCATGAAGTGCTCCAGGTCCTCATCGAGGAACCGTGGCCGAGCTCTAGTCCATGCTTCTTCCAATGAGCTAGCGTACCCTGCTTCGATGCATGTTCATACCTTTCTTGACTGCTAGTACCCATCGCGCTCCCGCACGCCATCTCCTAGGCTGCCATTTGTCTCCTAGTCCCCCATGATGACAACATTGACACCACCGGCATCGTTGGTTCGCTCGCCACCGCCACTAATGGTACGGGCCACCTCACCGTCATCGCAGGCCTCGTCGTGGTCGGCATGCTATTTCCTAGGCTAGCATTGGTCTCCCTATTGCCCACAACGATGACGTTGATGCTAGTGGCACTGGTGCTTCGCTCGCCACTACCGCTCCCGGTATGGTCCAGCTTGCCATCGTCGCAGGCACCGTTGCGGTCCCACACGCCATTCCCAAGGTTGGCATTGGTCTCCCCATCACCCACAATGAAGACGTTGATGCCACTAGCACTGGTGGTTTGCTCACCACCACCGCTCCTGGTGTGGTCCACCTCGCCGTCATCGGTGGCACCATCGTGGTCGAGCTCGCCATCGCTAGATCCGCTCTTGGTGCCCCATGGCAGGAGCGGGTCTCCTACAATGTCATGGTCCCACTAGCCATCCATTGAGGACATGTCCAAGGGCTCTACAGAGGTGGCCCTTTCGTGGTCTAGCTCACCTTCATCGAATCGGCTCCCGGCGCCCCACGGCGAGAGCGGGTGAAGTGATCCTCTGGTTCGACGTGACAGAGAGGTTTGCTAGTTTCAACCTAGGCAGGTTTACCTTGCAGGTGTTTGATTTTGATCATGCCTGTTGGTACCCTTGTTGCATGACTTGCTTAGAGCTGTGGGATGGCACCGCTCATTAAATTAATTAGTAGTATCAAGTCATGTAAACATTTGTAGTTAGGACGAGTATGCTGCTTGGTGCTCATTACTACTACAAAGTCATGTTAATCATCTGTAGTTAGAACTAGTATGTTTATGTAGTAGTTGTATGACTTTGAGTAGTGCGGCATGTTTCTCCTTTTATGCCACCAAAGCAGAGTCCGGTCATGTTGTATTAGACGACGACAGACCATATATTAGGTGTTCGGCCAGCTCTTTTATCTTGGACATGTAAAATCAACAACCAAAGGACAGTTCGCACCCCTTGTTTTGCCACAGGTCGGACATGCAAAAAAGGGTGCAGAAGTGGAAGGGCAACAAGATGAGTTAGGCGATGATTTGAACTTAGTTAATTGTGGTATGTATCTAGATGTCAATAATGCTAATGTATCTCAATCTGTAATTGGCAGTGCGCTTGTTTATTTAGTGTTTGTTTAGTGTTTATATCAGTTTGTTTATTTCTTCGCCGTGGTGTTCACTATTCAAACAAAGCCATTACATGTGCACCCTCATCAGAAGCACATTCCAAAATAAATGAAAAGCACTATAAAATAGTTAAAACCGCCATTATATTGATTCCTCATATTTATCTGGGTACATGAGGCCTTTCGAAATAGACCAAAAGTGCACTACAACACAGCCACCATTGTACTATTACTAGTTACTACTACACCTACTGCTACTTTACTAATTAACACCTACTAATCGACGCCACTGCCCCCACCATCGCCGTTGTCGCTGCCCCTCCTCGTCATCCTACTCCGACGAGGAGTTATCCTCATCTTCCACGATCGTGTTGGGGGATGGAGGGTTGAGCCAGCACTTCTTATAGCGTGGCATGGGGACGAACCCTGGTGGAATGGTCTTGGTGATGTTGTCCACCTCCTCCACCGGTGCCTCCTCCTCCTGATCCTCCTCCTCCTCTACCGCCGGTGGTGCCGCCTCCTCATCGTCGTCGATGGGCTCCCTATCATCTTCGGTAGGCTTCCCCTCATCTTCAGCAGGCTCCTCCATCGGCAATAGATACTCCTCACGCTCGAGGCTCGGTGTTGGTTGATTCACCTCCTCGCCGTCCTCATCTTCATAGTCGGTGGAATACTTGTTGGATGACCAATGCCCCATTGCTCGCTCTCTATCCCTCTGTCTTGCCTTCGTCCACACGCCGTAGCTCCATCCACGATAGCAATCATGTCACTGAGGGTGCTGCCTACCGACGTACAAATTGAGATTGCTGGCCACCTCGCTATGACCTCAGATCGGCCCATGGACGACCTCCGTAGCCTATGGGTGACCTGCTCGTCCATGCGCGCATCTGCGGTGACCCCACCGTCGGTCAGCATCTGGCACTAGATCGGTTTAGATGCGGGAGGATGAGGGACAACCTCGTCAACTACTACGCCCTCCTTGCAAGCCTGACCCAAGTCGGCAACCCAGATGCTTGCTTTCTCACCGGAATACAAACCATATTCATGGAAAAGCATATCCCCTAGCCATGCCTCAATGATCTCGCCTGCGCTACCAATGGCGGGCACAATCTGGCGGCCTATCTGGTCGCCCTATTGCTCCATAGGAACAATGGCGCTGCCGATGACAATGACACTACGAGGCGGTACATGAGATGGGTCAAAGGCGAGGAAGAATCGTAGGTGGCGGCAACGAACCAACGAGTAGGTGGCTAAGTAACAAGGGGTGCATGTTGTGCCGCCACCCGGCCGTCAAGGTGATCTACAATACAATGTGGGGACCATTGTTGCCACTGCCACCGACATAGGTGCGTGGTGATCTTCCGTGCGCAGGCGGTGTCTGTGGCAATATTGTAGACGAATGGGAACTTAGGGCTCTGTATTGCAGCGACGACTGCAAGCTTCGTCAAGAACTCCATTTTTTTGAATGGGAATTTGGAATAAGAGATTAGTCATTCACTCTTTACGTGCGAGAGTGAATTACTTGCTCCATCCTAAAATATAGTGTATTCTAGCATTTGAAATTTGTCCTCAAATATAGTGTATTCTGTAGCTTTTGATTTCCTATTGCTTTTGCTTTTCTGTTGTTTTGTTTCAATTATATTTGTTTCCTTTAGGGATTCAACGAAGGTACTAGTATGAAATAGGTTTCCCTGTATAATGTGAGATGTGTCCGGCCCAGTCAGATTTACAATGCTCGGACTTTCTTGCGTGTGTAGTAAAATTTGAATAGCTATGCGGCTCCTTCGTTAGGCATTAGATCGATGCGAGACTGGATCGGATGAATTCTGTTATGCACATTTACCACACTACAGATCAGAAAGAGAGCCAGAAAGAACCTATAGGCAAAACTAACCAACAAGGGCTAGAAACCATCTATGAAATGACCCATGGTTCAGTAGTAGTAGTTGTTGTCTTGAGTGGCTTTCATCTTTGTTGAACCCAACTCGTCTTATTTTTGTGATTGCTTTAGTCTTCAATCTGTAACCCGTTAGTCTTCATCCTTCAGTCTGCCCCTCGACTATCGTGACTGCTTGCGTGCTCTGACATTTCCACGTATGTGAGTGCGTGTGGGTGGCGTCAGCACCCTATTGCAGCAGGGACGTTGCCTCATGGCCCGTTGCATTGACGTGACGCGGCAGAGCTGCACCGCCAAACCACGCAAACGCCTCATTGCTCATTGGTCGTGGGGTGGTACTTTGTATTAGAAGGGTTGAACTCTATTGAACGTGGTGTAGCTCATATCATTTGGTTTCTGTTTTTTTGTTGCCTTGGTGTCTTTGTCAATCTTTGTTGAACTTGCAAGAACCTTGCAGCAAGGAGCAAGTCTTGCCTCAGTCTAATGCAGAGCAGAGTAGCCATTGGTGTTGAAATGTTATTACACACGTAAGAAAGTTTGTCCTCTGTATATTTGGATGCGTCTGATAGTATCCTCCATAGTTTTTCCTCGTTTTCCTATGATGCTTGTTACTGTGTCGTTTACAACTTTAAGTTTGACTAACTTTATAGAAAAAAGTAACAACATTTATGACATAAAATGCAAGGGAAGATACATAAAGGAAGAGTAACAACATAAGGAAAGAATAACAACATGTATATCCCAACTCCAACTCCCAACATAAGGAAGATACATCAAATGCAATGTAACAACATCAAATGGAACTTTATTTACTCTTCTGCTAATGACTTTGAGAACAAGGGAACATAGGACTAAAGTTTAACAGCAAAGATCCTAGGGTGTTTGGTTTAGGTGACTAAAAGAGACTAAAGCTATTAAAAAAGACTAGAACGCCCCTATTAACTGGCTTGGATCTTTGCTGCTGCCGCAGTATTGAGGGGCAGGGGTGTCTTTTTTTGCCATCTACATGTCCTTTGGTCATTTGGTAGCTGGTTTCTAGCCCCTATTGGTTGGTTTTGCCTATAGGTTTCTTTCTAGTTCTCTTTCTGATCTATAGTATGGTAAACATGCATAATGGAATTCATACGATCAAGTCTCGCGTCGATCTAATGCCTAACAGAGGAGCCACATAGCTATTCAGATTTTACTGTGCAAGCAAGAAAGCCCGAGCATAATAAATCGGACCGGGCCGGACACATCTCACGTTATATAGGGAAACATGTTTCGTACGAGTACTTTCGTTAAATCCCTAAAGAAAACAAATAAAATTGAAATAAAACAATAGAAAATCAAAAGCTGCAGAATACACTATATTTGAGGACAAATTTCAAATGCCAGAATACACAATATTTCAGGACGGAGGGAGCAATTCACTCTCGCATGTCAAGAATGAATTACTAGTTTCTTATTCCAAGTTCCCATGTGAACAACTCAAATTCACGGCAAAGCCTACAGTCCTCGCTGCAATACACAGCCCTTCCTTCCCATCTGTCTGCAACACCACAAGCGCTGCCTGCGCACAGATGATCGCCGCGCACCTGTGTCGGCGGTGGATGCGACAACTTGTGCGATCACCTCGGCGATCGCCTTGCGGTGCCATAGCACACACCCCTTGTTGTGTAGCCACCTACTCGTTGGTTCGCTGCCGCCGCCTATGATTCTTCCTCACCCTCGACCGGTCTCATGTACTGCCTCATAGTGTCATCATCGCAGGCTTCGCCAATATGCCTATAGAGTAATATGGCGACTAGATAGGCCGCTAGATTATGCCCTTCATTGACGGCCTAGGCGAGATCGTCGAGGCATGGCCGGGGCCTATGGTTTTGTTCGAATACGATTGGTATCCTGGTGAGGAAGCAAGCCTTTGGGTTGTCGAGTTTGGTTAGGCTAGCAAGGAGGGTGTAGTAGTTGCTGAGATCATCCCACCCCAGCCTGTGTTTGCACCGGTCTAGTGCCACGCACCGACCGACGGTGAGGTTGCCGCAGATGTGGTGCATAGACGAGTAGGTCGCCCGTAGGCTACAGAGGTCATCCATGGGCCGCTTCGAGGTCATAGCGAGGTGGTCGGTGATCTTAATGGCCATCTTGGTAGGGAGCACCAGCAGCAGTGACGTGGGGTGCCGCCTCACCACCATAATTGCCAAGGTCAATGTCACGCAATGCGGAGTGCGAGGAGGCCAACCAAGGGCTCACGCGGTGGCATGGATGGAGCTACGACGTGTGCGTGGATGGAGCTACGGCTTGTGGCCAGTGGCCAGACGGAGGGCTAGAGAAATAGAGTGGCACAATTGAGTTACGTTGATTGAGGAGGAGGTGGGGGCGGTGACCAAGTGGGGGTTATAGTAGGAGTTCTTTAATACCCTTTGTGAACTGACGTGGGAACTCGCAACGATGACACGATTCAGATTACCGGGTAGGCGGGCGACTAGGCGGACGAGACTGTTTAGATTACCAGGAAATGCGGAGTTTTCTGGTTCTATTTCTGATCTACATGTTTCTTTCTGTTCACATTTTAGTGCACATGCAAGAAAGTCCGAACACCGTTCATTTGATCTCGTTGGACAGCTGCGAGTAGAATTATTGCCTATGGACGATGTCTTTTGATCTCGTCGGACACTTATTATTAGTAGTAGCAGTAGTCATGAGTGGCTTCAGTCTAATGCAGTGAACTTTGCAGCGACGAGTTTGGGCCTAATTGGTTCGCCTCCAAAATTTGTGATGCCAAAGATTTGGCAAGCCATGATTTTGGCTAGCATTTGGTTTGCTACCAAAACTTGTCAAACTCTCACATTTAGCTTGCCAAATCTATGGTAATTTTTCTGCCCAGCTTTTGGCTTGCCAAATCTTTGGCATGGCAAATTTTGGAAGTCAACCAAGTAGGCGAATTATCTAGACAACTCTCGCCTACATCTAACATAGAACCGAGGAGGCATAGCTATTGAATTTTTTACTGCACACGTAAGAAAGTCCACCCACTGTACATTTGATCTCATAGGATAGTAAATAGTGTCATCTATACATTTGACAGTCATAGCAAATTGAATGCATCTGTTCATAGCTGATAAAAGTACTCTTGGCCCCACATCATACATTAAAAAACGCTAATTTTTATGTGAGTAGAATTTGCCAGATCGGTTGTGCTACAAATAGCAGCTACACCGGTTGTGGCTTCATGCATGAAGTAGTAAGGTACTCCTACATCTTTATTAGTAGTTGAATTCCTAAAGCAGCAGCGTCAACCACAGCCCAGGGAGTGCAGTCGATCAGAACCTATGAAACCATGTAGCCATCTCTAGCTAGTTGCTGCCCCTCGGCTGCTGCGAGCTTGTGACTACTTGGAATGGACTGCACTGTATACTTCACCAGATGATAGAAGATCCGACCATCTAAAATATTCACTACTCAGATACTAGTAATGATGAATGTTGTGCGATCATGTCAGAAGCTTGTTCCAACCCTGGCGTCCCTATGTGTACAAAGCCTGGCCTCACTCCCATTGTATAGCCATCTCTAGCTAGCCGATTGCCTCTGCGCCTCTGACCAAGAGAAATCACCTTCGGTCTGCGTGATTGCTCCTCGATTGCTGTGAGTCCTCTTCACAACCGCACCAGGCTTCCAAGTCTCAAGCATGTCATGGTGGTCAAAAGCTATTCTTCTAAGATGCACTTCTTGTGTTCAGCTTTCCTGTGCATTCACTTCACTCTCGGCAACCACGCAAGGTCTATATAGGAGGAGTGTCCCCCTTCCCTCAAAGATTCTGAATTTTGACCAAATATATAGTGAGAAGTATCGATGATTATGATGCATAATAAGTATCATTACATTGATCTTAAATTATATTTTCATAATAAGCCTAACTGGAGATCTAAAGATTCTATGTCAAACTTTATTCGACTTGCAAGAATCTTGCAGTGAGGAGCAAGTCTCACCTCAGTCTAATACAGATCCGAGGAGCCATTGGTGTTGAAATGTTACTGCACATGCAAGAAAGTCCGGCCTATGTAGGTTTGAACGCGTCTAAAAGTATGATGTATCATCTGTGGTTTTGAGTGCTGTAGCAATTTGTGTGGATTTGTTTATATAGGAGGTAAAACTAATCTCGGCCTCACGTCATACATTAATCCCGGACCCAAGTTATAGGATACAAAACTTTACCCTTTTTTGAGGAATTTAAGTAAAAGGCAAACAAAAGAAGGTACATCGTACACGTGACAATGTCCCTCTCTATCTCGGCTCCTCCCTCTCTTTTATAAATTGGTAGGAGTAGCAGTTGTGTTTCAAACTGGTCACCTCACCTCCCCTCTCTCTCTCTCTCGCTGGCCCCTTCTCTCAGTGCAGTTCTATCGGTGCCATGTCCCACTGGATCCAATCCTCTCGCGGTAGCACCTCGTCGAATAGGATGCATGGATAGAGCAGCTCTTGGACAACAGATCAGTTGTCAGATCTGGTTGGTGAAGAGACTGGCCTTCCATTGGTGATTTGCCCCCACTGTAAGCTTTCTAGAGTGATTGAGCAATGGTCTATGAAAGAAAACCCAAACCTTGGCCGTGTCTACTTTAAGTGCTAGAGGAATGGGGTGAGCTTCTTATTTGTCACTTCTTTGGCAATAGCTATTGGAATGCTCGGTTTAATTTTTTAAACAAATTTGTGCATTATCCGAAACTCTATGGTTACTACATATGGCAGCGACAGTATCTTGAGGATTTGAAAAAGTCAGGCACGATCCGAGTTAGGCTAATGGACTCAGAGGACGAAGAGGAGGAAGGAAGCGAAGGCCACTCGAATGGTGGAGGTGACAGGAAAGCATTGGAACTCAGCATGCAGAACCTGCAATGGAAGTTGAACATGTTTTTTCTTTGTTGTGTTCTGGTTGTTGATTTGGAATCATGTATTATGTTGCATTGAAGTAGGTCATCAACATGTTAGATTTGGAATGCTCTATTTCGTACTAGCTAGGACGATGTATGAAGAATAGGAACTAATGTCCTTGGTTTGTGAAGGGTGTTGGTTGTCTGTAGCTATGGATGCAAGCTTAGCTGAGATTGTGTTTGGTATACCGAATCTTAGGTTGTACGAGCGGATGCAACTTGTTGAGAAGGTGTTTGGTTGTCTGTGTTCTATGAGGAGAGTTACCTTGCATCTAAAGAAGGTGAGCTTACCCCCTCTATGCTAAGATTGGCAGTCAGTAAATTTTATAAATCCACAACTCATACCAAAACACAAACTCATACCAAAACACAACTTTAACAATCATTAATAATATTCATGGTACACACTACATAGACCTTAGCTTACATTACAAACAATTTAAAGTTGCTGCAAAATAATGACAACATCCATCCAAGTGGAAATTAACATGTCCATAGACAATATAATCAAACAACATTGATCCATTTTAAATATGTCATGACAGAGAGATACATTATGGAACTTTATTTACTCCTCTGCTAATGACTCAAACTCTGAGAACAAGGAAACATAGGGAAGATAGTAAGGTCTGCAGTTGATTTCTGGCAGGATGCCACGTTTCAAAAACTGACTGTAATGTGTAGGGATGACATGAACTTTTCTGTTGTCCATGTTATATGTGATGATGTCATTTTCCTCCCCAACCCCAACAAAGAGAAGCAAATTCTATTCTGGGTGAACCGTTGAGTAGTACTCATTAACATCGTAGTAACCAAATTCAATGTTAGTCTTTGCAAACACCTTTAGAATGCTGACAGTATGCTTCAATGTCCATTTATTAGTACCATAGTCTTCAAGGATTCAGATTATAAGTTTGGACATATTGCGACCACGAATAGTACATACACACAAGTGACCCTAAGCTTGATGGATGGAGGGTGAAGAACCACGTGGCCAAAGAATTTTCCTCCATGTCTCTCCCTTCATATCCACAGTAAGTATCTGAGGGTAAGCCCGCAAGTACCTCATAATGTGCAGACAACCGTTAAGATACATAGTTTATGATGATCTCGTTTCTTCTGATCTCTCAATTGTCACATAAGTATTCGGTCCCCATTTAGATTCCTTACATATCCATGCTGCATTTTTAG
This sequence comes from Miscanthus lutarioriparius, assembly GCA_904845875.1. NCBI lineage: Eukaryota > Viridiplantae > Streptophyta > Magnoliopsida > Poales > Poaceae > Miscanthus > Miscanthus lutarioriparius. The sequence continues at coordinate 99,453,449 of CAJGYO010000001.1, forward strand.
AAGAGTAGATGTCCGCACCCTTGCACTCATAATCCTGCTCCTCTTCTATATATTCAATCACATAGAAGTGCGAGGAGGCTGTCGGATCGAACCCCAATCGAGCCTCACCAACAGAATGGATGCTAGGTGATAGTTCCTTGAACTTCTTGGTTGCCGGATTGCAGACGACATAGCGGTATAATCCATCAGCCCCTTGGCACCAGCATAGGATAAGGCCATTGTAGATATCTGAGACAGCTACATTGTCCAAGGTGAAGGGCAAGAAGGACAAGGAGGGGCGTTCACCGGTGACACTGGTGTAGTGTCGATGGCCTTGGTGGGTGTCGTAGAAGAAGCTGGCCAGAGTTTGGGGCAGCACCTTATGGTTGTTCTAATATGAGATGAGACAGTTCTAGGAGTGACAGACACATTTGCAGTAGAACAAGGAGCGGGCGGGGAGGCGACGGAGGATCTCGACAACGACATCATCCATGAGGCTAGCTAGTGCGTTCCTCTTGTTTGGGGTCTTCTCCATTTCGTCTGTGTGCAGTAGGATGAGAGCTTGCTCAGTAATGAGATCACTAAAGAGGAAAATAATCCAACAAAAATCCATCAGTGAAGTCCACAACGCATACCAAAGTGTAACTTTAACAACCATTAATAATTTTTATGGTACAACCTCAAACAAATTTAGCGTAGCACCACATAGATATATATAACTCAAAATAGAGTAGCAGTTAATGGAGCTGTAACCATTACAATTCTATCTAAATCAAGTATATCCATCACACTTATAATCAGTACACGAGCTCAAAGCTTCTTCCATAGGAGACAGACAAAGATCAAGAGGATGACAATTATAATAGTTTTGAAGGCAGAAGCAATGGGCCTATTTGTTTGTCTAGACATATAGGTATAATCAAACAAGCACTTAACAATTAACAGGCCTAGTTGCACACAGGATTTACAATAACAATACTTAACATATGCATAGACAATCAAGCAACATTGATCCATTTAAACATGTTATGACAGAGATATACATCATGAAACTTTATTTACTCCTCTGCTAATGATTCCAACTCCGAGAACAAGGGAACAAAGGGAAGATAGTAAGGTCTATAGTTGATTTGTGGTAGGACGCCATGTTTCAAAAATGCACTATAACGTGTAGGGGCGACATGAACTTTTTTGTTGTCCATGTTATATGCGACGATGTCATTTTCCTCCCCAACCCCAACAAAGAGAAGTAAATTCCATTCTAGGTGAACCGTTGAGTAGTACTCAACAACATCCAAGTAATCAAATTCAATGTTAGTCTTTGCAAACACCTACAGAGTGCTGACAGTATGCTTCAATGTCTATTTATTAGTACCATAGTCTTTAAGGATCCAGATTTTAAGATTGGACATATTGTGACCATGAACAATACATACACACAAGTGACCCTGAGCTTGATGGATGAGGGTAAAGAACCACGTGGCCTAAGAATTTTCCTCCTAGTCTCTCCCTCTATACCCATAGCAAGTATCTAAGGGTAACACTATGAGTACTCCATAAAGTGTAGACAACCATTAAGATACACAGTTTCTGATCTCTCAAATGTCACCCAAGTATTCCCGCCCCATTTAGATTCCTTACAGGTCTATCCTGCAGTTTTAGATGAGTAGATGTCCACACATATGCACTCATCATCCTCCTGTATATATTCAATCACATGGAAGTGTGAGGAGGCTATCAGATCGAACCCCAATTGAGCCTCACCAACAGAATAGATGCTAGGTGACAATTCCTTGAACTTCTTGGTTGCCAAATTATAGACGACATAGCGGTATGATCCATCAGCCCTGGGCACCAGCATAGGATGAGGCCATTGTAGATATCTAAGACAACTACATTGTCTAAGGTGAAGGGCAAGAAGGACAAGTAGGGGTGTTCACCGGTGACGCTGGTGTAGTGTCGATGGCCTTGGTGGGTGTCGTAGAAGAAGCCGGCCAGAGTCTGGGGTAGCACCTTATGGTCGTTGTAGTCCAAGATGAGGCGGTTCTAGGAGCAATAGACACGTTTGCAGCAGAACAAGAAGCGAGAGGGGAGGCAGCAGAGGATCTTGACAATGGCATCATTCGTGAGGCTGGCCAGTGTGTTCCTCTTGTTGGGGGCCTCCTCCATTTCGTCTATTTGTTTGCCTAGACAGATAGGTATATCAAGCAAGCACTTGACAATTAACAGGCCTAGTTGCACATAGGCATTTACAGTTACAAGAAAACTGAACATATGCAGAAAACCAAGACATCAGTAGAAAACCAACCAGTGCCACCTTTTAGTTCTTTTCATCATCATTGGCCTAACTAGATCTCCATAGCTAGAATGTTTCTTGTATAGTTCATGTTCAAGCAAGGACCAAAACAGTGAAGCGAACAGGAAAAGGTTAGAAAGAGGACCTACGGATCGGATCTGTTGCGACACACAATGGACACGAATGCCAATGCCGCCGCGCTCCACCGGGAAGCCCCACCGCCTAGCCTCCAAAAGGACGCTTACGCCACCACAGCACATAGGGGATCCTCCACTGCCATCGTCGTCGCAAGTCCAATGGGCACAGATTTGTTTCCACCTACGGGGGATATCCAATATATAGGTCAACATGTAGGGCATCCACACAGAGAATATATACTACTATAAGGACTCCAAAGACATGTTAACACAATCGAGCGTCTAGCGCAATGGTGAAGATGGTCCATTCCTTGTTGTGGGTCCCGGGTTTGATTCCTAGGTCTCATGGTTTTTTTTAATTTGGATTTATTTAACCCCGGCGGCAGAGAAGGGTCCACAAGTGACACGCAAGCTAGTCCCACAGGTCGGATGAAGATGGGGAAAGGTCCCATATGTACACATGACACGTAAGCTGTCAGGTCCCATGGGTCGGCTGAAGAAGGGTCCACAAGTCGTCGGGTCCCACAGGTCGGATGGAGATGGAGAAGGGTCCTATAGGTACACATAACATGCAAGCCGTCGGGTCCCACAGGTTGGATGAAGATGGAGAAAGGTGCCATCGGGTCCCACAGGTCAGATAGAGAAGGGTCCACAAGCACAAGTGACACGCAAGCCGTTGGGTCCCACAGGTCGGATGGAGAAGGGCCCCACAGGTACACGTCGTATGGAGAAAGGATCAAGCGGAGACTCTTATGATGAATTGCAAGCGTCATGGATGAGTAACTACAGGTCCCATAGGTACACGTTGGATGGAGAAAGTACCGTGTGGAGGTCTATGACGAAGCGTCGTTCATTACAGATCGAATATTGTTCATCACAGATGTGTAATTAGTTCAATGACGAAGCCCTGTTCGTCACAGTATTAAAGAAGATCGTCATAGACAAGTTGCACGAGTGATCTATGACAAAACCCTATGCTCTTCTATGACGTTTCTTGTGACGATATCTGATTTCATCATAGATAGGGTGGGTTTGAGGATCGTCACCACTAATCTATGATGAAACAGAAATATTCATCATAAAAAGCGATCTTCTATGATAGTTTTGGAATCGTCATTAAGATATTCATCATAGAAGTGGATATTTCTATTAATGAATGTTTCTAGCAGATTCTTTGCAATATGATGCAAATATAAGATATTCTAAACGATTAGATTTAGAATCTTTGGTACGTGGATGTGAGGATTGCTCTTTTGATTCCTGGTATTCTTAATGTGGTATAAATCTCCCCCTAATGCCTAGAATTGTCCTCAAATGTGATCAACATACGGGCAATTTATAAATCCCCTGTAAAGTTACCTCTTGGGATCCCTAATGCCCATTGGTATGTTAGGGTGGTGATATGCGTATGTGAAAACATACTCGATGCACAGATGGAAAATGTTTGGCTGCGGCCAAAGTTTCACGTACATACTGCAACGGAGGGAGTTGTATAAGTGCAGCTTGATGAATTGGAATTAATGATACGGTGTGTAAGGCCGCATGAAAACAACTTAGTGTTGGTAAATTACAATTCAATTTTAATATGTCATGCAATTTAATTCTCAATAAGAGACTCATTCAAACCATTATTGGTATGGACATAAAGTACTTGATATATAGTACCCAAAAAACAAACAGTTCTATATAAAATGGATTTGATCCTACGTCAGGCTAATTTGCTCTAAATTGAAGATTTCGAGCAATGAGTTTGGTATAGTGATGGTTCTCATGACTAAGAGACACACCTAGGACAATATTATGGATGCATAAATGTGCAATACATAGTATCTTTATGGTCCATAAAATGGTAAATAGAGTCACATATATGTTCTTGAATTTCTTCAAGAAATTTAGTGGCTCATATTGATGCTATGACCAATGGAATTGACAATAATTCTCACGTTATCTCTTTAGTTGAATAACCAAGGCAAATGTGTCAAGTCTTGTTGACATCAAGAGAGAATTATTTGTACGCAACATTGGATACATGTTATGTATGTGTAGTCAAATCCAACTGAGGATGTTTTGTTTAAGTATTGTCATATCCGTTGTTAAGAGAAAATACTTCTCATAGTTGTCATCTTGGGTTTCCATATGAAAACCACATTGATGGATATTTCTATAATTTTAAATGGGTATATTATGGAATCAGAATACAAGAATGGATTCATGATTATTATTTGAGTACCAATAGGGAGTATGATAGTAACACAACCAAACCCACTATCATGACATCGCGTCAAGCGATTAACAAAATATTTCCTTGTCTCTATGTAAGAGTTCAGGAATATTTTGCTTCCCTGTGTATAGAGTTTGTGGTGCAACTATCCACTAGGCAAAATTCCTCTTTGCATTTGGATTGACTCCCGTATAAGTCTATATATAGCATGAAGAATATAATGACATTCTTTGCAAATATATAGATTACATACAAGTTAATTAATGGAATATCAAATGTGATGGCACATTATTGTGATATTCAATTGAAATTGATGACAACATTTTATATTATAACACCAAAATGAGACGTAGATACTAGGTATCTTTGTAAATAGAAGACAAATTTTGGTCTCCAAAATGGATCAAGCGAAGTAAATTCGATGATCGTGCTCTCCATGCTCATAAGACCCACTTAGTAATTAAGTGTTTGGTTGCTACTTGGTTTTTTTTCATGAAACTTGTTGTGAACAACTGGCCTTCCTGGTGGTGTCAGGTTGAAGAAAGAAGCGCGCTTCATATCCTTATTGTTGAGCTGGATATTTATGTCCAATGAATTTATAATACCAATCAATTAAATGTTTCAAGGCATGACATTTTCATGTTGTGTGGCTGTAACATACATAATTAGGACAAAATATGGTTCTGTCATATTTAGGAAATGCCTTGACCCTAAGGAATGCACGGGGCTGCTACTTCTTTTTGCGTTAAATCTTACCATTAAAGTTCTTTGGATGGCATTATTATATGGCATCAAACTTGTTATGATTCTAAAAATTCAATGTACTTCAGATGATAGAGCATCACTATAATGCTAATGATGATTCCTCAATAAGAGTTTATCATGCACTTAGACCTGAAGCAATGTAGGAATTAATCTAGAATACATTTGGTAAGTTGTGTGCTTTCGCGAAAACGCAATGTGGGGGGATTTGGAACAACATAATTGTATTCTCAAGTGGACTTGAAATCCTAGAGATAAAGTTATGGCCAATCATAGATGGCATTGGCCATAATGACTGCCTTGTGTTGTCCATATCAATGATTGAGAGCTAGCCATATAGTGCTTCGATTTGCATCCATTGAGATACACATATGTATGATCTGGATGTGTACGGTGCTTTATTTAAATAAAATTCCATATTTAAATTGATCATAAGTGGTGATGCTCTCTTACGAGAGCATCAAATACTGCTATGAATCCATAAACATCAAAGTTTAACAGTACGTCCATTGACCTTGTTGGATAATGGTAACCATCAAGAGCGAGAGATCAAACTTTTTCGTGGCCATTACTCCAACTAAGTGCAAACCATAGATTTTCTGCATGTACGCTAAGGGTAAATTAAAATTGCTATGGTAGTATTGTATTTAGTTAATGCAAAATAACTAGAAGACAAGATCGATCTCACTAATGGTGTAAACCTCATATTTATGCAAACACTTTGGAGGTAGTCATCGTAAAGATGTAGACCCCTAATAATATGGACATCATTTGTATGTAAGCAGATGCCAAATAGTGTATGCAGTTTTGTGTAAACACATTTTAAGGTAATCATTAAAAAGTTGATGTAGACCTTAGTTAATCCTTACTCGCAATTGAATCGCACTCTTGCAAGCACAAGTGAGTTAGAGGGCATCCAAGCATTCCTACACAAAGCCACCAAGGCGTGAGGGTGCTCAGCAACCAGCCCAAAGCCAGCCAATGCTTGGTTTTATAGCCTCCAAGAAATTATAGCCGTTATGCCCTCGGAGAGGTCTGGACCAAGGCTCCGGAACCATGGTCCCGAACCCTCCCTATCAATGACGAAATCAGATATCGTCACAAGAAACGTCATATAAGAGTTGTTCCTTTTATTGATCTCTGAAATATATTTATACAAGCGAAGGGGTGTCACGAAGGGACACGACTGTTCCCAAAAGACATGCCCTTTGGAATTAAAACTAACTGTCTAATCATATCCACTAATCATGTGCTTGATGGATGAGATCACTCGTGAAGAGACGCATTTCATCTGTAGACGACCGTTCGTGTATAGGTGTTATTTCACAACTGTGTTCATCCAAGTTGTACCCGATAAAAAAAATGTATTCTCTTACATCCCATTTCTCAATTTCTGTTTTGCAGTAGTTGTATTCTCTTACATCCCATTTCTTAATTTCTGTTCTCAATTCATACTTCTTAGCAGTAATTGTAGTCTCTTACATTCCATTTCTCCATTTCTGTTCTCAGTTCATACTTCTTAGCAGTTAAAATACAGACGCAAATAGTTTAACGTACTTTCCTGCTCTCTACGTACAAGTCGTTCAGACTTTCTAGACTTCTATAGGCACATGATAATTAACTGATTTTCCAGCTCATTCTACGTAGAAGTTGTTCAGACTTTCTAGACTTCTAGAGACACAAGCACTAGCGGTGTGTCGCCATGGATGGTCTCTCGTTAGGGGCAAAGCAGGATTAGCAGCTATTCTGTCATTGATCCATAAACGCGCACAACCTAAGAGACTTGGAAACAAAATGAATTGCACAAAACACCAATCTTCACAGATCACACTGCACACACACGCATAGGTGCGCCTGAGTGTCTGACAGTGCTTCCATTGACCTATGTAATAAAGAAGTTGAGAAGCAAGTAGTTTGTTTTGAATCACTGGAATCTGCGCAGAGAACTTTGCTGTTTAGCATCTTACTCATCAAAACAAATTGTATCCTCATCAGATGAATTAGTAAGGCCTACAATACAATAATGTCACAGCTTGTTTACACCGACCGAAGCTCAAACCAGTAATCCCCACCAGGACCCTTCCCTCTTGTGATGGTGATGTATCCATGTCCACTCAGTCTATCCATCATCAGAATACAATGCGGAGGCCAAATATCCATCATCAGAAGAAAGAAACTAGGTACCATGGATTTCCATCACTCGGCCGCTGTGTTTGATTCTTCCATTTGGGCATCTCCAGGGAGGCCAAATATCCGTAGATTGCGGTCCATAGAACCTACGGCTATGTACTTAGCATCTGCTCCGAACTCTACGGAGGTTACTTTCCCTGTGGAAGGACAAATGTCATAACACCGCGTCAATGTGTGCTCCAAGAACTAACGAATGGCACCAAGAGACTGACAAAAAGAGGGGCATACCTGTTCCTGATAAATCAGGTAATGTCTTGATAAGATTCCATTCGCTCTTAACATTTGCTACTTGGTAGACCCTAAGAGACAATCAGGAGTCTTTCAGCTTTACAATATAATGTGACCATCACTATTAGGAGGGATCATTCTTATGAAACGCAGAAACTTTATGCTAGGTATATATAATACTGAGTACATCAATGGAAGATTTGTTGACTTATATATGGACCAAGGAGTTCATATTTTTATGCAACATAAATATTATGGTGCAGATACAAGAAAATGGTTTGCATTGTCTATCAAGTTTACAACTGCCAGACAGGAACCAATCAATGATGCATGTTGCTTTGTTAATCGACACAAGGAACAGTAGCATTTCAAACATCTCTTGTCGAATAAGCAAAATTATACTACACACCAAAAGCAAAAAATTGGAAGTAACACCATTTAAACAAATAATTTGAAACAGGATAGTTGAAACAAATGCAGTGCAGCAAACATCTAACAATGCTCAGAGAAGTGATCACTAATCAAGTAACCCAGCATGCAAAGTGGAGGTCTATATACCCTGTCTAGATTACACATAGGAATCCCCGACAACATTGCCAGGAAATTCTTGAACTCTCAAATACAAGTAATTACAAGTTACTAGAGCATACCTTATATCTGAACCACCAATGGCAAGATAGTTTCCGCTAAAATCAAATTCCACTGCAGGAAAAAAAATGTCATGCATCATATGATTAAACTCACTCTTAAGAACCAAAAAAAACAGTTAACAAGAGAACAAATAAATTATACAGGAAGCAGATCCAAACAAAAGAACAATATAGTATCAAGGCAACAAGTCGATAGTGGATTTCATAAATCAAATGACCCTCTCCAGATAGCTCTAATTATACATATGCAAATGCAAGCATGTGCACCATTCTTGCTGTTCACAGCCAAGTTACTTACCAGTATTGGTTGGCGTGTCCGAATCATAGGGAGAGAAGGTCCTAAAATTTCTTAATTTCCGAAGATCCCAAAGCTTGACACCATCATGAGCAGCAGTCTGCAAAGTGATGGCAAATATTAGAAACTAAATAAATTTAACATTGTCCACATAGCTTTTATCTAAATTACCTACCGCTAGGAAGTAACCATTTTCAGAGAAAGACATAGCAGTGACTGGTCCGACATGCCCCTCAAACTTTGCGACATTTGACTACAGATAGAAATGTCATTATCAGATATGTTTCAAGAGCATGATCACCTAAAACAATCTTGAATAAAGTGATACCATAGTACCAAATCACACCTGAGTCTTCACATCCCAAATTTTAACAATAGCATCAGTAGTTCCAGTTCCAAGGATAAGACCATCTGGATGGAAAGCCGCGGATGTATATCCTTCTTGTCCTGAAGCCTCGCCAACCTGATAAAAATAATCATGCACATTGGTATGCATACTCATGTGTAGTAAGAATATGTGTGCATGTGTGTAGGGAGGTAACCTGTGTCAGGCAAGATCCTGTTGACATATCATAGAAGCACCACGAGTTATCCTTGGAAGCACTCACAAAATACTTCTGAGTTGCATGTACTGTAACAGCTTCAACCTAAGAGATTACAAAAAGAAAATTAGGCTTTTTAATAACAAGACTACTAATAGTTAAGACAGTAGGCACTAAGCGCTGCTATATTACAAAAGTACGGAAGATGAACAAGATAGGGAGCATTTCACATTTCTGTAATTAATAACAGCACACACGAATGAGCCAAAACAGTTGAGTGCAACAACCAAGAATATTTGGTGAAAAAAAAAGATATTTATACTTTTTGATAGAAGCATACTACAGGCATCCATCAGAAAATATTTTGCAAATTTATTTTACAATATAAATTCCACCTCTGATAATTTATTCTTACATAAGAAAGGATCCAATTATTAAACATACAAAGTAATAAAAGTATATTTGTAAGCCATACGAATGGAATCTGAATGCAAAGGAATATATATATATATATATATATATATATATATATATATATATATATATATATATATATATATATGCATAACATACTAATAGCTGTCTGGGCAAACCATTCGTCTAAAGATAGGAAAATACGTAGAATTAAGAATGCAAGCGTTATAGAATCCTGGCCGCCAAAATACTAACCTCAGCAGTATGGTCTTTCAATGTATGGACGCAGTTATAGCTTCCATTCTCATTCTCTTGCCAAATGCGAACAGTCTGCAACGTTTGCAAATAAATCAGTAATGTAATTACTATGACCTATTATTCCAGTGGTTACTTAAACTTATGGTAAATGGGAATTGCCTTATCTGCTGATCCAGTTACAAAGAGTTGATCCCGTGGAACAAACTTCAAAGTGGTTATCTGTGTAATGGAGAGTTACAATGTTACAACTTGCTGGAAATTATAGAAGGGCAGACCCAGTGCCGGAGGCTTCCACTCCCACATGAGTAGGGTCTGGGGAAGGGAAAAACCGAGGCAAGCCTTCCCCCCGCAAATCTGCGGAGAGGCTGCTTCGAACCCACGACCTGGTGACTCAGTGAGACAGCTCTCACCACTACACCAGGCCTGCCCTTCCGCTGGAAATTATAGAAGATAGAACAAAATTCAAAATCACATGGGGAAATACCTTCTTCGAGTGACCAGTAAGCGTGCACAAGATTTGACCAGATGCCCGATCAAAGAGTACTGCATTTGTATCGATACCCCCAGTTGCAACAATGTCCTGTAAATCCATGACAAGAACAAGGCAACTGGATAAATAGAATGAAATTCTACATCAATTTAACTTCACTAAAGTTGAAATAAACAAGGTTCTCGTCAAAGCTACAACTACATCAATAATCATGATGCATTAATGATAACTGAAAACTTGTGAATATGATTTGGTAGAAGTCAATATTTTCTGAGAAGGCTCTTGCATCAAGAACAATTCACTGGTTTTCCTGTTCAGACTTCAGATATATAACATCCAGGCAAATTACACTTGAAATGAACACAAATCATCCTTAACCGCTTAAAGCTAATTATGCCAGCTAAAACAAGGATTCTGAAGCATATAAACAGTCAAGTGTGGGACGCTAATTTGTCCATGATTAAAATGCATCACCGCCAGATATAAGCGATCAATTTATGTGCCATTACAGCAAAGAGATATACAATATCCAAACACATAGTAACAAACTAACCTTTGAAGGATGAACATCCATGGACAAAATGCCTGGTTTGTTTGTCTTATGAAGGGGATGGCTGGAGATTTGAGTGTATCCCTTGAGTGCATCGATCGGTGCCAGAGTTGGAGGAACCTGAGAGAAAACAGAAGCAATTACTCCGTGTAACTAACTCAACAACATGCAACTAATGCTTAAACGACAGTTGAAGGATATGGAACTAGCTTGTTAACATGTAATCTACAGTCAAAATAACTTTATGCGTGACAAGCTCATGAAGCAAGCTAACTCTAGAGAATTCAGTTTTTTTATAAAGTACAGCTACACAGTTAATGTTTTAGACCTTATTTTAACTTTTAATGCTGAATATGGAGCACAACACATACCTGTCTTTTCTTACGCTGTGCTGAAAGAATGGTATTACACTCTGTAAGTTCATCAATCATGACAGGGTTGATACCAGGACGAATCTTCTTCCCGTCAGGGTCAATTTCATCTTCCATTGCTGTATCAAACAAAGATGAATTATGAGATACCTAAAACTTGAAATATCAATTTAGATGCAGAACATCAAACAGCTGGTACCACTTTTTCCATTGGAAACAACAGCTGCAGGAGCAGCTCCTGCAACTGATGCAGGAATTTGTCTCTCAGCTTGAGCCAAAAGTGCTCTAGCCTCATCCCTTTCCTTCTTTAATCTAGCTATAACACGGCAGGCAGCGTCATGCTGGAAAAGACAAAAAGCAAAGTAAACAAATCAGTTGCCAGATAATCCTCTTTCTTTCTATTTTTCAAAAAAAAAAGTACAACCGAAATATACCAAGGATACAAAAGGTTTATGCGATCTCTAGGCGGTGACCCGCCGCCTAGAGCCTAGGCACGCCTAGGCATTCCATGGCCATACATATTACATCTAAAAGTCTAAAAAGAAAAGAAAAAACAGGATACCAGTGGGCCAAGAGTTAGATATAAAGGCCCATGAAAGCAGCCGAAGCCCAAGTCTGAAGAGCAAGCCTTATCCCTACCCTCCCCTCACACCTTATCCATTTGCTGCTCCCAGCTCTGCACAGAGTCGCAACTGTCAGCGGCGCCACCACCTTCCGTCCCCATCTCTGCCGCCCGACATCCAGTCCGTGCCTCCCCCGCCACGACCTCCTCCGCCACCGCCGCACCCAGTCCCTGCCTCCCCCACGTTGCCTGCCACCCCCAGTCCTTGCCTAATCCACCCACTGTCCCCTCTTCTCCACAGCCGCTCGACATACCCACCTCCTCTGACATCGCCTGAAGTCCCATACTCCCTCACACGTACCTCCCTGGGTGGATCTAAACGTAGCGGCCACCGAGGGTGGCATGTCGGGCTGCCAACACGCAGGAACGGTCTAGAGTACCGCCACCCCCCCAACCACCACACACACAAGGTTCCATGGTACCCCCACGCCCATCACATAAGCGGAGAGCGCAGAATAGCGCCTTTTGGAACATTGAAAGATATCATTTAGTTGAGAAAGACTTCTATAACATCTGGTCTTTAAATACAGCAGAAAATTCTATCAGTAATAAGAAAGTGGGCATATAAAGGAAAAAGTATCACTATAATTTCATCATATTTAGGGCATGTTTGGATACACATGACTAGTTACTAGTTGGAGCTAAAAATTAGCAATGAGCTATGGTTGGCTAACAACTAGTTGAAGACTTGACTTAAAAATTAACCCACCTATTAGCTCCTGTTTGGATGCACTAGAGCTAATTTTGGCTAATTTTTAGCTAGCTAGCAATTAGCCCATGTATCCAAACATGCCCTTCAAGGAAAAATGCATTCTAGCAGAAACAACCAGTCAGAGTAAGTGTAGAGAGATAATGCACCGCACACCCAATAAGGGGGGGTGGCCTTTCATATATATAGCCGAGAAGGCTTGGAGTACAAGTATATGAAGTACAATACAAGTCAGGCTATACATATCTATTTATATCTCTAATACCCGCCCGCAGTCGCAGCGGGATGATCTCGGACGCAAAGACTGGACCTAAAATCAGTAAACAACTGTACAGGCAAGCCTTTGGTCATAATGTCCGCGAACTAGTGGGATGAAGGGACATGGAGGACTCGAACCTGTCCTAGAGCAACCTTGTCGCGAACAAAATGAATGTCAATCTCGATATGCTTCGTGCGGCAATGATGAACAGGGTTACCCGTCATGTAGATCGTGACCGACATTGTCTGAAGATACAATCGTCGCCAAGTAAGAGGAGTGTGAAGCTCTCAAGCGGTGACGAAGCCAACAAGTCTCAAAGAATAAAGATGGGCGACAAAGACGGTATTGACTTCCGCTACTGAACGAGAAAGCGTAGTCTGTCGTTTGGAGGACCAAGACACCGCGATTGTCACCAAGAAAGACACGAAGATCCAGACGAGACCGCCGAGAATCGGGACACCGGCCCAATCAACATCCGAGTATCTTGTGAGAGTGTCAAGAGACCCGCATCGAGGTGAAGACAGAGAGCAGTGTGCCCTTGACGATCGCAAAATCGCTGAGCAAGCGGCGCGGATGAGGTTCACGGAGAATGCATAAAGAGACAGACTCTTTGAATCGCATAGGCAATGTCGAACGAGTCAATGTGAGGTATCAGTAAACCGCCGGCGAGACTCGATATTGTGTTGGATCGGCAATCGGTGAGCCATCGGTGGCGCATAGTTTTGGCGCGATGCATCGATCAGGGGTGGTTGAGAGTGACACTCAATCATACCGGCCATTTGGAGAAGATCAATCGACATCGCCATTGTGATGAGAAAAGGCCGTGCAGAACGAGTGATGAAATCCCGAGGAAGTGATGAAGGTCCCCGAGATCGACCATGGCGAACTCGAAAGTTAAGGCGCTTCGATAATATATCGAAGAAGAAGAGCAAGCGAGGATGTTGTGAGGACAATGTCGTCAACGTAAAAGCAACAGTAAGCAACACTGGTGCCTCCTTGAACACAAAAAGAGAAGTATCGACATCGAAGCGACGAAGCCCAAGGTCCGAATGAAGGTAGCGAATCATTTGGTGCCATGCCCGGGGTGCCTGCTTGAGCCCATACAAAGATTTCTGTAACAAGCAGACATGGTGGTGCGGTAAGGTCGACGAATCCGTGTGTGGTCTTTGGCGATGAAATGATCTCATTCAGGTGACCATGAAGAAAGGCGTTCTTGACATCCAACTAATGAATTGGCCAGGCACGAGACGCAGCAATGCTAAGAACAACCCGAATCATTGCTTGCTTAACAACTGGACTGAAGGTCTCTTCGTAGTCGATGCCATACTGCTGAGAAAATCCTCGAACAACCCACCGAGCTTTGTGACGAGCAAGAGAGCCATCAGAGTGATGCTTGAAAATCCACTTGCCGGAGACAATGTTGGCACGAGGAGGCCGTGGTACGAGTCGCCAAGTGCCATTGTCAACAAGTGCCTTGTATTCGTCCACCATTGCGGCCCGCCAATTTGGATCAGCAAGGGCGCTGCGATAATTGGCAGGAAGTGGTGAGGCATGCGTGGCAGAGTAAGTCAGGCGTTCCGGCGGAGGCGGGAGCGTTCCAGTCTGTTGCCATGTCACACGGCGCAATGGAGCAGCAGGGACCGGCTCAGGTACGTGAGCCGGCTGAGGCGCCGGTGGAGGAGCCGGTGGAGGAGGCGTGACCTGTGCCTGGGGCAGCCGCAGACGTGCTGCTCCCTTAACAGCAGGCAGGACGTCAGCAGCAGAGGACGCGCCAGGGGCTGCCAGTGTAGGGGCAGCAGGACCCTGAAGGACCGGACCGTGCCAGAGGATGGCCGGGTCCAGTGCCAGGGTGTCGTCGTCGTCGAAGGTCGGCCGAGTAGAGAGCCGGTCCGGGCGCCCGGCAGAGAGGAGTCGCACAAGTCGCGTGAAGACGATCTGTAATAAAAATCAAGTGACTCCGTAGGTGGTTTGGCAACCGCAAACGGAAAGCGAGTCTCATCAAAAATCACGTGACGGGAGACGACGACTTTGCGAGTGGAGAGATCGAGACAACGATAACCCTTTTGTGAAGAGGGATACCCGATGAACACGCAAGCTGATGAGCGAGGAGCTAATTTATGAGGTGTCGTGGCACTAAGATTTGGGTAGCATAAGCAACCAAAGACTCGAAGCAAGGAGTAGTCAGGCATCTTGTGATAAAGGAGGTGATAGGGAATACCATTATTGATGGAGGAAGACGGTCGCCGATTGAGTAGAAGAACGGCGGTGGCTAAGGCTTCGGCCCAGTAAGCTGAAGGCATGGCGGCATGAATCAAGAGGGTGCGAACGATATTGTTGAGCGTGCGCAATATCCGTTCAGCTTTCCCATTTTGAGCGAGGCGATGTAAGGGCAAGAAGTGCGAAGAAGAATGCCGCTGGCTAGCAAGGAAGGTAGACGTGGCATTGTTGATGAACTTCGAAGGTGCGTTATCCGCCGAAAAACACCGGAAAGCAAAGCTGAATTGGGTGTAAGCATAATTAGTAAAATCAACAATATGTGCATGAACCTCGATTTTTTGCGAAGAGGAAACGCCCAAAGAATAATAATGACTATAATCATCAACAAGCACAAGATAATATTTAAATCCGGACACGCTAAGAAGCGGAGACGCCCAGACATCACAATGAACAAGTTGAAAAGGTCTTTGAGCAATGAGACGATGAACTAGTAAAGGGCAGCCGTGTGTGTTTGCCAAGTTGACAGGCGTGACAAATACCACGGGCTGCATTATTACAAGAGATAGCTGAAAGTTTATTAAGTGTAGCTATGGCTGCAGGTGCTGGATGACCAAGACGTGAATGCCGCAATGAGGAGATGGCGGTGACATGACAGGCTCCAGCAGGCTGACTGGAATGTGGAAGGGTGTACAGCTCCCCGCCACTATTGCAACGCAGAATCTCGGTCTTGGTCTGCAGATCCTTAACAGAGAAGCCAAAAGCATCAAACTCAATGGAGCAGTTATTGTCGCGAGTAAACTGACGAACAGATAACAAATTTCGAACAAGATGTGGAGCAACAAGAACATTATTGAGTTGAAAAATATGATCAGCTATAGGAAGAATGGAAGTGCCACGACTAGAAATTAAAATGGAGGACCCATTGCCGACTGTGATGAAGGACGGCGAATGAGGTAGATGGGAAAGAAGTATACCGTCGTGGGGGGACATATGAGATGTAGCTCCTGTGTCGAGGACCCAGGGGCTGGCGCCTCCCTGCAGTGCCATCTGGTTGAGGGAGGCAATGAGAGCGCCCTGATCCCAGCTACCGGACGTAGAAGGCGGTGCGAAGGACGTGTGGGCCTGCGGCAGAGGTGCCATTGGAGGACGCCACTGCGGCTGAGGAGCCCATGGAGAAGGACCAGCCCACGGGTTCATGCAGACCCAAGGACCAGTCGGCTGGACGCCGGGGCCGGGATGCCCGCCCAGGAGGCCCGGAGACGCCGCTGGTGGCTGCTGGTGGCGGCTGCCACCGCCGTTGTTGCCTCCACACGCACCATAGCCGCCCTTGCCCTTGCCCTTGCCCTTGCCGCCGCCTCCACGCCGCACCATGCATAGCGCCGCCGTTGGGGTTGGTCTTGGGAGGACGAGGAGCGGCAGGAAGGAAAGAAGCGGCGTGTCGGTCAAGTCGTGGACGGGCGGCGGCGAAAGAAGGGCGGTGTCGGAGGAGACTTTGGCGTCGTTGGCGAGGCGGATCTCCTTGAGCCGAAGGGTGTTGTGTGCGGAGATGAACGACGGAAGGACCGCCGCATTGGCGATGATGTCCGCCGTGTTGGTGAAGCGCGGATTGAGGCCGCGAAGAAGGTTGCGGACCAGCTGGGGCTCGGAGACGATGTGGCCAACGTCGCGGAGAGCGTCGGCCGTGTGCTTGGCGCGCCGGACGAGGCGTCGATGGACAAATCACCACGGGTCGAGTGGAACTCTTGACCTAGGATTTACGCGCGTGTCTCTGGTTTGCTCAAGCAGATTGGTAATGGCAACAAAGAGATCAGGCGATGCTTTCGAGTTCCATGGCGAGGTCGAGGGCCGCTGGCGCCGTCGATGCGACCATACATCAACTCCGGACGCAAGCGCCCTGGTCCGTGACCATGTGCGATCGATAGGGACGTGCCGGGATGGAGCCGTCGATGTGGCCAAGTAGATCGAACTTGCCGCACATGGCGGTGAAGAAAGCGAACCACTTGGTGTAGTTTGACTTGAGATCAGGGTGATCGGCACGTCTTTGGCGCACGTTGATGGTCGCGTAGGAGAAGATCAGACAGGGCGGGGCATCGTCATGGGCCGGCATGGATGGGGATCCAGAGATCCCGGAGGTCGCGGTCGAGGAGGATCCATTGGTGGCCATAACAGGGGGGGGCGGCGCCGGGAGAGGTAGGGCTAGGGCAGCGGAAGAGAGGAACCCTAATTTGCCCGGTCTATGATACCATGTAGAGAGATAATGCACCGCACACCCAATAAGGGGGGGTGGCCTTTCATATATATAGCCAAGAAGGCTTGGAGTACAAGTATATGAAGTACAATACAAGTCAGGCTATACATATCTATTTATATCTCTAATAGTAAGCTTTGGGCTCGTGGCAATGTTCAAAACTACACTTTTTTCATCAACAGAGGGACGAGCTTTTACTATCCAAAATATAAATTACAATTTGGAGTTACCAATCCGGATTCAAAAAAGTCATTTTAGAACAAGCCAGGAAACATAGTTCAGCTACCAAATGACTCGGCATCGTAGCACACCTAATGTTACAATGAGAACTTAAGGAGGGATACTCAGAATGCTCAAGTGAAGTGGTATATTCAACCTGAATCTATCATTCTCCAGCTACAAAGGTATGGACTATGGAGAAGCTCGAATACAAACCCTTGATATACCGAAATCCAAAATTGAAGACTTTAGCTATGCTATATAAAACCAAAAATTGATAAATTGTTCCAAGCAAATTGTAATATAACTTAAACAGGATACAGAGATATGCAAAGGTGAATGGAAGACCTGGTAGAGCGCATGACTAAGTTCTTGTCTTGCTGTGTGAAGCTGCTGCTCCAAAGCAAAATTAGAAAGCATGAGAGCATCCCACTCCTGCAAAATTCAGGAAAAACAAGTTCTGATAAGAGCTAGAGAATCATGATTCAAAACTTTGGACAGGCCACAATAAAAATGATATGGATGACAGAGATATTAAGTACCATGATGATTCAATGCATTCATAGAAGCAAGAACCATCAAAGTATTTCAATTGTATTCTTCAACATGATGACTCAATGCATTCATAGAAGCAAGAACCATCAAAGTATTTCAATTGTATTCTTCAAATAAGGTCAACTGTCAGATTCGTTTTCAAATCTAACACCCAGTGCAACCAAAAGTGGAAAACAGACTTGAGACACAAGGCCCTTAAATCGCCTTAGGAACAAGGCGCAAAAAATGCACACGCCGCTTTACGCTTAAGCCCAAAAAGGCACATGCCTGAGCAAGTGCGATGCGGCCAGAGTGGCTTCAGACAGTTATGCTGTTTGGCACACGCTTTTTGCCCTTTTACCTACCTCGATAACACCACACTTAACAAAAACAATCGAAGAAAGGTTCTCAACACCTCATAATCAAATTTTAGATATTCTAAAATACGCTCAGAAAAGATAACTGGCAAAAGGTTGGAACCTCTTACGTTCTGAAAAATCCCAAGGAGTCCTGGAATGCTTGCAGCCTGCAAAGGCCTGGGCTTCACGACCTGCAAAGAATGGAGTTCTTCAAGAGTTTTGGCAGATTGGGACAGCAGTAATAAAATACTTTAGGTGTGCATGAGATTATCGGGGTAATTAATGAGTATAGGACAAATGTCGTTGTCCTAATCAGATACACTAATCGATGTTGATGCAAAAGTACAAGCGCAGTGCACAAAATCAAATACCACCGTTGATTCAAAAAATATATATTAATTTAGTTCTTGAAACTTCAGTATAGCAATCTAACGTTTTAACTTAAGGGCGAAAGCACAAAATCGGGTGAAGTTATTTCATAAATTTCATAAGTTCAGGTTTTTAGAAAGAATTTTGCATTGCATATAGCAAAAGAACTACAACTTGAGCATATGTCCTTTTCAGCTACTGGATAGGTTGTTCTAACATCATGGGAAAAGAAAACACAAAAGAACCTAAAATGGATCTAGGATTGACAATGTATATATTCTTATAGTCTCCTAAGAAGGTAAACTAAAACCCTACAACAACAACAACAAAACCTACATCACTTTTTTCCACCTATATCTGGACAGTAGTGAAAACACTGCCCAACCAATGAAAATATCGATAGACAAAAGATTATGCAGCGGCGACAAATTGATCCCTAAACTCACAACCTTTTATGTGATTTCTTTTAGACAAAAGATTATGCAGTGGCTACAAATTGATCCCCTAACATCATAATCTTTATGTGCTTTCTTTTCAATTTTAGATGCATGGTGGCTTTTACCTACTTACAAGCAGTGTATAGTATGCTGATGTGATTACTTCAATGAGTATTATTGTGCAATTTGGTTTCCTCATATGATGACAAGGGATCTCCTCGCCACCTTGCTCAAGAAGTATTGAGAGCAACCACACGAGACACAAATTGGTTAGTGATACTAATCTCCTCGCCACCTCCCTCAAGTAGTATGGAGAGCAACATTACGAGACACAAAATGGCTACTGCTACTCTACAGTCCACACCACATGCTACTGAAAACTTTGTTGCAACAGCTTGTTAGTGGCATACCAGAGAAGCCATACCTTGTTGGTCTTGACCGGCACGATATCATCCATGGTGAGGTCCTCCTTGGTGACGGGACACTTGCCATGGTCCTGCAATGTCGTGGGCATCGCCATCACGACAAGAATTTAGCATATACATTTTTCCCAATAAAAAATTCGCAGCGCGAGATCTGAGACCGAGCTACGGACCTCAACGTAGCGCTCGATGAGACGCCGCTCGAAGAGGAGCCCCGACTTCTTCGACACCACCGGCTCGTCCGGCACCTCGCCGGAGACTACGGGAGAAGCGACACGGGACGGGTTAGCTCGCGAAGCGACGGATCAGAGAAAGCTAGGGTTAGGAGACCAGAGATGCGAGGCAGGGAGAGAGGGGCATTACTCGCGCAGATCATGGCGGCGGGCGGGGAGGGGCGAAGGTCCGCGGCGCCGCGAGCAGCGTCCCGGGCGGCGACGTCCTCGGCGGATACCGGGTGGCTGCGCCGGCGGCGGCGGGACGGGAGCAGGCGGACGGCGGGACGGAGCAAAGGTTTTGCCGCTAGGGTTCTAATTCGAGTGGAGTGGGAAAAAATTTTGTCATCCGGGGTTCTTTTCCGTTTTAGCCCCTCTTCGTTGGCGCCGGTGCTGCGATGGCGGTGCTTGCAGACAATTGCATGCATGCCCTTGAGAATTTCGCGGTGCCTGCTGCAGTGCGCAGGTGGGTGCAATGGGCTTCGTAGGCCTCGTATGCTGTGGGCCCAGAGATGAGCTGTAAGGTCAGCCCAACTCTTGGTGGACAAAACCACTGGTGGCCCGTTGAAAACTTTCCAGCCCATGTAGTCCCTTGGGTTCCTGGCACTGGACTTCTGGGAGGTTCCTGGTTCCGTAGAGATAAGAGACGACGGCCCTCCCAGCAGAATCGCAGCAGTTTCTCAAAAAAAAAAAAAAAAATCGCAGCACCGCCGCCGCGTCGTGATTTGGCAGTTGGCAGCGTGGTGACCAGAGGCCGGCAAACGCGAACCAAGATGCCACGCCACCTAGCATCTGTCCCTATGTATTCTAGCGGTCTACTCCATAGTCATATCGTGTGTCTAACTCGCGCCTGCCATGCCATCGTAGACTTCGGCAGGGCAAAACCCTTCTCCCTAACCACATTCTCATTGCTAACTGTGACTTTTTTCCGAAATTCCGGGTACTTGAGCATAATTGTTACCCGCACCGGCGGGGCGATTTGCATAAATGGGGCTCGAAACATCGGTCGTTTGTAGATTTAACACTAGACCCACATTCATAGACACAGATGGACCCACTTGTTATCCACCCGAGTGTCATCGTAATCGAGGAGTCAATGTTTCGAGTGTCAATTTTGCAATTTTTTCCACCGGCGGAGGATCCCCGGTGACATCGCCCCCAAGACCGGAGCTATAGGCCCGCGCGTATTAGTAGACCGTCCCGCAAATCGACACCTGCATGGTGCATGGCACGGGATCACTCTGGCGCACATCGAAGCAACCTGCTGTCCCGTCGCTCGCCGACTCGCGCGACCTGATCCGAGATGTACAGCGCGAGAGTGCATCCACCGCGGCTCGTGGCCCGCGATTCCGGGCTGCTATGGACGTTTGACTCCAAAGCCGACGCCCACACACGCGCTAAATGCACGCCGTGAAGCGATGCTAGAGCGAGAACCCAAAACGGAATCGATAATACAGGCTCACGGGCGTCCGTTCAGGCATGTTCCGTCTGGACATCTCATTCCTGGGTCTGCTCAATAATTGGGTTCAACGAGCCTCCTCCGCTCCATCTTCAACGCGGTTTCTTCAAGAAAAACACAACGACATTTTCTTTCTCCACTGCCATATGCATGCGACCGTCGTGGGTGCATCCACCGTGCCGTTCGCCCGCCGCTGGCCTTCTCCAGCCTCGCTGCTATCGCACGCCCATCTTGTGCTGCTCGCTCCTACCCATCATGCTCGCCCATCCCGAACCACTCGCTCCCGCCCATCACGCGCGCCGCCCGCCTGGCCGAGCCAAGCCTAGTGCTACTAGCGATGGTGATAGTGGTGGTGGGGCTTGCGCGGCGCCGGCTCTGATCGCCGACGGCTAGAATTGCTCGACCCCAGGCTCCCCCATGTTGCAAGCACATGTTTCAAGTGTTTCATGTGTTTTGTAGGTATGTTTCAAGTGTTTCAGACAGATGTTGTAAAAGTAGATCGAAATATTGCATATATTGCAATGATTGTACACGTATGTTGTAAGTGTCTATTCCTAATATTTTATCTATTTTTTAGGCGTATATTGTAAGTGTGTTTATCTAGATGTTTCATATGTCTCATACGTATATTGCAAGTATTTTATCTGGATGTTGCATATGTTTGCATTTGTTTTCCAAGTGTTTTTGCACGTGTTTCAGGCGCATATTTCGAATGTTTCAGCTGTTTTGTACGTATGTTGCAATTGTTTAATTTGAATGTTTTAAAAGTAGATCGTGGTGTTGTACATATTGCAATGTGAGCCACTTGTCGTAGCCGCCTGCTGCAGCTATTGGGACGCCATGTATGGAGGGGGGCGGCGCAGCAAGCGTGGAGGGGTGCGCAAAGCAGGGAAGCGTGGGGGAGTGGCGCAAGCAGGCCTCGCTTATGCATGCAGCAGGCGCTGGCGCGGGCGTCCGAGCACTAGTGCTGCCGAAACGGAATCTGTCCTCCCTGACCATTTGGTTTGTTCTGGAACGTAAAACGCTTAACTATTTGTTTACTTTGTTTGATTAATTAATACTAGTATGTTGATATTAATGATATATACATCTTGTGTCCCAAATTATAGGTTGTTTTGCGTTTTTCTAGGTACTTGCTATGCATCTAGTTATATTATGTATCTAGAAAAATCAAAACAACCTGTAAAGTAGAATGGAGGAAGTAATAAATAGATCTAAGTATTTTGCGGGTCGGCCCAGGCCGAAAAAAAGTCCCGTTATTTCAGGCCAAAAAAGTCCCGCCCATGAGCGTCCATTGGGCAAGTCGAGCCTAATTTTTCGGGCCAAGCTCGGGCTTGGGCGAGCGCTGCCCACGCATTTTATAATGTAAAATAGCTAAAAATAGCATTTCGGGCTGGGCTTGGGCCAAGAAAATTTTTTCTAGGTAGCAGGATCCGTGTCTTGACCCTGTTCAGTAAGGTTCATGGGCGGGCCATGTAGCAGAATCGTCCAATTTATAAGAGCACAAGTACAATAACAGCCCGCAAGCGGTCGCACTATCATACTTGAGCCCATATAAACCCGGTAGTCTGTCGAGTACCACGAAGGGTCTCGATTCAACCAACATACAGCCAAGATCGTACATGATTCAACATACATGTCACACGTTACATAAAGTTCACAAATACAATTCCATACATCAGAGTACGATTAAAAGTTATTACAAACCAAGTTCAGGTAAAATAGTAGCAGATGCAAATAGAGTTTGAAACTAACATTTGTCATCATTGTTTAAATATAGTACCAGCTCATGATCACAATCCTACAAAAATATAAGAGAGAGATTAACAAGAGATGCCTTGTTTAGGGCCCTTCTCCTCGTCCACGGCGGAACAAAAGCAATTCTTACAGTAGCCATGATACATCGTACTATCTGCAACAATGGAAAATAAATCCTGAGTATAAGAAGGTACTCAGCTAGACTTACCCGTCATAAACCAAAAATAAAGTGACTCCAAGAATTATGCAATGCTATATAAGTGGAGCTAGCTCAACAACATTTTACATATAAAGCTTACCAATTCAAGTATATAGTTGTAATTCGGTCATCAAGTTAATTATAGCTATTCATCTCTAGATTAACAACTAACCTGTGCCAAATATGTGGTATATCATTTAGTAGCATACCAATAATAACCATAGCCGGTGTAGTAATTCCATGTTCATCATAACCATCATTCCATAATACACTTACTACAATGTTGGGACTAGCCAAGTTTCTCACTGTCCGGGAGAGACGACGATTCAAATCGATTTCAACCAGCTGGGAATTTATTCCTAATACAAACCCAGGCAGATCAGATCAATAGTCACCTTAGGTCACCTTTGGTACAACTCAGGTTCATATTTCGTAGGTTCAATCAGCGCCACACAATCAGGGACGATCAGTTGCTAGGACATTCAGGCTCGGTCTGCCCTTGGGCTCACGTCTGGCTCCCCGCATATCCTTACTGTAACACCCTAGGTGTTAGCCTTGCATAACTTAACTTGCATAGCATGAGCATGATCATCAAGCATTCATATATATGCATTTACCCTTGAAACATTCAATTGAAACATGTGCAACATTTCTTAGTATTTCATGTTTTCATATGAATATACATATGATTATGAGTGTATACATGTGATTGGTTGATATAAGTCACAAAAACATGTTAGCAACACTTAGGTTAGCAAATAGAACATTGTTCATGAATGTCACCTTTCATGATCAAGCACTTAAGTAATGTTACATGTGTTGACCTAGATAGCCCTATGTGTGACCAATGCATGAAATGATTGGGTGACCTTGCAATTAGCTTAAACATGTTTAGTATGTCATCATGAACAACTTTGATATTCATGGCTAGGGCTAAATGAGTCACTAAGTCATAGTTCATGAACAAGTCATCATTTGAATGTAGTATGTTTGACCAAGTTTGAATCATATGCTAGAGACTTTGCATGTATGTGGTCACTAAAGCAAAGTTGTAGTATTTGATAAGGGGAACAACTTTTATTTTTGGGTCATAGACTGGTTTAGCTCCTAACATGCTTGAATTAGGCTCACAAGAATCATCAATTCCCTGTTTTCAACACTTACCAAAATTTGTCTAAGTTATGTGCACTGACAGTTTGGTCGCATCGACTTTGAGATGATAGAACTTGAGATTGGTTGAGATTCAAGGCATGAGTTCTAAACAACAATTGGAGCTAGTACTTCGGGCTTTAACATTGGTTTAGGAAGTTTTAGCTAACAGTCCACGGATTTGGAGAATTCTTTGCTGCAAAACACACTGTCAGGCTGCTCCTCGCGCGACTGAACCGATTGAATCGATGGCTTCGGTGGCCGACCGTCCACAGGCGCTGCCCGCCGCGTGGTGGCCGGTGATGGCCGCGCGCCCCATCTGGCGGCCGTATGCCGGCATAGGGCCCGCTCGCCAGGCATCGACGACCCGCACGCCCCCAAGCAACACGCTTAAGTCAGCACCGAGCTGGCCGTTCGCTCTCACTCTCCTCCTCGCGCTCCTTTGCTCATTGCGCTCGCCATCGCCGTCGCAGCCGCTCCGCCGACCTCGCCCGTGCTCACCGCCACCCTAGCCTCCAATCGGCCATACTCACAGCTCCGCCTCACCCTGCTCCACCCTTCCCCCCTTGCAGCGCCCACAACCACGCCATTGGTAAGCCGCGTTTCACTTTGCGCCACCGCGGGTGTGTCTCTGCCAGAGCCCCGCCATGGCCGTCGCCGTGGCCATGTTTAGTCAGAGCACCTCATGCCGCCTAGGACGCCCAAATAGATTCGCCTGGTCACCGTGTTGCTGTAGCACTCTTCGCCTGGCTTCGCCTTGGCCAGAGTTAGCCGACGTACCGCCGCGCCATCGCCGCCGTCCGCCATGGTCGTCGGAGAAGAGCTTCCGTGCTTCTTCCGGCCATGCAAAGGCCACCACCGGGTGTGGGTGGATGAGTAGATCATGTAGGTGTAGTCGCTACCGTCGGTGAGCTCACCGGCGACGAGCTATGGCCGGTCAGCGTCGAATCCGCGCCGCCTGCTCTGTTTTGTGTCACTGACGCGTGGGGTCAACTGACCGGTGGACCCCAATTGCCAGTGACTATAGGGCAGAAAGATAGTGCATTTGTTCCCTGTGTTATGTGCAACTTTGAAAATTTATAAGTGGAGCTGTGTAGATCATAAATTTGTGAACTAAATTTCGTAGTGTTCCTTAGGGAGTGTAGTATTTATGAAAAATATGATACTGGCATTTGTAGTAGAATTTCTGGAAGATTTAAAATGAAACTGAAAAGGTGTTTTTAAATGTATGTAAACTTGTTTATTTTATATCTAGAGTTCCTGTGCTCCAAAATTTATGAAATTTTTGTGGTAATCTATTCTTAACATGTATTAGCTCTGGTAAAAGTTTGAGGGTTAGTGCATGTATAGATTAGTAGTTATATATTTTCCTTTTATAATTAGGAGATCCTTGTATGAATTGTTATAAATTATTTATGAATCCAATATTCATGAAATTTGTTGGAGGTTATCCTAGTACCATATGGATGCTAAGAAAAATATAAAATCTGTTGCTTGACACTTTTCACTAGGGTTTTCTATTTTTGCTATTTTAAGCCTTTGTGCCTTATCATTTTTGTATAGAATGTTTTACTTAGTAAAATAGCATGAAACTCTTACAGTAGTCTATTGGTAGCACTAGTAAGCCACTGTAATTTTTTGAGAATTTATGATGCACATTTGGTATATGTTTATTATTTAACCTAAGTATCTTAGTAAATTGATAAAGGCATTTAAATAAATAGTTTGGGCATGGCCATTATATTTTTTGAGTGTATTTGGTATGCTTAAACTGTTGGTAGACTTTGGGTTGTAAACATTTGAGTATTTATATGAAGTAGAAGTATTGTTACTTTATAATGCGAATTAGAATAGTTTTCGGACCGACTCTGTGGTTTAGAATGTTGCGTAGTCAAAATGATGGTTGCTGTAAAAATGGTTAATAACAAAGTTGTAGGTAACTTCTTCATCTATCTTGTGTTAAAATTTCAGATCCATAGGTCAAACGGTTTAGGATTTATAGCTGTTTAAAGTTAGCATTTCCGAATTGCTTGCTCTCTGGAATTTCTGGACAGCGCTAGATTGATTGTCTATTTTGGTTAAGATAAAGTATGAATTAGCTTTTGGTGATTAAATAAGAGTTGTAGACAATTTTATAAGCTTTCCAGAAAGTCTAAGATCACAGCAATTGGATAAGTAGAACTTCAGTTATAAGTAAAACAAGCAACTATTGTTTTGTGTGTAGTGAATGAATTGTAAATATGTTTGATTAAGTAATCAAGAAGAGATATGCACCTACTCGGTAAATTATGATGCATTTGTTAACACCATACTGTTAAGAATACTTATACGAATGCATTCATCATGTGTCATCATTTTATACTTGTACGCATGTATGCATTCGCAATACCTTATGCCATATTCATGCATATAGGATCGACAGAGGAAATAACGTTGCTGGAATTCAACGAAGTACAGGAAGGGGACCAGCAGGAGAATCCTCAAGTCGTAGCTCCCAAAGGCGAGGAGCAGAATCCTGAAGAGCTTTCGGAGTGCCCTGATCACCGCCCTACTTCTTTTCTGAAAGGCAAGCCCCAGAGCATTATAAGTCTCCTAATATTTTATAAATGATTACTTAAGTACTTATGATTGATGCATTAGGTTATAAGAGTTGAATGGAAACACTTGATGCATGGAACTACCTTATCTAGATATATACACCTTTCACCCTGTATAGGTCTAGGATCGAATATATGCTTAGCCCTGCTTAGACCGGTAGAAGTCAGGTGATTTCCTGTCACCTGCGAGATATAGATAGATACCGAAGCACGGTTGGCTATATTTGCTATCGTGGAAAAGAACCATGGGGTAATGTAAATCGAGACCGGGTGGGATGTCGATAGAGAAGCAACAAGGCATGGAGGTCTTGGATGTGGATCTATCCCCGTCTGTGTCGATTAAGGACCGTACCGTTGTTGGCACTTTTGATAAGATTGAACGCATGACTATCACTTAGCTGGCCAGATAACTCATTCCGACCGCGAAGCCGAGTAGCTCAACTCAAGCCGGGACCCGTTCTGTTGTGCGCTCCTTGCGGAGGGCGATCAGACTGAGCCCAAGGGCAGGCTAGGCCTGAACGTCCTGGCATCTGGTGTCCCAGATTGTGCGGCGCGGTACGAACCCGCAAAATGTGTACCTGAGTTGTACCAAAGGTGACCCGACGCGACCCCAACGGGGGAAGTGTGGGTTTGTGTTAGGAATAAATTCCCAGCTGGTTGAAATCATTTTGAATCGCCGTCTCTCCCGGTTAGTGAAAAACTTGGCTAGCCCCAACATCGTAGTAATTGTACTATGAAATATGATGGTTCGAATAAACATAGAATTACAATACCTGCTATGGTTACTATTGTATGCTTTTAAATGGATATACCACATGTTTGGCATAGGATAGTTGCTAATCTAGAGATGGATAGTTATAATTAACCTGATATTAGAACCATAATTGTATAACTAAGTTAATCGCTTTTTATGCAAAATATTGTCAAGCTATCCCCACTTATACATCCTTGCATAATCCTTGGAGTCATTTTATTTCTGGTTTATGACGGGTAAGTCTAGTTGAGTACTTTCTCGTACTCAGGGTTTTATTTTCCCATTGTTGCAGATGAAACTGTGTATCATGGTTATTGCAAGAGTTGCTTCTATCCCGCCGTGGATGAGGAGTAAGCCTTGGGCAGGCTTCTTTATTAATCTCTCTATTTGCTTTTGTGGACTGTGATCCTATTTCGGCACTGTACTAAACTATGTTGGAAACTTTACTTTCAAACTTAATTTGCTTCTGCTTTTATCTATCAAACTCGGTTTGTAATAACTGGTTTCATACTCTGATAATGAAAATGTATTTGTGAACTTTATATAATATGTGACATGTATGTTGAATCATGTACGATCTTGGTTGTTGTAAATCGTTTATCGAGACCTGTCGTGGTACTCGACGGACTACCGGGTTTATATGGGTTCAAGTATGACAGTGTGTCCGCTTGCGGACCGCCATTGTACTTGTACTCTTATAAATTAGTCGGTTCTGCGACACTTACTACCATCTAGAGTGCGCACTCTTATAGAACGGGGCCCGGCCTGAGTTGAGCTACCCGACTTCAAGGTCAGAACAAGTTATCCAGCCAGTTAAGTGAGAGGCATGCGTTCAATCTCGACAGAAGCGCCAACAACGGTATGGTCCTTAATCGACATAGACGGAATCACATGAGCCAACCTACGCATAGACTCCATCCGACCTCCAGTTACATTACCCCTTAGTTCTTTTCCACGATAGCAAATATAGCCAACCGTGCTCCGGTATCCACCTATATCTCGCAGGTGACAGGAAATCACCCGACTTCTACCGGTCTAAGCATGGCTAAGCATATATTCGATTCTGGACCTACACAGTGTTAAATGTATATTTATCTGGATAAGATAGTTCTATGCATCAAGTGTTTCCAATTCAACTCCTATAACTTAATGCATCAAAAATAAAGGACTCAAGTGATATTTTATAAAACATGAGAGACTTAAAATGCTCCGAGGCTTGCCTTTGATAAAAGAAGTTGGCCTATGGTCTGAGCACTCGGGTAAGTCTTCAAGAGTTTGCTCCTCTCCTTCTAGAGCTACGGCCTGAGGTGCCTCCTGTTGTTTCTCTGGCTCTTCTTTGAACTCCAACAGAGTTATTCCTTTGGACGATCCTATATGCATGAGCAGAAAATAAGATATCATGAATGCATATATAATGACATGTATAATATAATATGATATGATGAATGCATTCTCATAAGTGTTCTCAGCAACATTGCATTAAGGTGATAACAAGTTACATTTTTTTTACTGAGTAGGTATATATCTCTTTTCTAATAACTTAAACAAATATTTATGTAAATCATTTTCTAGACTACAAGACATCAGCTATTTATTTTGATCATAACTGGAGTTATACATATCAAAATAATATTGTTGTGGACATTCTAAAAAGCTTATGAAATTGCCTACAACTTTTTTTAATCATCTTAATGTGATTCAACAGTTATCTAGGTTAAACAATTCAATCTTTCAGATCTGTCCAGAGAGCAAGCATTTTTGACAGCAGACTTCTAACAGCCATAATTCTTAAACCATAAGACCTATAACTTTAACAATTTAATACCAGATAGATAAGTAAGTTATCTACAACTTTGTTATTAACAAGTTTCACAAAAAAGACCATTATCATCATGAAATCATCACCACAACAGAAACTATACATGCAGCCATCTAGTTGAATTATAAAGCAATAATTAACTAGCTGCCTATAACCAATTACTTCTAAGCCTAACTAATAGCATCCACAGATTATATGTGTCATAAACACCATAGAAAACATCTTGGTTAAGCCTAACTAATTTATTTATATTTATTTATTAATTTCCTTAGATAATAAGGTGATTTACAGAGTAAATATGTTTAGTGCTCAATAAATTTCAAGAATGTTACAGTAGACTACACATGACCCCAATAGTCTACTGTACAAATTTCATACCATTTGGATAAGTATAGCCACCTCTACAAAAATAACAAGTTACATATGCTTATTTTAGCAAAAATAGTTTAGCACAGTGAAAAGTGTCAAACAATAGATTTAATATTTTTCTTACTTTTCTCCTAGCATGAGAATACTGTGTAAAAATTTGTATGATCATATGTTATGTATTTTTACCCCAATTTAATTTCGCTAAAATCTAGCAATTAATTAAGATTAAATAAGAATACCATATTTCAAGTATGCCTACTGTAGATTTAGTATTTTTCCTAACTAGAGCATGTCAACAAAAGACCAGCAAAATTAGAATAAAAAATTTATCACCTTCCTAGCTCAAGTTATGTATTTTACATGATTTAACTACTTTAAAAGCACTTATCTTGATCAATTTAATTCTCCTAAAAAATACCCTAAGCAGTATATTTCATATTTTTATCACATAGTACACTTCAATATGAATCTAACAAAATTCGGTTCACCCCATTTGGATACTCCTAGCTCCAGATATGAATTTTTGAAGTTTGTATTCAAATCTATGAATACACCACAGAGGCGTTGATGACTAGGCTCCGCAGGTCAACTTCGCCCCACGTGCCAGTGAGACCGAGGCAGAGGCGGCGGTTGACTGGCGAAAAGCTTGCCGACGACGAGGTCACCGACGACGAGGTCAGCACCAACGTGTTCCCCATCCTATTCCGTACCTACAGGTACCCTTGGTTTGCTTGGAGGATCACCCGAGCTAGCTCGCCGACGAGCATGGTGGCTCGGTGGCGGTGCGCGGTGGTGCTCCGACCATCCTCGGCGACGGCATGGCTAGGCAAGCGCGGCTATGGCATCTACAAACCATAGCGAAGCTCTACGGCGTGGATTAGGTCAAGGTGGAGCGGCGACGAAGCTTGGCCACGTGCATGGCATGGCGGCGACAAGAGCACGACGGTGAGCAGCCACGTGCTGGCGCCGGTGTGCCGGCGTTGGCTCGACAGCCAACGGCGTGACCTAGATCTAACCCTAGGCTAACCCTAACGAGAGAAAAGCGTGAGCGAGATGGCTCGGTGGAGCACGACCACAGCGAGCGCAAGCTCGGCGGCGCTCCGACGAGGGCGCGACTACGACGAACTCGCCCTTAGGCGTTTACCTTGGCTCGGGTTAAGGCAATGGGTGGTCGACGAGGTGGAGGAGGTGATGACCGAGCGATGCGCGTGAGCAATCAGATAATGGCACGGTGGTGGCAGTGAGCGAGCTTGGTAGAGGTGCGACGGCGATGGCACAACGCTGTGGTTCGCTCGGCGAGCGTGAGAGCAAAAGAGGGAGGCGAGGCAGAGGCGAGTGAGCGCGTGCGAGAGAGTGGGAGGGAGTGGCGCGCTTATCTGCCCACGCTGGCCTGATGGGTGGGGCCGATGCCGGCGTACGGCCACCACGTGGCGCCCGTGGCCGGACACCGGTCGGCCATGACGTGCGCGCGCGGCGCTGATTCAGTCCACCCTGAACCAGACTGACAGCGCATCTTCAAGCGATTATACTCCTAATCCGTGATGAATTTTTGAAAACTTCAGGAATACAAAGTGTAGAGCTACGTAAGTACTACAACTTTGCTATAATGATCATCGCCTAATTCGATCTAGTTATCAAACTATAGTGCTCCAAAGTGGGGTACTCTGGAACTGTAAACCGATTTAGGACAACAAAATTTTCTAAGTTACAAACAACATTAAGTTGAAACTTGTGAGCTCTATTTGACTAAGTTAGGCACTGAATTAGCTCATGACCCTTAAATAAAGTTTGTTACTCATGACAAGAACTACAACTTTTATTTAGATCACACAGCCATGTAAGCTCTATAAACTACTGTTCAACTTTAGTCAAACTAGTATCATGAAAATTGCATTTCAAAGTAAACCAACACTTAGAAGCAAAATTGGCTTAAGTCATGAATATAAACATTGTTCCAAATATCATTCTAGATGTGTCTAAGGTATTTTGGTGACCTCACGACTATCTCATACATTGGTCACATGTGATCACAAGCATAATTAAGTATATGAGCAACATCCCATGTGATAAAGAGAAGGTAAATGAAATGAAACTTCATATGTTCATGCTCATGAATGCTTGGATGATGCTTGTGCTCATGAAATGCAAATGTCAAATACAATACTTAACACTAAGGTGTTACAGGCCAAACCCGTCAGGCTCAGGCCGAGCTTAATTTGTGCAGGTCTGGTAATAAACAAAGCGAATCATGGGCCAAGGCAACGGAGCCATTGTTACTCTATTGTTTTCTTTTTATATTATGATGGAAAAAATGGCATATGCATTTTAAATATTAAGTTTGGTCCAATATTCAACTTTTTGTTTAATGAAGTCAGAACTCTTAAACTCTAAATTTTGGATTCTTAAATAATTGAAGTTCACAATTTAGTTACCAAAAGTTGTGCTTTTTAAATATACACAATTGTATTTTACTTTAGATTTTAGTTTTATTTGAATTTCTATATTACTTTTCTATCTAACTTTCAAATATTTGACTTTAATGTTTCAAAATCAAGACAAATTATAATTTTGGATTCAAATCTCAAAGATCATTCCATAAAATTTAACTTTTACGTAGCAGGTGACATTATAATGATGCGCTTTCTTGACTAATTTTTTCAAACTTTTCAGTGGACAAACCAAATGTTGTCATATCATTAATTTTTCCTAGTAATGTGTTTCATTGTACTAGGTGAATACCCCGCGCGTTGTCGTGGAAATTGCTGATGATTTGGAATAAAATTACTTATACAAAGGGATCAACAATTATAAGTTAATGTTAGTGGATGACGTGGCACGCTGACGTGGACAACTACATGCATGTTAGTGGATGTCGTGTCTTGCTGACATGTAGATCATAATTGCAAATGCTAGTTAGTCATAAATGCATCCGATAGTGGACTGATTAGATGGACAACTTTCATGTCTAGATAAATAGATAGTGGGGTTTAGCTTTATAGGCCTTGTTCGTTTCTCTTATAATTCATACTTTTCAGCTTGTTTTTTCAGCCGGAACAGTATTTTTCTCTCACAACAAATCAACCGGAACAGTGTTTCTGCTTTTTTTTCAGCGAAGTGAACGGGGCCATAGAATTTATAGATTTGGATTGATTCATTGATTGTAATAACAAATTATACATGAATGAACACTAGAACTAAATGCACCGATCTTGGTGCTCCCTCGCACTTGTGACCAGCCCCTTTCCATTTGTATTCCAAATTTCCATGATCCGTGCAAAAGGTTTTTCTTTTAGCAAAAGGTCTTCATGTATTTGATGCATTCGTGATGTAGATCAACAAGCTCGTGCAGCACCTTATCACTGCCGTTGATGCAACCTGATGGACGCTTGGGAGATCCTTCGCAGCGCAACCCTCTGTGGTCTCGTGCGGCCGGTGTTTTCGGCCATCACGACTTCACCACGCATGCATGTGAGCTGATCTGCATGTGGTGTGGGGATCTGCATGCGGTTTGGACGGCACTGATAAGGCGCTGCACGGGGCTGATCTACAGCACAGAGTGCATAGATTTTTTTCCCCCCCAACAGCGGTAGACTGAACCCGCCGTGAACCGACAGGCGAGAGAGCGCCGAGGACCGTGTTGCGCCAAGTCGGCGGCACCCGGAGCCCGCGGTCCAGATCGGTGCACGGTGGCACGGTGCGGCTAGCTAGCGCTCCCCTTTGCACGGGGCCACGGGCAGAGAGAAGTATCTTTCAGCCGGGTGGCCAGGCTACCTAGCTAGCTATACGCATCTCTGATCTTTGTAGCACGTATATGACGGTCGGCCCTCACCTCGATTTCGACAGGGCTGCCGATCAATCAAGCTACTTGCGTGCATTATACGTGCAAGTTACTCGCAGTATAAGAGAAAGGTGGAACATGTCCTGGGCCATGAGGATTTGATGCAGAGACAGGATTCCGGATTCCCCGGGCGGAGCTAGCTAGCGAGTTATACGCATGAGCTTTGAGCTGCTAGGGGCGTGCTGCGTGGCCAAGGATCGGTACTTGGCTAGAGATAAAGGGCGGGCGAGACGGACGACACTGAAGAGCAGCTAGCAGAGCAGGGCATTGGTTCCGTTCCGTTCCGTTCGGTGCGTGTGTACTTGACTACTTGTGCAGGCCTCTGTTGTCCGCTGTCGTTGGAAGTAAACGACCCAATCTCTCTTTTGTTTGTTTGAAACCAGATTTACTAGCATGCATCGTTTATCCTTTGATTGAAAGGCATTGATTCGTCCTTTGAAAGGATACGTACAAGATGCATGGACGACAATGGACATCGTGGTACGCGTGCCAGCTTCGTCTCCGATCAAATCCTTCTCTTATCGGTGCTAATTTGTCAGCACAAAACACTGAGATCCAGCAATCGATCACCATGGAATCCATGGTGATGAGGAATCGCATCGGATGTTGTCCTGGAATTTTGCATCGCTCGGTGATGCCTACGAAGATCTCTGTCTCCCTCTCATGTTTCCGGACGCCGCCGCCTCCGGGCTCCGGCAGGCCGTACGAGCTTTGGCTACGACGTGTCACGCTGCAGGCCTGCAGCCAAGGCGGCGGATCGAGGCCGGCCGACCAGGTTCCATTGGCGCAGGGGCCTGTCGCGCGCTGGTTGGCCCGTGGCACACCCTGCATGCAGTAGCGGCCGGCCTCCGGTCTCCGGAGATGGCTGAACAGCGACGGCGCCCGGCGGGTTCTGTTCTGCAAGACATCGATGGATCGCGACGCCGGGTCATTCTACCTGGCTGTCAGTACTCCCTCCGATTATCTAAAACAAGTCGTTTTCGATCTTTGGATCTATAAAATATTTATAAAATATAGTCAATATATATATTTTTATGAAACTACCGAGATGAATCTACTTACATCACTTTCATATTTTCAAACTCAACCCAAAAAAGCTGTCAAAGTTTAAAATACGTCTCCATCGGCGTCTCCATCGGCGCCCCGAGCTTTCTGTGGCCTGTTTAGTGTTTACGTACGAATCCCGGGCCCTTTGTCCATGCGATCCAGCAGCGTGTGTGGTGTGCACGTACAAGCGCCGAGGTGTCGAACAGTGCGGACGCCTGGTACGGCGTTCCCTGTTCCGTACGTCGAGCAGGCTTCTGTATCTGTATCGGCTTCCATCCAGTCGTCCGCCAATCCCCGTGGCCCTGGCAACGCGCACAGAGATAGACGCCACCTCTGATGATGCGGTGCACATTCCTTGCGTCCACAAGTGTTGCTCCTGCGGCCGGCCAGCACGCACTCACTCGTACGTGGCACCAGATAAGGCCATAAGGCCGGGCGACGTCTGTCGTGATCCAAACGGAAGATCAAAAGTTCTTAAAAAAGATCTCTTTTCGACGCGCATATACAAGCTATATATAAAGAGCCGACCTGCGTGTTTTACAACTACTTTCAAACTCACGTTCGCCAAAAAAAAACACTACTTTCAAACTCTAAATATGATTTTTTTTCTTTTTTCCTATATATACTTCTCTAACCTTGTGGTTTTGTCCTCTTTCAATTTTATACTGAAGATTTTGTTTATCCCAAAATCACCTATAACGCTGTCACTCGGTTTTAAGAGGACCTGCATGTATATGGATATTTTTTATGAGAACTTTTGGTCTACCCTTATTGTGATTTCAAAGTATATAATGTGAACACAAAACCTGAATGCATTTGTATATGTTTCAGATCTTATTGAGTTTTCACGAATTTTTATAGGAAGAGTTGTTTTATCTCTAGAAAAATAAACCTGATTACAATAGTGCTAGCAAACTTATATTTGGTTTCAGCTAGCCTCCTCAATTTAACTTGAGTTGCAGATGTTAGAGGTGATCGATAGTCAATATTTTACATGTGTTTCTCTTGAGTGTTAGTTACAATTGTTCTAGAGCAACGAGTTGTCACTATAAAAATTACAAAAAGAAAGTCAGACGTTATTATTTTAATCCTTCAATAACATGGTTACCTATTATGTATCTTGATTTGTTGCCGTAGAGACGTGTAAAAATAAATTTGCAATAAAAATAAATGTAATCCATGGCGCGAAACTTTTGAAAAAAAATAATGTTTTTCTTGTTTTAGTTTTTTCTATTTTAAAAAAATGATACATCTACTGTGGCTCCACTAACGATGACAAAATTTTAGGCTGGTCACTCTAAAATACGATAGAAAATTTTGAAGAAGAGGTAAAGCACAATTTTGAGTTGGAAAATTATACGTGAGAATGCAATTACCCCCTTAAAAATGATAATTCTGAATTTTAGCTAATCACGAAGCATGCATATGCACAGTAGCCGTCATTCGCACTTTTACTCCTAATATCAAAGGTAGACAGTAATAAGATTCGATACCAAGTGTGTGTACTCTATGGAGATGAGCATGTACAAAAAATCAGGTGTTTTGTCACATTTCATATTACTGTCTTTTCATTAGCAAAAAAATAATACTAATTATTCTGTATCTGCAAAGAGATGTGAACACACACACCCTTCAATCTAGCCACCTCACATTGGATCCAGGCTAGATATGCAAGAAAGCAAGGCATGACTTCGTACCTCCATGTAAACCATATACCCCACACCAAAGTTTATTCTTCAACTAGACTGCTATATATGTACGTTGTGTTCTCCTATGTCCTTAGCAGACTCTCTTGTTTCCATAACTTTCCATTGCTTTTCTCTTGTTAGTATATCATTGATAGGAGGTACTGGTGCCCATTCCACTGATTTTATACAAAGTTAAGTGAAGATGATGTCCCTGATGGGTTGGGTCAAGACACCTTTCTCTGAATTATGCAGTGTAACTTCCTTCAACTTCTCTATTACATTTGGCTTCTTCAATTTGATTGCCACTAAAATATTAGACTAATTTGTTGTTCTTACTAAAACTGATAGGATACCAGTTGTTTGTTTGTAGCTTTGTGTAGTGTTTGTAGTTGACCAAGGTACATATCATGCTTTTTGTTTAAAAGGAATTTAATTCTTTTAGACTAGTAAGTATTATGAAGATAACAATCTTGTTTACCATACAGAGTCGCTTTTAAGTTGTTTCTCGTCCTAAAAGATCGCATGCAATTTTCTAACTTCATGTGTGTCCCTTCTTCATAATTCTATCATCTCTATACCAATGAATGCTTGATTCACACTATGTGCATTTTGGATTGAATCATCATCCAATCCTGAAGACTTATTAAAGATCTGGATTATTGAAAATGAGAGATGGCTTTCTCCTACGGTTTGCTGCATAATCACGTACTACACATCTTGCATGCACTTTATTACTTTCTGTGACGTCCGGCATCTAGTTCTTCAGAAGCATCTGCCAAAACTGATGGTTGGCTTGATACGTCACCAACCTAGGGGTTGTTGATGCTCATGCTAAAGCAAGAATGTCTTTTCGCTTTCCTATTCCTAGCTACTTAGGTCTTTGTGCACACGTTTTTTATTGATATGGTTTCTAGGTTACTATACAAAAGATAGTAACAATTTAGTAAGAGCAAAGAAATGTTTTGCAAAATTATATGACTACTTTTTAAAAGAGTCACACATGCTTATGTGAATTTTCATGATTGGAAGGTGGGCTCTCTAAATATCGGTGTTCATGAAAAAACTTTAAATTTGTGACGATCATAGTCCAGAGCTTATATATAACTAAACTAAGTATATATATATTTTCCAATGATCACAAGCAAGAAAAAAATTCTCCCTATTTTATTACTCGCAAAGGGGGAAAAGGGACTTAAAATGACGTCTCGGTCAAAAGCGAGCTAGGAGTAAGGGGTAACTAATCTTGGAGAGACACGGAGAGGCGGTTAAGTAGTTGCTCATGAGCTAAATTACAACACATAGTATGCACAAAAATAGCTATTTTGCCCATCTATGTTTTAGCTAAAACATCACACGAATTAAGATTTTAACAATAATATGACATGTCTGTAAACCCCTCTCCTAAATAAGCAACTAGTGTTGTTTGCTTGTTGAATCCAAAGTTCTTGCCGGCTCTTATGGGCTATATATAGCCTATAAACTTTCTGTTGCTTCGTCTTCCAGCATTATAAATAGAAGCTATTGCCATTTGCATGATCTACAAGTTTGCTGTATCCTGTCTTCAACCCCCTCCTATTTGATCATACCCTCCTTCAACAACAGCAGAAGGGACAAGCGGAATTCTCCTTGTTACCCGCACCGGAGTTCGTGATCCGCCATGCTCGACGACCATCCCTTCACTGTAAATCTCCTGCACTAACATTAGGCTAATGTGTTCCCTGGAATTGTTTGAGAGTTCCAAGCCTTTGTGGAGGACCTTTGTTTCAACGGTTTCTTGATTGTTGCATGCCGTTTTCCCCACTTGTTGCCCATGCTTTTTCTTGATCAGGATTCCTTTATTGGATTGCATGCATGCTTTGTTCTTGCTAGACCAATGTGTATGTGCTGCAATAATTGTTTGGTGCCTATCCTAGAAAAGCAAAAAAAGACACAAGATCAAGAAGACATCTTTCAGCTTTTGGACCCCTGCGGTACCAAGAGAATATATTCCTCGACTTGATTGTTTTCGCTTGTTGGTCTCGATGGACTTCATATCCATTTCGCTGGGAATTTTGATTATTGAAGCTGTTTTCCCCCTAAATTCTCTAATCCTAACAGTGACATTCGCCAGCATACATATCGTGTACTGTTTTGCCATGCTTAGAGAGATGGCAAATAGAACATTAGTGTTGCAAAATACAACTGTACGGCATTTGATTCCCTAAAAAGAAAGTTTATAAAAGAATCACTGCGCAATGCTTATCAGGTAGCAGTTTTCATTTTAAGATCGGCGCAAATCTTGTGTGAGTTCTAAAAAAAGAGTTCTCAGTTAGGCAGTTTTTAGAACTATACGATGATTAAAATTTTCACCCTGCAGGTTTGGAATACACAGTTATTCTTGTTGATAAAACGTAAGCTTGTTCTGAAACGCATGTTGCTGACAAGTTGGTTTGCTTCTGAATTTTAGCAGGATGGCATCTCGAGCCCCATAGCGGCGCACATCCTAGACTTCTGCGACGATGGCAGCGGCGGCGACCTCTTCGCGGCCGTGAACACGGCCTCGGACATGTTCACGGCATCATCAGAGGATGCCTCGTCGTCGTCCGTAACAACGCCTCCCGCGCCCTGCGGCCACGGCGACAACGTGTCGCTGGGCGCCGCCGCGGCCGCGGCCGCTGTCTCGGCCTTCTCCCCGATGCCGTCCCTGGACTCCACCCTCTCGGCTCTCCTCGAAGAAGAAGACCCACCAGTTCCTGACACTGAACTCCTCCTCCCCATCGACTACCAGTTCACGGCGGCGGCGGCGGCCGGAGATGAGCCTCAGCCCGAGCAGCAGTTCGCGCAGGTACCGGTGGTGCTTCCAGTGGCCGGCGCGGCGGAACACCCGTGTCTGCAGACGCAGATGAGCAGCACGGCGTCCGAGCTGCTGCACGTAGCGTCGTCAGGGTACACCGACGAGTGCTTCGCGGCGGCAATGGCGGCCGGAGGAGGTTACGTGGGCCTGGACGAGGCCCTGTGCCAGCATCAGCATCAGCCACAGCCGCAGCCCGGCGCGTTGCTCCCGGCCGGCATGATGGAAACCGCCGCGCAGGGCTGCTACTTCGGCAAGGACACGGCGGCGCAAGCAGGCGGCGGCTTCTTCGGGACCGGTTGCGGCGGCATGATGATGTCCATGATGGGGATGGAGGAGATCGGCGAGTACCAGCGGATGATGGAGAGCGCCAGCGCCGCGCTGGCCGCCACGCACAGCCCCGACGCGGACTCCGCCGCCGCCGCCGCGGCGCAGATGGCGTTCGGCGGCAACGCCGGGGAAATGCAGGTAGAGTTGAGCGCCAGATCGAACGCACGGCATGGCATGATGAACCCAACCCAGAGTTCATGCATCACGTAGCGCATCCATGACCATGACGCGCATGCATGACACGTTTGTTGGTGGTGCGCGCCAGATGGGCGGCGGCAGCATGAGCCCCGGGCGGCTGCCGGCGGCGGCGACGGAGGCGTCCAGCCTGGAGGACGCCAACTTCAAGAGCGCCCGCATCACCGTGGAGGAGAGACGGGAGAAGATCCACAGGTACATCAAGAAGCGGAACGAACGCAACTTCAGCAAGAAGATCAAGGTGACGCCATGCACCGCTTTGAGCGTTTCAAAATTCCACTGCGGCCATGCATGCTGCTGACGCCATTGCACCCCCCAACAATTGCAGTACGCTTGCAGAAAGACCCTGGCGGACAGCAGGCCCCGCGTCCGCGGCAGATTCGCCAAGAATGACGACTACGGCGAGCCGTCGAGGGTGATGCAGAACCACGAGGAATACAACCACATGGTAAGTGCTCCAACGTGAAACACAAAATTTCGAGCAAATTTTACAAAACTGCGTGTATGAAGTGAATGCTACGAGTACTTATTAGAAGTAAAAATATATGTCTTTAAATGCGTCAATTGATAATTTCACAGAATATTGTGTGTGTGTGTGTGTTTAAAAAAAATGAGAATTCAGGCCGGCATGAAGCCAGAAGACATACTGGATCCCGACGCCCTGCAGGCGCACATCAACGGGATGAACTCCTACATGTACAACCACACTGTTGAATCCTGGATGTAACGCAAACGCATCCAGACGACGATGGCTAAACTTTCCGGTTTCGGTTTTCTAATTTTGTGCAGATTTCAAAGGGAGCCTTACTTTTGGTTATTTGGTCCCACGGAATAACTGATCCTGTATAGGTTATAAATTGCCCCGCTTGAGTGTAAGTAGTCTTTTTTATTGTATGCGAATCTGATTTCACCAACTTACGATAGAACCTCGGGTATAGTTGAGAGTTTTGAAGAAAATAACGCTTGAATATAGAGATTTGTACTTGCCTTCTTATCTTAATAGAAACAAACCTTCTGGGATCATACATGATGCATTTTCATTTTCAGCTCCATCGTCGCATTTCCCATTCAAAATCAGAGCATCTCCAATAACATCTAAAATTTGAGTAACAAAAATGGTTTTGAAATACTTCTAAATAAAATTATTGGGTATACAAGAAATCATACACACCATCGTCTTCCATACATACCGAGCCTCTGACCATGGATGAAATAATTCGCTGTCATGGTCGGTCATCTCAGTACCCTAGCTCACACCCAGAAACCTTCAACATAGCATCCTCTTAGTATCTCTAGATCTGAAAATAGTGGTCGGAATTCTAATTACAGCCCACCTCCTAGACGGCGGCAGAGCCATGAGCCCATGACTAGCATCCCGGCACCATAACTCACACCTAGAGGCCAGAGCCTCCGAAACGAAAAAGTCGAGGGCAACATGGAACACTGAGGAAAAAAATCAACGCTAGGGCTGCCAAACACATAACTGAGCGCCGAGGAAAGAAAACGACGCTAGGGAACATGTGGATAAAGATTTGTGCAATGCAACAAACGCTTCAGAGGAGAGAAAAGTAAGAGTTATTAAGCGCTCGCGTTGTACGTGGCCTAGCTAGGGGCGCCAACACACCAGCGTAGCGTAGATGCCTGACAATAGTACCTTCTTGCCAGAAAGAGATTGAGATTTGGGAGTATATTTACCAAACTGTTGAGACGCTATAACTGATTAATAGGAAATTATGGGGTAGATCGCAGGCTGAATACTGAAATGGCCATACAAAAGCACAAATCGGAGGGTCACAGAAAACAAGATCATAGCGCCAGCGCATCACTGAACTGACTACATAAGTGCAAAGCCTGCCTCTTAATTGTGCGCTTTTTCCCTTGAAGTACATTACTCAAGTACATTTCCACAATGTTCACTCAAGTACATTATCACGATGTTGAGGTACGGAGTACAAAACAGGTTAAAATGGGGCCTAATAAGGAGCACAAGGAAACTATCTCAACCCCTTCTGCATGATCAATAGACTGCGGGTTATGCGAAGCTAATTAAAACATACATAGAGAAGTAACAGTGACAACCCACAAATGACATTTCACAACAAACTAGTAATTAGTTAGACATGATAAAGCATAATAAAACTGTCTCATGGCTAGACCCAAAGTTCCGTGGCAGCAACATCGCTATCTAGGGAATATTAGACAACTTTGGATGGAGGGAAAAAATATCAACAT
Organism: Miscanthus lutarioriparius; assembly: GCA_904845875.1. NCBI lineage: Eukaryota > Viridiplantae > Streptophyta > Magnoliopsida > Poales > Poaceae > Miscanthus > Miscanthus lutarioriparius. Next base: position 99,495,703 of record CAJGYO010000001.1, read on the forward strand.
CGCTATCTAGGGAATTACTTTGGATGGAGGGAAAAATATTATTGAGTGTCCTAGAACACGTAGTACTAAAATTAAGCAGAAAAATATGAATAGAACAAGCAATGAAAGGCCCTACTAGCCAAAAGAAAAACAAACAGATCAAGACTTAGGTGACTACTATGAGTTAACAGAAGAAAATAAATGGAAAAGCAACCGAGTACAAACACGGTGAGGCTACACAACACAGCAGATTGAATAGCAACATCTGATAACTTTGTTGTTAAAGTCACAAAAGATGGTTATCACATTATGTTAAGGCCATCATGAAACATCTATATCTATAAAACTATGGAAAAGGATATAAATATAACTAAGATGAAGCCTTTTAGACATCTATATAGAGCAAACATTCACATTGACAACATCTTTCAGAGATACATGATCAGGTAGGATGAATATGAAAAGGAAGATAATCAAAATGTCCAAATGCAGAAACAATGCAATGCCCTGCTGATGGCTTAGGTAAGAAACTAAGAATGTGATTATACAATGTAGGCATTGTATTACAATGAAATATAAGAAATATTCTCATGGCCAGTCCCAAAGTTTCATGGCAGCAATGCCGCTACCTAGGGCAATGGAATATGAGACTGCTTCCAGATGGAGAAATTCTTCAAAAGGAGAAAGCCTGAACAACAAAGAAGCTTCTTTTATGATGTTTGCTTAGGGGCATGCAAACATATAAAGCCGGAGAACCTCGTGGTCCTTCCATCACTGAGTACCTCTTAGAATATTAAACAAATGAAGAAAACAAGCAATTAAGTGCTTGCTTCTCGCCAACAGAAAAATGATGCATACATTACAACAAGCCAAAAAAGAAAAAAAAAACACAATTTGATGGAGGAAACTAGATTGCATACTTATAAACATAGACAAACCAAGTTGTAAAAATAGTTTATGTGACTGGGGGGAATTGTTATCCAATAAATGAGGCATCATCTAATGGAATATATAAGAAATATATGTCTCATGGCCAGTCCCAAAGTTTCGTGGCAGCAACGCCGCTACCTAGGGCAATGGAATATGAGACTGCTTCCAGACGGAGAAATTCATGTGAAGAAATCCTCAACACCAAAGAAGCTTATTTTATGACGTTTGCTTAGGAATATACAAACATGGCAAGTTTGCTCCATATAAAGCTAAAGAACCTAATAGTCCTTCCGTCAGTGATTGTGTTTCAAAACATATTACTATAAACTAAAAATTAAAAAAACAAGCAATGAAGCGCCTGCAACTCAATGACATGAAAACAAAGAGATCAAGAATTAGATGCCTACTTGAAGAAAGAAGAAAATGAATGGAATAAGCAGTGGAGTAAACAGATAGGTAAGGCTACATGGCAAACTGAAATAAGGAAACACATTTGGTTATAGGAAACTATTTTGTAGATATGATGTTTGGGGAAAAAAAAGATGAACTGAATTATTCAGATTGGCAAGATAATTGTGAACAGCTAGCAAAAGAAAAAACATACAGTTCCCTTTTTTAAGTTTGGAATCACCTATACTTAGTTAAAATCCTTATCAAGCTAGCTTGAAAGACTAGTATTGGCGAATCATGGGCGGATCCACCAACCAACTGAATTTCACTACTGTTACTGAAGGAAAACTGGGATAGAAGATGAGGTTTGCAGGAATACGTTCTATATAGGACTAAGGCTGAGATTCAAATACATGGTCAGTGTCAGCCAACGCAATGTAGGACTAGGAAAAGCGGCGAGAGTTACCTTCGAAGTACATGTAGACTCCGTCCTTGCAGCGCCACGGCTTGCGCTGGCGGACGATGACGGCGGGCATGACCTTCTTCCTGAGGTCGGGCTTACCCTTTTTGACGGTGGCCATGACGACGCAGGCGGACGGCAGGCGGTTGAGCCTACCCTTGATGCCCTTGACGGAGATGATGTAGAGGTTCTTGGCGCCCGTGTTGTCCGCGCAGTTCACGGTCGCTGCCACGGGGAGACCCAGCGACATGCGGAATTTGTTCCCCGCAGTCCCTCCCCTCGCTGCGGCAGTTCATCCATTTCGACACAGACGCCGGCTGAGTTAGCCAGTAAGCGAGAGGAGTAACAGACGAACGAGTCGGATCGTCGGGAGAGAATGGAGGACCGGGGCGTAAAAACTGCCCTTCGACATGGCGACGGCGGCAGCGGCGCGAGGAGAAGAGGTCAGCTAGGGTTTGCGCTGGCTAGATAGTCGATGCCTTATAGGAAGAGAGAAGTGTGGTAGTTAGGCCTGGACTTTGGAAAGTGGGCCATGAAAGAGACAATTTGAGGCCCATCATGTTACCATGTGACAATATGAGGCCCATCATGTTAAGTTCCAGACGGGCCAACCATGTGACAATATGAGGCCCATCATGTTAAAAATAGACATTCTGAGTTTCAAAAAAAAAAAAGAACTTTACATGCATTTATTTAGTTATATCTATCACTATTCTGATTGAATAAATTTTATTTTAGTTGGTACATCCTACTCCATTAACTAACGCAATGTTCTTGAGATACACGTTACAAGCCATGTCCATCTTTGATCATGTGAATTACACCTATCATAGTATGCGGGTATTTGTAAACAGGAGTTAATTTTTGATCGGTTTAGGTGGCATTCAGTTGTTTTAACTCCTCCTAACAACTGAATTTTGCCCATGTATTTACACTGTCTTTTAGCTATATTTAACTATCTAATTACTATATTTACAATGATTTCATTAGTATAATTTATTGGACAGACAGATGTGATTTGGGGATAACACAAATATATGTTAATTTTTTCAAAAAAAATTTATAAATTATTTCTATAAATTTCAGATATCAGAGAAACATATGTCAAATTGTTCAAAAATTTCAGAACAAAATACAAATGGTTCACAAAATGTGGTGGGACCCACCTCCCCAACCTTGTCCCTTTTTCCCTTCCCTTAACGCTCGCGAAAAACAAGTCACGAACCACGACGGAGGAGGCTGCGCCGCTCGACCAGCCACCACCCACTTCTGTCCACTTCGGCGCCGGTCGATCTGCCGCCGCCAGCCCTCACTAGCAGCTCGACCAGCCTGCCTCCAGCCCCCACCCACCGCGCTGCCCGCTTCCCACTCCGGCGCCAGTCGATCTACCGCCGTCGGCCCTCACTTGCAGCGCAGCTCGACCAGCTCGCCTCCGGCACCCAAGCCAAGCACGCACAGGCAAATCGCCAGCCGGAGAGAGATATCGACGGCCAACAAATTCGGTTGTTGGAGAGAGAAAAAAACCGGTTGAGAGATAGCAATTTTCTTTTTTTTATTCTAGATGTCGTAAGCATGCATAGGAGTATTTCTCCTAATTTTCATAGCGGCACCAAAGGGTACCATATGTAATTAGGCACATGGGTATTTTATTAATCTTCTTATAGTGGCAATGGACAATGGTGGGCAATTCTATAATTGGGAGTGTATATCGTATTCTGTGCTAAGTTTTTTTATAGTGACAGTGGTGGGTGATTCTCCCGCCCCCCCCTCTGATTTAACGTGATGGTTTCCAGGTATCGAAAGCAAATCTACAGAAGATTCTCAGGGCCCATTTGAATCCTTAAGGCCTACTTTGGCAGCCCAAATTCCCGGCGGGATCCCGGCCTTTTCTCTGGGCTAATCTGCCCCGTGCCATTCTTACCCGGGCCAAATTTGTGCGCCCTTTGGCAGCCCACCAAGGCGCGGATCGCAGCCCACTTCCCGGCGTTTTTCGCGAGGAAAAATCCACTACTCGTTAGGGCGGGAGGGTTTCCCGTCGCGACTTGCGAGCCACCGCGAGATCCGGCCGCCCGATCATGAGGCCGCGAGGGTTCCCTGACCACTGTCGTCGACTTCGTTCGCTTTCTTTCATGCGCATTTATGAAGTCGCGAGGCCTCCGCCCGCCGCCACCCGGCATCTCGTGGTGGCGCATACCGGTGGGTCGCGACGATCTCCCGGCCTTCGGCGGTGGCGTTCCTCCTGAAATTCACGGCTCCACGTCGATCTCTAGAAATCACATTGGTATTTGTCTCACCCACACCGCCGCCTCTCGCTCCTCCACCGCCGTCGCTATCGCCATCCGTCTCTGCTGGTCGGTCCTCCTCCCCTGCATCTCCTTCCCCAACCGTAGTTTCTCGTCGCTAGAGTTTGATTGATTTCCATTGTTTCTTGTAGATCTTGGAGGTACGGTCCGTGAGCCAAGACATCGCTTCGCTTCCCATTGTCCCGTCCGGTGACAACACGATGCCGCGGAGAGATGAGTTAGTTCTCCGCTTCGCTCTTGATTCGTTGCATGCATTCTGCTTTGGTGGTCGGTCATGGATTCATGGTGGTTTGATGTCTTCTTTGTAGGTTTACGTGTTGTAGCTTCATGTGCGGTGTAGGAGATGGTCAATTTGTTTGTAGATGTAATCTTGTCTTGTTATGCAATCGTTGTTGGATCTGAAGCCTCTCAAGATGACTTGAAGAGTGTGAGATGATTTGACTTGAAGAGTGTGAGATGATTTGACTTGGTTATGAGCGGTATGAATGATTTTTTTAAGCTTAATTGTGCTATTCTCTCGAATATTGTAGTCTTGGTTTGTTCAAATTTGGTGTGCTAGCTTTGCTAGATGGTGACTAGAGGTAGATTTCAGATTTTACTTTTTGATCGGAGGTGACTAACTGACTGAGTACGACTTGGCTTAATACAATGCTCGCTTCAATAAGAGTACACACGTCAATCTCCACTCTGAATTGAGTGAATTTCCACTGCCTTAATCATCAGTTCTTGATGATTTTGTTGACATGTATCAGATTATCTTTACCTTTCGAAACGAGTTCAAGCTCGCCATATTATTGGGCCACGTCACTTGCTAGTACGCTAAGCGTCGGATCGCTCTCCGTGCAAGATTAACCGTCTGATACATACAGATTAGTTCGAACCTGTCACACAGACGTCTCGCGAATCATCACGAACTCGGGCTACTCGACAGGCCGAGGTCCTCATCCCCCACCTCCGCATGTCGCGCCGCCTACGTCCCCGGAGGAGAGAGAACACCAACGTTCCTCCCCACACGTCTTCGCCGCCAAAGAACCCCAGTCTCGCAAATTCTCGGTCGTCCGTTCACGTGCTAACGCCGGATTTCATCTGCTTCGGGCGGGGTGGCGAGATTGAGCCGCCGCCACCCCCACACCCCGCTCAAGCCGCCGTCGCCGCCATGCGTGTTGGCGCTCCGCCGGAGTCTGCCGTGATACGCGCGCTTCCGCCGCCATCCACCTTCGCAGCCGCTGCGGGCGGAGCCGGAGGCTGCAAGGGTGCGATGCCTCGGTGGTGATCGCACGCCACACGCAGCGCACCATGGCGGCTACTAGTCGGGGCGGCGCGACCGACAGCGAGGATGGGGCGGATACCCTCTTTGGTGCAAAGAGGTGGCGGCATGTTGGAATTAGTGGGAGAAACCACCTAGGCATTGGGTACACCGTACACAAATGCAGAATCATCCCACGCTTGCGAGCATGTTCTTGTCTTCAAGACGTCCATTGAACTTGGATTAGCCGGTGAGTGCTTGGGTGGAAATTTAAAGGGCGTCCACCAACTTCTCGACGAAATGCTAAGGCGTTACGGTCCATGGACTGTGGCTATGGAAAGACCGACATTCCATCGGCAAGGTTTGGTTTTATCCTGTTCGATTAGGTCTCTCGGCAGCTCCGTCGATCCTTGTTATCTTTGCTCTGTTTCTTTGTTCGCTATTAGAGTTCAATTATTTGCATTTTGTGACGAGGTCTGTTTGGGGTAAAAAAATCGCTATCGCATGATTGATCTCGGTGTAGAATAGTGTCATAGTGATCATCCCATACTGATTGTCCTCTGCTTTCGTTATTGTAGTAGTAGTAACTTATTTTATATTTTTATTTCTACTATATCGACACATTGCTTTCTTGTTATGCGCTATGGCATTCCAGTTTTCTTTTTCTTTTTAAGTCTCCATTCAGGTTTCATAATAGTGATTCAGTTTTTTTAACTTGTTGGCCATCGGGGTTCTTTGTATGTAGCCTTAATAACAAGTGAATTACGAAAACAAAAATGCATATTTATTTACCCTCTGTTAGTTATTGAATAGATATTTAACTTAATCTAGAAAGACAAGTATACAACTTGCTACTACTGCGGTACTCATTGGTTTGGTCCTCACGATTATTTTGGTTGATGTATTTGGATGAAGACAAGTAGCATTGAGCATGAAGCTAGTTGTGTATTTCATTTATCTTAGTCGACACGATAGATAGCCATAGACATCATGAGAACAATCTCCTTTTACCTATATGTATTTTGGCCATATACAAGTGATTTCGAGCAGGACGTGTCATGAGAGATCACCATTTTCATTAATTTTGTGTTCTGCAGATGTCTTAGTGGAAGCGAGTGCATGATTTGAAATAAGTCTGGTAACTTTGGATAGTACTTGGCTAGATGCCAGAAGACATTGGATGTAAGGATGGTCAATTTAGAGATGATTGTAGTATATGATTATGACTTCCCCATTTTCTATTGGAGGTAAGGATGTAGAACAATCTGTATGAATGCTACTAGTAGTTGGTGGATGTCGGATAATACTTTTGTGTTTATTAGATTTGGTTTAAGGTCCGAGATATGTCTCGTATTTGTATGGTGAGAGACTTGTACCTGAGATTTTTCATGATTTTGTGGCTCTGACATTGATATGTAGTGACTATTTATATTATTCACCTCTTTTTATTTTTCTTGATTTTTGGTGATTTTCCTGATTTTTTAAGACATGGTTTATCAATTATTTGTCTTGAAGTTGTCCAAAATAGTGAAAAAGGTAAAAGGCAGTTCTCTTCCCGGAAAAAGTCGCCAAACAACGGCAGGGCAGCTTCCCCAGACGTGGATGTCTTCCCGGAGGTGACGAGGGAATGGACGATCAAAAAAATACAGGTCCACGGCTTTATTTCCCCGTACTGCCAAAGTTGTCCTAATTGAATTTATTCTAATAATTATAATTTAGACATAGATTAATTAAGCTAATATAGTTATATATGAAATATATTTGTATATTTATTGTTAGGAATACAAGGGACATACTTATATGTTGTATTTTTATTGCAGGGAAGTGAGTTGAAAAGTATGCTATAAGTTGGAGAATAGAATTATATCATAGCGATCTATAAAATCAATTTCCATCTTCCACCCTATGAATTTGAGATAGACTTATTTGTAAGTTTGGAAACGTTATGGAATGTCAAATTTCAAACCAAATAGCCTAATCTATTATGTAGATTTCAATTCCTCCAAAATAAAGGGATCCAAACGACCCCTTATAGCCTTATTAGCCAAATACTTGATAATATATAGAGCAACTCTAATAGACTGGGTAAATGTATTTGTGAAGCCATTTAGAGCTATTGTGCTTAAAAAAACATTCCAACAGCTTGTCTATATTGTTTTCCATTTTTCCAGCCGGCTATCCCACCATTTTCGCTGGTTTGTACGCAAGTGGAGTATGCAATGGCTTGAAGACTTTTTCCTTGAAGGTATATAAGGTATTCATCAAGACAGTGCTGTAGCTGTATTACGTGTCGTGGGCCGATCCAATCCATCTTTGAACTAAGGCGTCCTCAAAGGTGCCATTTCAGCTAGCTTAGAGGAATCCATGTCAGTATTTTTGAAATGTGAAAGAGAGAAGATGGAAAAGAGAATACACTATTTCTTATTTTAACACCTATCTCGCTAAAAAAACGAGCTAGTTCGTGGACTTGCTCATAAAGAATAAGAGAGGGAGGAAAGAAGATGTAGAATAAAATATCATTTATATGTGTGGTTCATATAATGAAGTAGCAATAGCATAGCATGTATGAGCTAGTTGATGTCTCTTCTGATTGAGGACGCCCTAAAGTGCTGTCAGTGGCGTTAGTCTTCGTAGCTGCAGTCGCAATCTGCCACACCATCGTTTACTGACAAGGTGAATGCACAAAGCATCCTGGAGACTACAAAAAGAGTGAAAGTATTTTGGTTTATTGGTTGTACGGTAATTGTGGCAGAATCGTCCGAAATAACATATCTTCGGAGGCGCTCGTCTTCCACCAGTCACTAAGCACCCCGAAAGCAAGCTACATCGGACGGATTCCGTCGAGCACACCCCAAAGGAGAACTCGAATAATCCACGTTTTTCCTCCAGGATCCAATGATGAGAATGAATTTACAATACTTAGTCCATTTCATACCACAAGAGTTCTTAGAAATACATTATTACAATATTAAGTTCAGAGTGCGGAATTTAAACAACGGAATTACAATAAACATCTAACGGTAGAATACAAGGATCCGTTTGTGCCCACCAAAAGAATCCTCCACACAACAACTACTCTTCAAGCTGCACCTGCAACAGGGGTGAATAAACCCTGAGTATATAATGTACTCGCAAGACTTACCCTACTAGTGAAAATAATTTCCCGACTCCCGGCTTTATGGTTTGCTGGGTTTTCTTTTTTTAAAAAGCAATACTAGTAGTGAAGCCTTATGTATTTTTCTTATTAACAGTCATGATTAGTTCATTATCTAACCATTCTAGGTAAGCACATGTTCTACTTTCAAGCAAGAGTTGAGAAAACAGATCTATTTCACCATCTTTCATCTTCCAGTTCTTACTACGGTGCTAGATCGTAGACAAGTCATACCGGATTATCCAGCGATTCGTGAATTAATGTGCCCAGCTGCGTACCTCAAAACACACGCCCCGCTTGTACCATAAACACAAGCAGGACCAACCCACCACTCTTCTGTCGAGGGGTCCAGGTCCCCGTCCAAACTTGGACTCCAAGCCCCCACACCGAAGTCCCGGACTCAGTATGGTGCTTAGACCTCCACCATCCTTGGCTCCGATCAGTCGGTCTGGAAAGAGCCAGAACCCACGACAAGAGAGCAACGAGCCTTCCCTGCTCCCATAAACAAGTATGTGCTCAGAATAATAAGTCTGTGACTTGCCTAGAACCCAATGCAACGGCCGATCCTTAACCAACACGAACAGGGAAAACAGTGTAACCAAGCTATGCCCCGTTGACCGTGGGACACAACCTTTTACACCTACCAATACTCGTACCATATCCCTGCCCGGTCTTCATTTTCTTTCATCATTTTATCATGAGAGTGATAATAATAATAATCACATATTGTGAGTAACGGCAGGTTACTCACGCTACTGATAGCCTAAGCATAGTAGCTACTCGACCTATGCTAGTAAGACTCATAGGTAGGTTATCTATGCATGTAGTTTCCATAAAATGCTTGTAACGTAAATGCACATCACACACACACACATATATATAGTGATTATTCAAAATAAGGGTTATGTACTGGGGCTTGCCTTAGGCAGGCGGGTGGTCAACTATGTCAGTCGTCGGTGGCTCCAGGGCTTCCTCATGTACGAAGACCTCCTCCTTGTACTCCTCAATCACCTCCTCGTATTCCTGCTCTCCAGCGGTCACGAACTCCACCAACGCGTTCTCTACATGCATGCAATGATGATGCAACACTTAGCATTTTAGCAACAACAGCTCTTAAAATAACAATACATCTATCAAGCTACTAATCTAACTCTAATGACTAAGATGCTAAGCTACCCATCCTTTCCACTAAACAGGTATAAAACATTCAAGTATTATCTTAACAACCAAAAATACATTTCTTACTTTATTTATGATTTCATATATAGTAAAACAAGGAGTACTTAGCTACCCTATTTATCAACCTATTCTAGGGCTACAAAAATTACAGTGAGCACATAATAATACAATGAACCTACTGTAAAAATTTCAAGGACAAAACTATTACTCATTTGTCAAAAAAATTCCTATAAATATTAACCTAAATAATACTAAACATTCGCAATTGATTTAATAGGCCTCAGTATCAACTCAGACATGCATAAACTAACTATGCCATCAGATAAACAACATTTTTAGAAACTAAACAAAATTTATTTCACAAAATTTGAACATCTATGCGAATTGATATTAATTTTCAAAGTTTAGCTCAGAAATTTAAAATATAAAGCTATTTCTAATTCCTTAAGAAAAGGAAAAACAAATTCCACTTCGTGGCCCACCACCGCGCGGCCCGCGTGGACGCGGCCCACCACGAGGCGGCCCACGACCGGGCAACCCCCGTGCACGCTGCTAACTTCGCAAAAACGCCCCCGCGCTAAGACCGAATCAACCCGCAGTCCACATCACTATTTCCCAGAGAGAGAGACTATGAGGAGAGGACCTTGCAATCTATCGCCTTTACCACAACCAGGTCCTTGGCCACCCTTACCTTGCGCGCGCCGGCGCGGCGGACGCGGCACTAGACGGCCACGCCGGCCAATCGGGACCTGCCCCGGCCTAGATAGTGGGCCGATCTGCACCTACAACCCTAGCGTCTACACTAGCCGAAGCTATGGTAGTGGCGGAGCTTGCGGGAGGGACGATCACGATGAGCGGCCGCATGCGATGGTGGCACGACCGTATTGGCCACCCTAGACCACCGCGCAGCTACTGGCTATCACGAGAGCATCATTAGCTTACCCCGATCATGGCTGCGGTGATGGTTCGGTCGGAGATACCCCGAGCAGGGATGGCCACGTGCAGCCAACGGGAGGCGGTGGCGCTCAGCGATGGCGCGGCAGCGTCAGCAGCACCGGTGAGGCGGTAGAGGTGCAAGTGAGGCATACAAGGTGCGGTGGAGGTGGATGCGAAGCTCATGGCATAGTTGGCTGGGCATAGGATGGTGCGGTGAGTGGTTGCCCTCGGCCACGGCCGAACCCAGCCTTAATGGCTCGGCGGAGGGAAAACTCCAAATTGGAGCACGTCGTGACACAATTCAAGGCGGGGTGGGGACAGTTGGCACACGAACGCCAAGGCGGAGACACAAGCATCGCGAGATTTAAGGCAAGCTTCCACACTCTGGCTCACCGGGGTCACGACGTGGCCACGGCGGGGAAGCGGGGAGGGCGCAGTGGTGGAAACAACGACGAGCAATGACGCGGCTGACGCTCTTTGGTGGGACATGGGCGTCGCAACCGGGGTACACATGCCTAGCGCAAGCGACGAGTAAGCGGCCACGACTGGCTTTGGCCCGCGCACCGCAGCGCCATTAATGGCGGGTCGACGGCGCCACAAGGTGGCATCCCACGTGTGCAACAGCAAGGCAGCAAACGAACGGCGCGATGCAGCAGTGCATGCGGTGAAGTAGTGGCAGCAGCGAGCGCGGCGAGTGAGTGGTGCATACAGCAGCGGTGGCGGGCGCGGGGCGGCGGCGGCGACAGCGTCCGCCGGCCGCAGCCAGCGCAGCGGGGGCGGTAGTATGGCGGCTCACGTTGACGACTTAGTGGCGCACCCAGTGGGTAACTGCGGCGGCGGTAGCAGCGGCTGGCCATCACGTACCTGCACGCGACGCGCGGCGCGCACCACTGGCGGCTGACGTCGAGGCAGCAGCGGGCCGTGACCGCCTGCAGACCGGGAAGTCCCGAGAACGTCTTTGTGCACGATTTTTAAAAGTGTTCGAAACCTCTAACCAGTTGCTCCAATCCTCAAACCCACTTTGCTACACCTTAGGGGGTCCATTAGGCTACTAAAACAAGCCATAATACTTCACTATTCCTTAACCCAATCTCTCGCAATAAATTGCTAAACATAGCAGTGTCTAACGGTCGGCAGACTTGAAAATTTCTAAGTGTTTGAGCTGAAATTGACTTTCATTTACGATTTCTAAGCTAGTGGAAATATTAGCTAGTAATATTATTTTTCGACAGCAAGTATTTTATCGTCATATTTAAGTATCACATACATGTTTCATAGTATTTTTGTTTAATAAAAATTGGTTTTCAATCTTAAGTAATATAACATGACTATTGAATTAACTTTCGTTTCGCATTCGAGTTGATAGTTTTGAGTTACAGAAATTGATCTACACACTTTATTATATGCATTAACACATAAACATGATGCTCATGACATGTTTTAGTAAATGATTTACAGTGTAACATTAAGGGTGTTACAGCAATGCTCCTATCAAGACGTCTGTTCATGCGGATGGGATGGACCCACCTCACACCGCGCACCCCTATGCTTCCTATCTCGCGTCGTGCACCCCTGCACCTCAGGCCTCGCATGGCCGCATTGGACCCACCTCGCGCCACGTGCCCCTACACCTCCCGCCTCGAGCCATGCACCCCTAGACCTCGCACCTCGCATGGTCGCATCAGACCCGACTCGCGCCGCGTGCGCCCCGCGCCTCGTGCCTCCGCGTCAACCTTCATTCGGTGGCAGCAAGTAGATGAGCACGTGTTGTAACCGTATGTTTCATGCGTTTCAGATACATATTGCATATGTTTCATCTGGATGTTGCAAAAGTAGATCTGGTGTTGTATATGTTGCAATGGCTATATACTTGCATTGCAAGTGTATGTTTCAAATATTTAAGCTGTTTCAAATATATGTTGCAAGTATTTCATCTGGATGTTGCATATATTACCATGATTATAGATATATGTTGCAAGTGTGTTTTCTAAATGTTTTAACTATTTTATTTAGACGTTGCATGTTTTCCTCCATACCATTTTATCAGGCGCACACCCAATTTTCAAATCTACCAGTATAGGAGGCGATGTATTATCGAGGATCATTTAATACGGCCCTGCATGCGAGGTGGTTACTCCATGCAATGAAAGAGTGCCAACGTAATTTGGGAGTGAAAAATAAGCGCAACAGGTAGGCAACGGAGAGTTAATACGTCCCTGCATGCGCGAGGTGATTACTCTGTGCATGCCATGCGTCGGTTAGTATGGCTGAGTTAGGCCCCGTTTAGCAGGGCTTCTCCACCGGCTTTAGGAGCCGTTTGGAGCCGGTTTTCGCCAAACGGGGTAAAGTGAAATAGCTTCACTGGTGAAGCCTCTAAAAACATGCTCTCATAGTGATTTGGGGTGGGATGGAGCCAAAAAAAGGCTTCTCCTAGCTCCTCCTCCAGGCCCCTAAAATATGCTCTCACAGGGAAGCCATTTTGCCAAATGATTTACCAAAACCGCTTCAGCTCCACTGGTGGAGCTGTTCGTGGAGCTGAAGCAAAAAAAATAGCTTCACTAGTAAAGTGAAGCTCTGTCAAACGGGGCCTTAATACCTCGTCTTGGTATCTGGTATGATGCCTCTCGCACCGGGTAAAACGGTATAGAGCGAGTAAGTTGCGTTGGCTATATATGTATTTTGTAAGGATATGTTCTAAGACCAGTTTCAGTGGGGTTTCATCAGAGTTTCAGGGGCATTAAATATGCCGACGTGGCATCATATTAATGATGAGAGAGATGATGAAAGTTTCATAGGAGTAGAGAGAGTTTCATGGGGATGAAACTCTTCTACACTATTTCCAAAATATGGATGTGTTGGAAACCACACCATGAAATTCCATTGAGACTGGCCTAAAGTGTTTCACTTATTTTAGACGTATATTGTTAGTGTTTTATGTAGATATTGTTATATGATGTAGTAGTCATACATATATGTTGCAAATATATATTTCAATTGTTTTACCTGGTTTAAGTATGTTGCAGCAGGTGCTGCTTCCCACATGCTCTGACTCTTGGGCACACACGCGCTGCATGCACCCATCCAGCGCCGCCTATCTCTATCATACGGGCTAGCTCTAATAGTCGAACGTGCACACAACGGGCGATCGATGTCCAAATGGCCATGCACTCCCAGGTCAAAATACATGCACACATGCAGAGCGCTAGAGCGGACCAGCACCCACCAGACGCCCCTGCACCACCAGACCTGGTCCCCACGGTGAAGCATGTATCCGGGGTCAACACGGGGTACACGTCATCGCCGGTCCTATGATTTTGAGGGCCCTCTGGCGAACTCGTCACGACGACCCCTCTAGACCATACAATTTTAGAATATATAGGCTAATTTTACTTGTATAGGGAAAACAAATCCAATAATATATTTTTAATTTAATATGTCTGATAATTATCGAGAACAAGAAACAACGTAGACTAAAAGAGTAATATATTTGTACTTCTAGAACTAATATGATTACCTTAAAGAAGAATAGAACTCCATCGTATCCACTGCTTCTTATAAAAAGATACTTCTTCGGGCATTTCTTGATGCAAAATCATCAAGAACGGTATCGAGATCAATAGTGTCTAAGATATCCTTCTCAATGGTGCACATAGCCAAGCCATTTAACATTTCTTGTGACATAGTTGATCTCAAATAGTTCTTCAACAACTTCAATTTTGAGAAACTTCTTTCGGCCGAAGCTACAGTCACAGGTACAGTTAAAAGAATTCGATAGGCAACTGAAATATTTGGATAGCAATCCGCATCCATAACAAACTTCAGAATCTCTGGCGCCGACATCAAAGAATCTGGCAAAGTCACTTGCAACACCTTTAATTCTGAAAAAAATCATTGATCTCAACATCGGATGAGTTATCATGAGAAAATTTTCCACAAAAATCTTGCAGCGCAACCAAAGATCAGCTTCATCCAAGGATTTCAAATTTTCTGAGTTGAACAAGAACCCAAAAGCATTATCAAATGATGTCATCTGCTCAAATCTACTAGTCAATGAAGCAATTGCAGAATCAATCATAACTAGGAAGTACTCTCTTCTAAAAGAGTCCACGGCAGACTGTTGTATTTCCTCATCTTGGTCATCAAAATATTTCTTTCTCTTTCGTTGACGTTTTATAGGAAATATTGGCTCTATATCCAATTCAGATGCAATGTTTTTTGCTGTATTCATACTAGAAGTGAAACCTTCATCTCTATACTTCTTAAAATAAGATATGACACCTTCAATGTGTTTGAGAGTAGCATCTATACTCACAATTTTAGATTGCAACTTCTTGCTAACCTTATTTATAGAGAATAAAATATCATGCCAGATAACCAAACCAACTATAAATTTAAAATTCTCAAGTGCACTCATCAAAGATTGACATTCACTAACTTCCATTGGGTCATCAGTTGAAGCCTTCTCTAGCGCTATTAAAGCTGATCTTATTTGAGGAGTTTGGAATTTGATAGCTTGAACACTTTTTATTCGGCTTTCCTAGCGAGTATTAGACCATGACTTAACTGTCAATCCTGGGACATTATCAACCAAAATCTTCCACCTTTTGGTAGATTTTGCAAACAGGGTATATATACGTTGGATAATGCCAAAAAAAGAAATAGCTTGCCTACAAGATTTCAAATATCACAAATAGTAAGATCCCAAATAATGGCATATTATATGAAAACAATATATAACATATAAAAGAAATAATCGTTTACCTGCAAGATTTTCCCATATCACAAAGAGTAAGATTTAGACTATGACATGCACACGACATATATAGTGCTCTTGGATTAATTTCAAGCAAGCGCATTTGAACACCTTGATGTTTCCCCTTCATATTTGAACCATTATCATACCCTTGACCTATCACATCATCAATATTCAAACCAAGAGAGGCCAATGCACTCTTTAATTCATTAAAAAGACCCAATCCTGATGTGTCATCAACCTTCAAAAACTCTAGGAAGAACTCCTCTACCCTTGGAACATTCCCCGATATATTCACACACCTAATAATTAGAGTCATTTGTTCTTCATGACTCACATCTGGAGTACAATCTAAAATCACAGAAAAATACTTGGCATCCTTAATGATCTTTAATATACTTTGTTTTACACAATCTGCAAGAAGAGAAATCATCTCATTTTGAATTTTATGCCCAAGGTAATGATGATGAATCTCACTATTTTGAATCCGCCTAATATGGTCTTGCATCACATGATCAAATTCACCCATCATTTCAACTGTGCCCAGAAAGTTACCATTATTAGCTTGATATAGTTTCTCATTTTGTCCTCGGAAAGCCAAATTATGTTTAGCAAGAAACTTGACAGCAGAAACGATTCTTACTAAAACTTGTCTCCAACACTCTCTCTCCTTTGCAATTTCTCATTGCAAATCATCATCAATTGTTTTATTTTTGCTCAACCTCAGCCTAAGTTCATTCCAAGTATTCATGTTTCTTATATGCTCAACACTATTCTCATGTTCCTTAAGTCTTAAACTAAGATGTTTTCAGTCCCTCAATCTATCGTGTGCTACCAAATTTTTGTTCTGATCTGATTTGAACAATTTGTAGAAAAAACAAAAAACTTTGTCCACATGTTTAGAGTAAACCAACCATTTTCTATCAACCACCTCACCATTGCTTAACTTTTTGGAGTAGTAAGCATATGAAAAATGTCTATTGTGAGCATCTACAGGGAACTCAAGATTCAATTATCTCACTGATCCCTTTTCAATCAAAATATCTCTACCCTTATTATCAAGATTCTCCTAAGTTCTGGGATCAAAGACATCATGAATAGAAGGTTGCACATCATCAATTAAATTTTCAGATTGAGAGAAAGGCTGTAAATTTTCATTCTCTATAGCATCAACTTGTTCACTTAAATTATCATTAACTTGTTGTTGCTCTTCTTCTTGATTATCAGGTGCATTTATAGGGTTGTCATCATGCACAACACTGCTTGAAACTGAAAAAAACTTATCTAAAGCACCTTGTTGTGACTGAACAAACTGTTCTTCTTGTCTTTTTCGTTTTCTTTTCGCAGCCCCTGACAAATGTTTCTTAGGTAACATTCTAAATTTTTTACACCTGACCTAAACTACAAGAAAAATATAACTATATGAGTACAAAGTACTAGACAAAATTTGAATAAGGAAAAAAACCTAGGGCCTACATAATTTAGACATGAACTGATTCAAAACTAAAATTCACAAATCATAAAAAGGGCAGAAGGCAATAACTAAGATAAATCTTCAGATGTCGTCGATTCGTCGTCCTTGTCGAGCCCTGCCTCGGGCCCTCGGCTGCCTTGTGATTGCTCGATCGGCGCTGCGTCTCGCCGTTTGCGGAAGTCTGTGCGGGGCTGCGTCTCGATCGGCGCTGCGTCTCACCGTTTGCAGATTGTCGTGCTCGTGCGGAAGTCTGAGCGGCTGGATCGGCGCCTCGGCGGAAGTCTGCGACTGCGTCTGCGTGCTGATCACAACAACGAACAAGGGCAGAAAGACAGATGCCGACGGCGACGGGCTCCTGGCCTCCTGCTGAAAAGAAACAATGAAAACTGAAAAGAGGCCGAGTGGCCGATGGGCTCCTGCCTCCTGGCCTTGATTCCTGAAAAGAACTGTGCCGGCGCTGATGGGCTTCTGGCCTTCTGGCTGCTCTGCTGCATTAATCTAAAATGTAATGGACTTATATATTTGGGGTACGGGGTCTTCTATACTTGGGCTTGGGCTCCCATCCCGCCTGGGCCCCCGGCCACCGCAACCCCCCCGGGCCGGCACTGGTACACGTGTCACCCTCTCTCTCGCATGCTGGGTTGGCCTCGCGCATATGCTCTTCTGTGCAGTGCAGCAGCAGCACGCACGGACTCAGTAGCAGCAGCAGGCGTGGGGCGAAGCACGTGGGCAAGCGCAGCAATAACACGTGGACCTAGCAGAAGCAGCAGACACGGGACGCGAAGCATCGCCGAGCACGCAAGATGTGCGCGCGTGCGTCCAGGAGCCTGGCCGCCAGCATGGCCCTTGGTTGTATAACCGGGGTGGCGGGATGGATCAAATCGTCGTTGAAGTAGCGTTCTCTGTTCATTTTTTACACTCGATCGGACCATCTCCGCACGCGTGGCCACGCACCCTTGCCGAACCGCCACTAGTCCTGTACTCCACGACCACCAACGGGCCGCTGTCCAGAGACGTGTCGATCGCCGATGGGTCCGATGACTCATCACTCACGGAGGCACCATCGTGTTCTTGTCATCCAGAGGCAGCTGGCAGCCGACGGGCTCGAGCGCGAGCACGAGGAGGTCGGTCGGCGGAACGTGTTCCCGATCCTTCGCCACTTTGCTTTTCCTCTGTGTCCGTCTGCGCCCAGCGTGATCGATCCTGCACTGCACCTGTGGTGTTTTTGCTCTCCCCAGTCGCCACACACAGCTGAAACGCATTGCACATGTGCTCAGTTTCTGCAGCCAATGGCCATGACTGCACACATGCCGCTGGCCGCCGAACCCTGTTGTTCGTCTGTGTCTATCGCCTTGCCAGTTTCCCTTAACACGCGAGGCGAGATCATGCGCGGGAACGTGTCGCCACTGCCACTTCTCATATGCGAGGCGAGATCATACGCTACCGGCTTCAGCTAGGTGCTGATGAAAAAGCGTGGTGCGGCTGGTGATAGTTACCTCTTTTTGGGCTCAGGATGACGACGCAGGAAAAAGCACCTGAAAT
The DNA here is from genome assembly GCA_904845875.1 of Miscanthus lutarioriparius. Taxonomy (NCBI): domain Eukaryota; kingdom Viridiplantae; phylum Streptophyta; class Magnoliopsida; order Poales; family Poaceae; genus Miscanthus; species Miscanthus lutarioriparius. The sequence continues at coordinate 99,514,049 of CAJGYO010000001.1, forward strand.
CGGCATTTGCCCGGAGCATTCCCACGATCGCCTCCTAGTGGATGTCGTCGTCACCCACGTCGTGACCGTTGTCCCGTGGGTGACCGTTGGTAGGAGAGTGCTGGCAGGTCCGGCCGGCCGGCGAATGCCTCTACAAGCAATAATGTGCCCGCTGCCCAGCCGACCTGAGCCTATAAAACCTGCGGCTGGGTTCGTTCGAAATCCCTCCTCACTTAATCTTACGGGAATGTCTCCCTCACTCTATATGTATTTATCATAAACACTCTTCTACTTTATTATGGATGAACACATATAAATGATAAAAATAGACCTTCTGTCGCTTTTTTCATTCATTTATAGACTTAACAACTACGTACATGTAAAAGGTAACAACCGGCCAATTTTACTTAGTTGTAACTCACGCCATGCAAGCCTCTAGAACTGACCTCTTTACATGCTACTAATGGCCTAGCGGCACATCTCGTGCATGCATCCATCCATGCCTGACCCATTCACGACATGTTCGGCTGGTATTAAAGTCGGCTGAAGCTGATTTGTTGTGAGAGAAAAATACTATAAATTCTAGCTGATAAAGCCACGGATAAGTTCAAACGAACAGGCCCTCATGCCACTCCTTCCTTGCATCACGCATGACCGATTCACTCAGCTTTCTATTGACCTTTCTTTGCCTAGCAATTCAGATGTAGCACCGCCACCCACGTCATACGCCACGGCAACGTCTTGGCCATGAGTCACGGACACTTATTTTCTACGTGCAACTAACAACGTAAACATACAATGCAAGATTAAATACTAACAGGTGGTTTTGCCGGGGGCAGGGGTCTTCAGTCTTCGCACTTCAGTAGACACAGGCGCACAGCAAGAACTGCGTTGTAGAGCTACAGCGTGGAATAGAGAAAGAGAGACGGGATGGCGTCTCTGCTCAGCATGTACAGCAGCGGCGGTCGGCGGCGCCCGTGAGGCGGCTGTTGAGGAGACTGAGGTCCAGCTTCAGGCGGAGCGCGGCGTGGCCGACGCGAAGTGCGGTGAGGTTCGGGTACGACCTGCACAGCTACTCCCAGAACTTCGAAGACGGCGTTGCCTCGTCATCAGCTCCGGCGGCCATGGCATGTGCGTAGCTGCTAGGACTCTAGGAGTCTAGGACCAGGATTCGATCTCCTTCTTCTGTGTGATAACTAACTATAGCCAAGATATTAGTGTGGCTTAGTGCTTTCTCACTGAGAGATTGAGTCCAGTGTTAACTTCCGGTCTGATTCACCCGGTTATTGTATATAGAAGTTACTTCGCCTGTGTAATTAGCTATGAACAAGACAGTAATTTTATGCCTGCCACAGATCAACAATTTAGCAGATTGCTTTGACCAGCTGTTGGGATGGATGGCTTTGATCAGCTGTTGATTTTCAGCTGCTCTGTATGCTGACTTATAGATCGATCGAACGAGATGGCCGGCGCACCTGTTGTGAACTTGTGGATGGGTATGTTTGGTTGTTAATCATCATTGTTACGAAGTGAATCGGCAACCCAAAAATGATCTGTTTCTTTTTTTTTCATTTTAAGTTTGAGGCAGAGAGGGCCACTCGAACAGCGATCTTGCGGTTTAATAATTGGGAAACAAAAGTGAAGGAGTGCTATTGATTGTTGACGAGAACTAAGAAAAGTGATGAGAACTGAGATGTGTGCCTTGAGAGGAGGTTAGAGTAACTAACCACATCCTGTCCTAAAAAATAGCAGTACAAGAGATAGAGCTGCTCCATCAGATCTCCTGTTCCTTTGTATATTTTTTAAGCGGTCTCCTAAGAGCATCAACTTCTCTCCTAAATAAAGATCACCCTCTCCCTGACCGGTCGTATACTCCGTACGCTGTCCTCGCCAACAGCTCCGATCCGATCCTTTGAGCAAGTTGATGAACAATACAAACTTGTATTACTACTATGGTGTTGAAGTGGATTTTAGAGTGGATGTGTATGCAAGAGGGAATGTAAATGGAAGGAAATGAAATACGGTAGAAGTTTTAGGTAATCAATCGGCTGCAACATATATCTAAAATGGTTTCAGTAATTATTAGGGGAATCTTCAAAACCAGCATGAGACAGTGTAGAAGACCTGCTGGAGTTGTGATTTTTTGAGAAAGTAATAATCCCCTATGTTCCAAATCACTTCTTGTATTGCTTGGAAAAATAGTTCCTTATTGTAGTGTAATCCTATACGATTCCATAACAGACATCCGTGTAATTATCCCGGACTATTTTGATCGACGACCGTTTTAGCAGGCAGCAGCACCATCAAAATCGCAAAAAGCTACTCTTCCCAGCCAAATAAAGCTACTGATCTCAAGGCGAAGGAAATGAAAACTAGGATCCGGTCTCGGTCAGAGCAAAACCCAAAAAGCAAGCCTGGTGACTCATCCTTGGACCATGATGACTCGGATGATTTGTAGTTTTGTACTACCACATTCCCTGCGTATATAGTGCCACTCCACTACCACCAACCCATCTGTCTTTTTACAAAAACAAAACAAAACAAAACAAAAATAACGACTGCCGGCCCTTTGTAGTTGTGATCTGCCGATCATCCGATCGGGCTGAGGACTAGACCCATCCCATGTAAGTAGCAGCTTCCTGTCATCTAGAGTTTTTTGCTTTTCACACTAGTGCAGTAATGCTTTCCCTTTTTTCTCTTTCTTTAGGATGTAGAAATGCGATGTAGTCAGAACATGACATTTTGTAATCCGCTCTGATCTTGATCCTGCGCATGTATGACAGCTCGATGGTATCCTTTTCTCCCCCGCCCCTCCCATCTTTTCCTTGGAAGATATCAACAAGCTGTAAAAAACAAGGGAACATGTTCAAAGCTTTAGCTCGTGTTGTGGAGATATATACTTTTTAGGATTTAGTTAACTTGTCATCTTCAGTACAAGGATAAGATCATCCAAAAGATATCAACAAGCTGTAAAAAACAAGGGAACATGTTCAAAGCTTTAGCTCGTGTTGTGGAGATATATACTTTTTAGGATTTAGTTAACTTGTCATCTTCAGTACAAGGATAAGATCATCCAAACAGAATTAGTAACAGTTATCCATGCATGGTGAGTGGCTTGGAGTGCTCTCGGCCTCTCGCGTATGTGTATCCATACTCACTGCCAAAATGGTAGAGTTCTTCTAGTGGTTTTAAACAGTAATAAAACACTAACATTAGTCATAGCACATAGAAATCCTCGCTACGAGGCATTTGGTAGGAAAAAACTCATACTAAATGTTGAATGCTAAACACTAGGAGAACCCCATGCCACTAGGAGGGTGTGGCTCTATCGTCGTCACTGCAAACCAGAATGGATCTTCCAATTTAATGGCATCGTCGCAGCCTCACATGTTGCCAACAAGTCCGCATGTCGATGATTCGGCAGAGACGCATTGACATCCCACACGCGCGCGTGCTTGGGTGCAAGGCAAGTGCAACACGTCCATGAGCCCAGTGCCGGCCCTAGGGAGGTGCACGGGGTGCGACGGCCGAGGGCCTAAGGCGGGGAGGGCCCAAACTTAGGTATAAAAACCCCCAGACCCTATAGTCTATTAGGCATCAACAAACTAATGAGAAGAGAAGTAGAGAACTGGCCAGCCAGCCCAAAAAGATCGTCAGCCTTTCTAGCTTTCTTTCCTAGTTTTCACCACGACGCTAAGATGAGGCAAGGAGCCACGCCGCACTCTGATCACGATCACGACTCGCGAGTTCGCATCACGCGCCGACGCCCGACGCACACATGCTGTCACATGAAGCCGGCGAGGCGGCGATGAGCCGTGCCACCGCAGAGAGCTGGACTGCCAGAGAACGGTGCACGACGGTGGCGACCAGGCAGGGCTCCACCTCCACGACGATGACATCTTGGTTCTTGCTTTCTTGCCAATTGAGATCGCCAATCAGTTATTTTAGTTCATGTCCAGGGCCTAGGTATTTTTTTCTTGTTCATTTTAATCCAAATTAATTATTTGTATAGTATTCCCGATTTATAGTACTTTATACTCATATAGTCACTTTTTCCTCCATAATTATCAGACATGTTAAATTAAAAATACATTATTGGATTTGCTTTTGCTTTGCAAATAAAATTAGCGCCTATATATTATAAGATTTTATACATGGTTCAAAAGGGTCATCACGACGAGTCCGCTAGAGGGCCCTCAACATCATAGGACCGGCGCTGCATGAGCCATGGCCGTCATCTGCAGCTAGTCCGCACATATGCATGCGTGCATGGAACGGGACCGTGCCTAACTGCCGAACGATCGCCATCACAGCAGCAACTAACCCAGCATGACCACTCGGACGGTCGGACCTTCACGACCCGGCGGCAGGATCGATAGGCACTACATAAAAAATGGTTTGTAGCAACGGGTCAAAGTTTTTTAGGGGCGGCTAGTGATTGAGCCGCCCCTACAGTGGCGTGCTCGGGAGCCCAGAGACCAGCCGCCTCTACAAATAAAAAAGCAGGGGCGGCTGGTGATACGAGCCGCCCCTACAAATGGGTCGGATTTGTAGGGGCGGCTGACTCACCAGCCGCCCCCGGTATTGCTATTTGTAGGGGCGGCTGGTGATTGAGCCGCCCCTACAAATGCTCGCGTATAAATACCTCCGATTTGTAGGGGCGGCTCAATCACCAGCCGCCCCTACAAATGACCCACATATAAAGCAAACTACAACACCTTCTTCCTCCTCGGGTCACTCACTCCAACCTGTGAAAGAAAGATGGGGAGGCCTTGGGCACCTCCCAAAAATTGCTCTACTAAGGGGGGATGGTTTTGGTCTTAAATCCTTTGGTGGAGAGGTTGTAGACGGTAAAAAAATGCTATTCCACACTTTTTTTTGAAGTTTTAATGGTTGGTTAGTGAGTAATTAGAGTTTTGCTTTTCTCCCTCTTTTATGATGCTTGAGCTACTTATGAAGCAAATTAGACCCAAGTTTTGAATGTACTAGGGTAAATTAGGGAGAGGAACAAAATCATACCCTTATTTAGTCCATGTTTCTTGATTTTAGTGAACAATTAGTTAGTTTTATGGATGTTTCATGTGCATGTAGATCTAGATCTAGGGTTTATTTTTTTTTATTAATTTTGGTTTTGTAAATTTGTGTTTGATGAAATTGGACTAGGGTTTGCATGAAAGATATTGGGTAAAATATAATCATTGCTAATTGTTGTTTTTAAAATTGTTTATTGTAATTAATAAATATGTATTTTAATTATTTATGGATAAATGGGCCATTAATAATTTTTCTTCTACCATGGTGTGTTTGTATGTTTCATGTAATTATATTTGATTTATATTCATATATATATATGAAGTATATACAATTATTCTCAAGTAATTATTAATTTGATTCATTTTTATATATATCTGAATAAGTAGTCCTTTAATGTTTATTTTGTTGTTGTTGTAAAAGATGGAGTACAGGAACTATTGGGTGTATGGTTTGTTAAGGTTCAAGGCAGGTTTTCGTGAAGAGGTGGATAAATTTATTAAAGCCACAAAGAAGCATGCAACGACATTGACAGAGAATAATAATATAATTATTTGTCCCTGTAAAGATTGCAAGAACCGTATGGCATGGACAGATGTGACTATCATCAGATCATATTTGATTATGTGAGGATTTGTTGAGGACTACACAGTGTGGATTCATCATGGTGAAACAGTTATTGTTAACGACGAGGATGAGGAGGAATACGACGATGAAACCCTATAATCTCTGTCCCAATATTCAGCAGAGCTTGATGCACGAATGGATTCAGAGTTTGGCAATGAACAAGGTGGTGATGCTGGTGGTTGGGATGGTAGCGACGAAGGTGGTGCCAATAATGATGGTGGAGCACGTGTCGAGGATGAAGATGATTTGGAGTACATGATTCGAGCCCTTGGACCAGAGATTTTACTAAATAGCTCGAAAGGTCTAAAAATTTTGGAAAGGGTGACAAAAGCATCGAATGAGACTGTGTATGGTGTTGAAAAGGGCTGTCCGACACATTGGACATTGCTACGTTTTGTGCTTGAGCTACTCATCCTGAAGGCTAAGTACGGCTGGTCAGACTGTAGTTTCAATGATCTATTGCATCTCCTGTCATGGGTGCTGCCACAACCAAAATCAGTTCCCGCCAACACATACCAAGCGAAGAAGGTCATAATTCCATTGACAATGGGGGTTGAAAAAAATCCATGCATGCCCCAACCACTGTATACTTTTTTGTGGTGAAACATTCAAGTCACTGGATAAATGTCTCCGGTGTGGGGCCAGCCGGTACAAGAACAGTGACCTTTACGATGGGGACGAAGCCTCCATGGGGAAAAAGAGAATAAGAAGGGTACAAAAAATGTGGTATAAGAATCTCAGCCCCCAGAGGACACTCCATTAGGCAACGATGCAAAGCAGAGAAGAATTCCTGCCTTGGTAATGTGGTACCTGTTAGTGACCGACCGCTTGAGACGTATCTTCCTAAACCCTAAAGAAGCCGCACTCATGACATGGTGGGATGATGAGCGCAAGGTGGATGATGATAAGATTGCACACTCGGCTAATTATAGTCAGTGGCAAAGGTTCGATGAGAAGCACAAAGAATTCAACGATGACCCAAGGAATGTATGTTTTGGCTTGAGCACCGATGGAATGAATCCCTTCAATGAGAGGATGAGCGACCACAGCACTTGGCCAGTGATCTTGACCATGTATAATATCCTAACGTGGTTATGTCAGAAGAGAAAGTACCTTCTGCTCACTATTCTTATTTCTGGCCCTAAACAACCAGGCATTGATATAGACGTGTTCCTTGAGCCTTTGATGCAAGAAATGGAGAGGCTATGGAGGCATGGGGAGCCGATGTACGATGCGTTCTGAAAGGAGGACTTCATATGTAGAGCAATAATATTTGTTACTACCAATGATTACCCCGCACTGTTTGCTTTGTCTGAACAGATCAAAGGGAAGATGGGATGCTTGGTTTGCTTGGATGGTACTACATGGGTGTACCTGGATGCATCCAAGAAGATAGTTTACCTAAGGAACCGACGCTTCTTAAAGACAAGTCACAAGTACCGCAACAAATTGTTCTTTAGATTTTATGACAACACCCCAGAGATTGAACCCCCTCTAGAGAGACGTCATAACGGAGAACACGTGTACAGAATGGTGAAAAACATACGCGTCGTCTGTCATAGAACCAACCAATTTATAAGAGCACAAGTACAAAAACAATCGCCGAAATGATCAAATTCTCGGACTTGAGCCCATATAAACCCGGTAGTCAACTGAAATCTCGAAGGATTTCAAACCAACTTGCATACAACCAAGATCATAGTAATTCAACATAACATATCGTACGTTACAACATTTCACAGACGTTCGCAAATATATTACATCATCACAGAGTCATCGTTATTACAAAACAAGTCTTGTAAAACATGCGGAAGCAAATAGTTTAACTCACACACCCGAGTTCAAATACACATACTGGTACGCTGATCACAGCCCGCAAAAGCATTCCGATAAGAGAACGGAGATCATGCCCATGATCTAGTCGTCATCACCTACCGGGTGGAGACAATACTTACAGAATCCCTGATATAGAAGGTCATCTGCAACAAGAGGGAATAAACCCTGAGTACGGGAATGTACTCAGCTAGACTTACCCGTCGAAAACCAAAATAAATGACACCAAGGATTATGCATAGCTTAATGTAGTGGATCTGGCTGACACTTTCTTTTTGCAGAAAAGCATAAGTAATAATGATCAACTCTTAGCCTGACTAGCAGTGACTTTTTAGCCATTAACCTGTCATCTATATTAGCACCTATACTAAGCAATCATTTTATTAGGGTGCAAACATTAATAAGCATATCAGGTATTCATTGTGGCAACCTTCTCATCATCATCCATATAACGATATCGTTCAATTAATTGAATCTACGTTGCCGCTGCTCAGTCAAGTTCTCACTATCCGGGAGAGACGGCGATTCGAATCGATTCCTATCCAGCTGGAGGGGTATTCGTAAACACAAACCCTGCTTCCCCCGTCAGGGTCGCAAACAAGTCACCTTTGGTACGATTCAGGAGTCGCGAGTCCGAACAGATCGACATTCTCAGAGAACCACTCTACCAAGGTTGTTCGGGTCTCTAACCCGCCTTGGACTTATGGCAATGGCTCTCCGCACATCCTTACTACCTCCAGAATGCCGCCACTGCTCGCGTCCCCGGCCTGAGTCGAGCTACTAGGCTTCGCGGTCGGAACGACTTATCCGGCCAGCTAAGTGTTAGGCTGCGTTCAACATAACATGAGGACGTACAGCGTATCGGTCCTTAAACGACTCAGACAGGGTCACTATGTTCAAACCTACACAAGACCCCGCCCGGTCTTAATTCATTATTCACATGGTTCTTTTCCACGATAGCAAATATAGCCAACCATGATCCACCTCATCCTAAAGCTCGCAGGTGACAGGAAATCACCTGACTTCTACCGCACTAAACATGGCTAAGCATTTAACCCATTCCTGAACTTAAATACGATTCCAGTGCGATATCTGGACAAGGAAGGATATATAATGCAGCAATTGGTTCCAACCAATTCCTATACTTAATGCATCATCAATAATAAAAGGTACTCAAAGTATTTGTAAAAATATGGGAGGCTTAATATGCTCCGGGGCTTGCCATTCAGGAACGAGGAAGGCTGGTGGTTAGGACACTCGGGCAATTCCTCCGCGGCGACTGCTTCATCGGCTTCCTGCACCTCGGGTTCCTCCTCCTGGTTGGCTCCCTCGAACTCCAGCAATATCACTCCCTCCGGCACACCTATTGCATGAATGCGCAAGATAAATATCATGGATGCATATGAACGAATGTCAGGGATGCTCGGGGAATGCACATGTTCGCTGTAGTTTGCATATTCCAACTTAAGCCCTATTCAAATCACTTTACTTACCAAGTTTATACAACCTAATGTATAATTGCTCATCTTCAGTTAATGACCTAGCACCTGCACCTAAGCATATTCTCAAGTTAGGCTAACCCCTAAACAATCAACGAGAACATTGCAACAACATACACTCAAGCATTTGTATTTTAGCAAAATGAAGACTATGTAGCGGTACAGTAAACTAGCCATAACTGGAGATTTATAATTCCAAATAACATGCAACAAGACAATCTGGAAAGCTTATGAAATTGTCTACAATTCATTTTCAGACCTCAAAGCATGATTCAAACCTTTACCAGTTTGAATTCATAAATCAACAGAACTCTGTCCTCACAAGGCAGAGAGTAAGCAAAACTGGAACCTAACTTTAAACAGATGTAGTTTCTAAACTACTGGGCCAAATACCCTCAAATTTTGACAGGAGCTAGATACATAAATTATCTACAACTTTTGTATTCATCACATTCACAGCAAATCAAAATATCATGGGGAACTTTCCAAAGTCCCCAGATCTGTCCAGAAGGACATAATGCAAACGAATAATTATTAACTTATGATATAAACACATGATTGGACAAAACCAACTTTACTACCTCATCACACATATCACAAGAACACCAGAAAGTAGGGTGTTCATCCCCAAAACATTTCTTTTAATACCTTTCTTAATTTAATTAATTAATTAGAGGAAATAGTAAACATATATGAAAACTACACCATTAAATCTACAAAAATTACAGTAGACACTAGATGCCCTAAGTAGACTATCATAAAAATTTCACACCATTTGAGTTAGTATAACAACCTACACAAAAATGGTAAAGTAGAATGGCTTAAAATGGCATAATTAGGAAACCTTAGTGAAAAGTGTCAAGCAACTGATTTCATATTTTCCTAGCATCCTTAAGGTACTAAGATACTACCTACCAAGTTTCACGGCCATAGGATTGCTAGATAATTTACAAAAATTCACTCAAGTATCCACCAATGATAAAAGGAAAATCTGCAACTCAAAAACTACACATGCAATAACTCTCAAATTTTAACCAGAGCTTCTACTATACAAGACTAGCTTACCCACAAAATTTCACAATTTTTGGATCACAGAAACTCAAGATATGATTTAAACAAGTTTGCATTCATTTAAAAACGCATTTCAAGTTTCAATTTAATTCTTCCATAATTTATACTACAAGTGTTCATGTTATATTTTTCCTAAATACTACACTTTACTATGATCCTTACAAAATTTGAACCACCCAATTTGGAGCTACCAAACTCTAGATATAGATTTTACAACATATCATCAAAACTGGAATAATTGAACTGGCTTTCTATCCATAGTGACTGATAGGCGGGGTCCACATGTCAGCTGGCCCATGCGTCAGTGATACGAAAAACAGGGCACGGCGGTTCGCTCGACGGGGACCGGCGGAGCTCGCTGATGACGGCGTATCCGGCGACGAAGACGGCACCAACGTGACCGCCTAGACCTCCCGCGTCGATTGGTACCCTAACCTCACTCCCTACCGACCCCTAAGCACCCCGGCCACGGAGCTCGGTAGCTCGGCCATGGCGCACGGCGGCGCGCAGCCACGTTCCGGCCTGACCGGACCGACGGGGATGGTAACATCATCACACAAGCATCGGTGAGTGACGGAGAAGACAAGACGGAAGCTAGGGAAGGAAAAGGAGAGCAGTGCAGTGCTGGCCATGGCGAGCGCCACTCCAGCGAGGTCCGGACGGCGGCAAAAAGCTAAATGTGACCACTACCTCGGTTCACCGGCCCAACGGTGAGGGGAAGAGCTAGAGGAAGCTACGACGGAGCTGTGGGTTAACTATACGCTGCGATCTTGCGGTGGAGAGTGAGCTAGGCAACGACACTTGCTCGGCGTCGATGGCGGAGCTGGCGCGCTGCCGCTATTGCTGCTGCTGTGAGCGGAGGAGGCGAAGGAGGGTGAATGAGAGTGAGCAGGGAGGGCAGAAGGACACGACTTCAAGCGGAGGACACCGGGCAGCGGCGTCAGGTCGGCCACGGCGCATGGCGGCCATGCGGCGGCAGAGCTCTGCTACCGGTCGGCACTGTAGCAGGTCAGAAACTTCGATTCAGTTACAATTTGTGCCGACTGACAGCGCAAGTTTGTGACGATAAATCTCCTAATCCGTGATGATCCAGGTTAAGGTGTAGTTGACAAAGTTGTAGTACCAAGTGAGATCTTCAACTTTACCAATTGGAGCTCGAGCTGGTTCGGCTTGGTTTGGTAGCTACAGGGCTGACAAGTTGAGTACATGAAACTGCTTTTCAGAGTTAACACTTAGAAAAATTTTGTCTCTGAAATCAGGGGTAACTTTCGTGTTGTAATCCAATTTTGAGCATGTTCTGCACATTTTCAAAGCTTGGCACCTTTACAACTTTTGTTCCTTATAAAATTTTCTACAACTTTGCTTTAGGTTGCTCCGACATGCAAACACTCTAAGCTATACTTTTTAAATAGTCAAACCAAAGAGCTCTAGGGGTCAACAGTAGTCAAACCATCACTTGAAAGCATAATTAGTCAATATGGTCAACATGAACATTGTTCCTAATGACATTATAAGTGTAACTAAGTTGTTTAAGAGGATAATTAGCCACACCGCACATTGATCACACCAAAATCAAGCATCACATGCATTGAAACAAGGAAAAACAAGTGAAATGTTACTTTTGTTTCAAAGCCATGTTTCATACGTTTCATGAGTTTGTTGCATAGTACCAACTAACCATGCTTCACTAAAGTGAGTTGCACTTGAGTGTTGCGCACTATTCATTTCCTAAAACAAACACACATGGAATGTAACAATATGTTGCAATGTTTCAAAAACATGTTTCATACAATCTAAACTCATGAATGGATGAATGATGCTCATGTTTATGAAATGCAAGTGCAAATGTGGAAGCCAAACACCTGGGGTGTTACAGCCCTCCCCCCTTATAAAAATCTCGTCCCGAGATTTGAAAAGCGTATGATTTTGAATAAAGGTAGGGTATACATCCTTTAAATAATCTGCTCGTTTCCACGTTGCATCGCTCTCACTACCCTGATTACTCCATATAACCTTGTCAAACTTGACCACACGGTCCTGGTTTACTCTCTTTGGTATCAATAACCCGCACCGGTCTTTCTTCATAGGATAGATCTGATGTCAACTTGGTATTTCCAAGTGAAACTCTTTCTTCGGGAACACAGAGACATTTCTTCAATTGAGAGACATGAAAAACATTGAAGATAGCACTCCTCTCTGGAGGTAATTGAATCTTGTATGCCACCTTACCACTTTATCCAATGATTTCAAATGGACCAACATATCTCGGCGCAAGCTTTCGCTTCACACCAAAGCGTTGGACACTCTTCATAGGTGAGACGTTCAGATAAACGAAGTCTCCAACTTCGAACTCAATAGGTTTTCTACGTCGATCAACATAACTTTTCTGCCTAGCTTGAGCTGCGGCCATGTGAGTTTGGATAGTACGGAATTGTTCTTCGGCTTCTTGAACAAAGTCAATTCCATAATATCTTCTTTCACCGGCTTCTACCCAATTTAACGGGTTCTACACTTTTGGCCATTCAAAGCTTCAAACGGTGCCATCTTGATACTCTCTTGATAACTGTTATTGTACGAGAATTCAGCTAGGGGCAACCATTTTTCCCATGAGCCCTTAGCTGACATGACACATGCTCTCAACATATCTTCTAAGATTTGATTCACTCGCTCAGTTTGCCCATTGGTTTGCGGATGATAAGCAGAACTTCTTACTAGCTTAGTTCCTAACAATCTGTGTAAGTGCTCCCAAAAGCTAGCAGTGAACTGTGATCCTCTATCCGAGACAATAGTATGAGGGATTCCATGAGGTCAGACTATCTGGTTGAAGTACAACTCAGCATAGTCAGTCGGACGGAATTCTATGCGAACAGGAATGAAGTGTGCAGACTTGGTCAAACAGTCTACAATCACCCAAATAGAGTTAAAGTTCCTCTGAGTAGTAGGGAATCCAACAATAAAATCTATACTTATCTCCTCCCATTTCCAACCTAGAATAGAGAGTGGCTGAAGTAATCCAGCTATCATGTGCACAGCCTTGACTCGACAACAAGTGTCACACCTAGCCACATAAGCAGCTATCTCCTTCTTCATCTTAGTCCACCAATAATGAGGCTTCAAGTCTTGATACACTTTCCTATTTCTCGGTGGATAGATAACTTAGATGAGTGAGCTTCCTCTAAATTTTGGTTTCTAAGCTCTTTCATCTTGCGCTTGATGTGGAACACACCGGGATCTGTCTTCTGTAGCTCAATAATTCGACTCTATAGAGTACAACTAATAGTGATGTTATGAAGGACTACATGATGTTGGAGATGTGACAAATGGAAGTCACTTTCAATCGACGAGTGGCAATGAGATTTCCTAACTAAGGCATCCATGACGACGTTTGCCTTGCCTAGATGGTAGTGCACTTGGAAATTATAGTCTTTGATCTGCTCTAGCCATCTTCTTTGTCTCAGACTAATCAAGATGTCATCGATGAACACAACCATGAACTTTTTGAGTTTAGGCATGAACACTGAGTTCATCAAGTACATGCAGTAGGCAGGAGCATCGGTCAATCCAAAGGGAGATGACTAACTACTCTCAAAGGCCATACCTAGTGGAAAAGGCTGTCTTAGGTATGCCTCCTGGCCAAATCTTGATTTGATGGTAACCAGCCCTCAAACCAATCTTGGATAACACATTTGCTTTAGACAACAGATCAAACAAAATGTCAATGCGGGGCAATAGGTACTTGTTCTTGATTGTCATGGCATTGAGTGGACGATAATCCCCAAACATGCACAACGACATGTCCTTCCTTTTCACGAATATGGCTGGACAACCCCACAGTGATGAACTAGGGCGAATGAGGCCCTTCTCTAAAAGTTCATATGCACCAGGTGACCCATCGTAGGACAGAACATCCTGGCCTATTTATTGTCCGAGTGATAACTTGTCCAACTTTTTAATTATGGTGTAGCCTTCTGATCCAACGGGGATGACATAAGTTGCTCACTAGGTGATCGATGTCATTATAGGGATAGGCACGTAGAGTCACTTGTCTACCATCTCTTGTAGTCTGTTAAGTTCATGTTAGTGACCTGTTCTTCAAAGGTTATCCTCTTTGCAATCTCCAAAGGAAACTCTACCATGTTAGGTCAGATATAAGTATCCTTAGAGTAGAGATAGAGAGAGAATCAAGGAAAAGTTCATGTGAAGATAACACATCGGTGTAGTTCGGTAAGGGATCATAACTAGAAACCTCGATACCAGCGCGTGCCGAGCAGCACAACCTTGTGTCGCGCGCCACAGGAGACTCTCGGTTTCGTCGCGACACCGTAGTTGCTACTCATAACACCATTACTGATCACACACCCAAAGTGAAATTTCAAGTGCAACGATTGGGTCGTAAGAACAAGCACTATGCAGAGGAGGAATAGCAAGTAAAGGTAGTCACAAGGTTAGGAGTCATAAGTAGACGATCTGAAGATCAAAACACAGCGCAAGAGAATATAGACTAATTGCTGAAGACAAATAGGCAGTGTACTCTTGCTTAATTTTCCATACACGCCTTGTGTCCACTAATGTGATTACCAGGTAAATATTAACATGAGATTTGGCATTATCAAGAGCAACATGGAATTAAGATTGATAAACACCTAGAGACTTGAAAGAGTTGGAGACAAAATACATGAGATTCGAGGAATAGGGCCAAAGCACTCGCTAGGGATTAACGACCTGATCTGTGAGGACAAAGGTTCCAAAGCCAGAGTGGATAGCGACTAGCATTGCACCAGACTACTAGCTTCGTTGGGATATCGCCATTGGCAGTCCTAATACAATAACCCTCACCCTCGATAGTGTACGTTTTCTGCTTAAACTAGGATGCAACTACGGGACTCATAAAAGAATGTGAAGCACCCGAATCAAATAGTACAACTATAGGGTTTTGATCAACCCAAAACTTACCAGCAGTGACTACCTTATCTGAAGGAATATCAGCAATATTAGTGTAGTTCACCTGCCCCTGACGGCCACCTTGGTAGTTATTCTTCTTGGGATAAGGACACTCCCTTGACCAGTGGCCTGGCTTGTTGCAGTTAAAGCATGGCATGTTGCTAGGAGGAACCCTAGAGCTGCCTTGACTGGTAGTGCCCTTTGGAAGAGCAACTATAAAAGCCTTGCGAAATCCAGTCTGCCCTAGATTCTTCTTCTGCGGTGGGCGGAACTTAGCAGCTGATGCCGAAGGACGGAATGAACCCTGGAATGGAGCCTTAGATTTGACTAGAGCTTCGGGCTGTGAGGCACCCGCCTCATAGGCTCTCTTACGATTCTTTGAAACAACATAATTTGCATTGTTGTTTGCCATGATCCATCCCTGACGTCTAATCTTAGCTGCCTCACGAGCAGCATCCCGCTCATGAGTCAACTGCACTATCTGTGCCTGAAGCGACTCCTTCTCACAAGCCAGCTGTATCATCTGCTCATGCTTATGTTCCCCCTCATGAACAGCCCGCACGAACTACTGCCTGAGAGTGTTCAAAGCCTCCGTCAACTGACCCACTTCATGCCGAGCTTCTTCCAACTCCTTGCCATTCTTACGAGCACGTTTCTTGGCCTTGCGTTGAGCATCTGAAGCCTCTCTAAGTGCGGCCATGATAGTAGAGTTGCTCCCATCTCTCGACCGGTAGATCTTCAGAACAACCATCATTGCACTCATGGTTGCACTAGAGCTTTCGGCACGCTCCCCATGGCCCCCAACCAAAACGCTTCCCTGAGCCTGACTCCATTGAGCTTCCTCGGGTTGGACATGAGGGAATACAGCAGCAGGTCCACCTACCAACTCATCTCCATGCTTCTGACAAATGTCAATCAGCGCGGTAAGAGCAGCACACTGTGCACCTTCCCATGGGCTTTGCCCATCAGACTCAATCACCCAACCACACCATACTGTCCTTCCTACGTGCCTGGGTATCTCCATGTCCACATAGTACCACTGCACGGTACCTGCGGGCTCCACTTCCCGCCAGTGGTAGCGAGGTGGCTTTGTGTACCCCACTGAATTCAACACCCTCCATAGGGTAGTGGGAGTGCCAAAGTGGTTCAGAAAGTCGTTGCTGCCAGCAGGGAACGTAGGTTCAGCCATCTGTATCACAATTTGATGATTGACAAGAGGGATTATCTTTCAAGGTAAGCATAAATAATCGGGTAAGCAATTTATAAGGGAGGGAGTAATGCAATATGAATGACATGAGTGAATATGATGCATGCTCGTTCCGTACGTTCTCTCACCCTATTAGAATTTGAGAATTCTAACAGCTAGACGGTGGCATACATACGTTCTCTCATATACATATCTAGTCGAGCTACATGTTGCGTTGTTAGTGTACCTACAAACAAATTCATTGCATCCCAACCCAACAAGATATAATGCTAATTATCACAAGTAGTAACTAAGATACTCTCCATATATATATATCCCCTGATATATATACTTCGGTATCCAAAATACCCGACAAATGTACCCACAATTAAGTACCTTCATATATACATGTATGCAACATGTAAATACTCCAGTAACCACAACTATCTCTCCCCTAGACCGACGGTTGGACGGTCATGCTCTCACAACTCACACTTACCTTAGCGTAGAGGCAATTCATCCATACATTACCATTCAAACGAATGGCATCCATGAAATATCACGCCGCATGGACGATGAAATAGAAACAATCAATTTCCCCAAGTTAGTAATTATATATAAGCCACCTAGAAGTCCTTAAGTGGGCTATAAGGGATGTGATCACCAGTATACCATAAAATTTTTGATTTTTGAATACTTATATATAACTATAAGTTGGAAAACCGTTTTTACAACAAAAGCTTTTGTTTTAAATAGCCGTAAGACATGTTTAATGTTGAATCTAGCTCCGATACCAGCTGTCACAGAATCGATCAATTTATAAGAGCACAAGTACAAAAACAATCGCCGAAACGATTAAATTCTCGAACTTGAGCCCATATAAACCTGGTAGTCAACTGAAATCTCGAAGGATTTCAAACCAACTTGCATACAACCAAGATCACAGTAATTCAACATAACATATCGTACGTTACAACATTTCACAGACGTTCGCAAATATATTACATCATCACAGAGTCATCGTTATTACAAAACAAGTCTTGTAAAACATGCGGAAGCAAATAGTTTAACTCACACACCCGAGTTCAAATACACATACTGGTTCGCTGATCATAGCCTGCAAAAGCATTAAGATAAGAGAACAGAGATCATGCCCATGATCTAGTCTTCATCACCCGCCGGGTGGAGACAATACTTACAGAATCCCTGATATAGAAGGTCATCTGCAACAAGAGGGAATAAACACCGAGTACGGAAATGTACTCAGCTAGACTTACTCGTCGAAAACCAAAATAAATGACACCAAGGATTATGCATAGCTTAATGTAGTGGATCTGGCTGACACTTTCTTTTTGCAGAAAAGCATAAGTAATAATGATCAACTCTTAGCCTGACTAGCAGTGACTTTTTAGCCATTAACCTGTCATCTATATTATCACCTATACTAAGCAATCATTTTATTAGGGTGCAAACATTAATAACCATATCAGGTATTCATTGTGGCAACCTTCTCATCATCATCCATATAACGATATCGTTCAATTAATTGAATCTACGTTGCCGCTGCTCAGTCAAGTTCTCACTATCCGGGAGAGACGGCGATTCGAATCGATTCCTATCCAGCTGGAGGGGTATTCGTAAACACAAACCCTACTTCCCCCGTCAGGGTCGCAAACAAGTCACCTTTGGTACGATTCAGGAGTCGTGAGTCCGAACAGATCGACATTCTCAGAGAACCACTCTGCCAAGGTTGTTCGGGTCTCTAACCCGCCTTGGACGTATGGCAATGGCTCTCCGCACATCCTTACTACCTCTAGAATGCCGCCACTGCTCGCGTCCCCGGCCTGAGTCGAGCTACTAGGCTTCGCGGTCGGAACGACTTATCCGGCCAGCTAAGTGTTAGGCTGCGTTCAACATGACATGAGGACGTACAGCGTATCGGTCCTTAAACGACTCAGACAGGGTCACTATGTTCAAACCTACACAAGACCCCGCCCGATCTTAATTCATTATTCATATGGTTCTTTTCCACGATAGCAAATATAGCCAACCGTGATCCACCTCATCCTAAAGCTCGCAGGTGATAGGAAATCACCTGACTTCTACCGCACTAAGCATGGATAAGCATTTAACCCATTCCTGAACTTAAATAGGATTCCAGTGCGATATCTGGACAAGGAAGGATATATAATGCAGCAATTGGTTCCAACCAATTCCTATACTTAATGCATCATCAACAATAAAAGGTACTCAAAGTATTTGTAAAAACATGGGAGGCTTAATATGCTCAGGGGCTTGCCTTTCAGGAACGAGGAAGGCTGGTGGTTAGGACACTCGGGCAATTCCTCCGCGGCGACTGCCTCGTCGGCTTCCTGCACCTCGGGTTCCTCCTCCTAGTTGGCTCCCTCGAACTCCAGCAACGTCACTCCCTCCGGCACACCTATTGCATGAATGTGCAAGATAAATATCATGGATGCACATGAACGAATGTCAGGGATGCTCGGGGAATGCACATGTTCGCTGTAGTTTGCATATTCCAACTTAAGCCCTATTCAAATCACTTTACTTACCAAGTTTATACAACCTAATGTATAATTGCTCATCTTCAGTTAATGACCTAGTACCTGCACCTAAGCATATTTTCAAGTTAGGCTAACCCCTAAACAATCAACGAGAACATTGCAACAACATACACTCAAGCATTTGTATTTCAGCAAAATGAAGACTATGTAGCGGTACAGTAAACTAGCCATAACTGGAGATTTATAATTCCAAATAACATGCAACAAGACAATATGGAAAGCTTATGAAATTGTCTACAATTCATTTTCAGACCTTAAAGCATGATTCAAACCTTTACCAGTTTGAATTCATAAATCAACAGAACTCTGTCCTCACAAGGCAGAGAGTGAGAAAAACTGGAACCTAACTTTAAACAGATGTAGTTTCTAAACTACTGGGCCAAATGCCCTCAAATTTTGACAGGAGCTAGATACATAAATTATCTACAACTTTTGTATTCATCACATTCACAGCAAATCAAAATATCATGGAGAACTTTCCAAAGTCCCTAGATCTGTCCAGAAGGACATAATGCAAACGAATAATTATTAACTTATGATATAAACACATGATTGGACAAAACCAACTTTACTACCTCATCACACATATCACAAGAACACCAGAAAGTAGGGTGTTCATCCCCAAAACATTTCTTTTAATACCTTTCTTAATTTAATTAATTAATTAGAGGAAATAGTAAACATATATGAAAACTACACCATTAAATCTACAAAAATTACAGTAGACACTAGATGCCCTAAGTAGACTATCATAAAAATTTCACACCATTTGAGTAAGTATAACAACCTACACAAAAATGGTAAGGCAGAATGACTTAAAATGGCATAATTAGGAAACCTTAGTGAAAAGTGTCAAGCAACTGATTTCATATTTTCCTAGCATCCTTAAGGTACTAAGATACTACCTACCAAGTTTCACGGCCATAGGATTGCTAGATAATTTACAAAAATTCACTCAAGTATCCACCAATGATAAAAGGAAAATCTGCAACTCAAAAACTACACATGCAATAACTCTCAAATTTTAACCAGAGCTTCTACTATACAAGACTAGCTTACCCACAAAATTTCACAATTTTTGGATAACAGAAACTCAAGATATGATTTAAACAAGTTTGCATTCATTTAAAAACGCATTTCAAGTTTCAATTTAATTCTTCCATAATTTATACTACAAGTGTTCATGTTATATTTTTCCTAAATACTACACTTTACTATGATCCTTACAAAATTTTAACCACCCAATTTGGAGCTACCAAACTCTAGATATAGATTTTACAACATATCATCAAAACTGGAATAATTGAACTGGCTTTCTATCCATAGTGACTGACAGGTGGGGTCCACATGTCAGCTGGCCCACGCGTCAGTGATACGAAAAACAGAGCACGGCGGTTCGCTCGACGGGGACTGGCGGAGCTCGCCGACGACGGCGTATCCGGTGACGAAGACGGCACCAACGTGACCGCCTAGACCTCCCGCGTCGATTGGTACCCTAACCTCACTCCCTACCGACCCCTAAGCACCCCGGCCACGGAGCTCGGTAGCTCGGCCATGGCGCACGGCTGCGCGTAGCCACGTTCTGGCCTGACCGGACCGACGAGGATGGTAACATCATCACACAAGCATCGGTGAGTGACGGAGAAGACAAGACGAAAGCTAGGGAAGGAAAAGGAGAGCAGTGCAGTGCTGGCCGCGGCGAGCGCCACTCCGGCGAGGTCCGGACGGCGGCGGAAAGCTAAATGTGACCACTACCTCGTTTCACCGGCCCAATGGCGAGGGGGAAGAGCTAGAGGAAGCTACGGCGGAGCTGTGGGTTAACTATAGGCTACGATCTTGCGGTGGAGAGTGAGCTAGGCAACGACACTTGCTCGGCATCGATGGCGGAGCTGGCGCGCTGCCGCTGTTGCTACTGCTGTGAGCGGAGGAGGCGAAGGAGGGTGAATGAGAGTGAGCAGGGAGGGTAGAAGGATGTGGCTTCAAGCGGAGGACACTGGGCAGCGGCATCAGGTCGGCCACGGCGTGTGGCGGCCACGCGGCGGCAGAGCTCTGCTGCCGGTCGGCACTGTAGTAGGTCAGAAACTTCGATTCAGTTACAATTTGTGCCGACTGACAGCGCAAGTTCGTGACGATAAATCTCCTAATCCATGATGATCCAGGTTAATGTGTAGTTGACAAAGTTGTAGTACCAAGTGAGATCTTCAACTTTACCAATTAGAGCTCGAGCTGGTTCGGCTTGGTTTGGTAGCTATAGGGCTGACAAGTTGAGTACATGAAACTTCTTTTCAGAGTTAACACTTAGAAAAATTTTGTCTCTGAAATCAGGGGTAACTTTCGTGTTGTAATCCAATTTTGAGCATGTTCTGCACATTTTCAAAGCTTGGCACCTTTACAACTTTTGTTCCTTATAAAATTTTCTACAACTTTGATTTAGGTTGCTCCGACATGCAAACACTCTAAGCTATACTTTTTAAATAGTTAAACCAAAGAGCTCTAGGGGTCAACAGTAGTCAAACCATCACTTGAAAGCATAATTAGTCAATATGGTCAACATGAACATTGTTCCTAATGACATTATAAGTGTAGCTAAGTTGTTTAAGAGGATAATTAGCCACATCGCACATTGATCACACCAAAATCAAGCATCACATGCATTGAAACAAGGAAAAACAAGTGAAATGTTACTTTTGTTTCAAAGCCATGTTTCATACGTTTCATGAGTTTGTTGCATAGTACCAACTAACCATGCTTCACTAAAGTGAGTTGCACTTGAGTGTTGCGCACTATTCATTTCCTAAAACAAACACACATGGAATGTAACAATATGTTGCAATGTTTCAAAAACATGTTTCATACAATCTAAACTCATGAATGGATGAATGATGCTCATGTTTATGAAATGCAAGTGCAAATGTGGAAGCCAAACACCTGGGGACGAATAGAGATAGAAGCACACCTCCTGTCGAAGGCGTACCTTTCAAGAAACAATCGATCTTCTTTTAGTATCTGCCTTATTGGCCAGACTTGGAGGTCCCCCATGCCATTGATGCTATGCACGTGCAGAAGAATGTCTTTGAGAGTCTCATTGCTACCTTGATGGACACAGGCAAGTCAAAGGATGGTCTGAAAGCACAGAAAGATATGGTGTAGCTAAACGTGATGCCACAGCTTCACTCGATGCCTGAGGCTAATGGAAAATACACTTTACCCGCGGCGTGCTTCAACCTAACATCAAACGAGAAGAGAGCTATATGCACTTTCCTGAGGGGGGTCAAAGTCCTGACTGGGTTTTCAGCAAATGTGAAGAAGCTAGTGTCGATGAAGGACTTGTCAATAACACATTGCAAGGCTCATGATTGTCATGTGATGCTGACAGTGTTTCTACCTATTGCAATCAGGGCTATAAAGCTAGAGTTCTTGAAAATGGCCATCACCCGCATGTACTACTTCTTTTCGAAGATCTCACAGAAGACGATTGGCAAGCAAGAGCTGAGTGACCTACATGAATTTGTGGTGGAGACACAAAACTAACTAGAGATGTGTTTACCTCCTGCTTTTTTTGATATAATGCCACATCTCATGATTCACATGGTTTATTAGATACAGGCGCCGGGCCCTTGCTACTTGCATGAAATGTGGTCCTACGAGCGATTCATGTCGGTTCTAAGTCGATACATGCATAATCGAGCATACCCAGAGGGCTCCATGATAGTGGGTTATAGTACTGAAGAAGTCGTTGAGTGCTGTCAAGAGTATCTAAAAGTACAGAAAGGGATTGGTAAACCCGATTCTCGTCACATGGGTAGCCTGGCTGGGAAGGGCACCTGTGGTAGAAAAGTGTTCATCGACCATGATTACAAAGAGGTGAGTCGGGCGCATTATAGTGTCTTGCAGAGTACACAACTGATGCAACCATATATTGATGAACACTTGGCTATCATTATGGCAGAGAGAAATGACCGTTCGGATGATTGGGTCATGAAACAACACAAACAACGACTAACTACATGGTTGAAGGACCAAAACATACCGCTTGGAGAAACCATAGACTCTATTACTATTAGTAGGTTGATGGAGGGACCATTGAGACAAGTGACATCTTGAAATGCTTATGACATCAATGGGTATACGTACTATACCCACGCAAAGGATAGTAAATATATGAACCAAAACAACGACATTTGAATAGAGGCTCTCGATGGATTGGGGCGAAAGATCTAATACTTTGGCATCATTGAAGAGATATGAGAACTTGACTATGGAAGGGATATAACGGTGGCCCTGTTTCGATGCCATTGGATCAAACAACACCAACTGAACGAGATCGGATTGAGAGTCATGGACCTCGAGAATCTAGGCTACAAAGATGACCCATGGGTGCTCGCTTCACATGTCGCACAAGTTTTCTATATGTCTGACCCACAAAGTAACCTCCTCCCGAAGAAGAAGACAAAGCACGTGGTTGCCTCCGGGAAATAGCACATTATAGGAGTTGATGGCGTGGACGATGTTGAAGCCTACAATAACTACGATGAGATGCCGCTATTCACAGACTTTTCTAAGAAGATCAGTGTTGTGGAAAAGAACCTATCCAAAGACATATTGCCATGGGAACGAAAAGGTGTCAAGAGGAAAGTCGTTACAGCGGGCTAGCTAATTGTTGAACGTGGAGTGTTTGTGTAAGTGTGTGTTTGTAAGACTTCATTTATGCATGCGTGTGAGACTATATATTTATGTATGTGTGTAAGACTACATATTTTTGTATGTGTGTGAGACTACATTTATGCATGTGTGTGAGACTACCCTTTGCAACATCCAGATGAATCTATTTCAACATCCATTCTATTACTACTAAAACTTTATGAAATCACTTAACACTTTATGAAATGAAGAAATGGCCAAAATAAAAGTAGAAGATCTTGACGAGTTATACAACTTTTATATTCATGACCTTTACAGCTGAAATCGTTTAGTGGTTGAAAATCAGGTTTGAAGCTGTCATTTTCTAAAATTCAAAATTTGAACTGTTCAAATTTTGTCAAATAAAAAGATGACCAAAATAAAAGTTGTAGATAGTGATGTATTCAATAACTTTTATATCCATCACCTTTACAACTGAAATCATTTATTGGTTAAAAATCAGGTTTGAAGTTGTCATTTTCTAAAATTCAAAATTTAAATTGTTTAAAATTAGTGGCAAAGATAGATGAATAGACTAAAATGATAGAGGATGATTTTAGAAAATTTTAGGAAAAAAACCCATCACAGTTGGAGTTAGTATGAGGGAGAAAAACTAGTTACAAGATTCAGCCACAGATTAAAAGGAGAAATCACACTTGTTTATCATTGATTATCATGAACAGTTGTGATTTTTCTTTTTAATCTTTGGGTAAAATTTACAACTAGTCTTTTTCTCTCATACTAACTCCAAATGTGATGATTTTTTTTCTAAAATTTTCTAAAATCATGTCCTATCAAGTTACTGTGTTGATTTGGTCATTCTTTTCATTTGACAAAGTTTGAGTACTTCAAATTTTCATATTTAAAAAAATGACAAGTTCGAATGAGATTTTCAACTACTAAATGATTTCAGCTGAAAAAGTGATGAATACCAAAGTTGTATAACTCATCAAGATCTACAACTTTTATTTTGATCATTTCTTCATCTGACAAAGTGATAGTAAACATTGTTCACAAATCAACATGTTTCTCGTATAGTTTATGAAACTACGAGTCATATGTGAATTTGTGAACAATGTTTACTAATACTTTGTCACATGAAAAGTGACCAAAATAAAAGTTGTAGATAGTAATGAGTTAAACAACTTTTATGTTCGTGACTTTTATTGTTGAAATCATTTAAGATTTCAAAATTTTGTTTGAAGTTGCCATTTATTGAAATTCAAAATTTCAACTATTCAAATTTGGTCAAATGAAAATATGATCAAAATAAAAGTTATACATATTGATGAGTTCTACAACTTTGGTATTCATGAGTTTTTCAGCTGAAATCATTTACTCTTTCAAAATATCATTTTAAGTTGAAATTGTTTGAATTTCAAATTTTGAATCATTCAAACAAAGTCACATGACAAGATGACCAAAATAAAAGTTGTACATGTTGATGAGTTATACAACTTTTATGTTTACAACATTTTCATTTTATTTCATTTAATATCATAAAATTATAGTCGAAGTTTTAAAAGTCAAATTTTTTTTTGTTTTTTTGTTTTCTATATTGTTTTGACTACAATTGTTTTTATATATATTTCTGCATATATAGAATAATACAAAATATTATATTTGTGCATATATACAATTGTTTTTATATCACTTTGTGTTTTTGTGATATAAAAAATACAGAATTAATAATTTAATAAAATAGAAAATATTTGTAGGGGCGGCTGGATCAGGAACCGCCCCTACAAATGCATTTGTAGAGGCGGCTGGATCAGGAACCGCCTCTACAAATCGTCGTGAGTATAAAAGCAAGGGCGCACGGGTGAAAATGTGTTGGGCGCTCTCTTCTTCCTCCCGACGTCGTCAGGCTGCCCAACTATTTCCCCGGCGCCCCGCCACCGCCGCCTCCCGGACCTCTCCCGACGCCCGCGCCCCTCTCCGCACCCCCGGACCTTGTTGACTTTGTGATAGTTTATTTGTTCCTTGTTACTTCATGACTATCTTGAAAAAATGATTTAATCCTATGTTATATAGTTGCTTTCTGATGAGAACATTGTTATTTATTTCGTTTGTGTGCCTGTTATCAATTGGTATAGGGAGGCTATTAATTTAATTCATTGTTCCTTGAAAGCATTACACCACCTGTTAATTTTTGATGTGGATTGAAACAAACTTAGCTATGAATCATTAGTTCACTACAAGACCTACCTAAAAACTTTAAAATGGATAAGTGAAAAGAAAAACAACAGTAGCAGATTGTTTTCTATAACAGGGAGCCAAATGTAAACATTTATATTTTGGTTCATAATCTATGTTACATAGGACCACAACTCTCATTGATTTAATCTTTCATAGAAACTATAAATTTTTCATGCAAAATCAGCCAACATTTTGTATTGACCAAGAGCCCAAATGAGCACATAGATAGAATTACTGCTCATTTAGTAAGACTAAGAACTAAAATACAAACTTCAAGCTGCACAAAATGGATGAATATGACAGTTGCAAAAGAAAACCTAGAAGGACTTCAAATCTGTAATGTGCTGATGCTAGTGATAAATTAAAATTTGGCTAAGAGAAAACCTAGAAGGACTTCAAGTTGCGTAAATTGGTAGTGTCCATTCGGCTAAGAGATGGCCGGACACCATATGGCAAAACTCTGAAAGGGGGCTTGTAACCTAGCATGGTTGCAGGAAGTAAATCTGCATCTACTGGCAACGGGTCAGATCCAGGCCAGTCAGTGTATCTTGGGCCAAGTTCATCCAATAGTTTGTCAATTTCATCTTCATACTTGATTTCTGGTGCTTGCACAACTATTTCCTCTTTCCCAGCATTAGAAACTAAAGGTCCATTGCTATCTTGTACACTGTTCTCTTTCTCAGTTGGTAGCAAGGAAGGATTAGGAGACCCTTTAATTTGGGACTTCATAGAAAGAGACTGTGAATTCTTCTTTGACCCCTTAATGGGTTCTGGTTCATCATAATCTACTCCCCTATACAGAGAAACATAAGTCCCTGATCTCCATATTACTAATCCTCCTATTTTTCTCTAATCACTACCATTAAAACACACAACAAAAGAAGAAAGTATGTCAGATGACAAGCACTTCAAATATCTGAACAGAGATGAGTTGAGAATCAATCAAAGCCACTATATTGAACTTAGACATTTATTATTATCATTTTGCGAACTACACAATTCACAATAGAATATTTTGCAAACATTTCATAAGGTTTGAAAAGCAAGGTGTTTTTCAAAGATCTAATTGTACACTGAATATACTGTAGTAGTTGTATCCAAATATTCCATGATATTATCTGCACTTAATACGAGCTAGTATCTTTTCTCAACTACTTGATAATAGGAACATAATGTAACGCTCATTTTCAAGTCAATTCTAAATGAGAAAAAGAACCAAAATAAGTGGAATGATAGAACTTGATAATGATAATTAACATCATAAACATCAATCGTATAGAGTTTTCAAGCAATGACAAGATGCAACTCATTGTTATCCTTTCCCTTTTTGAGAGTAACTGAGTTCTCCGTATTTTAATGAAATGTGGCAATCCAGCTTTTGATCTGCAGATCAAAATCTGGTAACTGAAATGTGAAAATCTGGTTGATAGACAAAGTCCTCTCTAGCTGCTGGCTCAACTTGGCTCAACTGCTGGCTGCTACACTGCTGGCTGCTACTTCTATACTACTGTCCTACTACTACTACTACTACTACTACTACTACTACTACTACTACTACTACTACTACTACTACTACTACTACTACTACTACTACTACTACTACTACTACTACTACTACTACTACTACTGTTATACTACTACTGTTCTACTACTACTCTACTTGCTACTGCTAGCTACTCCTACTACTGCTAGCTACTCCTACTACTACTAGCTGGCTGCTACTCTTCTCTCTTTCCTAGCGGCTGGCTGCTACTCTACTCACTTCCCTATACTACTAAGTGGCTGCTACTAAGTGGCTCACTTCTATTACTCTATCTATGACTACGACTACTATTGTATCTAAGTGGCTGTTGCTCTTAACTACTGGCTGCTACATTTCTCTACTCCTCTACTATTACTCCTCCTCTACTCTAATCCATTATTTACCACATCTAAGTTACCAGATTTTGATTTGCAGGGGTCTTCCAACCATGTGGCAGCAGTCAACTCCTATCCTCTATGTTTGGGAAGCAGTAGCTGCTTTTTTACACCTTTTTCTCTCTATGTTTGTTAAGCAACTGTTGCTTTTTTTTGCCAAATCTCCCCTCTCCTCTCCTCTCCTTTGTTTTGCCGATGATAAAATTGTCTAAGTCCATACATTATATGAAATATGAGCTGATGATCAAGAACTTGTGAGGAACTTGGCATCATTAGCAGCCGCCCATACATTACCTTCTCCTCTCTTCTCTGTTATGATGCCTTGATGCTCTAAGTTCAAGATCAGATGATGATTGACATGTTTCTGAGGCCTCTACTTCTGCTACTACTCATTTTTTGATATATTGTTGTTTTATAGGACTTCTTTGGTTTATAGACCTTTTTGATTTCTTATACCTTCTCGTGTACCTAAAGCACACTTTCTTGCATCTATTAGAACAAAGCGCGAAATAATGTCGCGGACACCAGACAGTGCAGCCCGATGCCCCGAGCATGATGAGCAGCCAACCTATGAGGAGCAAGCACTAGAGGACCAGCTTACTCAGGAGCAGTTCGATAACAAGGTAGAAAAGGATCTAGAAGTGATGCTTACTCAGGAGTAGTGTGACGAGGAGGAAGGGGGAGCAGAAGGAAGAGCAGGAGAGGCTGCTGAAGGTGAAGAAGTTGATGATGATGATGATGAGGACTCAAAAGAGGGATATGTAAGTCCCGAGGATCCTTTCCCACGTGAAGCCAGAAGGAGGCTAACGGAGGAAGATTTGGACAAGGATTTTGACCCGAACAAGGAGGTAGGGAAAAAGCCTTAGCTTGTAAATTTTGCTAAAGCTTTGGCTGTGTTACCTCTGCTAACACTTTGACCTGTCGTATATATAGGTCCCTCCTAAAACTCGAAAAAGACGACGTCGATGTCCGTGACATCTCGCTAGACAAGACAGAGTAGAGGAAAGGAGAGCAGAGGCAACAGCCACAGAGACGGATCATGATGCCTCTGCTCCACAACCTCAAGACACAACCACGACTACCAAGCCTAAGAGGAAACGAGGGGATAGAAAAGCAAATCAATATCCAAATAAGGCATGCTATGTGATAACGGAGGTCGAGCCAGCAGGGGAGATCCTTGAGCCAAAGGAATTAAGAGGACAATTCCATAATGCTATCGGGGCCCTAGTAAGAGATAAATTAAACCCAGCAATCCCTAACTGGAAAGAGGTACCAGAGAACAAAAAGGATAAACTATGGGATAGGCAGCTGAAGCTCAATTTTAGATTTCCGAAGGGTAAGCACGAACTGGTAAAAAATGCTTTTAGGATGTTGGGAGAGTCATTCCGATGTTGGAGGTTGGAGCTCAACAAGAAGTATATCCAAAAGGGGTTAACTACCTTCAATGAGTTCGGTAACATAACTCCTAGTCAATGGGAGGAGCTCGTGGCTCAGAAGACTTCACCGGAGGCATTGGAGCTCAGTGCCCGTAACACCGAGCTAGCGAAGAGGAACAAACACCACCATCATCTAGGCCCCGGTGGCTACTATGCCAAGGAAGAGCAGTTTAGAAAGATGGACGAAGAGGCCGCAGTTGCTGGGAATATCGATGTGATGAATTTGAAGATACACTCAAGGAATTGGATATATGCGAGGAGTATAGAATCATCCGGCGGTAATCTTAAGTTTGATAAGCCAGAGACCCAAGAGGCAGTATCAAGGATACTGAAATATGCTAAAGACAAGGAGAATGGCTCATTCAATCCTTCTAGAGAGAGGGATGAGCTTAGCCTTGGCTTGGGAAACAAGGAGCACATAGGCCGCACCAGGGGGCTAGGGAAAAGGATGACCTGGAAGCAAGAATTCAAAGAGGACAGGCACATGTATAAGAAACATGGCAGAGACCGGGAGACTAATCTTGAGCTCCAAGTGAAGGCTCTAGTTGCGAAGGCATTGGAGGAGCAATGACTGTCTACGGAGCCACGGATATTAATGACGCCGCCGGGAGAACTGGCATTAGTTGGCAGCCCTCCAAAAGTTCCTAGCAGCCAAGGTTCCACTACAGCCACAACCCCCATTGATCGCATACGGGAACCAACTAGTTGCACCTTGGTGTTTCTCAGCAGCCGACAGAACACTGTGATGGAGGTCGCAACGGGTGTGGCACATCCTCCCGGTGGCTTACACCACAATAATAAGATACCGCCGAACTACACTAGGGTCGAGGTGCATACCGTGAAGCCCAAGTTCATGCAGTGGAGGATAGACTACGCAACTCCCGAGGGGCTGGTGTTACTCAGAGACGTTATGGGGCAGTTCATCCTCTGGTTTAAACGGGACATTATATTGACTGCTTCTTCGCCACATCCCCCTCTCCCAAATTTGGAGCGACTTGTTGAGGTCGGGGTGATATTTTCACCGTCTCGTGACCACCACATTCCTGAGATGCCACATTCTTCCCCGCCTCCTAGCGAGCATGTGCCTGATGAGATGCCACAACCTTCTCCAGCTCATACCGAGCAAGTGCATAATGAGATGCCACAATCTTCTCAACAAGGATAGCCGATACATGAACAACGAGTGCCTCCTGAAGAAGGTGATGCACAAGAAGATGAGGACATGCCTGAATGGGAACTTCGAAAGAAGCATCCAATCACCATAAGGCCGGTTTTGTTCTGATGAAAGACGTCTTGTCAGTGTCCAAGTGGTATTCCCATGACCAGTTCAAGCCTGAGAACCAAGTTAAAAAAGTCCCATCACGGGGTTCTGAGGGGGCTGTCACTAGCAAACTCCACCAAATTGCAAAAGCAGTATCCAAATGTTGATGCCATCAAATGGTCAAAGGATTGTTCGAAAATCATATGAAAGAGGCAAGCCCTTTCTACCAAACCAGGACATCCAACGCCTACCACTTGGAATGAGAAGGTTCCATGATTGGTATTTGTGTGTTCTCCCAATGAGCATAGACCTCATACAAACATGCTTCCCCACCGGCACATTTGGAAGCCCAGCCGGGAAAATTGTCTTTGACTTCAATGACATGCAAACATGCTTTCACCTGGGAGGAATGGAGATGAATCTAATTCACACGTGGTGCCTGTAAGTTCTTGTCCTCCCGATATGATATGAATGTAATCTTAGAATTTTATTGTAACTAACCCACGCCGTGATTTGTAGAATGCAAGTGCACATTGTCAAACAAATGCCAAGTGTGAAAGCCGGGTATATAGACGCTCAAGCTATAGCCCAAACAAATTTTAATTACCCTAAACAGTAGAAATTGGATGCCAAAGAGCTAGCTGCTGCAAAGACTCTTTGGGAGAAAGAGCACATCCGTATGACAAAACTAAGGGAAGAGTTCCTTAAGGTTGCGGCATATAATCCCCTAGCTTTCAAAATTCTCCAATAGCACTCTACTATATGGCTACCATACAACTTCGAGTAAGTTCAACTCTATACTTAAAGCTTTGTTCGATATATTTTATTCGATGTCAAAGAGCTTATCTAGTTCTATGATTAAATCCATGCAGCAACCACTGGATTTGTATAGCCATCGATGTCGGGAGAAGCATGGCATGAGTCTTTGATTCAGTAGATAGGGACCCGATGATATACAAAGACTTCATATCGATTCTCAAGACGTATACATATCGACAATACTCATTAGCTTATATGTTTGTATACATACTTGTAACGTTCACTTTTGGATACTAACAAGTTGTATTTACTAAAATAATTCAAACAGGGCATTTAGGTTCTATGTCACTAACCATCACGGAAGGCATGATCCAGCAAGGAAGAAAAAGCTAGCTACAAAAACACTATATGCGGTAAGTGTAAGTTACTTCTTCAGTACTCCATTACATGGCTGTCAAAAGCATTTCTTAACATTTTCATATGCAAAACACATAGTGCCCCAAGCAAAAGTCTGGGATTGTACATTGTGGATACTATATATGTTCTATGATAAGTAACACCGGTGCCTACATGAGACACCTCTTAAGGGTAAGTTTGAACCTTTTCACCCATAGTATAAAAACTTCGTACATGGTATGAAATATTAAACCGAAACTTGTTTTCTTGTAGTGGAAAGAAGAGAAAGAAATGAAAAGAGACCCTCATACAAGGATGACCAACTCTTAGAGCTCGTCGGTGACCTTTGCAACTTCATATTGGACCAGATTGTACACATCAAAGGTGCCTACCATGACTGAGAGTCTGACTTAGGTAGAAATCCTCAGTACCAACATCTTCGTGAGACTGAAAGGCTAGCTCTAGGACGTTGATAACAATGTGTATGGAATTTAACATTGGTTTTACCTTGTAAATTATGTCTATTTAATGATAGATTGTATATATTCTTGTGAATTAGACTTGTAATTATAGTTTATATAATACTCTTGTGCTTGTAGTCTAATGGGTTCGAAACGCTGGTCGCGGTGCGTTCGGCAACGCGAACGCGGTTCGGAACGTTGGTCGCGGGGCGTTCGGCAACGCGAACGCTGGATGGAATACACAGAAACAAACAGTGTTATGGTCGAATTTGAATTGTAAATTTGATATTTTTTGGCGGGAAAACGTACTGTAGGGGCGGTTCTAAACTGAACCGCCTCTACAAACATGTATTATTGGGGTGGCTGGTATTACAGCCACCCCAACAAATCGATTTGTAGGGGCGGCCTTAAAACCACCCCTACAAATGCATGATTTGTAGAGACGGTTTGGTAGGGGCGGCTGGCCAAACCGCCCCTAGAAAGGGTTACGAGCCGCCCCTAAAAAACGTTTCTGTAGTAGTGTGGAGGAGGCCTCCGACCTATTGCGCACCATCGCTTTACCAGCATGTGTCGAACTAGAGCTAGGCGCCGTGTCGAGAATTGCCAGTTTTCCCAGGCGAGGCGAGAGATCATGCGCGGGAATGCGTGGCCAAATCGCCACTGCCACTCCACTTCAGACTGTCTCAAACAAGTGATCCACGAAGGCACCCAAACATAAAATGGGTCTTCGACGGTACTGTATCGGTTTACAACAGAGTATCTATATAGGAGACTTATTTTGGGTGTCAGAAGAGACACAACCTAAATTTGAGCATCCTCTCTCCTCGAGACCCATTTATAGAAAATATTCTCTTTTATGTTTTGTTGTTGGAGAAGACTAAAAATAAATATTGAAACATTTTTCATGTAATAATATATAAACTTGATATGTGTCTTGTGTTTTGGTTCCTATCGCCAGAGATAATCTGGCCGATGAAAAAGCATCTTGTGCGGTTGGTGATAATTATTACCTCTTCTGGCCGCAGGACGACGACGCAGGAAAAGCAAGGCAGCTGAAATAGGCATTTGCCCGGAGCATTCCCACGATCGCCTCCTTGTCGTAGTGGAAGTCATCGTCACCCACGTGGCCACGTCCTGACCGTGGCCGTGGCCGTTGGTAGGACGAAGAACGACGCTAGTGCTGGCTGGCCCGACCGGCCGGCGAGCGCGAGTGTCTCCAAGGCCGATCTGCGCCTATAAAACCTGCAGCTGGGTGGTTCCGCTGGGGGCAGGGTCTTCACACTTCAGCTTTCACAAGACAAAGCAACAACAACTGCACTGTTACAACAGCGTGAAGAGTGGCCGAGAGATAGAGAAAGAGAGAGCAAGCAAGGATGGCGTCTCTGCTCAGCCTGTACGGCAGCGGCGGCCGGAGGAGGATGAGCCGCGATAGTGGCACGGCGGCGCTGGTCAGGCGGCTGTTGAGGAGGCTGAGGTCCAGCTTCGTCCGGAGCACGGCGCGGCCGAGGCGAAGCGCGGTCAGGTTCGGGTACGACCTGCACAGCTACTCCCAGAACTTCGACGATGGCGTTGTTGCCTCGTCAGCTCCGGCGTCCACGGCTTGTGCGTAGCTAGAACTCCAGGATTCTAGGACCAGGATTCTGCATCTTCTGTGTAACTAACTATAGTTCTATAGCCAAGATAATAGTGTGGCTTAGTGCTTCCTTACTGAGAGATCGAGTCCAGTGCTAATTTCCGGTGATTTGCTGCTATCTAGCTGTAGGTTCGTCAGTTCATGTATATACAAGTTATTTCGTCTGTGTAAGTGTAATTAATTAACTATGCACAAGACAGCAGTTCTATGCCTGCCATAGATCAACAATCACCGTATTGCTTTGGTCAGCTGTTGGAATGGATGGATTTCAATCTCTTGGTTTCAGCTGCTCTGTATGCTGATTTATAGACTGATCGAGGTGACCGGCACAGCAGTTGCAACTGATAGATAAGCTTAGTGGTAAAACACTTGTATCTTATTTTTTCCTGCACTTTTACTTTCCTTGGTTTTTAAACCTAATGTTAGGAATATGCTCAGTATCCATTTTAGTGGTTAGAATATGCTGTAGCAAGTAGGAATCCCTTTTGCCTATAAAGAACAAGAGAGTGTCAATGTAAAAACAAGCCATTCATTTGCATTCAATCCAAGCGGTCAAGGGCCAAGCTGCCGTCTGATAGTTCCAGATTTAAATCTGAGATTTAATCGGGCCAACAATCAGGTATCAGAGCGGGAGCTGGAGCCAGCTGGAGGATCGCGAGCAGGCGCCGAACTCCGAGCAGGGCGCCGCCGGAGGCAAGCTGTTGTACACGATGGAGCAGTGGCACACCTTCAATAAGAAGAAGGAGGAAGGATCCGGTTCGTTCGGCTCCAAGGAGCGTCGCCGACGTCCACGCAGCGGCAAGAAGAAGGAGGAGAAGGGACCCCGGGGCCAGGTCGGCGCTGATGGCAGCGCCGCCGGCGAGCGCAAGGCGACCCATGATGACACCTGCAACAACTATGGCAGGACTGACCACTAGGCCAAAGACAGTTGCCTTCCTCCACGACACGGTGGGCAGGCTCACGTCGCGCAAGCAGAAGAGCAGGATGCCACCCTGTTCCTAGCGCACGGGTGCGTCGAGTTACAACACGACACAAGGGAAGGGGTGAAAGGTCCAAGCTTTCCCCTTTCCAGGTCAGCTGGCTCCATCGAGCTCCACCTCGATGAACCGCGCGCCCACGCCTTCCTCAGCAAAGGTGCCGCCGATGACAAGATCGACGGCTGGTACCTCGACACCGGTGCAACGCACCACATGACGGGTCAACGCGAGTTCTTCTCCGACCTGGAGTTCAGCGTGAAGGGCTCTGTCAAGTTCGGTGACGCCTTCGCCGTTGAGATCAAGGGCGTCAGCTCGGTCATCTTCAAGGCCAAGACGGGGGAGCACCGTCTTCTCACCGGGGTGTACTACATCCCGGCCTTGAAGAACTCCATCATCAGTGTCGCGCAGCTGGACAAGAACGGTTCGCGGGTGGAGATTGAGGACGGCGTGATGCGCATCTAGGATAGAGGCCGCCGTCTTCTCGCCAAGGTGAACCAGGAAAGCAACCGCCTTTATGTGCTCCATGTACATGTGGCGCACCCCCTCTACCTTGCCACGCACCGGGATGATGAGGCATGGCGCTAGCACGAGCGTTTTGGGCACCTTCACTTCGAAACCCTAAAGCAGCTCGGCAAGAAGAAGATGGTTCGCGGCATGACCTGCGTCGACCACGTTGAGCAGCTCTGTGACACCTGTGTGGTGACCAAGCTGAAGCGCTGGCCCTTCCCGCGTCAAGCATCCTACCGCGCCACCGAGCAGCTCGAGCTGGTACACGGCGACCTTTGCGGTCTAGTGTCACCGGCAACTCCTATGGAGGTCGGCGCTACTTTGTACTGGTCAGCGACGACGCCACCCACTATATGTGGGCTGAAGGACACGTGGACGCCTAAGAGGGGGGGGGTGAATTAGGCAACTTAAAAATCTAACTCACGACTATGGCCTCTTTTTCTACTTCTAGCAAAACCTATGCAAAAGATAATCTATCTAGATGTGCAACTACGGTTTTGCTAGTGTGTTGCTATCTCTACCGCAGATGATAATAATATGATCAATGTAAATGCGGAAGCTTAAAGAGCAAGGTAGAGATATGCAAACTCCCGTCGACGACTCTGGTATTTTTACCGAGGTATTGAGAAGCGCGCAAGCTTCCCCTAGTCCTCGTTAGAGCCCCTCGCAAGGAATCCCTCGCAAGGGCCAAGCTCCCGGTCGGGTAACTCCATGGATAGCCTCGGGCCTTCCCCGCAGCGCAAGTGGGTCTCCGATCTGCTTTAAGCAAGCCTCTCCCGGATGCTCCCGCCGTCTTCACTATCAAGCTTTTCAAACGCTTGCGTGGGCCTTGTTCCCTTTGATTACGGTGGCGGCCGCACCACAAACGCGGTTGGTGCGATCTCGCAAGACTTCAAGCCCCTCCGATGTACAACTCTTGTGCTCGCAAGCACGGGTGGCAAGAGGTATGCAAACCTCACTAAACACTAGGCATACACCTAGAGCAAGCGCATAAGCGGTGGTCTAATCAACCTAAGCACGCCGCCAAAGCACCCACGCTAATCACCGATGAAACACTAAGCACTTAGCAAGTGGAGATCACTAAAATGGTGTATCAACACCCTTGGTATGTTTCCTTAGCTCCACACTTCTCGAATGGCCGGTTGGGGGTTGTATTTATAAGCCCCACTGAGAAAGTAGCCGTTGGGGTCGAACTCTGCAATTTCGCTCATCGGCCGGACATTTGAGATCGTCTGACCGGACGCGTCTGGTCGTCCCGACCGCTTGCTGACGCCGCGAACTACCGATCGGACGACGCCGCGATGTCGAGTCCGGTCGCCTCACCGGACGCGTCCTCGCGCAGCCAGACGCTCGAACCTCTCTACTTTCGATCGGACGCTGTGTTCCTGTGTCCGATCGGTTGCCGCCAGCGTCCGGTCGCCTGTCTGCCGAGCCACCGGTCCAGCGTCCGGTCGTGCTTCCAGCGTCCGGTTTCCTCTGCGAGCTCGTTTCTTCGCGATCTTGCGCACGGCTTGGTTCCTATCTTCATGCTTGGACTTTGCTTGACATCTTGGGTCTTTTTCTTGTGCTTCTAAGGTCTTGCTTGAGGTGTTGATCATCGAGATCATCACGTCGCCTTTCGTCAAGTCACGTCTTGCACCCTATTGATGACAAAACAAACACTTGCAAATTCATTAGTCCAATTTGGTTGTGTTGGTCATCAAACACCAAAATCCAAAGTAAATGGGCCAAGGGTCAATTTTCCTTACAATCTCCCCCTTTTTGGTGATTGATGCCAACACGACCAAAACAAGCAAATAAATAGAATTTGGAAGTTAAAAACCACCTACTTGCTAGGTTGCAATGCAAAGGGCAAGGTTATATGATACTAATTGACAGATATCAATTAAAACTTTACTTAAAAGCATGTCTTGCCCTTGCAAATGTCCCCATGTGATATTATGGATTAAGGCCTATCTAAAAAAAAAATTCTCCCATTACTTAGACTAATCCATAATTCACTTTCCTCCCTTTCTTGGACCATTACCATTTGTAGACATCAACTTAATGCTTGTCTTTGGTCCTTCAAATTCTCCCCCTTTGGCATCAAACACCGAAAAGGAAGACATTAGTAGTACAAGGGAGGGTCAAATTTCGTGATCCTTTGTATAAAGAGTGAAATGGATCACAAAATTTGACTCTCACATTATATAGACTAAGCTCCCCCTAAAAGTATGCATACATATGGTGGAAAGCAAAGCATATGCATAATAAGCAATTTATTGCACAAGAGAGTTTAACCTATATAATGCATGGAGAAAGCATATAAAAAGAAATGTAATCAACATGATGATGCCAATTGAAGAACGATGCTTATCTCCGGGGACTCCATTTTCCTTGCAATGAGACTACTACACACATGATAAACTTGAAAAGGTGTTAGTCTCAAAGCGTCCATTTTATAGATGATCCTCCCCCTAAATTTGTGCATGCAAGCGTGGAATACTTGTAGTACTCATGCACATTGATTTTAGAATCAAAATACCATTTGAAGATGATATTTGGGAGAAAATTATCTACAATTTGGACTTTGGCACATATTAAATGAACAATTATAAGACAAGCTATGTGCCTTGTTTCTAAACAATTTTAAACTATGTAGGTTTGCTCCAATAGTTAAAAATGAAACCGAGCAATCCTACCATAAGATATACCTATTGTATGCATGGCAAATGATTTAAACATGTAAATGCAAACATAGGCATGAAGAGTAACTAGATGCTTAAGGATACCAATTGTAGGAAAAACTAATTTCAAGATGTACCAATTAAAAAGTAATAACATCTAGTTACCTAACATGGGAAGGGGAATTTGGGTCCATAGAATTCACTAACCCACTTGGCAATAACTTTGTCCATCATGATGCACCCCATGAAATGCACCCATACTTTGCCAAGTCTCCAAATTCCCTGAGGTCCGACGGACTTCTTACTTCCCTTTCGGGATCCAAACCTTCTTGGTGCTCTTCATGTTGGAAATGATTTCCTTTGGCACCCAAAAGCATTTGACCCCATTGTTGGCTTGCTTGTTCACCTTGATGGCCACCACCTTGTCATTTTTCTTCTTCCTCAAGAGATAAGGTGTAGAGGCCTTCTTGTCCACCTTGTTGGTGTAGGTGTTGGAGAGCTTGCTTGTTTGCTTTTTCTCCTTCTTCTTTGCTCCTCCCCCATTCTTTAGCTTGCATTCATAGGACTTGTGGCCTTCTTTGTGGCACACGTAGCAAACCACGATTTGTCCTTCATCAAGCTTCTTCACTCCCTTGACGGTGTTATCTTGAAGAAGTTGGGTTTGCTTTGCCTTGCCTTTCACTTGAGTCAAGTCCTTGGTGAGGCGAGCTACTTCTTGCTTGAGTTGCTCATTTTCTTTTACAACCTCTTGTGTGCATGTATCTACAATCACTTTCTCAACACACGCTTGGTTGCACAAAGGTGAGTTTAAACATAAATCATTGCAAGAGGTAGATGCATCCTTTTTAATTATGTCATTTCTTTTAGATGCCTTGGTGGGGGTATTTTTGACGACCCCAAGATTAGCAACTTTATTCGTTAGCTCATCACAATGTTTGCACATGATTTCCATTTTAGCAAGCAAACTTTGATAATCATTTTGTGAGCTAGCTAACTTTTCTTTTAATTTTTCATTTGTCTTTTCAAGTTGCTTATCATTAATTGTGCGTGCACTTGTTGTTGCACTAGCCTCAAGTTGCTCAATTTTAGTAGATAGTTCAACATTGAGATTTGCAAAGTTTTCATATTGTTCAAGCAAATTCTTGTATGCTTCTTGTGAACTACCTAGCTCTTCTTTTAAAGTTTTGAGCTTCTTTTGTTGACTAGTGCAAACTTTAGCATATTTAAGAT
Organism: Miscanthus lutarioriparius; assembly: GCA_904845875.1. Lineage (NCBI taxonomy): Eukaryota > Viridiplantae > Streptophyta > Magnoliopsida > Poales > Poaceae > Miscanthus > Miscanthus lutarioriparius. The sequence goes on from CAJGYO010000001.1 coordinate 99,552,920, forward strand.
TTTGTTGCACAATTGTATTGTAAGAAGGCAAATCATCATCACTATCACTCTCACTAGAGGATGAGCTTTTGTTACCTCGTGCCATAAGGCACACACGAGAAGAGCTTGATGATGAGTGCTTGTGACCTCGCCTCTTGTGATGGTTTTCTTCTTCACTTGAAGAATCATCCCATGACCTTATTGTTGTGAGGGCTTTGTTCTTGCACGCCTTCTTCTTTGTCTTGGGTGTGGGCTTATTTGGACAAACTTCCACAAAGTGCCCCATCTCGCCGCATCCGTAGCATCCTCTCTTTCTTTGCTCATTTCTTTGATTGGTGAAAATGAGATCTTGAATTTGGATGGGCACACCCTTGACATTGAGCCTTTGGATCATCTTCTCCACCTTGTTGATTAATTTGATTGATTCTTCATCAAGGTCGGAGGTGGAGGAGGATGATTGATCATCATTACTTGATTCTTGTTCATCATCATCATCATCCTCATCTTCTTCTTCACTTGAGGAGCTTGAGCTTGAGCTTGACTCAACTTTCTTGCCCTTCATCTTTTTCTCTTCGCTACAAGCGAGAGCTTTGCCTTTGCTTGATGAAGATGCTTCTCCTTGACCCATCTTACGTGACATTTCAAATGCCACTAGCTTCCCAATGACAATGCCCGGGGTCATGGTGCTCAAGTTCTCCATGTTGTGAAGGATGGTGATGATGCTTGCATATTTCTTTTGTGGTAGCACGGAGATGATCTTCCTCACGATGTCCGCATCATCTAGCTTTAATAATCCTATTGAATGGAGCTCATTGATAATTAGATTCAAATAAGAATACATATCACGAACAAGCTCATCATCATTCATTTTAAAGGAATCATAATTTTGTTTAGCTAGACAATGTTTTTGCTCACGGACATTACTTGTGCCGTCATGGAGCTCTTGGAGTTTTAACCAAATTTCATGTGCCGTATTTAAAGTGAACACTTGGTTAAACACATCCATGCTAAAAGATTCAAACAAGCAATTTTTAGCTCTAGCATTGAAATGCATTTCTTTTTCATCACTCTTTGTGGGTTTTTCGGGATTCTTGATGCGTTTCATCCCGTCACGAGTGACTCTCCAAACACCCAAATCAACTGCCTCAAGGTGGCAAGCCATTCTAGCTTTATAGTATGGGAAGTTAGTGCCATCAAATTGTGGAGGCCTAGTGGTATCCATCCCAACCACTCTACAATAGCGTCGGCTCAACGGCGGTTAAGCCAAGGGTCCAAAAATGAGCCAACCGGCTCTGATACCACTTGAAGGACACGTGGACGCCTAAGAGGGGGGGGGGTGAATTAGGCAACTTAAAAATCTAACTCACGACTATGGCCTCTTTTTCTACTTCTAGCAAAACCTATGCAAAAGATAATCTATCCAGATGTGCAACTACGGTTTCGCTAGTGTGTTGCTATCTCTACCGCAGATGATAATAATATGATCAATGTAAATGCGGAAGCTTAAAGAGCAAGGTAGAGATATGCAAACTCCCGTCGACGACTCTGGTATTTTTATCGAGGTATCGAGAAGCGCGCAAGCTTCCCCCTAGTCCTCGTTGGAGCCCCTCGCAAGGAATCCCTCGCAAGGGCCAAGCTCCCGGTCAGGTAACTCTGTGGATAGCCTCAGGCCTTCCCCACATGCAAGTGGGTCTCCGACGTGCCTTACGGCAAGCCTCTCCCGGATGCTCCCCGCCGTCTTCACTATCAAGCTTTCGGCCGAAATGCCACGGGCCTTGTTCCCTTCGGTACACGGTGGCGGCCGCACCACAAACGCGGTTGGTGCGATCTCGCAAGACTTCAAGCCCCTCCGATGTACAACTCTTGTGCTCGCAAGCACGGGGTGGCAAGAGGTATGCAAACCTCACTAAACACTAGGCATACACCTAGAGCAAGCACATAAGCGGTGGTCTAATCAACCTAAGCACGCACCGCAAAGCACCCTCGCTAATCACACGATGAAACACTAAGCACTTAGCAAGTGGAGATCACTAAAATGGTGTATCAACACCCTTGGTATGTTTCCTTAGCTCCACACTTCTCAAATGGCGGTTGGGGATTGTATTTATAAGCCCCATCGAGAAAGTAGCCGTTGGGGTCGAACTCCCGCATTCTACGCATCGACCGGACGCCGAGATAAATCTGACCAGACACGCCCGGTCGTCCCGGACCGTTCGCAATGCTGAATTCACCGATCGGACGCGCTGCGGCGTCCGGTCGCGCTCGCCACCGGACGTGTCCGGTCGTGAAGTTTCAGCGTGCTGCGCAACCTCTCAGACTGATCGGACGCTGCGTTTCTGCGTCCGTCCGGTTGCCGCCAGCGTCCGGTCGTCCTTGCGCTCGTTGTTTTCTGTCTCACCGAGCCACGGTCCAGCGTCCGGTCGTGCTTCCGGCGGGTCGGTCCGGCGTCCGGTCGCGCCTCTGCGAGCTCGTTTCTTCGCTTGAGCTTGCATGACGGCTTGGTTCCTATCTTCATGCTTGGACTTTGCTTGACATCTTGGGTCTTTTCTTGTGCTTCTAAGGTCTTGCTTGAGGTGTTGATCATCAGATCATCACGTCGCCTTCGTCCAAGTCACGTCTTGCACCCTATTGGACGACAAAAAAAACACTTGCAAATTCATTAGTCCAATTTGGTTGTTTTGGTCATCAAACACCAAAATCCAAAGTAAATGGGCCAAGGGTCCATTTTCCTTACATGGGCCATGCTGCCCGATTCCACGGTAGCGATTCATGAACACCATCAGCGCCAACAGACGGTACCGGGGAGAGGAGTGCGACATAAGCTCTGAGTGCTCGCATGCACAACAAGCGGTGATGAATTCACGACTCATCGAGTTCATGGCGTACTGCACCGATGAGGGGATTCAGCACCACTACTCCACGCCCTACTCACCGCAGCAGAACGGCGTGGTCAAGCGCCGCAATCAGATGGTGGTGGCAGCGGCGCGCACTCTCCTCAAATAGCGTGGCATGCCGATGGTCTACTAGGGAGAGGCCATGATGACCGCCATACACCTGCTCAACCGCTCTTCCATCTGTGCGCTCGATGACAAGACATTGTATGAGGCCTGGCATGGGCGCAAGCCGACGGTCAACTATCTACGCATCTTTGGCTGCCTCGCCTTCATCAAGGAGCTGAACCACGTCGGCAAGCTCGACGATCGTAGCTCGTCGGGGATCTTCATTGGCTACGCAGAGGGGGCTAAGGCCGACCGCGTGCTTGACCCGGCAACACGGTGCATGTGCATGGCGCGTGACGTCATGTTCTATGAAGGACACGGCTGGGCATGGGACAAGGCGGTGGATGACGGGTCGGCGACCGTGCTTCCCGACTTCACCGTCGAGTACGCGTGGGCTGGAGCTGCTGAGGAAGCACAAGGTCCATCTTCATCAATGTATGGGTCTTCATCACTAGCTCCAACCTCTTCACCAACTTTGCCTCGTTCGCCATCACCAAATCCAGGGGAGCTCGATAGCCCATCGGCGGTGGTCGGCAGTTCCATCGGTAGTAGCTCTGACCTCTCCAGACTGCAGCCAACCTCTCCGACCTCTACACCATCGCAGCCAATCTCTCCAGCATACCAGCCAACCTCCTTGGTGTCTTCTACCTCGCCCACTGCGACACTAGCGCACGCAGGGCAGCCGGAGGTCAAGTACGCCACACCACTGGAGGAAGATGAAGACCGCCTGGATGCCTACTACGACGTGAGCCTCTATGATACTGCATGGTGGAAAGTATCCTCGGCAACCAGTCTTCACTAGACCAGCCTTAGAGGCTCTTCGTCTAGCTTCATCTGATGCACGTCGGTGAGCCGACCACTTATGCTGAGGCATAGGGTGATCCCACGTGGCGGGCGGTGATGGAGCAGGAGCTCAAGTCCATCGAGCAAAACCACACCTGGGAGATGGTGCCACTACCTGACGGCCACCGCCCTATCACCCTGAAGTGGGTGTTCAAGCTTAAGAAGGACGAGCTGGGCGCGGTGATCAAACACAAGGCGTGGCTGGTAGCACATGGCTTCGTCCAACAGGTGGGGATCGACTTTGATGATGCCTTCACCCCGTGGTGCGCATTGAGTCAGTCCATGTCCTCCTCATGCTAGAGGCTCAAGAGGGGTGGCAAGTCCACCACATGGACGTGAAGTCTGCCTTCCTCAACGGTGACCTCAAGGAGGAGGTCTACGTGCGCCAGCCACCTGGCTATGCCATCGTCGGAGAAGAGGGGAAGGTGTACCGCCTACGCAAGGGACTCAATGGCCTATGCCTGGCATCGCGTGCCTAGAACGCGAAGCTCGATGCCACACTCAAGAAGATGGGATTCAAGCAGAGCATGCATGAGGCAACGGTGTACCAACGGGCAGCGGACGTAATGTTCTACTGGTCGGCGTCTATGTTGATGACCTCATCATCACCGGCGCTGAAGAGCATAAGGTGGAGGTGTTCAAGGCGTAGATGAAGAAGGCATTCGACATGAGCGACCTCGGCCTCCTCTGTTTCTACCTCGGCATCAAAGTGCGCCAAGACGCCACCGAGATCGCCCTCCGCCAAACCCACTAAGCCAAGCGCATCCTCGAGCTCGGCATGACAGGCTGCAATCTGCCCACACCCCGATGGAGGAGAAGCTCAAGCTGAGTAGGAGAGCATGGTGGAGGAGGTCGATCCAACCCATTACCGGTGGCTGATCGGGAGCTTGCCGGGGTACATGAGCCTATTCATGGAGCAACCAACAATGGAGCATCCCACAGCCATCAAGCGAATCCTACGCTACGTGGTGGAAACCCTCAACTATGATCTTTACTATGGAGGGCCCCCGACAAGGCGTGGTTCATCGGCTACTGCGACAGTGACCTCAGCCGGCGATGTGGATACCAGCAAGAGCACAACCGGGATGATGTTCTTCCTCGGTGATTGCTTGGTCAGTTGGCAGTCCCTCAAGTAGAAGTTGGTGTCCCTCTTAAGCTATGAAGCGGAGTACATCGCCACCACCACTGTCGCAACATAGGCGCTGTGGCTATCAAGGATGCTGGCAGAGCTCCTTGGCAAGAAGGTGGATGTGGTTGAGCTGAAGGTGGATAGCAAGTCTGCTCTAGCTCTGGCAAAGAACCCTATCTTTCATAAAAGAAGCAAGCACATCTGCATCAAGTACCACTTCATTAGAGATTGCTTGGAGGACGGAAGCATCAAGGCCAACCACATTGCCACTACTGATCAGCTAGCTAACATTCTCACCTAGTCGTTGGGGAAGTCCAAGTTTTAGGAGATGAGGGAGATGATTGGGTTACAGCAGATCACCTCTAGTGCTCGGCACAAGGCTTAGGGGAAAATTGATAGATAAGACTAGTGCTAAAGCACTTGTATCTTACTTTTTCTACACTTTTACTTTCCTTGGTTTCCAAGCCTAGTGTTAGGAATATACTCAGCATCTACTTTAGTGGTTAGAATATGCTATAGCAAGTAGGAGTCTCCTTTACCTATAAAGGGCAAGAGAGTGTCATTGTAAAAACAAGCCATTGCATTTCCATTCAATCCAAGCGGCCAAGGGCCAAGCTGTGCTCTGGTAGTTCTAGATCTGAATCTGAGATCCAATCGGGCCAACAACAATGGCTATGTTTGATTGCTAATTGTTGCTACTGAAGTGAAGCGTTAACCCAAAAATGATATGTTCTTTTTTCATTTTAGTTTGAGGTAGGGAGAGGACTGTGGCAGAACCTCCCGAAATAGCATACTTACAGAGGCGCTTGTCTTCCACCAGACACTAAGCACCCCGAAAGCGAGCTACAGCGAGCGGTATCCGTCGAGCACACCCCGAGGGAGAACCCGAAAGATCCACATTTTCCCAAGGATCCAATAATGAGAACGAGTTACAACACAAGTCCATTTCATACATTAGAGTTTCTTAAAAGTACATTATTACAATAATAAATACCAAAGTGCGGAATGATAAATAGCGGAATTTAAAAAGATAACATCTAGCGATAAGGAGCGAGAATTCTATCTGAGCCCACCAGAAGGATCCTCCACACAAGGTACTCTTCAAGCATCACCTGCAACAGGGGTAAATAAACCATGAGTACACAATGTACTCGTAAGACTTACCCGACTAGTGGGAATAATTTCCCGACTCCAAGGAATATGATAGGCTTTATGGTTTGCTGGTTTTCTTTAGCAGAAAGCAATACTAATAGTGAGTCCTTATTTATGTATTATTATTATCAACCGTATTAAGTTATCATCTAGCCAATCTATATAAGCACCTATCTACTTTCAAGCAAGGGTTGAGCAATTAGTTATATTCCTTCTCCTTATCCACTTTTAGTTCTTACTACGGTGCTAAACCGTAGACAAGCCATACCGGATCGCCTGGCGATTCGCGAATCAATGTGCCCAACTGGGTGCCTCGAAAACACACGCCCCGCTTGTACCCAGGCACAAGCAGGACAAGCAAGACTAACCCACCACTCTCCTATCCCGGGTGTCCAGGTCCTCGTCCAAACTTGGACTCCAAGCCCCACTCCTGAGTCCCGGACTCAGTATGGTGCAAGGACCTCCACCACCTCCTCTTCTCATCAGTTGGTCCGAAAAGAGCCGGATCCGTGACAAGAGAGCGGCAAGCCTTCCCTGCGCCCATACCCAAGTATGTGCTTGGGACAATAATCTGTGACTTGCCTAGAGTCATATGCAACGACCGGTCCTTAATCGACATGGATAGGGAAAAAGTGTAACAAAGTCATGCCCTGTTGGCCGCAGGACACAACCCCTTACACCCACCAGTACCCAATCCATATCCCTGCCCGGTCACCATTTTCCTTTCCACCATTTTATCATGAGTGTTCATATTTTATTGCCTATTTGCGAGTAACGACAGGTTACTCACGCTACCGATATCCTAAGCATAGCAGCTACTCGATCTGTACTAGTAGGACTCATGGGTAGATATATTTATGCAGGTAGTTACCATAAAATGCCTATAACTTAAATGCACATCACATATATATATTCAGTGAGCATAAAAATATGGGTTATGCACTGGGAAGGCGCCGGGTCAGCAGGGTCAGCACCAACAAGCTCCGAAGCTTCCTCCTGTGCGAAGATCTCCTCCTCGTACTCCTCGATCACCTCGTCGTACTCCGGTTCGCCGACGGGCACAAAGTCTATCAGTTCGTGATCTACATGAAATGATGATGCAATGTTTAATAATATGACAACAACAACTCTTATTCTAAAGTATATCTATTAACTACCAAGTGAGGCCTACCCACTAAGGCTAAGCTACATACCACCACTCCTAACAAGTATGAAACGGGACATGCATTCATATAGCAACTACGGATATTCTTACTCCTAATGTCGATTTATGATATATACGATAAAGCAAGGGCGGCAACTATTTTATTTAACAACCCATCCTAAGGCTACAAAATTTACAGCAAGTACCTAGTAACCTAACAAGTCTACTGTAAAATTTTCATATCTATAGTTATCACCAATTACCCACAATTATTCCTACAAGCATTAATCTACCTAATATCAGTGCTCTAGTTTTTGAATTTATCACCCAATACTCGCCATAGCTAACTGTAATCCAACTGGACTATCTAGTAGATGATATTTTTGCGAACCTAACAAAATTAGTCTCACTATTTTTGGACAAATACGTAATTTACTACGATTTATCGAAGTTCAATTCATAACCAAAATAAATAAACATTTCTATTCTTCTGGAAATTACGAAAACCGAATCCTACTACTTATTGTCATTGCTGGCTCGCCCACTCCACCTTCCCTTGCCAACAAGACGTCAAGAGACCCCACATGCCCACGTGGAGGAGGCTTGCCGGTAAACCAATGGCCCTTAACGGCGGAAGGCTCACAAGCGATGACAATTTCGTGGAAACGCCGAACTACTTGACATTTACAGCGAGCGCTAAGACCCTGTTTACCCAGTCTAGGCTTTTACAGATACGCCATCCAAACTACTTGTCCTTCCCCCCGACGGTACCCCTGCGGCCACCCGCGCGCACCGGCGACCCACGCCGGCCACCCCAGGCTTCCTCCTACCCAACAAACGAGCCGACACATACCTAGGGCGCATGAACGCAGAGTGCAGGGTGGAGGAAACGCGCACCGGACGCAGCAGCGGGGTCGGACCACAATGGCGGGCAACCTGCAATCACGGCGATGCGGTCCGGTGAACGTCAGCAAGATCGAGGCCGAAGAAGTAGCTAGCGAGCTTCAGTGACTCACCACAGAACCTCACGATGCACTGGCTCGTCCGGGAATGGCATGAGCCGAGCTGGCCATGTGCGCGCGAGGTGGTGCGGCGGTGCATGGTGGTGGCACGGCTGCGACAGTGACTGCTATATGGCGGTAGGGCTAAGACTATGGTGAGCACGGTGATGACCTAGCTGGAGGAGGGGCTAGATGAGAAAGGAATTGGGATGGGATGCTTTGGTTGCGTGGCTAGCCGATGGCGCGCGTCCGTCGGTCTTATGGACCCGGTGGGACGGCATTCACAAATTGAGGCACAGTGAGGTGAGAACGGTAGCACGGTGGGGTAGGTTGGATGACCGACTGCCTAGCAGAGCTACGGGCAAGACCAATTGAGGCACGGTACTTTCACCACGGTGAATTTGAAGGCTAGCCCCACCGGTCATGGCGACAGCGCAGGCAGGGGAGGTCCTGGCATGGCTTGGCTTGGGTTCGTCTGCGGCATCAACGCAATGAGCCAACACACCACACGACTGGGAACAACGGGACATGCAGGACATGCCCCAGATGGCTGTCCGCACGGCCACCGTTGCAGGGCGACGAGAAGCAGTATGGCGCCACCGCGGCCAACACTAGACAAGATGAGCACAGGGCAGCGTGACACCGAGGTGATGGGGAGCAGGCTATCGTCCATGCGCGCGAGCGGCCAAGAGAAGTCAGCGGAGCAGTGAAGGGCGTGGCCGCTGGCGGCGTGTAGCGCGGAATCCGTGCACCTCTAGCCAAAACAACGCAGGACGTGGCATGTCACGACAGAGCTTGGTCAGTGGTCCAGACGCAGCGCAGCAGGCATGGCGAGGCGACCAGGGCGCCAGCGAGGGCAGCAAGCGGCCAAGGCCGTAGCGCAGGGCCTGCTCGCGTCGTATTCACGGTGATAGTGTGGATGCGGCTAGTGCAAGGGCGCGCGCTGGCGAACCAGCAGCAGCGCCAAGCCACGCAGCAGCGGTGGCCGTGGTCAGTGTGCGGTGGTTGGCGAGCGGCAGCGGTGCAGGCAGCCTTGGCACACAGCACAAAGGCCGTGCGTGCACAGGCACGGTGGTGGGTGCAGCCGGCGTAGCAGTGCGTGTGGCCCGAGCGGCAGTGCACGCTGGCAGACTAGCAGCGGCGGTGACCACGCCTAGGGCGATGCCTTGTGCCATGCACGCTTTTTAAAGCAGCCTAAAAACTTGTACACGATGCTCCAAAAGCCGAACCAACTATTCGATGCAGAAGAGGGTACGTTGGGCTGTCTAACGGAGCCAAGATATCATACCACATCCTAAGCCGATCGCTCTACAACTATCGCCAAAGGTGGCTTCGTCGACCCATTTGTAAACCTACGCGAAACGACGTCGTTCCGAACGGTTACGCGTCGAATCCCAAATCCGGCCTACTCGATGTACTAACTAGCTATCCTTGTCCGCGACCGCACATATTTCATCACCATTAGCCAAACGTTCTATAGCATTTTTATTTCGACAACAATTCAATTAGAATACTAAACAATATTATATGAAACATAACCTTTGTCTCATGTTTTGTATGAATGTTTCAAATGGCGAACATCGATTTAAAATCCATGTTATACATATATGCACATAACCATGATGCTCATGCGATGTTTAGCAAAATAGTGCAATGTAACACCGAGGGTGTTACAAATCTACCCCCCTAAAACAAAATCTTGACCCGAGATTTATGTGCCTAGTGTGAGAAAGGGATAGGGAATACATTTGTGGTGCAGCAACTAACTATTAGAGCCGGCGAGAAGGTGGGGGTAATGCTGCAATAGGTAACTCTCTTGTTCCCAGGTGGCTTCAGCCTCAGAATGATTTTGCCACTGCACCTTGTAGAATTTTACCACTCTGTTCCTGGTCACTCTCTCCTTCTCATCCAAGATTTTGATAGGATGCTCAACATAAGACAGATCCGGTTGGAGTGGGAGTCCTTCAATTTCCATAGCTTCTTCAGGAACTCACAGGCATTTCTTCAATTGTGAGACATGAAACACATTATGAACCGCTGAGAGAATTTTTGGAAGCTGGAGACGATAAGCAATGGGGCCACACTGCTGCAACATCTTGTATGGACCCACATATCGAGGGGCTAACTTACCATGGACACCAAACCGATGCACCCTCTCATAGGAGATACTTTGAGATACACATAATCCCCAGCTACAAACTCCAAAGGCCTTCTTCGCTTGTTTATGTAAGCCTTTTGTCGGCTCTGAGCTGCCTTCAAGTGGTCGCAAATAATACTAACTTTCTCTCGAGCCTCTTTTATGAAATCAGGTCTAAAGTACCCATAGTCTCCTACTTCAACCCAGTTCAGTGGCGTTCTATACTTCTGCCCATATGAAGCTTCAAATGGGGCCATGCAGATACTCTCTTGTTAGCTGTTATTATATGAAAATTCAGCTAACTTCAAACACTTATCCCACTTCTCAGGAAAAGAAATGGTACAAGCTCTCAACATATCCTCGAGCACCTGGTTCACCCTTTTAGTTTGACCATTAGTTTGTGGGTGGTATGCTGAGCTTCTGAGAAGATGAGTACCCAGACATTCTGGAGTTGCTCCTAGAATCGAGAGACAAAAACTGACCCTCTATCAGAGATGATAGTAAGAGGGACTCCATGTAAGGTCACAATCTGATCAAAGTATATCTCGCATACTTCCTGGCAGGGTATCTAGTATCCACCGAAATAAAGTGGGCAGACTTGGTGAGACGGTCTACAATGACCCAAATAGAATCAAAGCCCGTGGAGGTGCGGGGTAAACCCGACAATGAAATCCAGGGAAATATCCTCCCATTTCCAAACAGGAATGGGCAAGGGCTGTAGATATCCAGGAGGACACATATGATCTGCCTTGACTCTCCCGCAAGTGTCACACTCTGCAACATACTGAGTGATATCTTGTTTCATGTAGGACCACCAGTACAATTGGCGCAGATCATGGTACATCTTGTTGCTGCTAGGATGGATAGACAACTTTGAAAGCATCTAGGCCCCTTGTTGGGTTTCGGTGATTAATGACAATACAAGATTACTATGACTAACATGTGTTTTGCAGAGGCAATTAAGTTAGGTCATGGTAATGGTGATCGATTGAGCAATCGAGGTGGTCATGCCCCTACGATGGAAATCATTTCGGTTTTCAAAGGATGGACGACAAGGTTAAGGATGACTAGTTCTAGGTGTCGATTGGAGTTGGAGTGACACTTGGAGTAGTTTAGGACTTTGTTTTTCCTTTGGCCGTACTATTAAGGGGGGTATGGACGGGTAGCTTGACCTAGATGAGTCTAGTGAGTTAGGTGTGGTGCACACTTGTTTAAACTAGCTCTAGGTAGCTCCTACATATGCCTAAGATCCAATGGAGCAAACTTCATTCACACATGATTGAGAGTTGAAGGTGAATGGAGGGTCAAATACTGACCGGACGCTGGCCTCGGTGCGACCGGACGCTGGCCGTAGGGTCCGGTCAGTTCATTTGATCAAGGGACTGCGTTCGGTGCGATCGGACGCTGGAGTGGTCAAGTGACCGTACGCTGAAAGGCAGCGTCCGGCCGACTCAAAGAAGGTTCGTAGAGAGAAGAGAATCTGCGACCCGGACGTGTCCGGAAGAAAATCTTGTCGGACCACGGGGTTCAAGCGTCCGGAAAGTCTGATGAAGGTTCGATAAGGTTTTAATGTGACTGGACGCATCCGGTCGATGGTGACCCAACATCGTCCGGTCCGGTCAACTCATTTTCACTGGTTCGCAGGTTGAACTGACCAGAGCGTCCGGTCAACATGACCGGAGCGTCCGGTCACCCCGCAGAGGCACATAACGGTTCGTTTTTCAGGCTGCCTTATAAATAGAAGCTCCACTCGTGTGTGGAGTTACTTTTGCTCATTCCAACAGCTGAGAAACACGTTTGTGAGTGCCAAGAAGAGCAAGGTCCTAGTGAGGTGATTGAGATTTGAGAATCCAAGAGTGTAGCCTCATTAGTGAATCAAGAGTAGTCAAGTGTGCATCCATCTTCTCATTAGGCTTCGCATGGTCAAGTGAGAGTTCCTGCTTGTTACTCTTGGTGATCGCCATCACCTAGAAGGCTTGGTGGTGATTGGGAGCTTGGTGATTACCCGGCGGAGCTTGTGGGTGACCCAACTCAAGTTATGAGCGGCTTTGGGTGATTCGCCGCGACGGAGTGTCGAAGAATCAACCCGTAGAGAGCACTTGATCCTTGCGCGGATCAAGGGGGAGCTACACCCTTGTGCGGGTGCTCCAACGAGGACTAGTGGGGAGTGGCGACTCTCCGATACCTCGGCAAAACATCACCGCGTTCCTCTCTCTCTCCATTTACTTTGAGCATTTACTTTGAGCATTTACTTTGAGCAACTCAATACTTGTCTTTACATTCATAGAATTGCCATGCTAGAGTAAGTTTGGAACATAGGTTGCTAGTCCGTTGTGCGTTAGTTTGTTAGAAACTCTTTTCTAGGCACGAGGGGTTAATTGGGCTAACCATAGGATTTTAATTAGTGCAAGAAAAAATTTGGAATTAACCCAATTCACCCCCCTCTTGGGCATCTTGATCCTTTCAATTGGTATCAGAGCCTCGTGCTCACCTTTTAAGCTTAACCGCTTAGAGCAAGATGTCTCACGGGGATGGACCTCCCCTATCTTTGAGGGAGATGACTTTCCATATTGGAAAATCCGCATAGAGGCGTACTTAGAGGCTCTAGACATTGGTATTCTTAGAGCCACCTCGCAAGGCTTCCCAAAACCTCAGGATGCTACTAATCTTCAAGGCGATGAGGTTAATTATGAAAAATGGAATGCAAAGGCTCACAACACCATCTTTAGAGGCCTTTGCAAAGATGTGTTCAATTGCGTAAGGAACCACAAAGACGCCCATGCTCTATGGTCGGACGTTTATGCGCACCATGAGGGAACTAAGAGTGAGCGTGAAGAACGCTATCATCTTGTGATTAAAAAGCTAAATTCATTTGAGATGCTTCCCAAAGAATGTGCTAATGAGATGTATTCACGTTTGAATGTTCTTGTAGAGGAAGTCAATGGGCTTGGACTCACTCAAATGTCATCATCCGAAGTTGTGAGAAAGATCTTGAGTGTCCTCCCCATTGAAAAATATGGGCATATATGTGACCGTGCTACACCAAGGTGATCTTTCCACCGCTACACCGACACAAATCTTGGGAAGGATCAATGCTCATGAGATGTACATGCACATCACCCCACAAGATGGCTCAACCTCTAACAAGAAGAAAGATAAAGACTTAGCATTCAAAGCTAGCCAAGAGAAGGGCAAGGCAAGACTTGAGTATGAAAGCTCAAGTGAAGATGAAGTTGATGAAGAAAGTCTTGCTCTCATGGTGAAGAAGACCGCCAAGATGCTAAAGAAGCTAAACAAGAGTGGCATCAAGTTTGACGGCAAGAAGAAGAAGTTCTTCACTAGCTCAAGAAGAAAGCCAATCTCCGAGATGGATTGCTATAATTGTGGCGAACTTGGCCATCTAGCTCATCAATGCACAAAGCCCAAGAAAGACAAGTTCAAGAACAAGAACAAGGGCAAGAAAGATGACTCAAGCAATGAAGATGAAGATGAGAAGAAAAAGAACAAGCCATACAAGAAGAGAGATGGTAAAAAGAGGGACTTCTACAAGAAGAAGAAGAGTGGAAAGGCCTACATTGTCAGTGATTGGCTCACGGACATTGATTCATCAAGTGGATCATCCGATGATGATAGTGACAATGAGAAGGTGGCCGCCATTGCTATTGATCTTGCATCTTCACCGCCACCATCGCCATCATCCTCTACACACCTATGCCTTATGGCCAAGGGTGAATGCAAGGTAACTAAGAATGATGATAGTAGTGATGATGAGCAAGCTAGTGATGATGATAGTGATAGCGATGATGATGATTTACCTACATATGATGATCTTGTCAAAATACTAAGAAACTACACTAAGATCATTAGAAAGAGTAGAGCTACAAATGAAAAACTTGATGCTAAAAATGATTCACTCTTAGCTAAGTGCGATACATTGGAAAAGGCTAATGATGAGCTTAGAGAAACTAATGATGCTATATCATCCAAACTCAAGGAGCTAAAATCTTCTAAGAAAGAGCTTAAAGATAAACATGATAAACTTGAGTGGGTGCACAATGAGCTCATCACTAGTCACAACAAACTAAAAGATGAGTATACAACTCTTAAGATCAATCATGATACCCTTGTCATTGCTCAAGAATTCCTACCAAATGAGCCACATGATGCTACTAACCATGTTGTTAAGATTGATATAGCTACATCATGCGATGATTTGTTTGATGAGAGCATTGAGCAAGGATCTAGTGGCAAAGGCAAGCAAGTGGTTGTGTGCAATGACTATGATGAATATGTCAAGCTCAAGAACACAAATGAGAAGCTCATGAAAGATCTTGAAGAGATAAAGAGCCACAACATTATTGTGCTAGAAACCCTTGATCATGATGAAGAGTTGATCCTTGAGAATGAGAAGCTCAAAGAAGAGAACAAGAGGCTAAAGGAAGAGAAGAACAATGATGTTCTCAAGGAAGAGAATAAAAAGCTCAAGATGGAGAAAGAACATCTCAAGGTTGGATTGAGCAAGTTTGCAAGAGGCAAGCATCTTCAAAGTGAGCTTCTAATGAACACCGTCATGAAGATTGATAGAAGTGGCATTGGATATGTGGCACATGTAGAGAAGAAGAAGGCTCAAGTTCAACAACAACAATCAAAGCCAAAGCCAAAGAGATGCTTTGAGTGTGGACAAGAAGGTCACTTTGCTCATGAATGCCAAACTCCACCTCCACAACCTCCACAACCCTTGCCCAAGCATGCTAGACCATTTGCCTTCAATGCTCACTACATGCTTAGAAAGGATTCTAATGGAAAGATGAAAGTCATGTTCTTAGGACCCCCGAACAAGAATAGACCCAAGAAGATTTGGGTGGCTAAGTCACTTGTTGAGAAGGTGAAGGGCCCTCAATAAGTTTGGGTTCCTAAAGCTTGAATCTCTTGTGTGTAGGTGAACTACAAGACCGGTAGAAGTCATTGGGTTATTGATAGTGGTTGCACTCAACATATGACCGGTGATCCTCGTATGTTCACCTCACTAGATGAAGAGGTAGATGGACAAGACAAAATTACATTTGGAGATAACTCAAAGGGCAAGGTTAAAGGATTGGGCAAAGTGGCAATATCAAATGATCATTCCATCTCCAATGTGCTTTATGTTGCTTCATTGAGTTTCAACTTGCTATCCGTTGGACAATTATGTGATCTTGGCTTCCAATGCTTGTTCACCGAGAAGGAGGTTGTTGTATCCAAGGTAGATGACAATCAAGTGATATTCAATGGATTTAGATACAACAACTTATATCTAGTGGACTTCACCTCCAAAGATGCAAATTTGAAGACTTGTCTATTCACCAAAACAACACTTGGGTGGCTATGGCATAGAAGACTTGCTCATATCGGGATGAGCTCACTCAAGAAGCTTATGAAGAATGATTTGGTGAAAGGGTTGAAGGATGTGAAGTTTGAAACAGACAAGCTTTGTAGTGCATGTCAAGCCGGCAAGCAAGTTGCAAATACTCATCCAACCAAAGCTTTCATGTCAACCACAAGAGTGCTAAAACTCCTTCACATGGATTTATTTGGACCAACAACATACAAGAGTTTGGGAGGGAATCTCTATTGTCTTGTGATTGTTGATGACTATTCAAGGTATACATGGGTATTCTTTCTTCATGACAAATCCAAAGTTGCATCTTGCTTCAAGAAGTTTGCCAAGAGAGCTCAAAATGAATTTGAAGTGAAGCTCAAGAAGATAAGAAGTGACAACGGAAAAGAATTTGACAACACAAACATTGAAGCTTATTGTGATGAAGTTGGGATCAAGCATGAAGTCTCCGCAACTTATACTCCTCAACAAAATGGTGTAGTTGAGAGGAAGAACCGGACTTTGATCACTCTTGCAAGGACAATGCTAGATGAGTACAACACACCCGAAGCTCTATGGGTGGAAGCAATCAATACCGCATGCTATGCATCCAACTGTCTATTCCTTCAAAAGTTCCTTGGCAAGACACCTTATGAGTTACTCAATGGGAAGAAGCCGGACGTCTCTTTCTTTAGGGTGTTTGGTTGCAAATGCTATATCTACAAGAAGCGGCAACACCTAGGGAAGTTTCAAAGGCGTTGTGATATTGGGTTTCTTGTTGGTTACTCATCAAAGTCCAAAGCATATAGAGTATTTAATCATGCCACCGGCTTGGTTGAAGAAACATATGATGTGGAATTTGATGAATCTAACGGCTCCCAAGGAGCACATGAGAATCTTGATGATGTAGGTGATGAACCATTGAGGGAGGCCATGAAGAATATTCCGGTGGGAGACATCAAGCCTAAAGATGATGAAGATGATGTACAAGTCATTGATCAACCTTCTTCATCAAGTGTGCCACAAGATGGTGAAAAAGATGGGAGAGTAGAAAATGAAGATACTCATATCTCCCATGAGCAAATGGTGGTACAAGCACAAGATGTTGATGCTCCACAACCTCCTCCTCAAGTGGTCAATAGAAGAAATACACCTCTCCTACAAGATCATCCACAAGATCTCATCATAGGGAGTGATGACTAGATCTCAAAAACTTGCTTCATTTATTGCTCATCACTCTTTTGTCTCTTGCTATGAGCCTACCAAGGTAGAAGAAGCTCTTAAAGATCTAGATTGGATCAATGCCATGCATGAAGAGTTGAACAACTTTACTCGCAATGAAGTTTGGACTCTTGAAGAGCGACCAAAAGGTGCAAGAGTTATTGGAACAAAGTGGGTGTTCCGCAACAAGCAAGATGATCAAGGTGTTGTTGTGAGGAACAAGGCAAGACTAGTGGCAAAGGGGTTCTCTCAAGTTGAAGGTTTGGATTTTGGAGAGACCTTTGCACCGGTTGCAAGATTAGAAGCCATCCGTATCCTACGTGCATATGCATCTCATCATGAAATAAAACTATATCAAATGGATGTGAAAAGTATATTTTTAAATGGCTTTATTAATAAACTAGTCTATGTTGATCAACCTCTCGGGTTTGAAGACCCTAGATATCCTAATCATGTTTATAGGTTGTCCAAGGCACTATATGGGCTTAAGCAAGCCCCAAGAGCTTGGTATGAGCGCCTCCGGGACTTCCTCATTGAGAAGGGCTTCACCATTGGGAAGGTCGACACCACACTATTCACCAAGAAGCTTGATGGGCACATCTTCATTTGTCAAGTATATGTTGATGATATTATCTTTGGATCATCAAATGAAGACTCATGCAAAGAATTTGGTGAATTGATGTCGAAGGAGTTCGAGATGTCCATGATTGGTGAGCTTACATTCTTTCTTGGTTTTCAAGTCAAGCAAATGAAAGAAGGCATCTTCATCTCTCAAGAGAAATACACAAAAGATCTTCTCAAGAGATTCAAGATGGATGAATGTAAGCCAATCAAGACACCAATGCCTACCAATGGACATCTCGACCTAGATGAGGGAGGTAACCCGGTTGATCAAACTCTCTACCGTTCTATGATTGGTAGCTTGTTATACTTAACCGCATCTAGGCCCGACATCATGTTTAGTGTGTGTATGTGTGCTAGATTCCAAGCTAATCCTAAGGAAACACATTTAATTGCCGTAAAAAGAATCCTTAGGTATCTCAAGTACACACCAAGCATTGGCCTTTGGTATCCCAAAGGAGCTATATTTGAATTAGTGGGCTATTCCGATTCGGATTATACCGGTTGCAAAGTTGATAGAAAGAGCACATCCGGAGGGTGCCATTTGCTTGGTAGATCACTTGTGTCTTGGTCCTCTAAGAAACAAAATAGTGTGGCTTTGTCCACCGCCGAAGCGGAATAGATTGTCGTGGGTGCTTGTTGTGCACAAATATTATACATGAAACAAACTTTGCTAGACTATGGTATAGTTCTAGAAAAAGTACCTCTTTTGTGCGACAATGAAAGCGCCGTAAAACTTGCAAATAACCCGGTTCAACACTCTCGCACCAAGCACATAGATATCCGCCATCACTTTCTAAGAGATCATGTTGGCAAAAATGATATATCACTAGAAGGTGTAAGGACCGAAGATCAATTAGCGGATATCTTTACTAAACCGCTAGATGAGGCAACCTTTTGTAGATTGCGAAATGAGCTCAATGTACTTGATTTTAGCAACTTCACTAAAAATTGAGCTTGTGTTGTCCCTTGCATTCATTGTTATATACAACATGTTTAACTTTTGGCAATGCATATAGGGCTTGTCTAACATGGTTAAAATAACCGCCGAAAAGCGTGTGAAGAAGCTTAACCTTGGATCAAACTTGACAAGCAACTAGATTTACTTACATAGCATTGCATATACATGGATGTTGTTTTGTCGTTTTGTTCCATTTGCCCTCTTATTGTCTATTTTCTTAAAAAGAATTATAGCCTAAGGCAAAATATTTTAAAAAATATGAGGGTTTGAGAGAGGTCACTCACATCAGTCCCAATTGGTGTTTATTTGGATCTTATTCATGTTGGGACTCGATTGGGAACAGGCAGCGCGAAGGAACTTTGAAGATTTGCTGGAAAAGGTGCACCGGACGCTGCACCGGACGCTGCTGTCCAGCGTCCGGTCAGTTCACAGGAGGTGAACTGCTGCTAAAGGAGTGACTGAACGTTGCGTTTGTGCGTCCGGTCAGGAAGGGATCCAGCGTCCGGTCGATTGGAGGAAAAACAGGCTGTACCGACTAGACCCTTCCTGCGTCCGGTCATGGACCACCGGACGTGTCCGGTCGCGATTCCAGAGGTTTTGGACCTCTCTGGAATCGACCGGACGCTGGGTGGTAGCGTCCGGTTGCTACCACCGGAGCGTCCGGTTAGTGGATTTCGCACGACATCAGGACTCTTTCTCTTTTTCCTTATTTGTTGCGTTGGGGGATCCTTTTAAATCCATCGGCCGTACCTATTCCACCGTAACCTAGTCCCTGCTCGAGCCGTCGTCGTCGCCGTAGCTCTCCCACGCCCAAGCCACCGTGCCACCGCAGTCGAGCCCACAGCCGAGCACCTTGCGCTAGCCTCGCACGCCACCGCGCCTCCCCTGCTCCGTGCCACCGCAGCCGCAGGCCCTAGCCCTAGCCGCCGCCAGCTCGCCGCGCCGCCTCAGCCCCGTGCCAAGCCCCTCGCGCCACCGAATCCGCTTGCCTCGCTCGGCACCGCGCCAAGTTCCACCGCCCTGCTTCACCGTGCCCTAGCTTCTCCGGTAAGGCCATGCCCTAGCATCGACTGAACTTTGCCAGCAACCTAGATCAATTTCAAGGCTTTGTTTTCAATTGCTTCTAGGGCTGCCGGTTCTTCAAAGTGTTTCACAACTCAAACCCTAGGCCTGGTTCCGTGGTTTCCCCCGCGTGACGCTTCTCTCCTTCTCTCGGATCACCGGTTCGTCAGGTAGCTTGCCCATCGTCTCAATCTCGCACCTACATTGCTTGCTTCTTAGGTCTTTCGCATCTATTAGATATATTGTATTTATGTGTATATCCATCCATTCTATCGTGCAGCGAGTCGGTGCCGTTGAGGTTCCTGTGGCGGTTGTCAGCGACTCGGAGCCAAGCTCGCGAGTACGGATCGAGGCCAAGCCTCGAAAGTGTCAGTGGTAGTTGATCTTGTCAGCGACAGTTCATCCTCTTGTCAGATTAGATGGCTCGCACCAAGAATGTTGGTGGTGGTCCAGGTGATGATGATCGGAGGCCCCCGCCTCGCCTGCCCATAGATCCAAAAGGCAAGGCAACAAAGAAGGTTGCATCTAAGAAGCGCAAGTATCCAGATGCTAAGATCGCCAGAGCAGCAGCAGTTGCAGAGGCCGCAGAACATGCCAAGTGAGGAGGTGCTTGCAACAGAGTTGTGATTGCAGATCCGCCAGTTTCATCAGATGCAAGGATTGTGACAGCGAGAGTTCAACGCCTTCTTGGTAGTCCACCAGGGACTGTCACTGTTGAAGGAGGGCAGTATACTATTGGTGAGGGTCAGCCTCAAGGGACTTCACAGCAGCAACCCCCACCAGCAGAGCCTCAGCCAGCTTAGGAGACTCAGGAGGGCCAGCAGGCCAAGGAGGCAGAGGAGACAGAGCAGGCACCACAACCCCAGCTTCGCCGCTCTGGTCGTACCCATGCTATAGTACCACCGAGGCCAGCTACTCAGTGTAGGGGTTCACGCCCACTGCCTAGACCACAGGGTCCACCTCCAGTGGTACACCTTGACTTGAGGGCCGCCACAGCCAGACAGGTTCACCAGTTGAGGTTTGTTGAGTTCGATGTGTGGTTTCCTCCGAGGAGGGATGAGAGAGCAGCAGAGGGGTTCTACATGCCACTCTAGGAGGATTTCTATAATGCCTATTTCAACAGTGGGGCAGTGTTTAGATCTCAGAGAGTTTGCCGTTTAGAGTCTATTGTGGCAGCAGCTGGAGAGCACATCCGCCCCTACTTGTCATATTTGCCGGGGCTCATAGATCTGATTGGCCAGACAGGAGTATATGTACCATTTTGGGTTCGGCAGTTTTATGCTTCACTCTACGTTGATTCGCATCACAACTTCATTCACTTTGCATTCAATGGCAGAGATTACAGGGTGATGAGTTTCAGGGCCCGGGAGATACTGAGGCTACAGGATCAGCCTGTCAGATTGCATGAGATGTGTTATGGACAGCAGGAGCCTCCCAGGCGTCCTCATGGAGGGTTGGTGCCCCCTACTGATCTTGTGCGCCATTGCTTTAAGGAGCCCTTTGGTGAGGGGTTGAGGAGGAACCCCAGTGACCTGACACCTACAGCTCGAGTGCTAGAGGCCATTATCAGGAGGACACTACTTCCCAGGTTGGGATACAGAGAGGGTCTGACTCGCCTACAGCTCTGGCTCCTTAATGCCCTGATGCAGCAGACCGTGTTCGACATTTGGGACCTCCTTCTATCAGAGATGGAGGATACTATTGCTGAGGGCTTCAAGGGTCGCAGACAGCTTCCTTATGCTCATTGGGTCGCATTCTTGATGCTAAAGTCTATGCAGGTCAGGACCCCTGAGATAGTTGCAGAGTACAAGGCTGCCACCACAGAGTTTCCCGCATATAACATGGCATAGAGGATCAGGCACAGCACTCCACAGGCACCTGCTCAGCCTCGTCGTCGTCTAGATGTTCCAGAGTCAGCAGCTCAGCAGGACGAGATCATTAGAGGCATAGCCGCTACAGAGGAGGAGCAGCTTGAGGCACAGCAGGGGATGACCGAGTCTAGTGATAGCTCGGATGATGACTATCTGCCGATTCCTCAGATGCCTCCACGCAGACATGATGCATAGGCCGACAGTTCTAGCTCAGCTCCACCAGCATCGCAGACGGACCCTGCATTGATTGCCATTCTTGAGCGGATGCAACAGGATCAGGCATGATAGGCACAGGAGACTGCTGCAAACTTTGCATAGTTCCAGGCTCGTCAAGATGAGTTCCAGAGGCAGCAGTAGCTTCTCCAGCAGCAGTAGCAGCAGATGCATCAGCAGCAGTTACTTATGCAGTAGCAGCTCATGGGATTCATGCAGCATGTAGTGATAGCTCTTGGGGCTCCACAGCCATAGCCTTAGCCCTAGCTTGCTCAGCCTACCACCACTACGATGACTCCAGCTGTACAGCCCAGTGGGATTCATAGTCAGGGACAGCCTCCAGTGCAGTTTGCTTCACCTCTAGTTCAGGTGTCCCAGTGGTTGTCTTCACCAGTGGTAGCCCCGTAGTTCACTCCATTACAGACAGGCTTCACTCCGGATCAGTCATCCTCGCTATTTGTGCCTAACACGTCAGTCTCTAGGAGTCTTGGAGCATCCTTCAGCGAGTTGACGGGGATGCTTACTCTGCCACATATGCATGCACCGGGTCCTTCTACTATAGCTCCAGCCACCGTGACGACACAGAGGCTTCCTAGCTCAGTTGCTTCCTCAGATCCTACGACAGATGTACCAGCAGCTTCATAGGCAACACCAGCCCTAGCTCAGACCCAGACTGCTTCAGTGACACTTCCTGCTTTAGAGGGTCAGTCAGTTCAGAGCTCAGGGTTAGATGATGATGGCGCCCAGTTCCACATTGCTACACGTACTTCAGCGCCGACTCATCCACTGCAGCCCCACCGACCGACCCTTAGTTTTGGTGTTTGACGCCAAAGGGGGAGAGGGACGAGTATGTAGATTCAGGGGGAGCATCTTTTAGGGGAGCTTAGATTATTATTAGCTTTATTTTATTGCATTTGGAGTTTCTATGTGTGATACACTTTTACTATTATGCATTCGTGTGTTTACTTTCATGCATATTATTATATCTATGTGATAGTGATATCTACGTAATTGTGATATATGACATGTGTGCTCTCTACTTTACATTATTTATATGTCATATCACTTGTGCTATGCTCATTTGCCTTTGCTTCCGCATTTATACTCGATGCAAATGAGTTTTGTTTCTTGTACTCATGCATACTTCATATCTTTTGAGTACATTGTGTTGGCTTGGGTCATATAAGCTTGACTAACACTTTTGTTCTTATCGACAAAAGCTTATATGAACCAAGTCCATCAAAAACCTCACTCTTTCACATACTGAGGTGGTATTGTCATCAATCACCAAAAGGGGAGATTGAAAGCATCTAGGCCCCTTGTTGGGTTTGGTGATTAATGACAATACAAGATTACTATGAGTAATGTGTGTTTTCTGAGAGGCAATTAAGTTAGGTCATGGTAATGGTGATCGATTGAGCAATCGAGGTGGTCATGCCCCACGATGGAAATCATTTGGTTTTCAAAGGATGGACAACAAGGTTAAGGATGACTAGTTCTAGGTGTCGATTGGAGTTGGAGTGACACTTGGAGTAGTTTAGGACTTTGTTTTTCCTTTGGCCGTACTATTAAGGGGGGTATGGACGGGTAGCTTGACCTAGATGAGTCTAGTGAGTTAGGTGTGGTGCACACTTGTTTAAACTAGCTCTAGGTAGCTCCTACATATGCCTAAGATCCAATGGAGCAAACTTCATTCACACATGATCGAGAGTTGAAGGTGAATGGAGGGTCAAATCTTGACCGGACGGGTGGCGGCCGGTGTGACCGAGACGACCGGCGCCGCAGGTTCGGTCGATTCATTTGATCAAGGGACTGCGTTGAGTGCGCGATCGACGACTGGAGTGGTCAAGTGTCCCGGACGACTGAAAGGCAGCGTCGTCGGTCGACTCAGTAAGGTTCTAGAGAAGAGAATCTGCGACCAGACGTGTCCGGTAAGTACTGACCGGTCCCTGGGGGTTCAGCGTCCGGTCGAGTCCAGTAAGGTTTTAATGTGACCGGACGCGTCCGGTCAGTGGTGACCGGACTCTGTCAGCATCCGGTCAACTCATTTTCACTGGTTCATAGGTTGAACTGACCGGAAGCATCCGGTCAACATGACCGGAGCGTCCGGTCACCCCGCAGAGGCACATAACGGTTCGTTTTTTAGGCTGCCTTATAAATAGAAGATCCACTCGTGCGTGGAGTTACTTTTGCTCATTCCAACAGCTGAGAAAAACACGTTTGTGAGTGCCAAGAAGAGCAAGGTCATAGTGAGGTGATTGAGATTTAAGAATCCAAGAGTGTAGCCTCATTAGTGAATCAAGAGTAGTCAAGTGTGCATCCATCTTCTCATTAGGCTTCGCGTGGTCAAGTGAGAGTTCGTGCTTATTACTCTTGGTGATCGCCATCACCTAGACAGCTTGGTGGTGATTGGGAGCTTAGTGATTACCTGGCGGAGCTTGTGGGTGACCCAACTCAAGTTGTGAGCGGCTTTGGGTGATTCGTCGCGATGGAGTGTCAAAGAATCAACCCGTAGAAGCACTTGATCCTTGCACGGATCAAGGGGGAGCTACACCCTTGTGCGGTTGCTCCAACGAGGACTAGTGGGGAGTGGCGACTCTCCGATACCTCGGCAAAACATCACCGCATTCCTCTCTCTCTCTCCATTTACTTTGAGCATTTACTTTGAGCAACTCAATACTTGTCTTTACATTCATAGAATTGCCATGCTAGAGTAAGTTTAGAACATAGGTTGCTAGTCCATTGTGCGTTAGTTTATTAGAAACTCTTTTCTAGGCATAAGGGGTTAATTGGGCTAACCATAGGATTTAATTATTGCAAGAAAAAATTTAGAATTAGCCCAATTCACCCCCCCCCTCTTGGGCATCTTGATCCTTTCAAGCTTTGAATGATGGGCTTCCTACAAAATCTTCCTTTTTAACTCCTCATTGGCTAGAACAACTAGTCTACCCTTGTATCTCACGACTCCCTGCTCATCAATGCTAAAGTGAGGGCCACGACCTTCGGCCATCAATTTCCTGATGTGAGGAATCTCTTCGGGGTCTTCCTTCTGCTCCCGAATAATCCGCTCTAGCAACTCTGAGGTCAATGCAATTTGAGCTAACACCTCTATGTGGTTGAGAGATAGAGGTATTTCCTCAACCTGATGTGACTTACGGGTCAAAGCATCTGCTACAACATTGGCCTCTTCTGGGTGATAATGGACTTCCAAATTATAATATTTTATCAACTCTAACCATCTCCTTTGCCTCATGTTCAGCTCAAACTGAGTGAAAATATACTTGAGGCTCTTGTGGTCTATAAAGATATGCACTTTGTTGCCCAACTGATAATGCCTCCAAATCTTCAGAGCGTGGACCACAGTAGCCAGCTCTAAGTCATGAGTGGGGTAGTTCACCTCGTGCTTCTTCAGTTGGCGCAAAGCATAAGCTATCACACGCCCATCTTGCATAAGCACACACCCCAACCCTATCTTCGAGGCATCACAGTATACATCAAAGGGCCTATCAATATCTGGTTGGGCCAACACAGGAGCAGTGGTCAGGAAAGTCTTCAGGGATTGAAAAGCTTCTTCACAAGCTGGGCTCCAATCAAACTTAGCTTCTTTCTGGAGCAATTTGGTCATGGGCTGGTCTATCTTGGAGAAATCAGGAATGAAATGCCGATAGTATCTAGCTAGACCAAGGAACTGATGAATCTAATGCATCGACTTGGCAGACTTCCAATCCAATACATCCTGCACCTTGCTGGGATCTACAGAAACGCCTTCGGGTGTCAACACATGCCCCAAAAACTGCACTCGATCTAACCAAAACTTGCACTTGCTGAATTTAGCATACACCTTGTGCTCCCTTAGTCGAGTTAGTACTATTCGGAGGTGTCGGGCATGCTCTTCATTATTCTTGTAATAGATCAGGATGTCATCAATGAAAACCACCACAAACTTATCCAGCTCCGGCATGAAAACTAAATTCATCAGGTACATGAAGAAGGCAGGAGCATTGGTGAGACCAAAAGACATCACTAGGTATTCATACAGCCCATACCTAGTAGAGAAAGCTATCTTTGGTATATCATGTGGCCTGATCTTGATCTGATGATAGCCTGATCAAAAATCTATCTTCGAGAACACCTTGGCACCAGCTAATTGGTCGAACAAAGTATCTATGCGGGGCAAGGGATACTTGTTCTTGACTATTACCACATTAAGGGGGTGGTAATCCACACACATCCACAGGGTACCATCCTTCTTCTTCACAAAAATAGCTGGGCAACCCCATGGTGAAGAACTCGGACGGATGAAGCCTTTGTCCATCAATTCTTCCAGTTGCTTCTTCATTTTGCTAGTTCTCTTAGAGCCATGTGGTACGGGCATCTAGAGATGGGAGCAGTACCAGGCTCAAGCTCAATGGAGAATTCTACCTCCCGGTCCGATGGTAACCCAGGAAGATCTTCAGGGAAAACATCGGGAACTCACAAACTACCGGAATGGAGGTAAGATCAGGAGCAGCTTCAGCATGGGTAGCAATAGGTAAGACTGGTTCTGAGGGTATAATAAGAGACATCCTATCCTCAGAAGAAGGTAGCCGTAACTCCACACTTCTCCTCTTCATATCTAATACTACCCCATACACCCGCAACTAGTTCATTCCAAGAATAGCATCAATGCCTTGCCCCGGCATTATCATGAACTATAGATGGTAAGTGTGGGTGGATAATACCAAACTTACTGTATCCATGTGGGTATTGATGAACATTTGTGAACCGGCAGTATGGATCTTATAGGCATACGGTATAGCCATAAGTGATAAGTTGTGCCGCTC
The DNA here is from genome assembly GCA_904845875.1 of Miscanthus lutarioriparius. Lineage (NCBI taxonomy): Eukaryota > Viridiplantae > Streptophyta > Magnoliopsida > Poales > Poaceae > Miscanthus > Miscanthus lutarioriparius. The sequence continues at coordinate 99,579,432 of CAJGYO010000001.1, forward strand.
TACAAACCCCATGCTCATAAAGGAATGTGATGCACCAGAATCGAACAACACCAAAGCTGGATGGGAGTCGATGGTAAACATACCAGCCATAACTGTCTCCTGCTGCACAACCTACTGAGCATCTGTGAAGTGCACCTGACCAGACCTGCTGGGCACTTTCTTCTTAATAATGGTCCTCTTGATAAGCCTGGAATTTGTGGACGGTTGAGCTGACTGAACGTGCTGGTTCTGGGGACAGGCCCGAGCATAGTGGCCATCCATGCCACACTTGAAGCAAGCTCCTGGCCTATTCCCAAACCCCTGACGAGGTGGGACTTGCTGTCCCTGAGACTGCTATGGCTGCACCTGCTACGGAGGTGCACGATACTGAGTAGAGGAAACCTATGAAGTCTGCTGGGGTTGCCAGGACGAAGGCCCGCCGGATGGTTGATAGGGCCCCCATCGGACAACCTAAATCTTTTGTGTGTGGGGGTGGCTAGAAGACCCTGCGTCCCCCCACTTCCTCTTCCAATCAGCTTGAGACGCCCGCTGAAAGCCCTCCATGGCAATGGCGGCGTTCATCAGAGCCCCAAAAGACTGATAGTTCCCCGTATATAGCTTTTCCTGAAGGAGGGGAGCGAGACCACGAAAGAAGCGTTCCCTCTTCTTGTCATTAGTATCCACCTGACTGCCAGCATACTGAGCCAAGTGATTGAACTTGTTCACATATTCCATCATGGTCTTGTTCCCCTGGCGCAGCTCTAGGAACTCGGTCACCTTCTGGTTGATGACACCAGCAGGGATAAAGAACTCTCAGAAAGTGGTGGAGAACTCCTGCCATGTTGTCGAATGATCCGGCAGCTCCGTGGCCTAGAAAGCTTCCCACCATGCACCTGCGGACCCCAAAAGCTGCTGGGCCACAAAGTACACCTTCTGCTCATCGGTCACTCCGAGCAGCTAAAACTTTTGCTCCATAGTGCGAAGCCAGTGCTCCGCCTCTAGGGGCTCGTCAGACGGCGTGAACGTGGGTGGGTGAGTCTTGAGGAAGTCTTGGTAAGAGGATTGTCCCTCAGGACGGCGGGCACCACTCCCGTTCCCACCGTTACCCTCGTGACCTCCACGGGCGAGGCCCGCATGACAGCCTGTGCCATAATGTCCATGGCATGAGCTGTTTCTGGCGAGCAGCAGCTGACTCCCAGCAAGTAGCCAACAGCTCCGCCATTATCTGGGGGGATCATCGGCGGAGGCGGTGGCGGTGGCGGGAAAGGATGAGGAACCAGAGGTGGAACCCCCTGACCTCCCCCACTGCCGTGCTCAACGGCCCGGCCACTGTCACCTTGGCCCTCATTGGCCACCCCAGAACTGGTGCTCCCACATCCAGATCTTAGGTTCATCCGTAAGAGATAGGAACCATCCATTAGAACACCCTTCCGATCAGAATCAAGGGATTAGAGAGATGATAGCACAATTATTAATGCATTCATTTAGTTAGTCCTACCAATTTACTAATTCCATTATACGTGAAGGGGGATTTTAGTTCAAGTAAGATGCTATTATTAGGATGCATGCTTCGGCCTACCCGTTCACTCGAGCCAGAATATAGCGGCATTCGTCAAATTTTTGGCACATCACACACTCACTTTCCGTATACTAAGCGATTTCTTATGCAACGTAAGTCAGTGTACCTACAGAAAACTGATTAGATAAAACTAGTGCCGCTATCCTAGATAGACCATATTGCTAGGGCTTATACTTATTTACCTAATATAATCGCATCCTACTTTTCGCAAAACATTTGTTGGTCAAATTTTTAAAGTTTTTGAAAAGAGTGATGAACTCATAACCATTATTGCTCTGGTACCAACTATGGCAGAACCGCCCGAAATAGCACACTTACGGAGGCGCTCGTCTTCCACCAGACACTAAGCACCCCGAAAGTGAGCTACAACGAGCGGTATCCGTCGGGCACACCCCGAGGGAGAACCCGAAAGATCCACATTTTTCCCAAGGATTCAATAATGAGAATGAGTTATAACACAAGTCCATTTCATACATTAGAGTTTCTTAAAAAGTACATTATTATAATACCAAATACCAGAGTGCGGAATGATAAACAGTGGAATTTAAAAAGATAACATTTAGCGATAAGGAGCGAGAATTCCGTCTGAGCCCACCAGAAGGATCCTCCACACAAGGTACTCTTCAAGCATCACCTGCAATAGGGGTAAATAAACCCTGAGTACATAATGTACTCGCAAGACTTTCTCGACTAGTGGGAATAATTTCCCGACTTCAAGGAATATGATAGGCTTTATGGTTTGCTGGTTTTCTTTACCAGAAAGCAATACTAATAGTGAGTCCTTATTTATGTACTATTATTATCAGCCGTATTAAGTTATCATCTAGCCAGTCTATATAAGCACCTATCTACTTTCAAGCAAGGGTTGAGCAATCAGTTATATTCCTTCTCCTGTATCCACTTTCAGTTCTTACTACGGTGCTAAACCGCAGACAAGCTATATCGGATCGCCCGGCGATTCACGAATCAATGTGCCCAGCTGGGTGCCCCGAAAACTATGGCAGAACCTCCTAAATTATAGGGCCCACATGCACCTGTCACTATTCGACGACCTCTGACAACTATGCAATATGTTCCTGGTAACTTAAGAAGACTGTCGGGTGTCCTCGGGGAACCTCGAATCATCCACGATTTCCGAGCAGGATCACATTACAGAGTCATTGCAGTATTACAACATTTATTCAAATATCTACATCAGAGTAAAATAGCGGAAGTCTTACAATAACTTAGTTTACAAACCAGTAGTTTCAAACCTTACAACTAATTTCGATTAATATTACAAACCGTAGTAGTGGAGTGGCATTATAACATAATACAAAACACATAATTAGATTGCCCTACCCAAGGGCCACGCATTTACTTATCATCATCGCATTGAACAACAGTCATGTAGCATGGTCCAAAGCAGACCTGCTCATGAGCCTCACCTGCATCAAGGGTCAACGAACCCTGAGTACAAAAGTACTCAACAAGACTTAACCGAAGTAAAAACTGATAAAACACAGGAATGCAGGCTCAGGGATTCAAGGTATGGCTTTAGCAATAATCAAAGTTCTTTTGCGTAAAAGCTCTTTAACAAAATTCTTTACTTCAACATATAAAACTTCATAAGAACCACATATGAATCTGCCATGATCCGTAATGAGATCATGAACTTCATATCAAACTCTTTCTCAAAACCAGCTCAAATTTCAGTTATTAACTATGATGATGAACAGTGAGTTGAGTCTCCATAACCGAGGAGCAACGACGATTCGAACCGATTAAACCCAGCTGGGGATTCCAGACCACATGACATATGCAGGCCCCTGACCTACATATACCAACCTACCCTAAGATCCTCTAAAACAAGAATGGGTCCACGCCACCCGAGAATATAATACTCCACCAATCTAGCCCATTGCCACGTGGGTACACGCTATTCCCACCATCTCTCCACTCCCAGTGTGCGAGTAGCCATTCTCGTAATAGAATAGCCAAGTTAAGGCTTACCGGAGTATGTTGTTAGTACTACAAAGTCTCACCTCATGCAATTCAACAACGGACGGACCTTAATCGACACAGACGGAAAGAACCCGCTCACAAGACCTCCATGTCTTGTGGCTCCCATACACCGAGTCCGCCCGGTCTAGATTTATTACTCCACATTCCCATATCACATGATAACATAAGTAACCAAAGATCCATTTAAAACTTGCAGGTGACAGGTAATCACCCGACTTTCATCGTTCTAAGCATAGCTAAGCATAACTAGGCATATACGAATTAAAACTGGTAACAAGGTAGATATGGAAAAACAAGGTTGGTAATGCACCAATTAGGTTTTCACTTAACTCCTAATCACTTAATGCAGTAAAGAAAAGCAAAAGTGAAATCAATTTGTAAACACAAGGTAGGTTTAAATGCATCCGGGGCTTGCCTTCGTTGACGGAAAAGTTAGGTTCCGGAGTCGTTCCACCTATCTCAATTCCAACCTCCACAGACGGATTAACTTCTTCCACAACTTGATTAACTACCACATGCTTACCTTCGTTCACTACACGTAGTAACAATGCCATGTTTAACATGATGTGAGATATAAAACATGATGCTCGATGATGGATGCAAAATTAACAACTTGAATACAACTTTCCTTCGCGGTACAGTTATAAGTCAAACTAACTAAACCTTTTTCGTAACACTTAATTCCATTGCCAAGGATCATTATCAACTAATGACCCAAGATCATCACTCAATCCAAAATTCAATCAAAACCTAAATCATTAAAGGTTACTATTTGCTTTTATGAATTAATTATTTAATTAAAAATTATGAAATAAATCAACTTGTTCCAATTGAGCTCAAAATTTTTGTAAAGGTTCATCACATGATAACTAAGTGGCAAAACAATTTTCATAATTTTTGGATAATTATTTAAGCCTAGAAAAATCATGGAAACTCATTTATTAATTAATTGAGCAATTTTTATCACATTCAAAAAGTACTGAAAAATAACATTTCATATTTTTCCTAAATAATATACATCACAGAGAGGTCACACAAAAATTTCATAATTTTTGGAGCTCTAAATAATTCTACACAAAAATAACAAATCACATCACTATTCATTCAAATCTGCAAAATAGAAAAATCCATTTTGAACACTGAGTCACTGACAACCCGACCCCACATGTCATCCCTGACCTCCCGCGCTGACCACGGCAACAGCGGCTTTGACCAGCGAAATCTCGCCGACGGCGAGGTCTCTGGCCACGGCGAAGGTACCAACACGTTCCCCACAACCCAACGCATCAATTGGAGGCACTAGCTTGAGCAATTATAGCGAGGTTGAAGCTTGACGCTGGCCATGGCGGACACGGTGACGCGGCTGCACTATGCCGGCGACGTGAGACTGGTAACAGTTAAACTAAGCGTTTGGAAAGGATCAGCAGCTCACCCCGAACGCGATGGAGCAAAGAGCGGGGTCGGAGGATCAATGGAGATGCTGGTCGACGGTCACAGCGGCCACGGCGGTGCGAGCAACGGCGACGGCGGTGCTCCGGTGGCTGCGATGGACAAAAGGAGCAATCAACCGGTCATAGAGCATCACAGGAATAAGGTGAAGCTGGAGCTACATTGAGCAAGAGCAAAGGCTCACCGGAGAGCGCTGGCCACGACGGCGCAAGCAGCACGGTGCCGCCGCCGCGCGAGGAAGAAAGGCGGCGAACGGCGTTCCCCGACGAAATCAAGCGATCAAGGTTGGTTGGCTGGGTTCGCAAGGAGAATACGGAGCTGGGACAGGCTTTGCCGAGACGGTGGAGGCACTACTACGATGACGGCAAAAGCTCAACGGACCTATGGCGGTGGCGACGAGAAAAGAGAGGAAGAAACGACGAAGAACGACGGCGACGCAGGCCTTATAACGTGGCTCCGAAGCAAGAAGAAGCCACGCCATGGCCTTCACCGCGCTAGTGCGACGCCAAAGACGGCCACGCGCGCGCCTAGAAGCAGAAAGAAGATCGTCGGCGGTGAGGTGGCTTCCACGGGCACTGTTCCCCATATTTACAGAATTGCCATTCGCCAAAATCTTCAAATTACTCCCAAATTTATGTAACAACTCAAAAATCTCCAAAAATAAAAGTTGTTCAAAATTCAAAGTTCTACAACTTTTCTTTTATAGCCACCCCCTAATTTGGTCTACATTTTGAAATGCAAGTTTGAATTAAAAAAGGGAATATTTAAAGAATCACGCCTTTTCAAATTACTTCAATTTTTATAAAACAACTTTGAAAACTCCAAAAACCAACTTTGTACAACTCGACAAGCTCTACATTTTTGCTTTAAGGCTCAACCCCAAAATGTACTTTGATTTTGAATTAGTTTTTTGGGGTAAAACAAATCACTGGGAATCAGGGTTTTCGGAAATCCAAATCCAAACAAAACTTTGAACTTGATCCAAACCATACAAGGCAACACTTATAACATAAATGTAAACTTGTTTTAGTGAATGCATATCAAAGTTTTCACCAAGGCCGAATGCTTTGCAATGCATATGATGACATGTCCTGTTTTAGGTTTTAAAACACCAGGGGTGTTACAATCCTTCCCCCTAAAAGAAATCTCGTCCTGAGATTCAAAGTCATAGGATAAGTAATGGAAAAGAAAATATGTCAATCCAAAAACATCCAAAACCTGTTCATAAAACAGCTAAGGTTCCTTTTACAAACATGGTTCGCAACAATAGAGCAAACTAACATTATTCTATATTGACGCAAGAAACTCTGGAAATTTTTCTAACAAGTAATCTTCGGATTCCCAAGTAGCTTCTTCTTCTGAATGTTGATTCCATTGTATCTTGTAGAACTTGATTGTCCTCCTTCAAGTAACATGATCTTTCTGATCCAAAACTCGGATAGGATATTCGGAATAAGTCAAATCCGGTTCAAGTTCCACTCCTTTAACCTCAATATTCTGCTCAGGCACTCGGAGACACTTCTTCAATTGAGAAACATGGAACACATCATGTACCGCTGATAGATGTTCTGGTATTTTCAAGCGATATGCCACTTTTCCATACCTCTCTAAAATTTAAAATGGTCCAATATATCGAGGTGCCAACTTGCCTTTAACACCAAAACGGGTAACTCCCTTCATTGGTGATACCTTCAGATATACAAAATCTCCCTTGTTAAACACCAATGGTCTACATCGTTTATCTGCATAACTCTTTTGTCGGGACTGAGCTACCTTCAAATTACTTTGTATATGCCTAACCTTGTCTTCTGTTTCTTTCACAAGGTCAACTCCAAAGAACCTTCTTTCTCCGGGCTCAGACCAACTCAGCGATGTTCTGCATCTACGACCATAGAGTGCTTCAAATGGAGCCATTCTAATGCTTTCCTGATAACTATTGTTGTATGAGAACTCGGCCAAAGGTAAGCATTCATCCCACTTATTAGAATAGTTAAGGACACAACACCTTAACATATCTTCAAGCACCTGATTGACTCTTTCAGTCTGACCATCAGTCTGCGGATGATAAGCTGTACTATACAGTAGTTTAGTACCCAATGAAGAATGCAATTGTTTCCAAAAGCTGGAGACAAACTGTGTACCCCTATCGGACACAATAGTCTTTGGTACTCCATGGAGGCTCATGATTCTTGCTACATATATCTTGGCATATTGGATAGTGGGATATATACTCTTGACTAGAATAAAATGTGCTGACTTGGTTAGTCGATCTACAATTACCCATATTGAGTCAAATCCCTTTGATGTCTTGGGTAGACCAACAATAAAGTCCATACTAATATCCTCCCACTTCCAAGCTGGAATAGGTAATGGTTGTAACTCTCCAGCTGACCTCAAATGTATAGCTTTCACCTTTTGACAAGTATCACACTTGGCTATATATCTAGCAATTTCTATCTTCATTTTAGTCCACCAAAATCTTTGTTTCAAGTCAAGGTACATCTTGTTGCTTCCCGGATGGATAGATAACCTAGTGGCATGTGCCTCTTCAAGAATTGACTGTCGCAACTCAGGAACTTTTGGTACCACCAGGCGATCCTTGAACCATAGCACATCTTCATCATCTATGCTGAAACATTCCGCTTTTCCATTCCTGACTCTTTCCTTGATATGGGCTATACCCTTGTTTTCTTTCTGAGCAGCAATAATCTGGTCTCGAATATTGGCTTCAACAATAATGTTGGTCAAACTACCTTGTTGAATTACCTCTACATTCAACTTTTCCATCTCTTGACATAAGGTCAGACCCATTGTTCTTACTGTCAGGCAATTGCAATAACTTTTGCGACTGAGGGCATCTGCAACCACATTTGCTTTACCAGGGTGATAATGCACCTCCAAGTCATAATCTTTAATCAATTCTAACCATCTTCTTTGTCGCATGTTCAATTCTGACTGAGTAAAGATATACTTTAAACTCTTATGGTCTGTATAAATATAGCACGTATTACCAAGCAGGTAATGCCGCCAAATCTTCAGAGCATGGACCACAGCTGCTAACTCCAAATCATGAGTCAGATAGTGTTCTTCATGTTGCTTTAGTTGTCTGGAAGCATAGGCAATGACTCGGCCTTCTTGCATCAATACACATCCAATACCAATACCCGAAGCATCACAATAAACATCAAACGACTTCTCGATATCAGGTTGGGCTAATACTGGTGCAGTGGTCAACAGTCTCTTCAAAGTCTGGAAAGCCTCTTCACAATCAGATGACCAGACAAACTTGACTTGGTTGTTCAACAACTCAGTGATGGACTTTGATACTCTAGAGAAATCTGGAATAAAACGATAGTAATACCCCGCCAATCCTAGAAAAACTCGAACTTGATGAACTGTGGTTGGTGGTTTCCAATCAAGCACATCCTTAACTTTGCTTGGATCAACTGCAACTCCTTATGTTGCCGATACTTTTCCTCTGAAGCAATTGTAATATTCACTGCCTCATGATAAGTGACATTGGTACAAGTAGTCATCATTGTCTGCAGCTTGGTATTCAGACCTCTCATAAACCACCTCTTCTTCTTGGCATCTGTATTGACATGTTCAGATGCATACTATGACAGGTGATTGAATCTTGCCACATACTGCATAACCGTTTGATCCCCTTGTTTCAAAGCAAGGAACTCATCCAGCTTCATGGCCATCACTCCTTCTGGAATATAATGGGCTCGGAAGGCAGTACGGAACTCAGCCCAAGTTATTGGAATGCTAGCTGGTTGCATAGCCACTAAGTTTGCCCACCAAGCACCTGCTGCTCCTCGAAGTTGCTGGGCGGCAAACACAGGTTTCTGAATCTCCGTAGGGAATAAGATCAAATTTCTGCTCCATAGTCCAAAGCCAATCATCAGCCTCCAGTGGTTCATCTGCCTTGGTGAACACCGGTGGTCTTGTAGCTATAAAATCTACATACGTAGCCTCCTACCTGTTATGATTGCGACCACGGTTTCCTTGCACCATATTCTGATTACTCTGAGCTATCTCTCAAAGCAATCGAGCATTTTCAACAGTCACATTACTAGGGCGGCGATAGCATTAGCTAGATTTGGTGGAACTGGTGGCGGATCAGGAATGCCATCCTCATCTTCATCATCTATGCTGAAACATTCCGCTTTTTCATTCCTGACTCTTTCCTCGATATGGGCTATACCCTTGTTTTCTTTCTGACTTGCAATAATCTGGTCTCGAATATTGGCTTCAACAATAATGTTGGTCAAACTACCTTGTTGAATTACCTCTACATTCAACTTTTCCATCTCTTGACATAAGGTCAGACCCATTGTTCTTACTGTCAGGCAATTGCAATAACTTTTGCGACTGAGGGCATCTACAACCACATTTGCTTTACCAGGGTGACAATGCACCTCCAAGTGACTGCTATACAGCGGCAGGGCTAAGACTGCGGTGAGCACGGTGATGACCAGCTGGAGGAGGGGCTAGATGAGCAAGGAATTGGGATGGGATGCTTTGGTTGCGTGGCTAGCCGACGGCGCACGCGTTTGTCCGGTCTTATGGACCCAGCGGGATGGCATTCACAAATTGAGGCACAATGAGGTGAGAACGGCAGCGCGGTGGGGTAGGTTGGATGACCGGCTGCCTAGCGGAGCTACGGGCAAGACCAATTGAGGCACGGTACTTTCACCACGGTGAATTTGAAGGCCGGCCCCGCCGGTCACGGCGATAGTGCAGGCAGGGGAGGTCCTGGCATGGCTTGGCTTGGGTCCGTCTACGGTGTCAACGCAACAAGCCAACACACCACACGACGGGGAACAGCGGGACATGCGGTACGTGCCCAGACGGCTGTCCACACGGCCGCTGTTGCAGGGCGACGAGGCGTGGTATGGCGCCACCGCGGCCAACACCGGACAAGACGAGCACAGGGCAGCGCGACACCGAGGTTATGGGGAGCAGGCTGTCGTCCATTCGCGTGAGCGACCAAGAGAAGTCAGCGGAGCAGTGAAGGGCGTGGCCGCTGGCGGCGTGTAGCGCGGAACCCGTGCGCCTTCGGCCAAAACAGCGCAGGACGTGGCATGGCGCGGCAGAGCTTGGTCGGCGGTTCGGACGCAGCGCAGCAGGCACGGCGAGGCGACCCGTGCGCCAGCGAGGGCAGCAAGCGGCCAAGGCCGTAGCGCAGGGCCTGCTCACGTCGTATTCACGGTGACAGTGCGGATGCGGCTAGCGCAAGGGCGCGCGCTGGGGAACCAGCAGCAGCGCCAAGCCGCGCAGCAGCGGTGGCCGTGGTCAGCGCGTGGTGGTTGGTGAGCGGCAGCGGTGCAGGCGACCTTGGCACGCAGCGCAAAGGCCGCGCGTGCACAGGCCCAACCGGCGCTGCAGTGCGTGCGTCCCGCGCGGCAGTGCGCGCTGGCAGACCAGCAGCGGCGGTGACCGCGCCTAGGGCGATGCCCTGTGCCGTGCACGCTTTTTAAAGTAGCCTGAAAACTTGTACACGATGCTCCAAAAGCCGAACCAACTATTCGATGCAGAAGAGGGTACGTTGGGCTGTCTAACGGAGCCAAGATATCGTACCACATCCTAAGCCGATCGCTCTACAACTATCGTCAAAGGTGGCTTCGTCGACCCATTTGTAAACCTACACGAAACGACGTCGTTCCGAACGGTTACGCGTCGAATCCCAAATCCGGCCTACTCGATGTACTAACTAGCTATCCTTGTCCGTGACCGTACATATTTCATCGCCGTTAGCCAAACGTTCTATAGCATTTTTTTTTCGACAACAATTCGATTAGAATACTAAACAGTATTATATGAAACGTAACCTTTGTCTTATGTTTCGTATGAATGTTTCAAATGCCGAATATCGATTTACAATCCATGTTATACATATATGCACATAACCATGATGCTCATGCGATGTTTAGCAAACAGTGCAATATAACATCGAGGGTGTTACAAGGGCCACTCGAACAGTGATCTTGCGGTTTCAATGGGGGGAAAAGATAAGTGGAGGAGTGCTATTGATTGTTGACTGCATCAGAACTGAGATGGTGCCCTAGATGCTTGGGACGCCGGCACGGTGGTGAGAGGTGGTGACGGAGAGGACAGATAAGTGTCTTGAGACGGGGTTAGAGTAACTATAACAATCAGCTATCCTAATCCTAACAAATAGTAATACTGGACATAGAGCTGCTCCATCAGATCAATTCAGATCCCCTGTGCCTAATTTTTAAGATACCTCTCTAGAACATCATATCAGTTTCTTGTTGGAATGTAATCTCACACAATTCTATATAACATAAGAAATCCGTGTAATTAGCCCGGACTATTTGATCGACCGCTAGCAGGCAGTAGCACACCATCAAATCTCAAAAAGCTAATCTTGCCAGCCAAATAGAGTTACTGATCTCAAGGCGAAGGAAAGGAAAACTAACGTCCGGTCAGGGCATGCAAAACCTCAAAAGCAAGCCTGGTGACTCATCCTTGGACCATGACGACTCGGATGTTGTACTGCCATATTCTCATATATATATATAGTGCCACTCCACTACCACGAACCCATCTATCTTCTTACAAAAACAAAACAAAACAAAATAAAAACAACGACTGCCGGCCCTTTGTAGTTGTGATCTGCCGATCATCCGATCGAGCTGAGGACTAGACCCATCCCATGTAAGTAGCAGCTTCCTGTCATCTAGAGTTTTTTTTTTTGCTTTTCACACTAGTGCTTTCCCTTTTGCTCTTTCTTTTATTAGGATGTTGAAATTCGCTGTAGATAGTAGATTACACTTTCTAATCCGCTCGACCCCATGTTGATCCGATCCTGCGCATGTCTGACTCAGCTCGATGGTATCCTTTTTCTTTTGCATGCACCCCCTTTTTCTTCTTCTTGAAGATACCAAAAGACCATGATCCTTGCTCCACCTGTAAAAAAGAAGGGGACCATGCTCCAGCTAGCTGTAAAAAAGAATGGACCATGTCCAAACTTCAAAGCTTTAGCTCGTGTTGTGGAGATATATGCTTTTGGATTTAGTTAACCTGTCATCTTCAGTACAAGGATAAGAGCATCCAAAAAGGATTAATAACCAGTTATCCATGATGAGTGGCTTGGAGTGCTCTCGCGCGCGTACGTGTGTGTGTGTGTGTCCATACTCCATCGCCTCACTGCAACCAGAATCGATCTTCCAAGTAGTGGCATCGCAGCCTGGTATGTGCAGTGTGGTGACATGCCAAGTTCCGCACCACTCACATCTTGTCCAACACGTACGGCCGCATGTCGATTCGGCGCCAAGCCGTGGAGGCAGCGGAGACGCATTGTGCACGTGAGTACGTGCGCGTGCGTGGGTGCAACACGTGCATGGGCCATGGCCGTCATCTGCAGCTCCCTCTGCACATGCGTACGTGCATGGAACATTGGAACTGGACATCGCGCCTAACTGCCGATCGATCGCCATCACAGCAGCAACCAACACATGACCACTCATTCGGACCGCTGCACGAGATCCGGCCGCAGGATGGATAGGAGGCCGCCGACCTTATCGCGCACCTTCGATTTACCAGCAACAGCTCAGTCGAGGCGCCGTGTCGAGAATTGCCATGGCCAACCCTCGCATCCTACCTACCTAGCTCGGCCACTAAAGCAAATGCACATGCTTTTCTGCCCTTGTGCACATGAAATGCACCCGCGGCTCGATCTGAAAAAGGATGGCTGAAGTTGGATTTTGCTTGGACCATTTTGATGATCTTCCTAGTGGATGCCTCGTCATCATGTACGTCAGTGCGCGCTGGTGGGTCCATCTGACCGGCGACGTCGACGTCGACATCTCCCACCATCCGAGCTTATAAAGCAGCTCACCATGGGAGGTTTTGTTTTGCGCAAGATCTTCAGAAGCTACAGCTGCAGCACAGAGATAGCTCGGAGCAAACAGGGCAGCTAGTATAGCGGTTGCGACTTGCGACGAGACTAGCTCCTTGTGACTTGTGACAACTGGTGTGTGAGCGATCGAGAAAGGATGCCGTCTCTGCCCGGCCTGTACACGGGCGGCAGTGGCCGGTGCGGGAGGGTCGTCCATGAAAGGAGAGGTGGCGGCCGGTCAGCTGCGGCGGTGAAGCAGCTGCTGTCGAGGTTGAGGTGCTCTTGGAGGAGACGCGCGGCGCGGCCGAGGCGAAGCGCGGTCAGGTTCGGGTATGACCTGCATAGCTACTCCCAGAACTTCGACGACGGCCCGGTGGCCACGGCTTGTGCCGTTGTGCGTAGCTAAGACTCTAGCTAGGAGTCTAGGACCAGGATTCTCCTTCTTCTGTGTATAGTGTGCCTTAGTGCTTCCTCACTGAGAGATTTGGGTCCAGTGTTAATTTCTGGTGATTACCTATCTAGCTGGTTCATCCAGTTATTGTATAAAGAAATTACTTTTCCTGTGTAATTAGCTATGCACAAGGACAATTGCTTTGGCCAGCTAACTGTTTGAATGGATGGCTTCACTTTACTTTGTTGATTTCCAGCTAACTGTGAGATGTGGAAAAGCGGCTTGTGCTATGAAAATTGTAAGATATTTGGTTGTAACAACTATAAAAAATGACCCCATCTCTTTATCTCCTCGAAACAACTACAAATTGCCTTTCTATTTCCAACCATTTGGAAAAGTGGAAAGGTGAAAGTCAAAAGTAGGGTCCAAGGTGTTGCGAAAACTATACTACGCAAAAGCAGTTGTTTTTAGAAAAACAACTTAAAATCCCTACCGTTTAATTGGCATTATGTTTTTTTTGCAGCAGAAGCACTTTTCAAAGCCGAATCAAACATAGCCTAAGTCTAAATTAAATACATTGTATAGACATATAAAGTGTGATGCATAGAGAGAGAGAGAGAGAGAGAGAGAGAGAGAGAGAGAGAGAGACTATATGTTCATGGAAAAATAATAGAGGATAAGTTCAAAATAACTAGACATATATTACATATATGGGTATTGTGTTGAAAATGACAAAAAGAGTTAGAGAGTACACAAACATAACTAATTTTAATTTATTGTAGGCAAACATCTAATACTTATGTCTCCTACTACCAGTCTACCATGCGCTCTTGCCTCTGCAGTAGGTAGCACGGTTTTATTATGGACTAGTAGTCCAAACCAGTTCTTATATAATACTTGGTACATTTAAGTTGTTCTATTCTAAGTCAAACTATAATAAATTTGATATAATTTATAAAAAAATATATTAAATGAACATTATTAAATAACATTGTAAATTATAATTCTTAGATTTTAGCACTTCCGCAAATAAAATGAATGCTCTTCTATATAAATTTGGTCAACTAAAAGTCACTGACACTGTGCGCTGCTGGTTTGTGCATTGTAAGACATCCATCATATAGTCTGTCTATTACTGACTGGACGCAGCTGCAGTCACAGCAGCCCTGCTCCACGTGCCGCCGAACAGGGTGAATATTGATAAAGTTATTTATTATTTGGGTGTAATCCTACACAATTCCTCAAAAAGATCCATGTAGTTAGCCCGGACGATTGATCGATCGCTTTAGCATGCATCAGCAGGACCATCAAATCGGAAAAGGCCTTGTGACAGCCAAATGAAGGTACCGATCTCAAGGCAAAGGAAAGGAAAACTGGCATCGGGTCAGGGAAAAACCTAAAAAGCAAGACTGGCGATTCATTCTTGGGCCATGATGATTTGGATGATTTGTGCTACCACATTCCCCCATATACACTGCCATGCATTCCATCAACACAGACCATCCCTTTTTGTGATCTGTGATCAGGCTGAAGACTCATGCAGCTAGAAGCTTCGCCTCATCTAGAGATTTTTGCTTTAACATTTTTTTAAAAGGCGGCAAAAGCTTTGCCAATTTTTTATTAGACGGATAAAAGGAAAAAATGCATTAATTACATAGTTCTATGTGGAAAAAGGAAAACTCCCAACTACCAAAACTAGAGAAGATCCCTAGCGCCGCCGCCGCCGCCGCCGCCGCTTCCGCATCCACCACCGTTGGTCCCCCTCCCTTCCTCCTCCGGCGTCTCGTCGGAGGCCGGAGGGAGTGGGGATCTATCGTTTTTTATAAGTTTTCTAGTAGATCGAGTCATCTAGGGTTAGAGTCTCTTCATGTCAAGTTTTTTGGTACTGGGGATTTATCTCCTCCTCCTCCTCCCCGGCGACGGCGAAGGGACATGATGGGTTCGTTTTCTCCATGGCGGCTCTGTTGAAGATGAGGGCGACATCAGCGTCAACAACTTCATCGGCTTGACGACATGGAGACTTGGCTCTCCGGATGGCAACATCAAGGCGGAGATGATGTCGCCATCATGGAATAATTTTCTGCGGTCTCTTCTTCGTTTTGTTGTGGTTAGATCTGACCACAATAAAGGACTAGAGAGAATAAGTTTCAGATTAGTCTTTCTTATTCTTCGGTGGAAGAAAGAAGAACAAGGAAGATACAAGAAAGAAAAAGTTTCTCCACTTCGCCTACAGGAATGTTGGTCGTCGTTCATTGGGCTTAAGTTCTTAGACTTTTTGCCGAGTGTTTGCCTGTGCGGTCATCTATATGAATCGTCATACAGGTTTGGAGTTGAGATTTTGGGCTATATAAAGCGTGGGTACAATTTAGATGATCATGTTCTGGATATATGTAGTGTATTCCAGTGTGCTTGTAACGTGATGATGTACTCAGCTATGATCTAATATAATTCTTCTTTCGTCTAAAAAAACTAGAGAAGATCAGTAGGCCACTACGGCGCACAAGCCGACAAATGTACCCTAGAACAACTTAAGCACGAAAACAAAAGTGTGCCAACTCCCTAAGAACCGAAAACAGCCCAGAAGAAAAACTACTCCCTAGTAATGATGGATCTTGTTGCCGACTGGAACTGTTGAATATCATCTTTGAGAGGAGGGCGACTTGTCTTGGTTGTAAAGATTTTTGTTGGAATGTTCTTCTACTCCGTTCCTTCCAAACGTTCCACCAGAAGTAGATCATAATTCCATCTATCCTTTTCCTTGCCTTCTTTCAAATTTTGTGTGACATTTACGCCAAGTAGCTATGCAGCGATCCATTCATTCCCACTCAATCAAGTACTGCCAGATCGAGCCATTGTTTTAGATAGGACCAAACTTGCTTCAAGAAGGTGCAATCTTTGCACAGTGAGTCAGCGTTTCTGAGTCCACCCTGCATAGTTTGCAAATAGGATCGTGTGTCCAGTTGTGTTTCGCTAAGTTGTTGGCGGTAAGTATCTTCTTATGAAGTAGTGTCCAAGCGAAAAACCGGCATGTAGGTTCTGCTCCTGCCCTCCAATCGGCGTTAGTCTTAATTTGCAGAAAGAGCCTTCAAATTGTATTTGATATGCACTCTTAGTCATGTATTCTCCATTGTTTGTCCAACGCCATTGTATGGAGTCTTCTATGTTTTCCTGCAGACTAATGCCTTGTACTTTTCCCCCATAAAACTACGTATTCTTGTATCTCTTGTGCCGTCTGAAGGGACAATATGTGTGAGATCCACCGATTGTCATGTATAGCCTTTTGGACCGAGATCTTCTTCTTCTTTGCCTTTTGGAATAATGTTGGCGCAAGACTCCTTGCTGTAGTTCCCTTAATCCAAGATGATGTCCAAAACTGTGCGGTTTTCCCATATCCTAATGTCACTACCGTTGAAGCAGCAAAAAGTTCACGGTCTCGACTATCGCACGGCAGCTCAAGTTCGTTCCAAGCGTGCTCCTTGTGTCTCCACTGAAACCAAAGCCATCGCAATCTTAGCGCCTTTGCAAAACGTTCAAGTTCTAGGATTCCTAGTCCACCTTTTCCTTTGGGCCAACAAGTCATTGGCCAATTCACCAAAGAGTGCCCACCATAAACCCTGTCCGGGGTTTCTCCTCTCCATAGGAAGCCCGTCTCAAGCGATTGATCCTTTGGATTAGCCATTTGTGTTCAGGGAAGGCTGTCATGTGATAGATGCATTGAGCTGACAAAACCGTCTTAACTAAAGTTTCCCTGCCCGACGTGGATAGAAGTCTCCCTTTCCAACCCGGTAGTCTTGCCCCTATCTTGTCAATCAAGGGTTGAACTTCGATTTTTCTCAGCTTTCGAATGTGAAGGGGAAGTCCTAGATACTTTCCAGGGAAATTACATATCTTACCTAGGAAATTGCGAAACAGGTGACCGACTGCGTTGTTGTCCAAGCGGATGGGGAAGATTTCTGTTTTTGAGATGTTTATTTTGAGCCCCGAACATTCTCCGAAGAAGTTTAGAATTCTGTGTAGGCGATCTAACCCCAAGGCCAATGGGTCTGCAAAAATGGCCGCGTCGTCGGCGTATAGGGAGCAACGCAGATTTGCCGCCTTTGGGAGGATCAGCTTGAGAATTTCTCTCTGAGCTGCAGTCTCAATGATACGTTGCAGCGGGTCTATAGCCAATATGAACAACAGTGGGTAGAGAGGATCTCCTTGTCGTAATCCCCGAGCATGTCTAATCCCTTGAGTTGGCTGACCGTTAACTACGATTTTTGAAGATGCAGTTCCTAGTAAAGATGCTATCCAATCTCTCCATTTTTTGGCTGAAGCCCAACGCCTCCATGACTTCAAGTAGGAAGTTCCATCCTATGGAGTCAAAAGCCTTTGACATATCTAGCTAGAATTTTTGTGATAATTTTGACAACACTATTGATAAGGCTAATCGGCCTAAAGTCCAACACTTGTGAGGCCACTTGTGTCTTTGGCAATAATATGATATTTGCCTCATTGATGAGATTGAGCTTAGCTGTTCGGTGACAATAGAAACTCAAGATGGCCTGGACGACATCTTCTTTTACCACCGCCCAGCACTTCTTGTAGAACAGACCAATAAACCCATCCGGTCCCGGTGCTTTCTCCATTGGCATTTCTTTTATCACTGACGCTATTTCCTCTTCTGTGAAAGGAGCGTCCAGCTTGCTGAGGTCATGACATACATATCCTACCTCATTCCAGTTAATGGCTTTTGTTCTTGAGTTTGGTGATCCCAAGATTTGCACTACTACATAAACGTTTTGTAGGGGCGGTTTGGCCAGCCGCCCCTACCAAACCATCTCTACAAATCGATTTGTAGGGGCGGCTGTAGTACCAGCCGCCCCTATAATACCTGTTTGTAAGGGCGGTTCAGTCTAGAACCGCCCCTACAGTATGTTTTCCCGCAAAAAAAAATTCAAATTTACAATTCAAATTCGACCAGAACACTATTTGTTCCCGTGTATTCCATCCAGCGTTCACGTTGCCAAACGTTTCCACGTATTCCATCTAGCGTTCGCGTTGCCGAACGCCCCGCGACCAACGTGAGCGAGGAAAGCGAGATAATCCCGTCGAACGCCCTGCGACCAACATTCCAAACGCGTTGGCTCAAGAGTATTATATAAACTACAAGCACAAGAGTATTATATAAACTACAATTACAAGTCCAATTCACAAGAATATGTATAATCCATCATTAAATAGACATAATTCACAAGGTAAAACCAATGTCAAATTCCATACACATTGTTATCAACATCCTAGAGCTAGGCTTTTAGTCTCACGAAGGTATTGGTACTGAGGATTTCTACCTAAGTCAGACTCTCGGTCATGGTAGGTGCCTTTGACGTGTACAATCTGATCCAATATGAAGTTGCAAAGGTCGCCGACGAGCTCTAAGAGTTGGTCATCCTTGTATGGGTCTCTTTTTATTTCTTTCTCTTCTTTCCACTACAAGAGAACAAGTTTTGGTTTAGTATTTCATATCATGTACGAAGTTTTTATACTATGGGTGAAGAGGTTCAAATTTACCCTTAAGGGGTGTCTCCTGTAGGCACCGGTGTTACTCATCATAGAACATATATAGTATCCACAATGTACAATCCCAGGCTTTTTCTTGGGGCGCTGTGTGTTTTGCATATAAAAATGTTAAGTAATGCTTTTGATAGCCATGTAATAGAGTACTGAAGAAGTAAGTTACACTTACCGCGCATAGTGTTTTTATAGCCAGCTTTTCCTTCCTTGCTGGATCATGCTTTCCGTGATGTTTAGTGACATAGAACCTAAATGTCCTGTTCGAATTATTTTAGCAAATACAACTTGTTAGTATCCAAAAGTGAATGTTACAAGTATGTATACAAACATATAAGTTAATGAGGATTGTCGATATGTATACGTCTTGAGAATCGATATGAAGTCTTTGTATGTCACCGGGTCCCTATCTATTGAATCAAAGACCCATGCCATGCTCTTCCTGACATCGACGGCTATACAAATCCAGTGGTTGTTGTATGGATTTAATCATAGAACTAGATAAGCTCTTTTGCATTGAATAAAATATATCGAACAAAGCTTTAAGTATAGAGTTGAACTTACTCGAAGTTGTATGATAGCCATATAGTAGAGTGCTGTTAGAGAATTTTGAAAGCCAGGGCAATTTATGCCGCAACCTTAAGGGACTGTTCCCTTAGTTTCGCCATACGGATGTGCTCTTTCTCCCGAAGAGTCTTTCCAGCAACTAGCTCTTTGGCATCCAGTTTCCACTGTTTAGGGTAATTAAAATTTGTTTGTGCTATAGCTTGAGGGTCTATATACCTGGCTTTCACACTTGGCATTTGTTTGACAATGTGTACTTGCATTCTACAAATCACGACGTAGGTTAGTTACAACAAAATTCAAAGATTACATTCATATCATATCGGGAGGACAAGGACTTATAGGCATCATGTGCGAATTAGATTCATCTCCATTGCTCCAAGGTGAAAGCATGTCTGCATGTCATTGAAGTCAAAGACAATTTTCCCGGCTAGGCTTCCAAATGTGCCGGTGGGGAAGCATGCTTGTATGAGGTCTATGCTCGTTGGGAGAACACGCAAGTACCAATCATGGAACCTTCTCATTCCAAGTGGTAGGCAGCTGGATGTCCTGGTTTGGTAGGAAGGGCTTGCCTCTTTCATATGTTTTCAGGCAATCCTTTGACCATTTGATGGCATCAACATTTGGATACTGCTTTGCTGTTTGGTGGAGTTTGCTAGTGATGGCCTCCTCAGAACCCCGTGATGTGATTTTTTTAACTTGGTTCTCAGGCTTGAACTAGTCATGGGAATACCACTTGGACACCGATGAGACGTCTTTCATCAGAACATAAATTGGTCTTATGGTGATTGGATGCTTCTTTCAAAGTTCCCATTGAGGCACATCCTCATCTTCTTGTGCATCACCTTCTTCAGGAGGCACTCATTGTTCATGTATCGGCTATGCTTCTTGAGAAGACTGTGGCATCTCATCATGCACTTGCTCGGTACGAGCCGGAGAAGGTTGTGGCTTATCAAGCATATGCTCGCTAGGAGGCGGGGAAGAATGTGGCATCTTAGGAATGTGGTGGTCATGAGACGGTGAAAATATCTCCCCGACCTCAACAGCTCACTCCAAATTTGGGAGAGGGGGATGCGGTGAAGAAGCAGTCAATATAATGTACCGTTTGTGCCAGAGGATGAATTGCTCAATAACGTCTCCGAGTAACACCAGCCCCTCGGGAGTTGCATAGTCTATCCTCCACTGCATGAACTCAGGCTTCACAGTATGCACCTCGACCCTAGTGTAGTCCGGCGGTATCTTATTATTGTGGTGTAAGCCACCGGGAGGATGTGCCACACCCGTTGCCACCTCCATCACAATGTTCTGTCAGCCACTGCGAAACATCAAGGTGCAACTAGTTGGTTTCCGTATGCGATCGACGGGGGTTATGGCTGCAGTGGAACCTTGGCTGCTAGGAACTTTTGGAGGGCTATCAACTAATGCCAGTTCTCCCGGTGGCGTCACTCCGTAGATAGTCCTTGCTCCTCCAGCGCCTTCGCAACTAGAGCCTTCACTTAGAGCTCAAGATTAGTCTCCTGGTCTCTGCCATGTTTCTTGTACATGTGCCTGTCCTCTTTGAATCCTTGCTTCCAGGTCGTCCTTTTCCCTAGCCTCCTGGTGCGGCCTGTGTGCTCCTTGTTTTCCAAGCCAAGGCTAAGCTCGTCCCTCTCTCTAGAAGGATTGAAAGAGACCTTCTCCTTGTCTTCATCATATTTCAGTATCCTTGATACTACCTCTAGGGTCGGATGATTATGTACTCCTCGCATATATCCAATTCCTTGAGCGTACCTTCAAATTTGTCACATCGATATTCCCAGCAACTGTGGCCTCTTTATCCATCTTCCTAAACTATTCTTCCTTGGCATAGTAGCCACCGGGGCCTAGATGATGGTGGTGTTTGTTCCTCTTCGCCAGCTTGGTGTTACGGGTATTGAGCTCCAATGCCTCTGGTGAAGTCTTCTGAGCCACGAGCTCCTCCCATTGACTAGGAGTTATATTGCCGAGCTCGTTGAAGGGAGTTAACCCCTTTTGGATATACTTCTTGTTGAGCTCCGACCTCCAACGTCGGAATGACTCTCCCATCATCCTGAAAGCATTTTTTTATCAGTTCGTGCTTACCCTCTAGAAATCTAAAACTGAGCTTCAGCTGCCTATCCCATAGTTCATCCTTTTTGTTCTCTAGTACCTCTTTCCAGTTAGGGATTGCTGGGTTCAATTTATCTCTTAATAGGGCCCCGATCGCATTACGGAATCATCCTCTTAATTCCTTCAGCTCAAGGATCTCCCCTACTGACCCGACCTCCGTTATCACATAGCATGCCTTATTTGGATATTGATTTGCTTTTCTATCCCCTCGTTTCCTCTTAGGCTTGGTAGTCATGGTTGTGTCTTGAGGTTGTGGAGCAGAGGCATCGTGATCTATCTCTGTGGCTATTGCCTCTGCTCTCCTTTCCTCTACTCCGTCTTGTCCAGCGAGATGTCGCGGACGTCGACGTTGTCTTTTTCGAGTTTTAGGTGGGACCTATATATATGATAGGTCAAAGTGTTAGCAGAGCTAACATAGCCAAAGCTTTAGCAAAATTTACAAGCTAAGGCTTTTTCCCTACCTCCTCGTTCGGGTCAAAATCCTTGTCCAAATCTTCCTCCGTTGGCCTCCTTCTGGCTTCACGTGGGAAAGGATCCTCGGGACTTACATATCCCTCTTCTGAGCCATCATCATCATCATCATCCTCTTCTTCTTCGCCTTCAGTAGCCTCTCCTGCTCTTCCTTCTGCTCCCCCTTCCTCCTCGTCACACTGCTCCTGAGTAAGCATCACTTCTAGATCCTTTTCTAACTCGTTATTGAACTGCTCCTGAGTAAGTTGGTCCTCTAGTGCTTGCTCCTCATAGGTTGGCTGCTCATCATGCTTGGGGCATCGGGCTGCACTGTCTAGTGTCCGTGACATTATTTCGCGCTTTGTTCTAATAGATGCAAGAAAATGTGCTTTAGGTACGCGAGAAGGTATAAGAAATCAAAAAGGTCTATAAACCAAAGTAGTCCTATAAACAATAATATATAAAAAAAATGAGTAGTAGCAGTAGTAGAGGCCTCATAAACATGTCAATCATCATTTGATCATGAACTTAGAGCATCAAGGCATCATAACAGAGAAGAGAGGAGAAGGTAATGTAGGGGCGGCTGCTAATGATGCCAAGTTCCTCACAAGTTCTTGATCATCAGCTCATATTCCATATAATGTATAGACTTGGACAATTTCATCATCGACAAAACAAAGGAGAGGAGAGGAGAGGGGAGATTTGGCAAAAAAACAACAGTTGCTTAACAAACATAGAGAGGAAAATGTAAAAAAAACAGCTGTTGCTTCCCAAACATAGAGGATAGGAAATGTGGCAAAAATAGAAGAGAGGAGGGTAGCTCAGGGGAGGAGCCGAGGAGGGTAGCCAGTTAGCAACTAGCGTGCGTCTGTATTTGCACACCGTCTCTATCATCCCACCAAAACCCGCTTCGAAGCAAAACAAACACGCCATCTCTGGTATTTGCACCAGCAACTCTAGAGAGGGAGAGAGGAAGCACAACAAGCACCAGACAGCACCAGCAGCACCAAAGATGGAGAGAGCAGGCACAGCAAGCACCAGACAGCAGCAGAGAGGGAGAGAGCAAGCATAGCAAGCACCTGCCTTGCCCTATGGAAAGCAGAGTAGTAGTAGTTAGGTAGTAGTAGCTGCACAGCAAAGCAAGCAAAAGAGAGGAATGGAGTTACCAATAGAAACATCCTACACAAAAATAACAAGGCAGCAAGGTTGATTTTGGCCTAACTTAGAAACCCTATTGAAAAGTGTCAAACAACAGATGTGGTAGGGTAGTAGTAGTAGTAGTTAAGTAGTAGTAGTAGTAGCAACAACCACTACACACTAGCATTATATAAGCAAAAAAACAAAGAAGGAGTAGTAGTAGTAGTAGCAGCAGCAGCAGCCACTACACACCAGCAGTATATAAAAAAAAACAGAGAAGGAGTAGTAGTAGGAGCAGGAGGAGTAGTAGTAGGAGTAGTAGTAGTAGTAGTAGTAGTAGTAGTAGTAGTAGTAGTAGCAACAGCCACTACACACCAGCATTATATAAGCAAAAAAACAGAGAATGAGTAGTAGTAGTAGTAGTAGTAGTAGTAGTAGTAGCAGCAACAACCACTACACACCAGTAGTATATAAGCAAAAAAAAAAGAGAAGGAGTAGTAGTAGGAGCAGGAGGAGTACTAGTAGGAGTAGTAGTAGTAGTAGTAGTAGTAGTAGTAGTAGTAGTAGTAGTAGTAGTAGTAGTAGTAGTAGTAGTAGTAGTAGTAGTAGTAGTAGTAGTAGTAGTAGTAGTAGTAGTAGTAGTAGTAGTAGTACCACTACACACCAACATTATATAAGCAAAAAAACAGAGTAGTAGTAGTAGTAGTAGGAGTACTAGTAGGAGTAGTGGAAGGAGTAGTAGTGGTAGTAGTAGTAGTTAAGTAGAAGAGAGTAGATCTGCATATCATCATCGACAAATGGCTTCTGCTCAGTTATACATATGCAAGTCATCAACATCATCCATGGTCAGCTGTTGTTTGTCAAAAAAATAGAGAGGGGGCTGCATATATGGTTAGCAACAGATAAGAGAGGAGAGCACACTGCTACTATGGTAAGCAAAAGAGAAGAGAGAAGAGAGCACCAACAAGTAGTAGGAGTAGCACTAGAAGAGAGAATAGAGTAGTAGCACCAATATGGCAACAACAAAAGTAGCAGCAAATTAATGAGATTCACCAAATCATCATTGCATGAAAGCCCTTTGCCTCAGATTTCAAGTCACATTATTCATCACATGAGAGAGAGAGGGAGGAAGGTTCTAGAAAAATCTCAGAGTGCATTCTTAGTTGGCCCAGGACTACTAGGTCCTCCCCCAAAATAAAACAAAAAAAGACAACTCATTGGCTGAAGTAGAAGAAAAAGTAGGAGCATTTTTTTGGGAGGTGCTCTCAACATAGTAAAAATCATCACCGACAAAGGGCTTGTGCTCAGTTATACATATGCAAGTCATCAACATCATCCATGGTCAGCTGCTGCTTGCCCAAAAAAAGAGAGGGGACTGCATATATGGTTAGCAGCAGGTAAGAGAGGAGAGAAATCCATGGTTAGCACACTGCACTAGATACTTAGGAAACAATAGTTAGGATATTTAAATATATATAAGTTCACAGGGCCCAAAAGCACAAGGAAAGGTTGAGATTAACAATCTATGTGGTAGCTTCACAATCTATGTGGTACCTTTGCAATGTTGTTCTTTAGAAACCTAATAGCATTGCCCATGCTGATTGAAAGAGGCATGGACTCAATAACAAATGACAATAAAAAATGAATCCAGCTTGCAAGGATGCACTCTGTTGTAATTTATTTATGTTGTAAGCTCATTGATTACTCCTAAATGGGAAGTATTAGTGGCATCATTAGATCACTAAAATGGACATGTAATGAGCTTAGCTTTCTCTCATAAGTGGCATTGCTGGTGCATAGTAATGTATATGGACCTTCATGACTCATGACTTGAGGACACTACAGCAGGCACTCACAAGAAAATGTACAGAAGGCTGCTGCATCTGAATATATATAGTACCAGCATGTTGGTAGTTCCAATCTTTTCAGAGCAGAGCAGGGAGCATAGGTTTCTGCATCGAGATATTCTACTAGCGAGCAAAAAAGCCTGTACGACACTACTACATGAACTAACTACTGTCTGGGACCTGGGCATGGCAGAAGTTTTTCATGATTTGATCCTACCTCCCAACAGCGAAAGGAATGCATGCATGCTCACTTGCTCAGTGAATGTTATAATACAAATAAATAGCTAGTTTTGCTATAAAATAACAGCTGGATAAGTAAGGAATTTAAAATTAATATTTGTCTTGCATTTGCATGCAGATATGAGTCTATCTGTGAGTGACTTGCATTGTGTGGCAGTAGTACATGTTGCTGTCTGTGATCCGCCCCTATCTCTGACCATTTTTTGAGGAGTAGAAAGCGTTGGTTACGGTGCGTGAATCTTAAGATCCGGTGTATATTTGTCTCTAGTCCAATTGAAAGTGTCCAAATTGTTGATGTGACTTACAGCAAGCAGCTATATAGAGATAACGAAATAGTTGTGCTGATATTTAGAGAGATAAAAGGCACTCTAGCTAGCTAGGGAGTAAGTGGTAACAGCATCATCATCATTTGGAGATATTTAGAGATATAAAAGGCCGGCAGTAAGTGGTAACAACATCATTTGGAGTTTAAGTCAAATCTTTGCATTTGACTTAGTAACTAGCTTTACATGTAGCATGGCTATTGTTGACTAGTGATTGGTGCTAATTAACTCGCACCGTACCTAGCTATAAATTAAACAATAATAAGTTAGACCCGAACCTGTCAGCTAAACCCAACCAGGCAAACCCGTATGACAGTGATCGGAATACCACGGAACAACAGACAATCCAAGGCAATGCACATTGGGTAAAGCATCAGGAGCAAGTGATGGAGCAGCGAGCAGCAGCAGTGGTGGATCCGAATTACATGTTAGGTGTAGGGGAAGCTGTGGAGGAGCGTGGACGCCGGTGGAGGTGTGCGGACGCCGGAAAGCATGGGTAGCCGGGCCGCCCGCCGTTGGAGGTGTGGACGCTAGGGAAGGAGTGCGGACGCCAGAGAGCTCGGGCACTGTGGCCGCTCGCCGCGGGAGGGAGCACAGACGCCGACGCACCTAGGCCACGCGAGGGAGGGGAGCAGGCCCGTGGCACCTCAAGGTCAGAAACGAGGCGGCGACGGATTGGGTCGTGGATGTGGACGGCACGGAGATGGGGAGGAGGCGGCGGCCGGGGGCTCTAAAACCCTATCCGCCGTGGAGATGGGGCGGCCCAGGGATATGTCGAGCTGTGGCCCGGGGGTGCGGACAGGGGGCGCGGGCGTCGAGAGAGGTCCGGGAGGCGGCAGGGCGCCGGGGAAAAAGTTGGGCAGCCTGACGACGTCGGGAGGAAGAAGAGAGCGCCCAACACATCTCTACCCGAGTGCCCGTGGTTATATACCCAGGAGGATTTCTAGGGGCGGTTCCTGATCCAGCCGCCCCTACAAATATTTTCTATTTTATTAAATTATTAATTCTGTATTTTTTATATCACAAAAACACAAAGAAATATAAAAAAATTGTATAGATGCACAAATATAATATTTTGTATTATTCTATACACGCAGAAATATATATAAAAACAATTGTAGTCAAAACAATATAGAAAAAAAACAAAAATTAAAAATTTGAATTTTAAAACTTCAACTACAATTTTATGATAATAAATGAAATAAAATGAAAATGTTGTAAACATAAAAGTTATATAACTCATCAACATGTACAACTTTTATTTTGGTCATCTTGTCATGTGACTTTATTTGAACGATTCAAAATTTGAAATTCAAACAATTTCAACTTGAAACAATATTTTGAAAGAGTAAATGATTTCAGTAGAAAAACTCATGAATACCAAAGTTGTAGAACTCATCAATATATACAACTTTTATTTTGATCATATTTTCATTTGACTAAATTGGAAACAGTTGAAATTTTGAATTTCAATAAATAGCAACTTCAAACAAGATTTTGAAACCTTAAATGATTTCAACAATAAAAGTCGTGATCATAAAAGTTGTTGAACTCATCACTATCTACAACTTTTATTTTGGTCACTTCTTCATATGACAAAGTATTAGTAAACATTGTTCATAAATTCACATATAACTCATAGTTTCATGAACTATACGAGAAACATGTTAATTTGTGAACAATGTTTACTATCACTTTGTCAGATTAAGAAATGATCAAAATAAAAGTTGTAGATCTTGATGAGTTATACAACTTTGGTATTCATCACTTTTTTAGCTGAAATCATTTAATGGTTGAAAATCTTGTTAGAACTTATCATATTTTTAAATTTGAAAATTTGAATTGCTCAAACTTTCTCAAATAAAAAGAATGATTAAATCAACACAGTAACTTGATAGGGCATGATTTTAAAAAATTTTAGAAAAAAATCATCACATTTGGAGTTAGTATGAGGGAGAAAGACTAGTTACAAATTTTATCCAGAGATTAAAAAGAAAAATCACAACTGTTCATGATGATCAATGATGAAAATTTCTCATTTTAATCTGTGGCTGAAACTTGTAACTAGTTTTTCTTCCTCATACTAACTACAAATGTGATGATTTTTTCATAAAATTTTCTAAAATCATGCTCTATCATTTTAGTCTAGTCATCTATCTTTGTCACTAATTTTGAACAATTCAAATTTTGAATTTCAGAAAATGATAGCTTCAAATATGATTTTCAACCAATAAATGATTTCAACTGTTAAGGTGATGAATATAAAAGTTGTTGAACACATCACTATTTACAACTTTTATTTTGGTCATCTTTTTATTTGATAAAATTTAAACAGTTCAAATTTTTAATTTCAGAAAATAACAGCTTCAAACCTGATTTTCAACCACTAAATGATTTCAGCTATAAAGGTGATGAATATAAAAGTTGTATAACTCGTCAAGATCTCCTACGTTTATTTTGGCCATTTCTTCATTTTATAAAGTGTTAAGTGATTTCATAAAGTTTTAGTAGTAATAGAGTGGATGTTGAAATAGATTCATCTGGATATTGCAAATGGTAGTCTCACACACATGCATAAATATAGTCTCACACACATACAAAAATATATAGTCTTACACACATACATAAATATATAGTCTCACACGCATGCATAAATAAAGTCTTACAAATACACACTTACACAAACACTCCACGTTCAACAACTAGCTAGCCCGCTGTAACGACTTTCCCCTTGACACCTTTTTGTTCCCATGGTAATATGTCTTTGGATAGGTTCTTTTCCACAACACTGATCTTAGGAAAGTCTGTGAATAGCGGCATCTCATCGTAGTTATTGAAAGCTTCAATATCGTCCATGCCATCAACTCCGATAATGTGCTGTTACCCGGAGGCAACCACGTGCTTTGTCTTCTTCTTTGGGGGAAGGTTACTTTGTGGGTCAGACATATAGAAAACTTGTGCGACACGTGAAGCAAGCACCCAAGGGTTATCTTGGTAGCCTAGATTCTCGAGGTTCAGGACTCTCAATCCGATCTCGTTCAGTTGGTGTTGTTTGATCCAGCGACATCGAAACAGGGCCACCGTTATATCCTTTGCATAGTCAAGTTCCCATATCTCTTCAATGATGCCAAAGTATTGGATCTTTCACCCCAATCCATCGAGAGCCTCTATTTGAACGCCACTGTTTTGGTTCACATATTTACTATCCTTTGTGTGGGTATAGTACGTATACCCATTAATGTCACTAGCATTCCAAGATGTCACTTGTCTCGATGGCCCCTCCGCCAACCTACTGATGGTAATAGAGTCTATGGTTTCTCCAGGCGGTATGTTTTGGTCCTTCAACCATGTAGTTAGTCATTGCTTGTGTTGTTTCATGACCTAATCATCCGAACTACCATTTCTCTCCGCCATAATGATAGCCAAGTGTTCATCAATGTACGGTTACATCAGTTATGTACTCTACAAGACACTATAATGTGCCTGACTCACCTCTTTGTAATCATGGTCGATGAACACTTTTCTACCACTGGTGCCCTTCCCAGCCAGCCTACTCTTGTGACGAGAATCAGGTTTACCAATCCCTTTCTGTACTTTTAGGTACTCTTTACAGCACTCGACGACTTCTTCAGTACTGTAACCCTCTATCATGGAGCCCCCTAGGTATGCTTGATTATGCACGTATCGACTTAGAACCGACATAAACCGCTCGTAGGACCACATTTCATGCAAGTAGCAAGGGCCCAATGCATGTATCTGATGAACCATGTGAATCATGAGATGTGGCATTATATCAAAAAAACTGGAGGTAAACACATCTCTAGTTGTTTTGTGTCCCCATCACAAATTCATGTAGGTCACTTTAGCTCTTGATTGCCAATCGTCTTCTGTGAGATCTTCGAAAAGAAGTAGCACATGCGGGTGATGGCCATTTTCAAGAACTCTGGCTTTATAGCCCTGATTGCAATAGGTAGAAACACTGTCAGCATCACATGACAATCGTGAGCCTTGCAGTATGTTATTGACAAGTCCTTCATCGACACTAGCTTCTTCACATTTGCTGAAAACCCAGTGGGGACTTTGACCCCCCTCAGGAAAGTGCATATAGCTCTCTTCTCGTCTGATGTTAGGTTGAAGCTCGCCGCGGGCAGAGTGTATTTTTCATTAGCCTCAAGTACCGGGTGAAGTTGTGGCATCACGTTTAGCTGCACCATGTCTTTCCGTGCTTTCATACCATCCTTTGACTTGCCTGTGTCCATCAAGATAGCAATGAGACTCTCAAAGACATTCTTCTGCATGTGCATAGCATCAATGGCATGGGGGACCTCCAAGTCTGGCCAATAAGGCAGATACTAAAAGAAGATCAATTGTTTCTTGAAAGATACGCCTTCGACATGAGGTGTGCTTCTATCTCTGTTCGTCCCATCTGGATTCTTCTTTCCATAGACGACGCGTATGTTTTTTACCATTCTGTACACGTGTTCTCCGTTATGACGTCTCTCCGGAGGGGGTTCAATCTCTGGGGTGTTGTCATAAAATCTAAAGAACAATTTGCAACGGTACTTGTGACTTATCTTTAAGAAGCGTCGGTTCCTTAGGTAAACTATCTTCTTGGATGCATCCAGGTACACCCATGTAGTACCATGCAAGCAAACCAAGCATCCCGTCTTCCATTTGATCTATCCAGACAAAGCAAACAACGCGGGGTAATCATTGGTAGTAACAAATATTATTGCTCTACATATGAAGTCCTCCTTTCAGAACGCATCGTACATTGGCTCCCCATGCCTCCATAGCCTCTCCATTTCTTGCATCAAAGGCTCGAGGAACACGTCTATATCAATGCCTGGTTGTTTAGGGCCAGAAATAAGAATAATGAGGAGAAGGTACTTTCTCTTCTGACACAACCACGTTGGGATGTTGTACATGGTCAAGATCACTGGCCAAGTGATGTGGTCGTTCATCCTCTCATTGAATGGATTCATTCCATCGGTGCTCAAGCCAAACCGTACATTCCTTGGGTCATCGCTGAATTTTTTGTGCTTCTCATCGAACCTTTGCCACTGACTACAATCAGCCGGGTGTGCAATCTTATCATCATCCCACCATGTCATGAGTGTAGCTTCTTTAGGGTTTAGGAAGATACATCTCAAGCGATCGGTCACTAGCAGGTACCACATTACCAAGGCAGGAATTCTTCTCTTCTTTGCATCATTGCCTAATGGAGTGTCCTCTGGGGGCTGAGATTCTTGTACCATCTTTTTTGTACCCTTCTTATTCCTCTATTTCCCCGTGGAGGCTTCGTTCCCCACCATAAAGGTCATTGTTCTTGTACCAGCTGGCCCCACACCGGGGACGTTTATCCAGTGACTTGAACGTTTCGCCACAAAAAAGTATACAGTGGTTGGGGCATGTATGGATTTTTTCAACCCCCATTGTCAATGGACTTATGACCTTCTTCGCTTGGTATGTATTGGCGGGAACTGAGTTTGGTTGTGGCAGCACCCATGACAGGAAATGCAATAGATCATTGAAACTACAGTCTGACCAGCCGTACTTAACCTTCAGGATGAGTAGCTCAAGCACAAAACGTAGCAATGTCTAATGTGTCGGACAACCCTTTTCAACACCATACACAGTCTCCTTCGATGCTTTTGTCACCCTTTCTAAATTTTCTAGACCTTTCGGGCTATTTAGTAAAATCTCTAGTCCAATGGCTCGAATCATGTCCTCCAAATCATCTTCATCCCCGACACGTGCTCCACCATCATTATTTGCACCACCTTCGTCGTTACCATCCCAACCACCAGCATCACCACTTTGTTCATTGCCAAACTCCGAATCCATTCGTGCATCAAGCTCTGCTGAATATTGGGGCAGGGATTCTATAGTTTCATCGTTGTATTCCTCCTCATTCTCGTCGTTAACAATAACCGTTTCACCATGATGAATCCACACTGTGTAGTCCTCAATAAATCCTCACATAATCAAATGTGATCTGATGATAGTCACATCTGTCTATGCCATACGGTTCTTGCAATCTTTATAGGGACAAATAATTGTATCCTTATTCTCTGTCAATGTCGTTGCATGCTTCTTTGCGGCCTCAATAAATTTATCCACCTCTTCATGGAAACCTGCCTTGAATCTTAACGAACCATATATCCAAGAGTTCCTGTACTCCATCTTTTACAACAACAACAAAACAAACATAAAGGACTACTTATTCAGATATATATAAAAATAAATCAAATTAATAATTACTTAAGAATAATTGTATATACTTCAGATATATATGAATATAAATCAAATATAATTACATGAAGCATACAAACACACCATGGTAGAAGAAAATTAATTAACGGCTCATTTATCCATAAATAATTAAAATACATATTTGTTGATTACAATAAATAATTTCAAAGACAACAATTAGCAACAATTATATTTTACCCAATATCTTTCGTGCAAACCCTAGTCTAATTTCATCAAACACAAATTTACAAAACCGAAATTAATAAAAAAAGAAAACCCTAGATCTAGATCTACATGCACATGAAATATTCATAAAACTAACTAATTGTTCACTAAAATCAAGAAACTAACTAAGGGTATGATCTTGTTCCCCTCCCTAATTTACCCTAGTAGATTCAAAACTTGGGTCTAATTTGCGTCATAAGTAGCTTAAGCACCATAGAAGAGAGAGAAAAGCAAAACTCTAATTACTCACTAACCAACCATTAAAACTTCAAAAAAGTGTGGAATAGCATTTTTTTACCGTCTACAACCTCTTCACCAAAGGATTTGAGACCAAAACCTTCCCCCCTTAGTAGAGCAATTTTTGGAGTTTTTTGCCTCCCCACATTTCTTTCACCAGTTGTATGTGAGTGACCCGAGGTGAAGTAGGTGCTGCAGATTGCTTTATATTTGGGCCAAACTAGGGGGAGGCTTGGTGATTGAGCCGCCCCTACAAATCAAAACTCTAATTACTACTAACCGGGCATTTAGGCTTCAATCAAAAGCCTACAAATAGCATTTTCTTAGTAGTGAGTGACAACGCCCACAAATCCGACCCATTTGTAGGGGGCAATTTGAGAGACCAGCCGTCCCTACTGTTCCATTTGTTGAGGTGGCTGGTCTCTGGGCTCCCGAGCACGTTACTGTAGGGGTGGCTCCATCACTAGCCGCCCCAACACAAAATTTATCCCGTTGCTACAAACCGTTTTTTACGTAGTGTTGAGAGAAGTGGCCATAGACCAATTTTGATTTTTCATTTTGTGAGACACTAGTGCGGCGTTCCCTTTATCTTCTTTTGTATGTAGAAATTCGTTGTAGTCAGTAGAAGACACCGCTCCCATGTCGATCCTACGCATGGATGACTCAGCTCATTGGTATCTTTTCTTTCTTTTTCCTTTTTGTAGATATCAAAAGACCATACATGCATGTTCCAGCTTTTAAAAAAAAGGTCCACACGTTCTTCCAAGCTTTAGTCATCTTCAGCACAAGGATAAGATCATCCAAAAAGAAGCAGTAACCAGTATTATCCATGGTGAGAGCCTGAGAGGTTTGGATTGCTCATCAATCGACCATCGTCACTGAACCCACAACCGATCGATCTTCCAAAGTTCCAATGGCATCGCATCCTACTCTCTGATGACATGGCGAGTTCCATAGAACTAACATCTTGCCCGAACCCGCCCGCATGCATGTCGATTAGGCCGGCAGCGCCGCAGCCCGCAGGCAACGCAAATGCATTGTGCACGTCCCATTCTACACGGCCGCGGATCCGCGCATGGATGCAACTAACCGTTGCATCAACACATCCATGGCGCCGGTTTTCCATTTGTAGATCCCTCCGCACATGTGCGCATGGAACTGCATGTGCCTAACTTAACCAACGAATAAACGACGACATGCATGATCCAGCGGCAGGACGGACAGGGACAGGAAGTCGCCGACCTTATCGGCAGGACGGACAGGAAGCAGCTCAGGTGAGAGGCGCCGCCGTGTCGCCAGTTGCCTTGGCCATCCGATCCGTCACTAAACCAAGCCTACCACCAGCAAATGCATGCTTCTTCTGTTGTTGGTCGACTGTTATCTTTCTTTCGACTGCACGACCGCGGCTTTCAAAAAGATCCATATATGAAACTGGACTTTGCTTGGACCGTTAGTGGATGCCTCGTCATCACCATGTACGTGAGTGCGTGCTGGTGGGTCTGGGTGCCGACGTCGATCGATGCGTGTCGTCGGAATACTCCCACCATCGGAGCTTATAAAGCTGCGGCATGGGACGTTTCGTTTTGCACATCATCTTCAATTCTTCAGAAGCTACAGCTGCAGCACACAGATACTCGAGCTCGGACTCGGAGCAAAGAGAGCAGCTAGTTAGTCACTTGTTCGCGAGAGTGTCTGTGACTTGTGAGAACCGTGTGAGCGATCATGGCGGCGTCTCTGCTAGGCCTGTACACCAGCGGCAGCGGCCAGGGCGGGAGGGTCCACGGCAGGAGCGGTGCCCGGTCGGCTGCGGCGGTGAAGCAGCTTCTTTCGAGGTTGAGGTGCTCTTGGAGGAGACGCGCGGCGCGGCCCAGGCGAAGCGCGGTTAGGTTCTGGTATGACCTGCATAGCTACTCCCAGAACTTCGACGACGGCCTGGTGGCCACGGCTTGTGCCGTTGTGCGTTGCTAAGACTCTAGCTAGGAGTCTAGGACCAGGATTCTCCTTCTTCTGTGTATAGTGTGCCTTAGTGCTTCCTCACTGAGAGATTTGGGTCCAGTGTTAATTTCTGGTGATTACCTATCTAGCTGGTTCATCCAGTAATTGTATAAAGAAATTACTTTTCCTGTGTAGTTAGCTATGCAAAGGACAATTGCTTTGGTCAGCTAACTGTTGGAATGGATGGCTTCACTTTACTTTGTTGATTTCCTGCTAACTGTGAGACGTGGAAAAACGGCTTGTGCTATGAAAATTGTAAGATATCTGGTTGTAACAACTATAAGAACCGACCCCATCTCTCTATCTCCTCGAAACAACTACAAATTGCCTTTCTATTTCCAACAATTTGGAAAAGTGGAAAGGTGAAAGCCAAAAGTAGGGTCTAAGGTGTTGCGAAAACTGTACTACGCAAAAGCAATTGTTTTTAGAAAAAACAACTTAAAATCCCAACCGTTTAATTGACATTATTTTTTTTTTTGCAGCAGAAGCACTTTTCAAAGCTGAATCAAACATAGCCTAAGTCTAAATTAAATACATTGTATAGACATATAAAGTGTGATGCATAGAGAGAGAGAGAGAGAGAGAGACTATATGTTCATGGAAAAATAATAGAGGATAAGTTCAAAATAACTAGACATATATTACATATATGGGTATTGTGTTGAAAATGACAAAAAGAGTTAGAGAGTACACAAACATAACTAATTTTAATTTATTGTAGGCAAACATCTAATACTTATGTCTCCTACTACCAGTCTACCATGCGCTCTTGCCTCTGCAGTAGGGGTTTTATTATGGACTAGTAGCCCAAACCAGTTCTTATATAATACTTGGTACATTTAAGTTGTTCTATTCTAAGTCAAACTATAATAAATTTGATATAATTTATAAAAAAAATATATTAAATGAACATTATTAAATAACATTGTAAATTATAATTCTTAGATTTTAGCACTTCCGCAAATAAAATGAATGCTCTTCTATATAAATTTGGTCAACTAAAAGTCACTGACACTGTGCGCTGCTGGTTTGTGCATTGTAAGACATCCATCGTATAGTCTGTCTGTTACTGACTGGACGCAGCTGCAGTCACAGCAGCCCTGCTCAACGTGCAGCGGAACAGGGTGAATATTGAGAAAAGTTATTTATTATTTGGGTGTAATCCTACACAATTCCTCAAAAAGATCCATGTAGTTAGCCCGGACGATTGATCGATCGCTTTAGCATGCATCAGCAGGACCATCAAATCGGAAAAGGCCTTGTGACAGCCAAATGAAGGTACCGATCTCAAGGCAAAGGAAAGGAAAACTGGCATCGGGTCGGGGAAAAACCTAAAAAGCAAGACTGGCGATTCATTCTTGGACCATGACGATTTGGATGATTTGTGCTACCACATTCCCCCATATACACTGCCATGCATTCCATCAACACTGACCATCCCTTTTTGTGATCTGTGATCAGGCTGAAGACTCATGCAGCTAGAAGCTTCGCCTCATCTAGAGATTTTTGCTTTAACATTTTTTTAGAAAGGAGGCAAAAGCTTTGCCGATTTTTTATTAGACGGATAAAAGGAAAAAAATGCATTAATTACGTAGTTCTATGTGGAAAAAGGAAAACTCCCAACTACTAAAACTAGAGAAGATCCCTAGCGACGACGCCGCCGTCGTCTCCGCATCCACCACCGTTGGTCCCCCTCCCTTCGTCCTCCGGCGTTTCGTCGGAGGCCGGAGGGAGTGGGGATCTATTGTTTTTTATAAGTTTTCTAGTAGATCGGGTCATCTTGGGTTAGAGTCTCTCTATGTCAAGTTTCTTCGTACTGGGGATTTATCTCCTCCTCCTCCTCCCCGGCGACGGCGAGGGGATAGGATGGATTCGTTTTCTCCATGGCGGCTTTGTTGAAGATGAGGGTGACATCAGCGTCAACAACTTCATCGGCTTGACGACATGGAGACTTGGCTTTTCGGATGGCGACATCAAGGCGGAGACGATGTCGCCGTCATGGAATAATTTTCTCCGGTCTCTTCTTCGTTTTGTTGTGGTTAGATCTGACCACAATGAAGGACTAGGGAGAATAAGTTTCAGATCAGTCTTTCTTATTCTTTGGTGGAAGAAAAAAGAACAAGGAAGATACAAGAAAGAAGAAGTTTCTCCACTTCGCCTGCAGGAATGTTGGTCGCCGTTCGTTGGGCATATGTTCTTAGGCCTTTTGCCGAGTGTTTGCCTGTGCGGTCATCTATACGAATCGTCATACAAGTTTAGAGTTGAGATTTTGGGCTATACAAAGCGTGGGTACAATTTAGATGATCAGGTCCTGGATATATGTAGTGTATTTCAGTGTGCTTGTAACGTGATGATGTACTCAGCTATGATCTAATATAATTCTTCTTTCGTCTCAAAAAAAACTAGAGAAGATCAGTAGGCCACTACGGCACACAAGCCGACAAATGTACCCTAGAGCAACTTAAGCACGAAAACAAAAGAGTGTGCCAACTCCCTAAGAACCGAAAACAACCCAGAAACAAAAACTACTCCCTAGTAACGATGGATCTTGTTGCTGACTGGAACTGTTGAATATCATCTTTGAGAGGAGGGTGACTTGTCTTGGTTGTAAAGATTTTTGTTAGAATGTTCTTCTACTGCGTTCCTTCCAAACGTTCCACCAGAAGTAGATCATAATTCCATCTATCCTTTTCCTTTGCCTTCTTTCAAATTTTGCGTGACATTTACGCCAGTAGCTATGTAGCAATCCATTCATTCGCACTCAATCAAGTACTGCCAGATCGAGCCATTGTTTTAGATAGGACCAAACTTGCTTCGAGAAGGTGCAGTCTTTGCACAGGTGAGTCAGCGTTTCTGAGTCCACCCTGCATAGTTTGCAAATAGGATCATGTGTCCAGTTGCGTTTCGCTAAGTTGTTGGCAGTAAGTATCTTCTTATGAAGTAGTGTCCAAGCGAAAAAACGGCATCTAGGTTCTGCTCCTGCC
This sequence comes from Miscanthus lutarioriparius, assembly GCA_904845875.1. Lineage (NCBI taxonomy): Eukaryota > Viridiplantae > Streptophyta > Magnoliopsida > Poales > Poaceae > Miscanthus > Miscanthus lutarioriparius. The sequence continues at coordinate 99,616,638 of CAJGYO010000001.1, forward strand.
CTCCAATCGGTGTTAGTCTTAATTTGCAGAAAGAGCCTTCAAATTGTATTTGATATGCAGTCGTGTATTCTCCATTGTTTGTCCAACGCCATTGTATGGAGTCTTTTATGTTTTCCTGCAGACTAACGCCATGTATTTTTCCCCATAAAACTACGTATTCTTGTATCTCTTGTGCCGTCTGAAGGGACAATATGTGTGAGATCCACCGATTGTCATGTATAGCCTTTTGGACCGAGATCTTCTTCCTCTTTGCCTTTTGGAATAATGTTGGCGCAAGACTCCTTGCCATAGTTCCCTTAATCCAAGATGATGTCCAAAACTGTGCGGTTTTCCCATCTCCTAATGTCACTGCCGTTGAAGCAGCAAAAAGTTCATGGTCTCGACTATCGCACAACAGCTCAAGTTCGTTCCAAGCGTGCTCCTTGTGTTTCCACTGAAACCAAAGCCATCGCAATCTTAGCGCCCTTGTAAAACGTTGAAGTTCTAGGATTCCTAGTCCACCTTTTCCTTTGGGCCAACAAGTCGTTGGCCAATTCACCAAAGAGTGCCCGCCATAAACCTTGTCCGGGGTTTCTCCTCTCCATAGGAAGCCCCGTCTCAAGCGATCGATCCTTTGGATTAGCCATTTGTGTTTAGGGAAGGCAGTCATGTGATAGATGCGTTGAGCTGACAAAATTGTCTTAACTAAAGTTTTCCTGCACGACGTGGATAGAAGTCTCCCTTTCCAACCTGGTAGTCTTGCCCCTATCTTGTCAATCAAGGGTTGAACTTCGATTTTTCTTAGCTTTCGAATGTGAAGGGGAAGTCCTAGATACTTTCCGGGGAAATTACATATCTTACCTAGGAAATTGCGAAACAGGTGACCGACTACGTTGTTGTCCAAGCGGATGGGGAAGATTTCTGTTTTTGAGATGTTTATTTTGAGCCCGAACATTCTCCGAAGAAGTTTAGAATTCTATGTAGGCGATCTAACTCTAAGGCCAATGGGTCTGCAAAAATGGCCCCATCGTCGGCGTATAGGGAGCAACGTAGATTTGCCGCCTTTGGGAGGATTAGCTTGAGAATTTCTCTCTGAGCTGCAGTCTCAATGATACGTTGCAGTGGGTCTATAGCCAATATGAACAACAGTGGGGAGAGAAGATCTCCTTGTCGTAATCCCTGAGCATGTCTAATCCCTTGAGTTGGCTGGCCGTTACCTAGGATTTTTGAAGATGCAGTTCCTAGTAAAGATGCTATCCAATCTCTCCATTTTTGACTGAAGCCCAACACCTCCATGACTTCAAGCAGGAAGTTCCATCCTATGGAGTCAAAAGCCTTTGACATATCTAGCTAGAATTTTTGTGATAATTTTGACAACACTATTGATAAGGCTAATCGGCCTAAAGTCCGACACTTGTGAGGCCACTTGTGTCTTTGGCAATAATACGATATTTGCCTCATTGATGAGATTGGGCTTAGCTGTTCGGTGACAATAGAAACTCAAGATGGCCTGGACGACATCTTCTTTTACCACCGCCCAGCACTTCTTGTAGAACAGACCAATAAACCCATCCGGTCCGGTGCTTTCTCCATTGGCATTTCTTTTATCACTGACGCTATTTCCCTCTTCTGTGAAAGGAGCGTCCAGCTCGCCGAGGTCATGACATACATATCCTACCTCATTCCAGTTAGTGGCCTTTGTTCTTGAGTTTGGTGATCCCAAGATTTGGGAGAAGTGGCCATGGACCAATTTTGATTTTTCATTTTGTGAGACACTAGTGCGGCGTTCCCTTTATCTTCTTTTGTATGTAGAAATTCGTTGTAGTCAGTAGAAGACACCGCTCCCATGTCGATCCTCCGCATCGATGACTCAGCTCGTTGGTATCTTTTCTTTCTTTTTCCTTTTTGTAGATATCAAAAGACCATACATGCATGTTCCAGCTTTAAGAAAAAAGGTTCACACGTTCTTCCAAGCTTTAGTCATCTTCAGCACAAGGATAAGATCATCCAAAAAGAAGCAGTAACCAGTATTATCCATGGTGAGAGGTTTGGATTGCTCATCAATCGACCATCGTCACTGAACCCACAACCGGTCCATCTTCCAAAGTTCCAATGGCATCGCATCCTACACTCTGATGACATGCTGAGTTCCGCAGAACTAACATCTTGCCCCTAACCCGCCCGCATGCATGTCGATTAGGCCGGCAGCGCCGCAGCCCGCAGGCAACGCAAACGCATTGTGCACATGGCATTCCACACAGCCGCGGCTGCCGCGCGTGTGTGCAACTAACCGTGCATCAACACATCCATGGCGCCGGTGGCCATCTGTAGCTCCCTCGGCACATGTGCGCATGGAACTGCAGGCGGCCGGTGCCTAACTTAACCAACGAATAACCACCCCGACATGCATGATCCAGCGGCAGGACGGACAGGGACAGGAAGCCGCCGACCTTACCGGCAGGACGGACAGGAAGCAGCTCAGGTGACTAGGCGCCGCCGTGTCGCCAGTTGCCTTGGCCATCCGATCCGTCACTAAAGCAAGCCTACCACCAGCAAATGCACATGCTTCTGCTGTTGGTGGTAGACTGTTATCTTTCTTTCGACTGCACGACCGCGGCTTTCAAAAAGATCCATATATGAAGCTGGACTTTGCTTGGACCGTTAGTGGATGCCTCGTCATCACCATGTACGTGAGTGCGTGCTGGTGGGTCTGGGTGCCGACGTCGATCGATGCGTGTCGTCGGAATACTCCCACCATCGGAGCTTATAAAGCTGCGGCATGGGACGTTTCGTTTTGCACATCATCTTCAATTCTTCAGAAGCTACAGCTGCAGCACACAGATACTCGAGCTCGGACTCGGAGCAAAGAGAGCAGCTAGTTAGTCACTTGTTCGCGAGAGTGTCTGTGACTTGTGAGAACTGAATGAGCGATCATGGCGGCGTCTCTGCTAGGCCTGTACACCAGCGGCAGCGGCCAGGGCGGGAGGGTCCACGGCAGGAGCGGCGGCCTGTGGGCTGCGGCGGTGAAGCAGCTTCTTTCGAAGTTGAGGTGCTCTTGGAGGAGACGCGCGGCGCGGCCCAGGCGAAGCGCGGTTAGGTTCGGGTATGACCTGCATAGCTACTCCCAGAACTTCGACGATGGCATTGCCTATGCCTAGTCGGCCCGGCGGCCACGGCGTGTGCGTAGCTAGGACTCTAGGAGTCTAGGACCAGGCTTCTGCTTCTTCTGTGTGATAGCTAGCTAAGTGTAGCCAAGATATTAGTGTGGCTTAGTGCTTCCTCACTGAGAGAGTGAGTCCAGTGTTGATTTCTGGTGATTAGCTATCTTGCATTCTAGCTATAGTTTCATCCTGTTATTGTATAGTAAAGAAGTTACTTGGTCTGTGTAATTAATTAGCTATGCACAGGGCAGCTATTCTATGCCTGCCATTATATTGATCAACAATCAGCAAGTTGCTTTGGTCAGCTAGCTGTTGGAATGGATGGCTTTACTCTGTGGATTTCTAGCTGCTCTTCGTGCTGATTTTTTAGATCGAGGTGGCGGGCACACTGGCCTGCTGTATGGGTATGTTTGCAAATTGTCGGCTGTCGCTGAAGTGCATGGATGACCTAAAACTGATAATGTGGCCTTTTTTTTTCGTTTTAGTTTGAGGGATCGCGAAGGCCACTCAAACACTCAAATTATTGTGTGGGTTCAATGGAAGAAAATAAACAGAACGTTGCATTGATTGTTGACGAACTACACCTACATTAGATGGTGTGCTAGAATAGTAAGAGCAACTCTATGAGACTCTATATCTTTTCTAATTGTTAGAAATATAGATTTTAATGAAAAAAATAACCTCCAAAAGTTTTTAAATTGTCAAATATAGAAAAGTTGTTGGAGAGTGGAAAGATATAGAAATTTTATTCAAATGACTCCTCAAATAATGATTTAGAGAGTGAGTTTCTGAAATACTCTTGTAGATGTTGTAAGCAAACTTATATATACGAGGAAATCATACCTTATTATTAGTAACCGGAGGCTTCAACTCTACGATAATTCTCATAAGATGCACTAGAAAAAATATACAGATTTGCACAAAAAACCAAAAAAAGCTAGACATTAATTTCACCGGTAAACTCTAATCAACATTGATAATAATATTGGTAATAATACTTGTGGATCTGCTCGGTTTTCCAAAAATTAATAGTCGGAGTCCCCAACATAGTCTCTATCACACGATACACTAGAAAAAAAGGATAAATATGTTATGAAATATTAATGTGGATATCCATAACCCCTATACCAATAAACCTACAACATTCTACCTCAATGGTGTAACTCTCCTAGCACCAATTCTTGAAACTTCATGTCACATGTATGGCTATATATAAGAGGGCTTATGTATTGAAAATAAGACACGAGAAAAGAGAACAACTCATTTCCTTCCTCTCTAAATTTGTTCTCCACATTCTTACATACATATTCTTGATAGTCAAACTAGCTATTATATAACACCTTATCAGCACGACTATCTCTAAAAGCTATCAAGAACTAGGTAAGGAACTTTACATTGATCATAATATTATTTTGTGGTAAGACATTATCGTTTGTATTTGTTTCTATATTTTGTTCTTGCGTGATTGTTTGAATTTCACGATCTATATATTTGTAGTTTACTATGTCGAATCTTGCCAAGCTTGATTTCACGGCTCTCGATATTTCAGGCAAGAATTACTTGTCATTGGTGCTAGATGTTGAAACCACTACCGGACATAGCATCTTTGCCGAGGGCCTGAGGATTTGCCGAGGGCAAATGCTCGGGCACTCGGCAAAGAGTCTTTGTCGAGGGCCACACCCTCGGCAAAAAGAATAGCCCTCGGCAAAGACTCTTTGCCGAGGGCCAGACCCTCGGCAAAGACAAGCACACGTCAACAATAATTCTTTGCCGAGGAAAGGGCCGGCCCTCGGCAACATCGCCTGACACAACTACCATCCCCTGCCGTCAATCTTTGGCGAGGGCATTACCGTTAGGCCTCGGCAAAGACTGTTTAACCGTTTTTGAAATTTTTCTTTTTAAAAATTCTTTGCCGAGTGCTCCTGACCTAGCACTCAGTAAAGACAGTCTTTGCCGAGCGCCAAGCTGGCACTCGGCAAATTTTCAGTTTTTTTTACCCCAAATTTTTTGTTGGGCCCGCCTACATTGTTTACAACTTCATGTTCAAATTTGGTGCTTTTTCTAGTTTTTTTGTTATATTTGGTTGATTAATTTGATTATGTTGAATTTTTATATATAATTCAAATTTGAACTGCAAGTGCATGGAATATTATAATCTATTGCTTGAAAAATGTTATTCATGGTATTTGGTGTATGTTTGAGTCTCTATCCACGAACTACGCATCAAATTTACGTGCATCTTCTTCACGTAACATGGCGAGCCACTTATAGGAAAAGTGTTTTAAAATTATATAAAGTCCATACAATTCGAAAATCATGAAACTTGAAGAAGATGGTGTCATGTGATTATAGCAGATGTAGAGACTATGGTAAAAATTGAGAATGTTTTGAGCAAATTTTTCGTGGATGCATAAAACCAGAGACATACAATATTCCATGAAAACTTGCTGCTCAAATTTCAACGCAACGTGGAGATATATAAAAATTCAACATAATCATGCATTAATCAACCAACCATATATAAAAAAAACTAGAAAAAGCACCAAATTTGAACACACAAAATGTATGAATAATATTTTTCAAGTAAACAATGTTCCAGGTAAAATGGCCCAAAAAAATTTAACATAATCAAATCAATCAAAAAAACAAAAAAAAACTAGAAAAAGCACCAAATTTGAACAAAGTTGTTTAGGTGGCCCAACAAAAATTTGGGGTCAAAAAACTCGGCTTTGTCAAAGAAAGAAAGAAGTCTTTGGGCAGAGGCACTCGGCAAAAAAAATTTTTTTAAAAAAAATAAAAATATCTTTGCCGAGGGCTCTGGATCTGAGCCTTCGGCAAAGACCCAAAACCTAAAAACCCGACGTCGGCCCAAAATCCCCAAAATCCCTCTTGCGCCCGAGCTCGGTTCTTTACCCCGTCGCTGCTCACCTCGCCGCCCGCCACCACGCCGCTGGCCACCCGCCTACACGCGCGCCAGCGCCTGGCCGTCCCTCCCCGACCTCGGCCCCCACTGGGCCGCCCCACGCCTGGCGGCCTCTTCCACCCCACCACCACCGCCCGGGGCCTCTCAGCTGCGCCCGCCGCCTGGCGCCCTTCCTCGGCGTCGGCTGCCCCAGACCGCCCAGCTGCATCCTCACTGGTCTCCCCGGCGTCCCTCATCAAGGCGCTCAACGTCCCGCACCCGACACAGCCAGACTTGGGAAGCTGCGCGGCCGGAGCAAGTCCTGAGCGAGGAGCAGCAGTGCGCCATTGGCACCCCGTGGCCAAGGCCAAGAGAGCCGCCAGCGTGTCCGCCCACACCAAGACCGAGAGCCAGCGCGCTGATCCACTCCCGTCGACGAGGAGTGCGCGCCGCTGCCCATCAATCTATAGTTGCTGAACTGTTGGTGGTGTATAGCCCGATGGCAAAAAAAAAAAATAAACTTATATTGTCAGATGTGTATTTAGACTACTTGTGCATGAAACCTTTGAATCCTAGTTACAGTATTATATCGATTGTCAAATGGAATTACACTTTGATCAGTATTGCTATGTTGTGTCTGTGTTCATTTTCATCCCACTGCAACCCCACCCCCCTGGTTTATTTGCAAAAAAAATACAGAGCTCTGTTTTCATTTTTTATGCATCACACCTGTTTATGTAGTGGGCAAAAACACAGATCAAGCAGAGAATGAAAAATCGATGCAGGACCATAGAGCACCTTGCTATCTAACAAAAGAAAAAGCATCCTCTCAGGAAAAAAAAGGGACAAAAGAAAAAACTGAGAGGCAGCCCTACTGAAGAACTTGGCACTGCTAGTCACCAGCGCAGATAAAAAAACAAATTGCAGATACATAACAAATATATTACTTACTTTATGCATATCTAATATATTGATTGGGCTAATCTATTGGTTTGAACTGAGCAATTAAACCAGAATTGGACGCATCCAGCCACCCAGCCAGGATAGGACGCAGGGAGGCAGCCGTGGCAGCTGCCAAGCTATAGCTGTCCGCCGACCAGGAAAATTGGCTGCCAGCTGGGGAAAGGAGGCTTCAAGTGATTAAACCATAATTTTCAGCGTTTAGACATAGCAACTTATAGCGGAATGACCAGGGAAACTAAAAGCTACCCTGTCACGGTTATTACACCCCTAACTGAACAACTCAGTTTCCTGGTAGTGGTACCATGACCGGTGCCAGAACACAAGCTAAAAGGCAATTCATCATTCATGTTTTCAGAAGCAACATATATGAATGGGGGAAACCCATGGTATGGTATAGGGACAATAAAATAAAAGAAGCTATGACACTCAGATTGGTAAGGTAGGTAACAGGTAGCTGTGAGAACTTTACACAATGTCAACCAAATTCAGAGTTAGTTAACTAATATATGCTAATAGGTAGTACATGCCAACGTTACTACATTAGGCAGTACTGCAGTAGTACTGCTCATTATCTGACAAAGGGAACTGAAAATAACATAAACCTACTGGCTACTAGCCACCAGAAGTTGGAGAAAGTTGGTCAGGAAAAATCCCAGATTTCCCCATAACCTTGAGTTCTGTTAATCTACTCAATTTGCATTGCCACAATGAGCCTGCGAAGAACAGAACATGTTAAGATATTGTAAAGGCAGCAGAAATATTGCGAGATCACTACACCCCTGGACCCTGGCATGTTTAGTTTTGCTAGAGCAATTATTCAGTACAGATCATGATGCTTGCTCAACACTTGCCCTGCCCCCATTCTGATTACATAAAAATTGCGTTTGGCAGGAATAAAACTGGGATAGCATGCCATAATTTAATCTAGGATAATGCAGCATGCTCCATATTTTCTGTAACAAAAACACGCTGAATAAAACTGAACAGTGATCGTGATTCCATATATCTTTTTTTTGCATACCTCTTGAGCTTGCCAAATGACCCATCATGATTGATGTCAGCCTTGATAGCCTCAGATAGCAACTTCTTGGTCCATCCAACGATTTTGGGTTTTGTGTCGGGGGTTTGCACATCCGGAATGAAGAGTCTACGTAGAGAATCTGCAAAAAAAAACATTGAAACGAAAAAATGGCAGCATAGCTTAATGTGTAGTCAAATGCAACTAAAAATGACAGCATCAGCTTATTGATCTCGAAGCTGATGCCGTACTTGGTGATATTCGCACTGGCATATTTTTTGAAATCCTAATGCATATAGCAGGAAGCAAAAACAAATATGACAAATGCAACAAGGGCAACTAGCTCAAAAATGTATGACATCCAGTATTTCGATGTATGCTTACAAATCAGAAACTCACATGAAGCAAGGGCAACGAGCTCCAGCCAGCCCATACGCCCACGGCCTACTCCGTCACTGCAGCGGGTCGACGCTCTCGAGGTACGTCCTGTTTTACTCGTCGTACGTTCATCTTTGCACACCTAAGTTACATTTGCATTACTGAAACATTAAAGTTTGTATTGTAGGCCGAGCTGCAGGCCCAGAAGCTCGTGGTCGAGGCTCAGAGCGCGCAGCTGCAGGCCTAGAGGGAAGCATTCGCGGCCCAGGAGAGGAGGATGCAAGAAATGGAGGCCTTCATGCGGAGTGTCCAGCAAGGGGGTGTACCTTTGCCGTTGGCAGCTCCTCCACCGCCTACTTCTACAGCCACTCCTGTAAGTATGAAAGTTCACTCTTACTAGATACTTCCTTGACATACAACCATGGTTGACATACAAACTTACTAGATGCTTGACATATAAACTTACTAGATGCTTGCACTAGCTATGACATACAACCATGCTTGACATTCTAAATTTACTAGATGCTTGACATAGAAACTTACTAGATGCTTGCACTAGCTATGACATACACCAATGTCTCACATAGAAACTTACTAGATGAATCTCACACATGCAACCTCTTATCCTTTTTGCAGCCTTCGTCGGCAGGTTCGAATAACCCCGCTCATGCGTCACCGAATGATGGAGCCTTTGCTTCACCATCGTGTCATAGGCTGCCTTTTTGAGTTGTGCTTCGTCATGTGCTTGGACTTGAGCTTCACTTGTGGTTGTGATTTGTGCTTAGACTTGATGGACTGTGGTTGTGAATTTGTGATTTGTGGTTGTGATATTTGACATGTGGTTGCGATATGTTGTTATTTGAGTTGTGGTTGTGATATAATGTGTGAAAATAGTTTTGTTGTGATATATATGTGATTATTGTGATGTTTGTGATATATATGTGACATGTGATATATATTTGAACTGTTTGTGTCAGTGGAATGCAAAAAACAAAAAAAATTTACAATTTCGGTTGATTTGCCGAGTGCAATGGTCATGCCACTCGGCAAAGCTGGGAAACTTTGCCGAGTGGTAGGACATTGCACTCGGCAAAGATTTTTTTTTTTAAAAAGCAAAAAATCTTTGCCGAGTGCCACGCTGGGGAGGCAATCGGCAAAGAGCTTTTTAAAAAAAATAAAAAATGTCTTTGCCGAGTGCCTTACTCACCGTGGCACTTTCGGCAAAAAGTTTTGAAAAAAAAAAATGTCTTTGTCGAGTGCCTTGCATGGCGACACACTCGCAAAGAGTTTTGAAAAAAAAAAATAAAAATGTCTTTGCCGAAAGTGCCCTAAGCGTCGGCACTTTCGGCGAAAAGCGCAAATCATCAACGAGCAGCGCCGTGCTGATCGGTACGCTTTTCTTTGCCGAAAGTCGCTTGTTGGCACTTTCGGAAAAGGATTTGCCGAGTGCCCGACAAATGGCCCTCGACAAAGAGGCTCTTTGCCATTAAATTTTTTTTCGAGGGCTCTTTGCCGAGGGCGGTACTCGGCAAAGCCTTTGTCGAGGGCTTTTGGGCCTTTGCCGAGTGCCCTGGGCCGAGGGAGCCTCCAGTAGTGAACTCACTTGAATGCCAATGGGCTTGGTGATGCGATCAAAGAAAAAATTAATGCATCTTGCCAAGATAAAGGTAAGGCTTTGATTTTCATTCGCCGCCACCTCCATGAAGGTTTAAAGCTGAATACCTTATTGATAAGGATCCGCTTGTTCTTTGGAACAAACTAAAGGAAAGATTTGATCATTAGAAAACAGTGATCCTCCCTAAAGCTCGTTATGAGTGGTTGCACCTAAGGCGCAGGGGGCGCGGCGCTGCGGCTCGTGGTTACGGCTAGTTGGCGCACCCAAGCGGGCAGCCTACGGCAGCAGCGGCTGGCCAGCGCGTGCACGTACTGACGCCGCGATGTCGGGGCAGCGGCCGCGGTGACCACGCACAGACTGGGAAGTTGGCTGAGAACGCGATGTGCACGGTTTTTAAAGCGTTCGAAACCTCTAACCCGTTGCTCCAATCCCCAAACCCACTTCGCTACACCTTAGGGGGTCCATTAGGCTACTAAAACAAGCCATAATACTGCATTATTCCTTAACCCAATCTCTCGCGATAAATTGCTAAACATAGCAATGTCTAACAGTCGGTAGACTTGAAAATTTCAAAGTGTTTGAGCTGAAATTGACTTCCATTTGCGATTTCTAAGCTAGTGGAAATATTAGCTAGTAATATCATTTTTCGACCGCAAGTATTTCATTGTCATCTACAAAGTTTGTACTTCAAACTTTATTTAAGTATCACATACATGTTTCATAGCATTTTTCATAATAATAATTGGTTTTCAACCTTAAGTGATATAACATGACTATTGAATTAACTTTCGTTTCGCATTTGAGTTGATCGTTTCGAGTTACAGAAATCGATCTACACACTTTATTACATGCATTAACACATAAACATGATGCTCATAACATGTTTTAGTAAATGATTTATAGTGTAACAACGAGGGTGCTACAGTAATGCTCCTATCAGGACGTCTGTTCGTGCGTACAGGACAAACCCACCTCGCGCCGCGCGCTCCTGCGCTTCCTATCTCGCGCCGTGCACCCTTGCACCTCAAGCCTCGCACGGCCGCACTAGACCCACCTCGAGCCATGCACCCCTGGACCTCGCGCCTCGCACGGTCGCATCAGACCGACTCGGGTCAAGTGCGCCCCGCGCCTCGCGCCTCCGCGCCAACCTTCATTCGGTGGCAGCAAGTAGATGAGCACGTGTTGTAACCGTATGTTTCATGCGTTTCAGATACATATTGCATATGTTTCATCTGAATGTTGTAAAAGTAGATCTGGTGTTGCATATGTTGCAATGGCTATATACGTGCGTTGCAAGTGTATATTTCAAATATTTCAGCTGTTTCATTTGGATGTTGTAAATATTTTATTTGGATGTTGCATATGTTGCAGTGGTTATAGACATATGTTGCAAGTGTGTTTTCTAAATGTTTTAACTATTTTATTTAGACGTTGCATGTTTTCGTCTGTACGTTCCATACTCCCTCCATACCGTTTTATCAGGCGCACACCCATTTTTCAAATCTACCAGTATAGGAGGCGACCTGTGTATTACGGAGGATCATTTAATACGGCCCTGCATGCGAGGTGGTTACTCCATGCAATGAAAGAGTGCCAACTCAATTTGGGAGTGAAAAATAAGCGCAACAGGTAGGCAACGGAGAGTTAATACGTCCCTGCATGCGCGAGGTGATTACTCCGTGCATGCCGTGCGCCGGTTAGTATGGCTGAGTTAATACCTCGCCTTGGTATCTGGTACCATGGCTCTCGCGCCGGGTAAAACGGTACTGAGGGAGTAAGTTGAAGTGGCTATACACCGTATTTTGTAAGATATGTTCTAAATGTTTCACTCATTTTTTATATTACGTTATAAATGTTTTATCTAGATATTATTATACGTTAGTAGTTATATACATATGTTGCAAACTTATGTTTTAATTGTTTTACCTGGTTTAAGTACATTGCAGCTGGTGCTGCTCCCCACGTACTCTGACTCGTGGACACACACGCGCTGCATGCACCTATCTATCGTCGCTTATCTCTATCATACGGGCTAGCTCCAATAGTCGGACGTGCCCACAACGGGCAGTCGGTGTCCAAATGGCTATGCACTCCCTGGTCAAAATACATGCACATATGCAGAGTGCTAGAGTGGACCAACACCCAGCAGACACAGAACCAAATGCCCCTGCACCACCAGACCTGGTCCCAACGGTGAAGCATGTATCTGGGGTCAACACGGGGTACACGTGCTGTGTTCCCACCCCCTATGTCGCATGTTAGGTTGGTGTGGGGTATGGCCCCCGGTATCCACAAGACAAGACATGAGCCACACCATCAGAGGTGGCCCAGTCCACAAGATTAAGGCGTGCACGGCGCTGTTCGGCGTGCACCGCAATAAATTATATAGTACCAAATAGGGTACTTTCCTTGTAACCCTACCCCTCCAGAGTATATAAGGAGAGACAAGGGTCCTCTAGTGGACACGATCGATACATCTCAATGCAATACATCAGAACACAGGACGTAGGTATTACGTCATACTGACGGCCGAACCTATCTAAATCTTATGTCTTGGTGCTTGTATTACCATCTCGCTCCTGATCTCGCTCACTTCTATGATAAATCTACCATCGTGGGATACCCCTCGATGGACTGCCGAGCATCTTTTATCGACAGTTGGCGCGCCAGGTAGGGGTGTGCGCTTGATCCATGGCGGGCCAGATGGGATCTCAAGATCGACGCCGCTCGTGGCGACCTGACTTCTGGCGGCGCCCTTCAGCAGCCCTACGGGCTCGACATGCGGCGCATGCGTCACCTCCCGACGACATCGGTGTATCAAGCTTCAGCTATAACACGCCACAGGAACGGGACTCCTACTCCAGCAAACCTATCGACGAGCGCAACTACTACAAACTACATGGACTCGGACGATGCATGTACCATGCAAGCTACTTGGCTTCGTATGTGTATTCATCAACGACAACAACCTAGAAGATGACCAAGAACTACTCGCTCCGACCACCTACCGCGTCGCAATGATGATCGCCACGAAGAACGGCGCCGTGACAATCGCGACCGCCTCCACGACGACAACTCGAGCGCCTAGCAATTTCGTCAACGCCAACCAGATAACGCCATACGCCGCCGACCAGACATTCTGTTTAAAGCTAAGTCACAACTTTAATATTCTTCTAAGTATTCTCCAGTCTCCATATATCGCCGTAATGTTTTCCTGAGTTGTTTTCTTCATGTTTGCTCTCCAAACGATTTTTTGAACCCCCGAACAGTCACGTTGATGCTCGGACGCCTCTAGAGATGGCCCTGTCTTCGGCTCCTCCCTACACGTGCACGAGCGTCTACCATCTGCGTTATGGGTGGTTGGCAGCGGCTCCTTAGCGATGTCTGTTCCTCCTACACATGCACGGGCTCCGCGCTCGACGTTATGGACTATGGGCTAGCTAGGGCTGAAGACTCAGCTACACACTAACTGGTCGGGCGGTTTATATTAAATATAAATACATCTTCACTCCAACTGATTGCCGATCTATATACGCTATTTTTTCTCCGGAGTTCATATATTTTTACATCATGTACTAACCGTTCTACATATTTGTATTGCAGGGTCATCGTCCAGGTGATCAGGTCACCTGGTGCTCGGACTTCTCCACGGATCAACGGGTCGGACCGCTAGGTTCATCGACTTCGTCGCTAACCAGTTGATCGGACTGTTCGTCTGTCACTTCTACTCAATGCTCACTTCGCCGTCGACCAGTTGATCGAACTGTTCGTCGCTCGTGCTTCGTCATCAGCTACGCCGGGTACTCATCGGTGCTCGGATTTTTCGTGCTCGAAGACTAAGTGGGCACACTTCACCTTGAGGATATTGCTAGCGACACAAGGAACTCCTCGGTGCTCGGACATCGCCAGCGACGCTCGGCGCTCGGACATCGCCTTTGCTGCTCAGATCTTGCTACGTCTCATCGGTGTGCTATCAAGCTGCTCCATGCTGTTCGGATCAGGGTGCTGATCTTGGAGAGTACGTCTAGGGTCTTGATACGCGTATGTTGGATGACGTCGGCAAAGCTTTCAGACTTCTTTTTCTTTGACCCTGCTACAAGATTTATTCTTCATCTTCCAGCAGGCTCGGGGACTAAGTTGGCACACTTCACTTACGGTGAATGTGCGCTTTTCTCATCTTGAGGCTACGCCCGGGGACTAGTTGCCTGCTCGGCTGGTCTTCTACTTTTTGACCCTGGCACCACGTGACTACGTCACCTAATGTCAGGCTCGGGACTAGTTGTGGGGGTATGGCCTCCGGTATCCACAAGACAAGACATGTGCCGTACCATCAGAGGTGGACCGCCCACAAAATCAAGGCGTGCACGGCGCTGCTTAGCGTGCACCACAAGAAATTGTATAGTATCAAATAGGCTAATTTTTTTGTAACCCTACCTCTTTAAAGTATATAAGAAGAGGCAGGGGTCCCCTAGTGGACACGATCGATACATCTCAATGCAATACATCAAAACATAGGATATAGGTATTACGTCATACTGACAGCCGAACATGTCTAAATCTTGTGTCTTGGTGCTTGTATTACCATCTCGCTTCTGATCTCGCTCACCTCTACAATAAATCTACCATCATGAAATATCTCTCGGTGGACTGCTGAACATCTTTTGTTGACAGTTGACCTCACGCACATGCTCTCCAATGCAGCAGCACGCGCGGACTCAGTAGTAGCACCAGGCGTGGGGCGAAGCATGCGGGCAAGCGCAGCAATAGCACGTGCACCTAGCACAAGCAGCAGACGCGGGACGCGAAGCATCGCGGGCAGGCGCAGCATCACGCACCTGGGCGCCAGCATGGCCCTTGGTTGTATATAACCGGGGCTGCGGGCTGGATCAAATCGTCGTTGAAGTAGCGTTCTCTGTCCATTTTTTACACTCGATTGGACCATCTCCGCACGCGTGGCCACGCACCCTTGCCGAACTGCCACTAGTCCTGTACTCCACGACCACCAACGGCCCGCTGTCCAGAGACGTGTCGATCGCCGATGGGTCCGATGACTCATCACTCACGGAGGCACCATCGTGTTCTTGTCATCCAGAGGCAGCTGGCAGCAGACGGGCGCGAGCGTGAGCGCGAGGAGGTCGGTCGGCGGAACGTGTTCCGATCCATCGCCACTTTGCTTTTCCTCTGTGGCCGTCTGCGCCCAGCGTGATCGATCCTGCACTGCACTTGTGGTGTTTTTGCTCTCCCCAGTCGCCACACACAGCTGAAACGCATTGCACATGTGCTCAGTTTCTGCAGCCAATGGCCATGACTGCACACATGCCGGCTGGCCGTGCCGAACCACTGCCAATTTCGGCAGCGGGCAGTACTGTGTGCTAGAGCCAGTGCCTGGGCGACCCACGGCACGGCACGACACGACGCAGGGCGCACGAGGCCGCCGAACCCTGTTGTTCGTCTGTGTCTGTGTCTGTCGCCTTGCCAGTTTCCCTTAACACGCGAGGCGAGATCATGCGCGGGAACGTGTCGCCACTGCCACTTCTCATATGCGAGGCGAGATCATACGCTACCGGCTTCAGCTAGGTGCTGATGAAAAAGCGTCGTGCGGCTGGTGATAGTTACCTCTTTTTGGGCTCAGGATGACGACGCAGGAAAAAGCACCTGAAATCGGCATTTGCCCGGAGCATTCCCACGATCGCCTCGATGTCGTCGTCACCCACGTCGTGACCGTTGTCCCGTGGGTGACCGTTGGTAGGAGAGTGCTGGCAGGTCCGGCCGGCCGGCGAATGCCTCTACAAGCAATAATGGGCCCGCTGCCCAGCCGACCTGAGCCTAGAAAACCTGCGGCTGGGTTTGTTGGAAATCCCTCCTCACTTAGCTTTGTGGGAATCTCTCTCTCACTCTATATGTATTTATCACAAACATTCTTCTATTTTTTCATAGATGAACACATAAGAATAATAAAAATAGACCTCCCGTTGTTTTTTCATTCTTTTATAGACTTAACAACTACGTACATGTAAAGGGTAAAAACCGGCAAATTTCACTTAGCCGTAACTCATGCCACACAAGCATCTAGGACTGACCTCTTTACATGTTACTAATGGCATAGCGGCACATCTCGTGCATGCATCCATCCATGCCTGACCCATTTAGGCCACTCCTTCCTTGCATCACGCATGACCGATTCACTCGGCTTTCTATTGACCTTTCTTTGCCTAGCAATTCACATGTAGCACCGCTTCACACGGCAACACCCACATCACACGCCACGGCAACATCTTGGCTATGAGCCACAGACACTTATTTTCTGCGTGCAACTAACAACGTAAACATACAATGCTCTGATGACAAGATTAAATACTAACAGGTGGTTTCGCCGGGGGCAGGGGTCTTCAGTAGACAAAGCAAGAACTGCATTGTAGAGCTACAGCGTGGAATAGAGAAAGTCAGAAAGAGAGAGAGGGGATGGCGTCTCTGCTCAGCATGTACAGCAGCGGCGGTCGGCGGCGCCCGTGAGGCGGCTGTTGAGGAGACTGAGGTCCAGCTTCAGGCGGAGCGCGGCGTGGCCGACGCGAAGTGTGGTGAGGTTCGGCTACGACCTGCACAGCTACTCCCAGAACTTCGACGACGGCGTTGCCTCGTCATCAGCTCCGGCTGCCATGGCTTGTGCGTAGCTGCTAGGACTCTAGGAGTCTAGGACCAGGATTCGATCTGCTTCTTCTGTGTGGTAACTAACTATAGCCAAGATATTAGTGTGGCTTAGTGCTTTCTCTCTGAGAGATTGAGTCCAGTGTTAACTTCCGGTCTGATTCACCCGGTTATTGTATATAGAAGTTACTTCGCCTGTGTACTTAGCTATGAACAAGACAGTAATTTTATGCCAGCCACAGATCAACAATTTAGCAGATTGCTTTGACCAGCTGCTGGGATGGATGGCTTTGATCAGCTGTTGATTTCAGCTGCTCTGTATGCTGACTTATAGATCGATCGAACGAGATGGCCGGCGCACCTGTTGTGAACTTGTGGATGGGTATGTTTGGTTGTTAATCGTCATTGTTACGAAGTGAATCGGCAACCCAAAAATGATCTGTTTCTTTTTTTTTATTCATTTTAAGTTTGAGGCAGAGAGGGCCACTCGAACAGCGATCTTGCGGTTTAATAATTGGGAAAAAAAAGTGAAGGAGTGCTATTGATTGTTGACGAGAACTAAGAAAAGTGATAAGAACTGAGATGTGTGCCTTGAGAGGAGCTTAGAGTAACTAACCACATTCTGTCCTAAAAAAATAGCAGTACAAGAGATAGAGCTGCTCCATCAGATCTCCTGTTCCTTATATTTTTTAAGCGGTCTCCTAAGAGCATCAACTTCTCTCCTAAATAAAGAAGATCACCCTCTCCCTGACCGGTCGTATACTCCGTACGCTGTCCTCGCCAACAGCTCCGATCCGATCCTTTGAGCAAGTTGATGAACAATACAAACTTGTATTACTACTATGGTGTTGAAGTGGATTTTAGAGTGGATGTGTATGCAAGAGGGAATGTAAATGGAAGGAAATGAAATACGGTAGAAGTTTTAGGTAATCAATCGGCTGCAACATATATCTAAAATGGTTTCAGTAATTATTAGGGGAATCTTCAAAACCAGCATGAGACAGTGTAGAAGACCTGCTGGAGTTGTGATTTTTTGAGAAAGTAATAATCCCCTATGTTCCAAATCACTTCTTGTATTGCTTGGAAAAATAGTTCCTTATTGTAGTGTAATCCAATACGATTCCATAACAGACATCCGTGTAATTAGCCCGGACTATTTTGATCGACGACCGTTTTAGCAGGCAGCAGCACCATCAAAATCGCAAAAAGCTACTCTTCCCAGCCAAATAAAGCTACTGATCTCAAGGCGAAGGAAATGAAAACTAGGATCCGGTCTCGGTCAGAGCAAAACCTCAAAAGCAAGCCTGGTGACTCATCCTTGGACCATGATGACTCGGATGATTTGTACTACCACATTCCCTGCGTATATAGTGCCACTTCACTACCACCAACCCATCTCTCTTCTTACAAAAACAAAACAAAACAAAACAAAAACAACGACTGCCGGCCCTTTGTAGTTGTGATCTGCCGATCATCCGATCGGGCTGAGGACTAGACCCATCCCATGTAAGTAGCAGCTTCCTGCCATCTAGAGTTTTTTGCTTTTCACACTAGTGCAGTAATGCTTTCCCTTTTTGCTCTTTCTTTAGGATGTAGAAATGCGATGTAGTCAGAACATGACATTTTGTAATCCGCTCTGATCTTGATCCTGCGCATGTATGACTCAGCTCGATGGTATCCTTTTCTCCCCCGCCCCGCCCATCTTTTCCTTGGAAGATATCAACAAGCTGTAAAAAAGAAGGGACCATGTTCAAAGCTTTAGCTCGTGTTGTGGAGATATATACTTTTTTGGATTTAGTTAACTTGTCATCTTCAGTACAAGGATAAGATCATCCAAACAGAATTAGTAACAGTTATCCATGCATGGCGAGTGGCTTGGAGTGCTCTCGGCCTCTCGTGTACGTGTATCCATACTCACTGCCAAAATGGTACAGTTCTCCTAGTGGTTTTAAACAGTAATAAAACACTAACATTAGTCATAGCACGTAGAAATCCTAGCTATGAGGTATTTTGTAGTAAAAAACTCATGCTAAATGTTGAATGCTAAACACTAGGAGAACCTCATGTCACTAGAAGAAGCTACACATTGTGGCTGTGGCTCTATCGTCGTCACTGCAAACCAGAATTGATCTTCCAATTTAATGGCATCGTCGCAGCCTCACATGTTGCCAACAAGTCCGCATGTCGATGATTCGGCAGAGACGCATTGTGCACGTGACATCCCACACACGCGCGTGCTTGGGTGCAAGGCAAGTGCAACACGTCCATGAGCCATGGCCGTCATCTGCAGCTAGTCCGCACATATGCATGCGTGCATGGAACAGGACCGTGCCTAACTGCCGAACGATCGCCATCACAGCAGATCGCCAATCACACTCGGATGGCGGACCGCGACCCAAGCAGGATCGATAGGAGGGCGCCCGACCTATTGCGCACCATCGCTTTACCAGCATGTGTCGAACTACGAGCTAGGCGCCGTGTCGAGAATTGCCAGTTTAGCAACAAGCTGTAAAAAACAAGGGAACATGTTCAAAGCTTTAGCTCGTGTTGTGGAGATATATACTTTTTTGGATTTAGTTAACTTGTCATCTTCAGTACAAGGATAAGATCATCCAAACAGAATTAGTAACAGTTATCCATGTTTCAATCGGGGGTTTGGGTAGGGACTAAAGGTTTTAGTCCCGGATATCCGGGAATAAATATTAATCTTTAGTCCCGGTTAGGTGGCGTCCCGGTTTAGGTGATATCCCGGGAATAAATATTAATCTTTAGTCCCGGTTTGGCCACCTAACCGGGACTAATTATGCGGGCCTATACAGCGGCTCATTTCTTCCTCCCCGAGCCCGAGCCATTCCATTCAAACTCACTTGCCTCTGTTCTTGACTTGCTGTTGTTCTTGCTCTCTCCCCGTCCATTGGTGTTGCTCTTCGATTTTAGAGGTAACAAACTTAATCCTCTTATATTTTATCAGTAGCTTATCTCATTTTGCGATGTAGATGCATGTGTAACTTTATATGTTGGACTTTATTATGATTTTATATGTCATTTTAGCTCAAAATCACATGATGATTTGCAAATATGTTTGGATAAACAAAAGTTAAATTAGTTCATCAAAATCACGCCTCGCTCGTCCTCGCTGGAGCACGCGCCATCCTCGTCCCCGGCGGCTTACGTGATCTTAGAATTAATTTTTCCATGAAATGAAAAACTTAGAAAATAGTTAGAAAATTATAGAAAATCCGTACTAGTTGAACTTGCGGACCGTGATCATCTCGGCGAGCATTTTCTCGCCGAATGTAACGGACGTCAAAGAGGAGCTTTGATTCTACGAGGGAGAGCGGCAACGGTCGTGGAAGACCGTGTTCCCTTCCTCGTAGAATCGGAGCTCTTCCTTGGCCAAGTACGGTGCCGTCCGGTGGAGAAATGCTCGCCGAGATAATCACGTAAGCAAGGTCAACTAGTATGGATGGTTATTTATTGAAACATGTTTTTGAGCTATGTGATTTCTATGTCATTTTTAGCTCAAAATCAGATGATGATTTGCATATATGTTTGGATAAACAAAAGTTAAATTAGTTCATCAAAATCACACCTCGCTCGTCCTCGCTGGAGCACGCGCCATCCTCGTCCCCAGCGGCTTACGTGATCTTAGAATTAATTTTTTCATGAAATGAAAAACTTAGAAAATAGTTAGAAAATTGTAGAAAATCCGTACTAGTTGAACTTGCGGACCGTGATCATCTCGGCGAGCATTTTCTCTGCCGAGCGGTAATGGACGTCAAGGAGGAGCTTTGATTCTCTACGAGGGAGGCGGCAATGGTCGTGGAAGACCGTGTTCCTTCCTCGTGAGAATCGGAGCTCTTCCTTGACCAAATACGTGTGTCGTCCGGTGGAGAAATGCTCACTCGCCGAGATGATCACGTAAGCAAGGTCAACTAATACGGATGGTTATTTATTGAAACATGTTTTTGAGCTATGTGATTTCTATGTCATTTTAGCTCAAAATCACATGATGATTTACAATAGTAAAATCACTTGATAGTTTGGTATTTTACTATTATATATAGTACATATTTCATGGTTTAGTTAGATAAATAAATAATTTTAGTTTTGTTTAAATATATTATTTTAGAAAATGTGAAATTTATGATAGTTTGCAAAAATAAGTATAGAAAGTAGATGACAAGCGGTACGGATCCTCGGCCTCTCGTTCGGTTCTTGAAACGATCGAGGCGAACTCCCCTCTCATTATCTGCGGCAAGTGTAAGCAGAAGATTGTGATGGAGTACCGAGTCAAGAGACAGGGACCCAACAAGGGTCGTGTTTTCTACAAGTGCCCAGATCGCGATGTGAGTTTCTTACGCATTTGATTATTATGGCTAATTGACCTTCTTTTCTTGAATATTTTTGACTAAATATTTTTTGGCTTTAATTTCAGTGGGAGGGCAATGGATGCGATGGTTGGTACTGGGAGGAAGATTATGCTACATACGTGTAGAATTCGGCTGCTGCTGATGAGGCAGTGAGCCAGCAGGAGAAGCTTATTGATATTCAACAGAAGAATGATTTGTCTGTTTTAGTTGTGTACGATCACGAAATAATTATGTTACTGAAGTGCATTGTAGTTTTAGTTTGTTTAGTGATAGTTGGGATTGCTTACGTTGTAGCCAGGCTTAGTTAATTAATCAACCGTGTGTGTGTCATCTATGTTGTGTAATAAAATACTTAATTATGTTCAATGTTTTCATAATTTGTCGTGTAATACAGATTATGTCACGCTATTGGATGTACAATGCCGATCGCTACTCCCAAGACTTTATTGAGGGCTTGCACTATTTCTTAGGTGTGGCCGAGGCAAATAAGCGGGATGGTTTCATGTGCTGTCCATGTGCCCTATATAAGAATTTAAAGGAATATTCAAGCTCAATGAGTCTTCATTCACATTTGCTTAAGTCAGGTTTCATGTCAAACTATATATGTTGGACTAAGCATGGAGAAAGCTGTAACAGAACCGACCAAATCATAAGAACGTAAGTACAAAAACAATCACCGAAGCGATCAAATTCCTGTACTTAAGCTCCCATAATCCCGGTAGTCCGAAAATCATGAAGGATTTCAACCAACTCTCGACATACAAACTAAGACCGTACTGATTCAACACAACACATCATCTGTTACAATATTTCACAAGTAGCATTCGGATTACATCCATCAGAGTTCAAATAAATATTACAAACCAAGTTTAAATGCGCGGAAGCAACATAGTTTAGTACATAACTTCATAGTTTCAAATACATTGCCAGGATCAGAGTCATGTCCCACAAAAGCATTATCAGGTACGAGAGCTAGTAGAGACCGCGCCCAACGGTCTAGTCTTCATCCCCAGCAGGGAGAAGGCAGTACTTGCAGCAACCAAAGAAGAACTGATCATCTACAACAGGTGGGAGATAAACCCTGAGTACGAGAAGGTACTCAGCTAGACTTACCCGACAAAAATCAGAAATAAAAGACACCAAGGATCATGCAAGGCTTTTCAGGTGGGCTAGCTTGACACAGTTGCATAAAAGAGCTTATGATTATAGTAACCAATTTGAACTTAGCATTAAACTTATCATTAGTTACCTGTCCACTAGATTAGCACTTGTACTAGAGCACTCACTTATTAGGAGCAAACAATATTAACCATAGCAGGTATAATAAGGCTGTCATCATCATATCATCATTTCCGAACTATTAAGTATTAAGTGTATCTACATTGGAGATAAGCCTGTCAAGTTCTCACTAACCGGGAGAGATGGCGATTCGAATCGAATTACAACTCAGCTGAGGGGGTATTCCTAACTCTCACCCTGGCATACTTTGCAAGGGTAGCCGTGGGTCACCTTTGGAACATCTCAGGAACCAAATTCACGGGTTCGATCAGCGCCAGCACTCTCAGGGATTACCCTTCTACCAGGACGATCAGGACTTTTAAATCACCTGCCCTTAGACTCACGCCTATGGCTCCCTTCCGAGGCGCACTTTATACTTATCGACTCCCGGCCTGAGGTGAGCTACTCGGCTTCGTGGTCGGTCTCCAGACCCGGCCAACTAAGAGAGAGGCATGCGTTCAACATGAACAGGAAAGGCTCCAAGAATCAGTCCTTAAGCGACACAGATGGAGTCACTGTAAACCGGCAAGCCTCCGTTCGGTCTTCATTTCAAATTAAGACTGGTTCTTTTCCACGATAGCAAATATAGCCAACCGTGCCACATGTATCTTCCTATATCTCGCAGGTGACAGGAAATCACCCGACTTCTACCGCGTTTAAGCAGGGCTAAGCACTACTCGAGCCTGAGCTACATAGGATTCAGGATAATAATATCTGGACAAGGATTGGGTAACCAATGCAACAATGGTTTGCATCCAACACCTAAACTTAATGCAACAATATATATATGTAACAATAATACTGTAACTGAATTTCGGAAATTAGGAGGCTTAATATGCTCCAGGGCTTGCCTTTCACAAAGTTGCAAGGACGGTGGTCCGGGCACTCAACGGCGACCTCGTCTGGTACTTCTCCTGAAGGCTGCTCCTCCTGAATCTCCGGTGTCGGCTGCTGTGGCTCGCTCAGTTCCTCGAATTCCAGCAGGGTTACTCCTTCCGGTACACCTATTGCATGCCAATGCAAAAGATAAATATCATGGATGCATAAGGAATGACATGATGCTCATGATGAATGAATCACAGTGAGTGTTTACGAAAGCATCACTGAACACTCGTTTACCGAGTAATTAGCTCTATTCAAATCACTTTAAGCATGTATCCAACTTAACTTAAATAACAAGAGCAACTTACCTAATTTGCATAACCTAAGATAAAGATGCTCATCTTCCGTTAAAGGCCTAACACCTAGGAACATTACCACAAACTTAGAACTAGTAAATACATACTTAAAATTACAGTTAAAGCTTCATATGCAAACAAGTAGTCACTTAATTCAATCATAACCAGAGTTCTATAAATCCAAATGACTTGCAAGAGGACATTCTGGAAAGCTCATGAAATTCTCTACAATTCATTTGTAAACATCAAGGCATGATTCTTAAGTTAACCAAATCAAATTCCAGTAAACCTAGAATCTGTCCCGCAATGGCAGGGTTGCTAACTTAATTATTTAATGATGATGCAAAAGCATAATTTGATCAATCCAAGTTTACCAACTTGTTTTTCATACCCAAGAAACATTAGAAAGTATAGTGCCAACTTCTAAATAATTTATTTAATATCCTTTTCCAATTTATTTAGTTAATTAGGTGATTTAAGCAATATATAGTAAAACTATTCATAAAAATCTACAAAAATTACAGTAGCTATCTCATGCTGCACATAGACTACCATAAAAATTTCAAAGCCATTGGGCAAACATAACTTGCTGTATCTAAAATAACAGATGACATGTCTATTTCTAGCATAATTAGGAAACCTTATTAAAAAGTGTCAAGCAACAGATTTCCCATTTTTCCTAGCATCATTCTAGCATAAGAATAGCACTCATCAAATTTCACCTTCACTGGATCTATAGAAAAATTATGAAAATTCACACAAGATCCACCCATTAATAAAAGGAAATTCTATAACTTAAAAACTACACATGCACTAGCTCTGAAATTTTAACCAGGGCTTCTAACAAGCAATAATAGACTGCCCACAAAATTTCATAATTTTTAGACCACAGGAACTCAAGATAAAATTCAAACAAGTTTGCATGCATCTAAAAACACATTTCAAAGTCCTATTTAAATCATCAAAAATTTCTAAAACATGTGCTCATATAATATTTTTGTTAAATACTAGACATGACCAGAAACTCAACAAAATTAGAACCACATCATTTGGATCTATATACTAGGAGCTACATATTTTTGAATAACAACACAATTACGTGAAATAATAAAGCAAAGCAAAATACGAAACAAAACTCGGCCATACTCGGGCCAGCCCAAGGAACGGCGGCCCACGAGTCACGCGCTGGCACGGCCCAATGCGACGTGGCCCACGCTGGGCTCCCGCCTCAGCCTCGGCGGCTGACAGGGAGGGCCCAGCGTGAGGGAAGCAGGGGAAGGAGAAGGACGGGCGGCGTAGTTCACCACCGGTGGCTCCTCCGACGAGACCATCTACGCTACGACGTTCGCCATGATCATGCGCATCTAGTGGTGACCTCAATCGGTGCTAGGGTAGTGGCTAGAGGGGTCGGCGACTAACACGGGCGGCGGCGACTACCCACGGCGGCGGCCGGCTCGTGCCCAGCGACGGCGACCTGACCCCTCACGGTGACTCTCACGAGCTTCGGTGGTGTTCCTATGACCTAGCGAGGCGAGAGGAGGGATGGGACAGCAGCGAGATAGCTGGCGCGTGGGCGCCAACTCCGGCGAGCTCCGCCATGGGCTGCGGTGGGGAGAACAGCGAATCGCCCTTACCAATGCACGATCGACCCAACGGTGAGGTGGAGATGGTAAAGGGATCACGGCGAAGCTCTAGGTGAAGCGAACAGCGTTTTCGCAATGGCGTGGAAGCTAGGCGGAGGCGAAGGTGTGGCTGGCAATGGCGGACGGCTGCGGCTCGGTTGCTGTGCGCGGTGCGAGGCGAGGAAATGCGAAATGGGACGGGCGAGTGCGTCGGACGGTAGTGCTGGTGGCTTTAGACACAGGCTGCGACAGAGGAGGCGCCTGCAATAGCGTAACAACACGACAGCAGGTCGGCGACTAGTGTCACCCACGCGTCAATTACCGATTTACGAAACTTGATCATTGTAACCCTTCGATTCGGTGTTCCCTTCTGAGCCTGACAGCGATACTTTGACAATGATTATTTCCTAATCTGTGGCGATCTAGACTATGCCATAGTTAACAAAGTTGCTCATCAATACGTGAACTACAACTCTTTCCACTGGAGCTCAAGCTGGTTTGGCTCGGTTAGGGAGATACACGGCTCCAAACATGGGTACACAAAACTGTACTTCACTTTAGGACTTAGAAAAATTTGCTAAGTATGAAATCAGCATGTACTTCTGACTTGTGGGCCATGTTTGAGCATGTTCTAGCCATTTTCATGAGTTGGTCATAAAACAACTTTTGTTCCTTGATAAATTAGGTACAACTTTTGTAAAGAGTGCACAGCCATGCAAAGTCTCTAGGTTGGACTTTTGAATCAGTCAAATGATGACACTCCAAGGGTCAATTCAAGTCAAACTTGCACTTGAGGGCATTTTGGTCATTTTGATCTACATGAACAATGTCCCAACAAGTAACCTAAGTGTAGTTAAGGTGTATTAGACCATGATCAACCACTTTACAAAGTTGTTATACCCCTTCTAATGATCACATGTGATACAACAATTAAAACAAGCAATTCCTTCATATGTTTCAATACAATGTTTCACATGTTGCATCACCTGGTTGTTATCCTATACTTGTCACATTACTACCATTTTGCCATGCTTCAAGATGTGAGAAATTTATGTTGCATTCACAGATTACACCAATACTATTCACAACAATCAAGCAGGAAACATACACAATTGAAAATGTTGCATATGCATGTTTTAGTAACAATGGCAATGATGACATAGATGATGCATATGTTTATGAAATGAAATGCAATTTAGTGGGAGCCTAAACACCTAGGGTGTTACAAAAGCGGGGTCATGATGGTAGAAGGTGAAGGAGAAGATTTAGACATTGATGACATTATTGCTCAGTATGATGCCTTTGATGATACTACAATGGGGGGAGATGAAGAAGAGGTAGCGGTAGAAGATGATCTCAGTGATGCTCTTGGCGATGCCATTCGTGATGCACAACAAGAATGGGAAAGTGAAAAGAGAAAGTTAAGTTCGGCGCGTATGCTTGAGGATCATAGGAAGTTGCTATACCCGACGGGCAAGAAGAGGGCAAAAAAGCTGGGTACAACCTTTGGAATTGCTACTGATGGAAGGCAAAGAATGGTGTATCCGACAAGGTATTTGGGAATTTATTGAACCTCATAAAGAAGATGCTTCGAAGCCAAATGAATTGCCCACCACTACGTCACGGAGCAAAAAAGGTTGTCCGCCCTTTACGATTAAAAATCCAGAAGATACATGCATGTCCTAATGACTGCATCCTCTACCATGGCAATGAATACGAGAATTTGGATGAATGCCCGGTATGTAAAGCATCGCGGTATAAGATCAAAGCGCGATGATCCTGGTGGCGTCGAGGGTGAACAACGTCCTAGAAAGAAAATCCTCGCCAAGGTTATGTGGTATGCTCCTATAATACCACGCTTAAAAGCGTTGTTCAGAAATAAAGACCATGCAAAGTTGTTGCGGTGGTATAAAGAAGACCGTAAGGTAGACAATATCTTTGAGACACCCCGGTGATGGGTCCCAATGGAGAGCGATAGGCGGGAATTTCGAGTTTGCAAATGAGGCTAGAAACTTAAGGTTAGCCTTAAATACAGATGGTATGAATCCTTTTGGAGAGCAGAGCACTAGTCATAGCACTTGGCCAGTTACTCTATGTATCTACAACCTTCCTCCATGGTTATGCATGAAGCAGAAGTTCATTATGATGCCGATCCTCATCCAAGGTCCGAGGTAACCTGGCAACGATATTGATGTCTATCTGAAGCCATTAGTTGAAGAACTTCTAGTTTTATGGAACAAACCAGGTGTATGTGTCTAGGATGAGTACAAACAAGAACACTTTGACCTACGAGTAATGTTGTTCGTAACAATCAATGATTGGCCTGCTTTAAATAATCTTTCAGGTTAGACAAACAAAGGATATAATGCATGCACACATTGTTTTAATGACCTTGACAGTATATATTTGAAAAGATGTCGAAAGGTCGTGTACCTTGGCCATCATCGATTCCTTCCTTTGAATCACCAAGTAAGAAAGAAAGGGAAGCATTTTAAAGGTAAGCCAGACCACCGGAAGAAGCCTCATAACCGAACCGGGGAAGATGTACTCGCAATGGTCAAGGATGTGAAAGTAGTATTTGGAAAGGGACAAGGCAATGAATCTGTTCCCAAAGATGCTAAGGGACACGCACCCATGTGGAAGAAGAAGTCCATCTTTTGGGAGCTACCCTATTATTGGCAAGTCCTAGAGGTCCATAACACAATCGACGTGATGCACACGACAAAGAATCTTTGTGTGAACTGTTAGGATTCATGGGTGTGTACGGGAAGCCAAAGGATTCACTTGAAGCACGCTAGGACTTGCGGGGCATGAAAGAACGAGACAACCTTCATCTAGAGAAGGCGGATGATGGGCGTCATTACTTAAGTCCTGCTAGCTACATGCTTAGCAAAGAAGAGATGGGATGACATGTTCGAATGTCTAAGCGACATCAAGGTCCCATCGGGATTCTCCTCCAATATAAAGGGTATAATAAATGTGCGGATAAGAAATTCCTAAACTTAAAGTCCCACGGACCATCACGTGCTTATGACACAATTGCTTCCAGTTGCTTTAAGAGGAATTCTACCTCCACATGTACGTCTAGCCACCGTGAAGCTATGTGCATTCCTCAATGCAATTTCAGAGAAGGCAATCAATCCGAGTGGAACTAGCTACTCTATAGAATGATGTGGTTCAATGTCTTGTCGACTTTGAGTTGGTGTTCCTCCATCCTTCTTTAATATCATGACACACCTCCTAGTTCATTTGGTGAAGGAGATTAGTATTCTTGGACTGTGTTCTTACATAACATGTTCCCCTTCGAGAGGTTTATGGGTGTCTTGAAGAAATATGTGAAAGTCCGTTCTAAGCTGAAGGAAGCATCGCCTGGGCTATGGAGCGAGAGGAGGTCATTGAGTTCGTGTTGACTTTATTTCGACCTTGCCCGATTGGCGTTTCGAATCACGACACGAGGGGAGACTCGATGGTAAAGGAACTTTAGGGAAGAAAACATATATCGGCATGGAAGCGATTATTTCAATAAAGCACACTACTACAGATCTATAGAACTCGTCATTGGTGCATCCGTACATCGAGATACATAAGGAGTTCTTACGATCCAAGTTTCCAGGGAAGACTGAAGCTTGGATTAGGCGTCAGCACATAGAAAGTTTCAGTGATTGGTTGCGAAAAGAATGTCAAGGCGATGACAATATTGATGAGCAACTGTATTTGTTGGCTAGGCAGCCATCATGGCATATCCTCACGTACCAAGGGTACGAGATAAATGGGAATACATTTTACACAGTTGCCCAAGATAAAAGGAGCACCAATCAAAATAGTGGTATTCGCATAGACGGCACAAATCCAAATGGGAATATACAAACATATTATGGCCGCATAGAAGAGATATGGGAACTAGACTACGCACCTAATTTTAAAGTCCCTTTGTTCCGGTGCCAATGGGTGAAGCTGACCGGAGGAGGGGTAACAGTCGACAAAGAGTATGGAATGACAACAAAGTGGACCTCAACAATATTGGGTACAAGAGGAACCATTCGTCCTTGTTTGCCGATGTGAGTCAGGTGTTCTATGTGAAAGACATGTCTACAAAATCAAAGAGAGGAAAAAACGAAGACATCAACTCAATGATCAATGAGCCAAAACGCCACATAATTCTTTCTGGAAAAATAAATATAGTGGGAATTGAAGACAAGTCAAACATGTCAGAAGATTACGAAAGAAATGTCCGAATTTCACCCTTCATAGTGAAGAAAGATCCAAGCATCATGTTAAATGATGAAGACACTCCATGGTTACGACAAGATCATAACAAAGGGTCATATGTCAAGAAGAAATTCACTGTTGTGCCCGCATGATACAACGATGCATGTTTAATATATTATGTTTTAGAGACGGATATTATGTAATATGTTATGACTTCACAATTGTAGATCTTGCTGAGATGATCAAACTTGGTATTCAGAGTTTTTTCATCTGAGGTCATTTAGTGTCTCATTTCAGCAAGTTTGACCAAGTCAAATTCAGTCAAATGAAAAAATAACACTTTGACTCTAGTATTATGAACTCTAAATGACTTCAAATTGAAAAGTTTTGAATACCAAGTTTATTAAACTCAAAAAGATCTACAATTGTTGTTTTGGTCAACTTTCCATTTGAGAAAGTTTGGATGGTTCAAATTTGTGATTTTTAAATTTCGACGCCTACAAACTAGTTTTCGGAACCCTAGATTGTCTAAAATTGAAAATTTTTGAATACCAAGTTTGTTCAGCTCATCAATATCTACAATCCTTATATAGGACATTTTTTCATTTGAGAAAGCTTGAACAAAATGTAGTTCAAATTTCACAAGTGTGTGACATAATTTTAGAAAGTCTATATGAGATTCAAGAAGTTGTGACTAGTGTTTGATAAAAATTTCTCAAATGGGAAAATGAGATATGTAACAATTGTAGATCTTGCTGAAATGATCAAACTTGGTATTCAGAGTTTTTTCATCTGAGGTCATTTAGTGTCTCATTTGAGCAAGTTTGACCAAGTCAAATTTGGTCAAATAAAAAAACAACACTTTGACTCTAGTATTATGAACTCTAAATGACTTCAAATTGAAAGTTTTGAATACCAAGTTTGTTAAACTCAAAAAGATCTACAATTGTTGTTTTGGTTAACTTTCCATTTGAGAAAGTTTGGACAGTTCAAATTTATGATTTTTAAATTTTGACGCCTACAAACTAGTTTTCGGAACCCCAGATTGTCTAAAATTGAAAAAGTTTTGAATACCAAATTTATTCAGCTCATCAATATCTACAATCCTTATATAGGCCATTTTTTCATTTGAGAAAGCTTGAACAAAATATAGTTCAAATTTCACAAGTGTGTGACATAGTTTTAGAAAGTCTATATGAGATTCAAGAAGTTGTGACTAGTGTTTGATAAAAATTTCTCAAATGGGAAAATGAGCTATGTAACAATTGTATATCTTGCTGAGATGATCAAACTTGGTATTCAGAGTTTTTTCATCTGAGGTCATTTAGTGTCTCATTTGAGCAAGTTTGACCAAGTCAAATTCGATCAAATGAAAAAACAACACTTTGACTCTAGTATTATGAACTCTAAATGACTTCAAATTGAAAAGTTTTGAATACCAAGTTTGTTAAACTCAAAAAGATCTACAATTGTTGTTTTGGTCAACTTTCCATTTGAGAAAGTTTGGATGGTTCAAATTTATGATTTTTAAATTTCGACGCCTACAAACTAGTTTTCGGAACCCAGATTGTCTAAAATTGAAAAGTTTTGAATACCAAGTTTGTTCAGCTCATTAATATCTACAATCCTTATATATGCCATTTTTTCATTTGAGAAAGTTTGAACAAAGTGTAGTTCAAATTTCACAAGTGTGTGACATAGTTTTAGAAAGTCTATATGAGATTCAAGAAATTGTGACTAGTGTTTGATAAAAATTTATCAACTGGGGAAATGAGCTATGTAACAATTGTAGATCTTGCTGAGATGATAAAACTTGGTATTCAGAGTTGTTTCATCTGATGTCATTTAGTGTCTCATTTGAGCAAGTTTGACCAAGTCAAATTTGGTCAAATGAAAAAACAACACTTTGACTCTAGTATTATGAACTCTAAATGACTTTAAATTGAAAAGTTTTGAATACCAAGTTTGTTAAACTCAAAAACATCTACAATTGTTGTTTTGGTCAACTTTCCATTTGAGAAAGTTTAGATGGTTCAAATTTGTGATTTTTAAATTTCGACGCCTACAAACTAGTTTTCGGAACTCCAGATTGTCTAAAATTGAAAAGTTTTGAATACCAAGTTTGTTCAGCTCATCAATATCTACAATCCTTATATTGGACATTTTTTCATTTGAAAAAGTTGTAGAACAAAAAATACTATATTTTCTTTATTTTTATAGGTTCAACAAAAATTTCCTGTCAATTTTGGTCAAAAACCGAGAAAAAATCGAAACATTGACGTTACAATAATGTGATAATAAATTTCATATCGAATAATATTAGTTTTATTAATTTTAAGTTACAAATATATTTTTGCATTAACAAAATACTTAGTATTAGTAACATTTATATTCTATATTCATAAAAGAAATTAAAAACTTTAGGTTACAAAATTTTCCTATTTACAATAAATAATTAGATAATCAATAGTATTTTTAAAATAAATATTGCAAAGTATTGAAGTTGCTATGGAATTAATTGATTAACCTAGTATTAAACAAAATCAAAATCCCAGGCTGTCCAATTACGCTGGTGGGTTGCCAAAATTTTCAGGCCTTCAGTCTCGGCCCAGGCCAAGAACCGAGACGGGTGGGCGGCAATTTCTTTGCTCGCCCAAAAATACCTTTA
This sequence comes from Miscanthus lutarioriparius, assembly GCA_904845875.1. Classification (NCBI taxonomy): domain Eukaryota; kingdom Viridiplantae; phylum Streptophyta; class Magnoliopsida; order Poales; family Poaceae; genus Miscanthus; species Miscanthus lutarioriparius. Next base: position 99,648,627 of record CAJGYO010000001.1, read on the forward strand.
GTCCTGGATGGTAACACCAACCGGGACTAAAGGACATTTAGTCCCGGCTGGTAAGGAGAGCCGGAACTAAAGGGTTGGACCTTTAGTCCCGGTTAGGCTTACCAGCCGGGACTAAATGGCCTTTAGTCCCGGCTGGTGTTATCAGCCGGGACTAAAGGGTCCCGGCCTATATATATCGAACGACGGTTCTATTCATCTTCGATCTCGCCTCCGTCGCCCAGCCCCGTCCGGCCGCGCCATCCGCCGTCGTCGAGCTCGTCTCTGCCGTGCCACAGTCGTCGTCTACCCCCGCTCGGCCGCGCCATTCTCCCGGCCCGCATCGCGCGCCGCATCCCGTCTCCGCCGCCGCACCTGACCCCACCCTCCGTCGCCGACGCTTCCCGCGCGCCCACCCTCCGTCGAACTCGTCTGCCGCGCTTGTAAGTATGGCATTTGATGCATCTATGAACTATCCCATGCTTGTCTTGTCTTCTAACATTTCGGTCACTAATGCAGCATGAGGAGAACACTGGGAGTTTAAACAAGACGGTGATCAATTTAAATCAGCATATATGTGCTTGAATCCGCCATCCGCTATAGCTAGCTGCTCTCGATCGGCCATGTTTTTAGATTTTTTTTACAAAGTCTCGGCCGTATGTTAGATTAAAATGTATTAAAATTTAATTAGTAGTTTATTGTTAGTTTTTTAGTTATTTTTTAGATATGTTTTGATATATGTTAAATTTAAATGTATTACAATTTAATTAGTATTTTATTTAGATAGATTTTTAGATAGTTTTTTAATATAGTTTTTGATATATGTTAGATTAAAATGTATTATCTATTACTAGTTTATTTAATTTCATATTAGATTTATTTAATTGGATTTACTAATTATATATTCTATCTCTCTATATATATCTAGAGAGAGATTCTATATGTATACATATGTAATTAATTATTTCTATATGTATATATACATGTACTTATTTTCATGTGTTGAGAGAGAGAGAAAATTGTATCTAGAGAGACATTCTATGTGTTATCACATGCATATCTAAAGATATAGACATATGCACTTATTTCTATGTGTTGAGAGAGAGAAAATATATTGTATCATTCTATGTGTATATATATACATGTACTTATTTCCATGTTTTTGGATCGAAAGTGTTTTTGATTCGATTCCAAAGCCTATACCTTATTATTGTTTATCCTTATGAAATATTATGTGTTATTATATTTAATTGGATTTAGTAATTCTATATGTGTTATCACATGTACTTATGTTATGTAACATAGTAATTCTATCTATGTGTTATCTTGAAGATACAAATGGCTGCTCAGGATGATGACATAATGGCGGATATTATCAACTTGGCACCAATGTGGATGTAGATGACACGAGTCAAGATTACTTGCTGATTATGAGGATATCCACGAATATGCCGGTGGTTGAAGATCAACAAAGCTGTCGCACAAGACAAGAAAATGGCGGCGAGGTATATTCGATTATCTATCATCTCTTATAGATGCATGCACGTATATTTGTTGTTAATCATTGTGTTTCTACTTATGTAGCCGGTCTCGAATCTACATCAACCACCGACAAAAGTAGGAAAGTCCGAGGGCCAAAAAGCCATTAGAGGGCCGTTTCATAATATCGTAATTCGACACCCACACCTAAGCAAACCATTGGGACCACATGCTCGGACATATGTCAATCAATGTGGGTTCATTGTAAGGGATAGGATCCCGATTAGTGCTCATGAATGGAAGCGAAGATATCCGCTCCTAATGTTAGTTTTGTATCCGATCGTGACAAGAACCTAGCTTGAGAGATATCACTCAAAGCATTTCACATTACAAGCGAGATGATGCTTTGAAGGAGCTAGTGAGGGATTGGACAATGAAGAAGATGGCAACATTGTTCCAGAGTTGGAAGAAGACATTGTATAAAAAGTTTATCTTAAAGAATGCTATGCCGGATTTCAATGCTAAGGCGTTTGTCAAGTTGAGTCCCATTGGGATGCCTTCGTAGAATACAAGACATCTCAAGACGTTGAGGAAGCGTGTGATGAGGAATCGGCGAGAATGCCTAAGCGGCAAACAATACCATCATCGCATGGGATCAGGTGGTTATAAGAGTGCTATTCCCAAGTGGTAGAACCTAGAAGCAGAGATTACTGCCAAGGGAATCATACCTGAAACAATAGAGAAGAACTGACCTCAACGCGCGAAGAATTGGTTCTACGCTCATGGGGAAGCCTAGACCTGCATAATCGGCAAGCTAATTTTCAGCCAAAAAATTGAGAGAGCAACACAGAGACTAGCTCATGCTAGGGAAGAAGCTGATAGTGGTGTTTTCAAGCCCAACAAAGAGAATGATGAATTGACATATGCCCTAGAGAATCCTGAACACGGTGGTCGAACAAGAGGCTATGGGGCGGTTTCGTGGATACACGCATTCCCAGCAGACAAGGATACCTACAGAAGCCGCCAAAGAAAGAAGGATGAGAAGGCAGAACGAATCCATGCATTGGAGCAATTTGTTGATGAGTCACGACAAGCATTGCTTGAATCACGTGAATGAGAAAAATCTCTTGAGGCAAGAATGCAGGAGGAGATCAAGAGGCAAGTGCAGCTAGCAATGAGTCAAATGCAATCGCAATCAACGCCGGGAGTCACCATTAGCCCGTTGGTCAGATGAAAAGCAGTTGTGCTTCTATGGAGTTGCCAGTTATTCAAGACGATGCTGGGTTGCGCTTCCCTGTTGATGACATTACCGAGCCTCTAACAACATGTGAGCTGCACATTCCAGATGGTAATAATGCATCAATCATGGTGGCTGTCGGGGTTGTATCTCCAATAGACCGAACGAAGACACCAAGAATCCATGGATCGCTTATTCAACTTGGATATGCTAGCGTCTCGATTCGGCCGATAGAGTGCTCAAAGGTTACAAGCAATGTTCCTCTTGACATTGAAGGCGGTGATGGGGAGAAGACACTAGGAGAAGCGGAGAAGACATTTATTCAATGGCGCAAACGCTTCATCATCATTCCCGGGGCGCCACCGCTTCCCCTACCTCACCCTAGGTACGAATGAAAGTGAATGAAATATTATTTTCCATTAATTTTCTATTGGCTTCAAAAATAATTGACACACAACTTGTTTTTATAGCAGGGTCTCCCCAGCCTAGCCTAATCATTCATTCCCCATCTCATCACAGCGTCATGGGGCGAGACGACTTCATCCCCACAAATGATCGCCAACTCCTACACCGCCCCATCGCCTCCACAACGATCTCCAACTCCTACACCGCCCCACCGCCTCACAACGATCTCCAACACCTCCACGCCGGTCTCCACCAACACCCGGCCTCATCGCCTCCACGCCGATCTCCAACATCGCGCCCCACCCCTCCACAAATGACGCACTACAAAGACGTCTAAGGTTCCAATGCGCAAAGAAGACCACGAGAAAAAGAGTTATTTCGCAAGAAATACTTCTGAAAAGACCGATGAGCAAATAGCAATTTGAAGAAGACAAAAAGTGAAAGATTTTTTTATAGATATCAAAACAAGAGTCAAGCGGAGCTTAAGGAGAAGCCGTAGTTTTACATACCACGAGATGTGCTGAGGCAGAAGGTCGATGCTCACAAGAAAAAGATGATTGAACTTCGTAAGCCTTCGCCACTATCAGACTATGACCGCTCCCTCGTGAAGTCACATGATGCAGATAAGAAAAGAAAAAGAGCATCAGGGAAGGATGTCCCACAGCTCGGACAACAGAAGCAACCAATGCAAAATCTTGTTGTTGCTAATGAATATGGTTCCAACATAGAAGTCTATCGACCAAACAACTCTGGAGAAGTGTCGGTTCAAGCCCTTAATGCTTTTTTTGAAGATACTGGTTTAACCTTGGATCAATTGACAGGCAAAGCTCCAATCCAGAATCTGGAAGTTGATACCTAGAAGACTTATAAATATGGCAAAAGTCTGTACAACCCTGCGGCTCTGAATGAATTGGGTACACAAATGTACTTGCTCAACAAGTGGTACATGCAGGCGTGTGGCAGGGGTGAGCAGTGGATCTTTGTCAGATTTAGAGACCATCATTACTTCCGTGGTGATGACATCTTACATATTAGTTTCGAAGAATTGCATCAACTATACCACTTGGACGCTCTGGACAAATCAATCATTAGCTCCTTTTGTTTGTAAGTGATTCTTACTTTTATTTAATAAACTCACTTCCATGCGTACGTGTATATAATTATCCTCACATGTAACTTATATTTATATACAGATTCCAGATGTCAGAGCTCCAAAGAATACAAGACACCAGTGTTGGCTTCATTGATCCTTATATTGTATTCAAAACCGGTATTATTATCAAGGAGCGGTGGATATCTGAAGTACAGGAGAATATCATGATGTTCTTCGTGAAGCAGCACGACAAGACAACAATACTTTTCCCGTACAACTTTGAGTAAGTGTTAATAATAATGTAGTCTACACATTTTATGTAATATCAATACAACTTATATGCATGTACGTGTGTGTATAAACCAATGCAGTTTTCATTGGATACTCATTGTCATTGAGTTAAACTCAAGTCGGTTAGTAATCTTTGACTCGTTGAGAAAAGAGCGGGCACTATACCAAGATATGATAGACATTATTCATGGGTAATTTCGATCTCTCGCGCACAACTATTATTGAATAGACTTTGCCATAATTTATTAACGATCGTACATTATTGGTCGCACAGGGTTTGGAAAGAGTTTATTCGGCAACATCGCAAGGATTGCAAAGCACCACTTAATGTAGTTGAAATACAAGTAAGTTGTACTATATACACTTCCCCACGTGTTTAATTATTATATCGTACTTCAATTTACGTGTGAGATGATGAGAAAAAATCTTCTTCTCATACAGTGGTGTTTGCGGCAGCAACCAGGTAATAACTTGTGTGGATACTACGTTTGTGAATTTATCACTACGCACATAAGAACTCCTAAAGATGTCCTCAGAGTACGTATATATCAATTTTTTATTTATTTTTAAATGAATATATATATATATATATGTATTAATACTTTTCCTTTTATTTCAAATGCAAGACTGAATGGTTGAAACGAAGGGTCATGCAAAAAACCATCTGAAAGCAGTTCAAAAGTCAATAGCAGGATTTCTTCTAGAAAAAGTGCTAAATCCCAACGGCGAGTTCTACTTTGATCCTAAGGAATAAATAGTGTAAATTAAATGTTTATTGATATCATTATTTTCGAGAACAAGATTATGAAAGTGTTGTATATATACATATATATATCTATAATATATATAGGTTCATACTTTATTCGAATATAATAATGCTCGAGATGAGAATTAGATGTAATTATATGCGTGCGTGTATTTATATTACCAGCGTAGAATACGTACATAAAAACATATTATATATTAAACAAATACGTGTAACTGAACTGAAAACAAATTAAACAAAAAAAAGAAAAAGAAAAGGAACCTTTAGTCCCGGTTGGGGTTACCAACCGGGACTAAAGGGTGCGGCCACGTTTGCTCGGCTGGAGGGCCTTTAGTCCCGGTTGGTAACACCAACCGGGACTAAAGGTCCCTCTTTAGTCCCGGCTCGTTGACCCGGGACTAAAGGTGGCACCTTTAGTACTGGGATCGTTGTCCCGGCGCGGTAACCGGGACTAAAGGCCGTTACCGCCCGGGACAACAAGTCCATTCTGTAGTAGCGAGTGCTCTCGGCCTCTCGCGTACGTGTATCCATACTCACTGCCAAAATGGTACAGTTCTCCTAGTGGTTTTAAACAGTAATAAAACACTAACATTAGTCATAGCACGTAGAAATCCTCGCTATGAGGTATTTTGTAGGAAAAAACTCATGCTAAATGTTGAATGCTAAACACTAGGAGAACCTTATGTCACTAGAAGAAGCTACACATTGTGGCTGTGGCTCTATCGTCGTCACTGCAAACTAGAATTGATCTTCTAATTTAATGGCATCGTCGCAGCCTCACATGTTGCCAACAAGTCCGCATGTCGATGATTCGGCAGAGACGCATTGTGCACGTGACATCCCACACGCGCGCGTGCTTGGGTGCAAGGCAAGTGCAACACGTCCATGAGCCATGGCCGTCATCTGCAGCTAGTCCGCACATATGCATGCGTGCATGGAACAGGACCGTGCCTAACTGCCGAACAATCGCCATCACAGCAGCAACCAACCCAAGCATGACCACTCGGATGGTCGGACCTGCGCGACCCGGCGGCAGGATCGATAGGAGGCGGCCGCCGACCTATTGCGCACCATCGCTTTACCAGCATGTGTCGAACTACGAGCTAGGCGCCGTGTCGAGAATTGCCAGTTTTCCCAGGCGAGGCGAGAGATCATGCACGGGAATGCGTCGCCAAATCGCCACTGCCACTTCAATTCGGACGGTCTCGAACAAGTGATCCATGAAGGCACCTAAACGCAAAATGGTTCTTCGACGGTCTCCAAGAAGATCTATTTTAGGTGTTAGGAGAGACACAACCTAAATTTAAGTATCCTCTCTCCTCGAGATCCATTTGCAGAAAATGTTCTCTTTTAAGTCTTGTTGTTAGAGAAGACTAAAAATAAATATTAAAATCTTTGTCCGTAATAGTACCCAAACGTGATATGTGTCTTGTGTTTTGGGTTGCTATCATTGGAGATAATCTGGCCGATGAAAAAGCATCTTGTGCGGTTGGTGATAATTATTACCTCTTCACCGCAGGATGACGACGCAGGAAAAGCAAGGCAGCTGAAATAGGCATTTGCCCGGAGCATTCCCACGATCGCCTCCTAGTCGTAGTGGAAGTCATCGTCACCCACGTGGCCACGTCCTGACCGTGGCCCGTGGCCGTTGGTAGGACGAAGAACGACGCTAGTGCTGGCTGGCCCGACGGGCCGGCGAGCGCGAGTGTCTCCAAGGCCTATCTGAGACTATAAAACCTGCAGCTGGGTGGTTCCGCTGGGGGCAGGGTCTTCACACTTCAGCTTTCACAAGACAAAGCAACAACAACTGCACTGTTACAACAACGTGAAGAGTGGCCGAGAGATAGAGAGAGAGAGCAAGGATGGCGTCTCTGCTCAGCCTGTACAGCAGCGGCGGCCGGAGGAGGATGAGCCGCGCTAGTGGCAGGGCGGCGCCGGTCAGGCGGCTGTTGAGGAGGCTGAGGTCCAGCTTCGGCCGGAGCGCGGCGCGGCCGAGGCGAAGCGCGGTCAGGTTCGGGTACGACCTGCACAGCTACTCCCAGAACTTGGACGATGGCGTTGTTGCCTCGTCAGCTCCGGCGGCCACGGCTTGTGCGTAGCTAGAACTCCAGGATTCTAGGACCAGGATTCTGCATCTTCTGTGTAACTAACTATAGTTCTATAGCCAAGATAATAGTGCGGCTTAGTGCTTCCTCACTGAGAGATCGAGTCCAGTGCTAATTTCCGGTGATTTGCTGCTATCTAGATGTAGGTTCGTCAGTTCTTGTATATACAAGTTATTTCGTCTGTGTAAGTGTAATTAATTAACTATGCACAAGACAGCAGTTCTATGCTTGCCATAGATCAACAATCACCATATTGCTTTGGTCAGCTGTTGGAATGGATGGATTTAATCTCTTGGTTTCAGCTGCTCTGTATGCTGATTTATAGATTGATCGAGGTGACCGGCACACCTGTTGGTATCTTACTTTTTCTGTATTTTTACTTTCTTTGGCTTTCAAGCCTAGTGTTAGGAATATGCTCAGTATCCACTTTAGTGGTTAGAATATGCTGTAGCAAGTAGAAGTCTCTTTAGCCTATAAAGGGCAAGGGAGTGTCATTGTAAAAACAAGCCATTACATTTCCATTCAATTCAAGCGGTCAAGAACCAAGCTGCCATCTGCTAGTTCCAGATCTGAATCTGAGATTCAATCGGGCCAACAATATGGTATCAGAGCGGAACCGAGCCACCTGGAGGATCGTGAGCAAGCGCCGAACTCCGAGCAGGGCGCCGCCGGAGGCAAGCTGCTGTACACGATGGAGCAGTGACGCGCCTTCAATAAGAAGAAGGAGGAAGGATCCGGTTCGTCCGGCTCCAAGGAGCGTCGCCGGCATCCACGCGGCGACAAGAAGGAGGAGCACCGTCTTCTCACCGGGGTGTACTACATCCCGGCCTTGAAGAACTCCATCATCAGTGTCGGGCAGTTGGACAAGAATGACTCGTGGGTGGAGATTGAGGACGGCGTGCTGCGCATCTGGGATAGAGGCCATCGTCTTCTCACCAAGGTGAACTGGGAAAGCAACCGCCTTTATGTGCTCCATGTACATGTGGCGCACCCCTCTACCTTGCCACGCGCCGGGATGATGAGGCATGGCGCTAGCACGAGCATTTCGGGCACCTTCACTTCGAAGCCCTGAAGCAGCTCGGCAAGAAGAAGATGGTTCGCGGCATGACCTGCGTCGACCACGTCGAGTAGCTATGTGACACCTGTGTTGTGACCAAGCTGAAGCGCCGGCCCTTCCCGTGTCAAGCCTCCTACCGTGCCACCGAGCAGCTCGAGCTGGTGCACGGCGACCTCTGCGGTCTAGTGTCACCGGCCACTCCTGGAGGTCGGCGCTACTTTCTACTGCTCGTCGACGACGCCACCCACTATATGTGGGCCATGCTGCTCGATTCCAAGGCAGTAGTTATGGACGCCATCAAGCGCCACCAGGCAGCCGCGGAGAAGGAGTGCGGCCACAAGCTCCGGGTGCTCCGCACAGACAACAGTGGCGAATTCACGGCAGCTGAGTTCACGGCGAACTGCGCCAATGAGCGGATTCAGCACCACTACTCCGCGCCCTACTCACCAGTAGCAGAACGGTGTGGTCGAGCGCCGCAATCAGACGGTGGTGGCAGCGGCGCGCACTCTCCTCAAACAGCGCGGCATGCCGACGGTCTACTTGGGAGAGGTCATGATGACCGCCGTACACCTGCTCAACGGCTCTCCGACCAGTGCGCTCGATGGCAAGACACCGTATGAGGACTGGCACGGGCGCAAGCCGGCAGTCAGCTATCTGCGCATCTTTGGATGCCTCACCTTCGCCAAGGAGCTGAACCATGTTGGCAAGCTCGACGATCGTAGCTCATCGGGGGTCTTCGTTGGCTACGCAGCGCGTGTGCGGCCCGGCGACACGACACGTGTGCATGGTGCGCGACATCATGTTGTATGAAGGACGCGGGTGGGCATGGGACAAGGCGGTGGATGACGGGTCGACGACCGCGCTTCCCGACTTCACCGTCAAGTACGCGTGGGCTGGAGCTGGTGAGGAAGCACAAGGTCCATCTTCATCAACGTATGGGTCTTCATCACCAGCTCCGACCTCTTCACCAACTCTACCTCATACGCCATCACCAAATCCAAGGGAGCTCGGCAGCCCATTGGCGGTGCTCGACAGCCCTTCGGCGGTGGTCGGCAGTCCATTGGTAGCAGCTCTGACCTCTCCAGCACCGCAGCCGACCTCTCCACCTCTACATCATCGCAACCGATCTCTCCAGCGTACCAGCCAACCTCCTTGGCGTCTTCTACCTCGCCCACTGCGACACTAGCGCACGCAAGGCAGCCGGAGGTTGAGTACGCCACATCGCTAGAGGATGATGAAGATCGCCTGGATGCCTATTACGATGATGAGCCTCTGCGATACCGCATGGTGGCAAGTATCCTCGGCGACCAGTCTTCACCAGACTAGCCTAAGAGGCTCTTCGTCCAGCTTCATTTGACGCACACCGGTGAGCCGACCACTTATGTTGAGGCATAGGGTGATCCCGCGTGGCGGGCGGCGATGGAGTAGAAGCTCCAGTCTGTCGAGCAGAACCGCACCTGGGAGCTGGTGCTACTCCCTGATGGCCACCGCCTTATCACCCTGAAGTGGGTGTTCAAGCTTATGAAGGATGAGCTGGGCACGGTGATCAAACACAAGGCACGGCTGGTAGCACGCGGCTTTGTCCAGCAGGTGGGGATCGACTTTGATGACGCCTTCACCCTCGTGGCGTGCATGGAGTCAGTCCGTGTCCTCCTTGTGCTAGCGGCTCAAGAGGGGTATCAAGTCCACCACATGGACGTGAAGTCTGCCTTCCTCAACGATGGCCTCAAGAAGGAGGTCTATGTGCGCCAGCCACCTGGCTACATCATCGTCGGAGAAGAGGGGAAGGTGTACCGCCTGGGCAAGGCACTCTATGGCCTGTGCCAGGCATCGCACGCCTAGAACACGAAGCTCGATGCCACACTTAAGAAGATGGGCTTCAAGCAGAGCACACATGAGGCGGTGGTGTACCGACGGGCAGCGGACGCAACGTTCTACTGGTCGGCGTCTATGTTGATGACCTCATCATCACCGGCGCTGAAGAGCAGAAGGTGGAGGTGTTCAAGGCGCAGATGAAGAAGGCGTTCAACATGAGCGACCTCGGCCTCCTCTGTTTCTACCTCGGCGTCGAAGTGTGCCAAGACGCCACCGGGATCGCCCTCTGCCAAACCCAATAAGCCAAGCGCATCCTCGAGCTCGGCGGCATGATAGGCTGCAATCCGGCCCACACCCTTATGGAGGAGAAGCTCAAGCTGAGTCGGGAGAGCACGGCAGAGGAGGTCAATCCAACTCATTACTGGTGGTTGATTGGGAGCTTGCACTACCAGGTCCATACCCAGCCGGACATCGTGTTCGTCGTCGGGTACATGAGCCTATTCATGGAGCGGCCAACAATGGAGCATCTACAGGTCGTCAAGCGAATCCTACGCTACATGGTGGGCACCCTCGACTACGATCTTCACTATGGAAGGGCCCCCGACAAGGCGTGGTTCATCGGCTACTGCGACAGCGACCTCGCCGGTGATGTGGATACCAGCAAGAGCACAACCGGGACGATGTTCTTCCTCGGTGATTGCTTGGTCAGTTGGCAGTCCCTCAAGCAGAAGGTGGTGGCCCTCCTAAGCTATGAAGTGGAGTACATCGCCACCACCATTGCCACAACACAGGCGCTGTGGCTATCAAGGATGCTGGCAGAGCTCCTTGGCAAGAAGGTGGATGCCATTGAGCTGAAGGTGGACAGCAAGTCTGCTCTAGCTTTGGCAAAGAACCCTGTCTTCCATGAAAGAAGCAAGCACATCTGCATCAAGTACCACTTCATCAGACATTGCTTGGAGGATGGAAGCATCAAGGCCAGCCACATTGCCACTATTGATCAGCTGGCTGACATTCTCACCAAGTCGCTAGGGAAAGTCCAAGTTTTAGGAGATGAGGGAGATGATTGGGTTACAACAAATCACCTCCAGTGCTTGGCACAAGGCTTAGGGAGAGATTGATAGATAAGCCTAGTGCTAAAACACTTGTATCTTACTTTTTCTGCACTTTTACTTTTCTTGGCTTCCAAGCCTAGTGTTAGGAATATACTCAGCATCCACTTTAGTGGTTAGAATATGCTGTAGCAAGTAGGAGTCTCCTTTGCCTATAAAGGGCAAGGGAATGTCATTATAAAAACAAGCCATTGCATTTCCATTCAATCCAAGTGGCCAAGGGCCAAGCTGTGCTCTGATAGTTTCAGATCTGAATATGAGATCCAATCGGGTCAACAGCAATGACTATGTTTGATTGCTAATTATTGTTACTGAAGTGAAGCGTTAACCCAAAAATGATCTGTTTTTTTTTCATTTTAGTTTGAGGCAGGGAGAGGGCCACTCGAACAGTGATCTTGCGGTTTCAATGGGGAAAAGATAAGTGGAGGAGTGCTATTGATTGTTGACTGCATCAGAACTGAGATGGGGTTAGAGTAACTATAACAATCTGCTATCCTAATCCTAACAAATAGTAATACTGGACATAGAGCTGCTCCATCAGATCAATTCAGATCCCCTGTGCCTAATTTTTAAGATACCTCTCCAGAACATCAGTTTCTTGTTGGAATGTAATCTCACACAATTCTATATAACATAAGAAATCCATGTAATTAGCCCGGACTATTTGATCGACCACTAGCAGGCAGTAGCACACCATCAAATCTCAAAAAGCTAATCTTGCCAGCCAAATAGAGTTACTGATCTCAAGGCGAAGGAAAGGAAAACTATCGTCCGGTCAGGGCATGCAAAACCTCAAAAGCAAGCCTGGTGACTCATCCTTGGACCATGACGACTTGGATGATTTGTATTGTCATCTTTACAACTAAAACATTCATAAGTATTCCGTCCACATGTGCGACACTAAAACCTCTCGCTCCCGTGTATCGCCGGGTGTGACACCAAAGACGTAAGATTTTATATGTGGTCGGGCCGTGGGACGAGCTTGCCAGAGCACCTCAAAATCCTAGGACCGGCGCTGTCCGCGGTGGCTTGGAAGACGGCGAGGAAGTCATGGTGGCCTCACCCCGCCGGCCGCGCGTCCCGCTGCGGGGGGCCCTCCGCCAGGCGCGACGCCTTGACTCCGCCCCGTCCCCGTGACCGTCTCCGGTGAACGACGGCTAGACCGCGTCCTCCCCGATCCGGAGTTCCCCACGGCCGGCGCTGCCCTCCTCCAGGGCCCGCCACCGATCGCGCTCGCGGTCGCGCATCGGCGCCGGTGCGCCGTCCCCGTCGCACGCCACGCATAGGCGAGTGACGGCGCGGCGGGCTGACGCCGATGCCGGTGTTGTGCCTCCCAGGGAGAGTCCCCACATCCCCAAGGTTTGTTCGTCTGTGGCACGTTGTACTCTCTTCCCCTTTCATCCCTCTTCTCTGCAGCTGGATCCGTTTTAGATAGTTTCAAACTCATTTTAGATCGGATCGGAGGACTCGAGGAATTGTAGGGAAAGGATTTGAGTATGGATTTCGAGCTGCGGTAGGCACGAAAGAAGTTGGAGCGCGAGAAGCGGGAGCGGATGCAGTGTGCCAAGGCTAAGGCCGAGCGCGAGCGCCGAGGGAAGGCCGAGGCGGCACGCTGCCGGAAGCGCTCGAGGCATCCCACCGCACTCGGTAATGCTCTGGCGACTCCAGGTGCGATTCTCGATAGGGCGTGGCGGGGCTTCATGGTGTAGGTCTAGATCGCTTGCATTTGATTGTCTCTTGGGTTGCCCCATTGTGATTTGTCTTGTCTGATTTGTGTGATGCAGTTGAAGGCTCCAGTTATTTTGGTGGGGTGCAAGCTGGACCTGAGGGACGCACAGCAGGTTAGCCTTGAGCAGGTTATGGCGCCCATCATGTAGTCCTTCCGCGAGATTTTGAGACCTGCATTGAGTGGTCCTCTTCAGCAGATCTAGGTTACCCCGCATCTTATTATACTTGATTGGGTATTTGTACCCCCAAATGTCTCATACTTACCTTAGGGATATCTGAACTTTTGTCAGACACATTAGAATAAGGCTAGTAGTGTTCCAAACATGAACAGTGTGTTTGCCTAATGTGTTAAAAGTCTTGGCATTTGGAAGTTCTGATTAATAATTATGGATGTTGACTTTTTTGGGCAGGTGCCTGAGGTCTTCTACTATGCCCAGAAGGCTACCCAACTGCTCCACTCTTTTATCAAGAGTTACAATCTCTGAAGCCTCGATGTGTGAGGTTCAGAGTGACGTGGAGCTCAATGAATTCCAGGTTTGTGTTCATGAAGGCTACCATGCTTTCTATCTAGCATGTTTCTAGCGATACTGAGATTCTTATTCTTATTGCTTTGCAGGTCTGATGTTTTAGTGCTCCTCTACAGCCTACTGAAATTTCAGGAGTCAAGAGAGTTGTTCAGGAGAAGATGCCTGAAGGCATAAATGAAAGCGACCTTACCTTGACTGGGTTCCTTTTTCTGCATGCCCTATTTATTGAAAAAGGTCGTTTGGAAACTACATAGACTGTATTGAGGAAATTGGTTATGACAATGACATCAAGCTTAGGGATGATCTCATTGTAATGCCAATTAAAAGAGCTCCTAATCAAGTATAGTTTGCAGCTCACTGAGGTACCTTGCTTTTTAATAAAAAAATTATCACTACATTGTCAGATCTCTTTCAGAACTGTGTCTATCATCTAACCAGCAACATATGCCTTTAGATGGTTGTGTAGTTACTACTGCACTTGCTTGGCCTAGTGCAGCATGAATAAAATTTAGAAAAATTATACTGCACTTGGTCTACTGCCAGCTCTTTGATTCACCTTGGCAAACTAATATACATCCCATAGGTAAAATGCAATGCATTTTCATCTTAACCATGCAACAGTTTCTGTCGTATCTTTTTACATTCCTTCTAGCATGTCCTTAGTCCTCACAGATATACTGAAAGTCACAGTCCATTAGAATTTTAGGTTGAGAGGTGCTTATAACTGTATACATTAATTAGGTATGGTATTTAGGCTTTGCGAATGTTGTTGAATTTGCTTGCTTAATGTTACTGCCACTTTTGAAATACTAACACTAAATTGAGCTTGGTAGGCGTTAATTCAAGAGCAACTGAGTCATCTTTTCTTTCCCAAAATCATATCATAAATTCAGTAAAGTTGATTTCAAATATAGACATAGCACATCAGCTGGCTAATTTGTATATCGTGCAACAGACTGACGAAGATATGGGCCAACAAAGAAAAACAGAAAAGAAGCTACCATAAAAAAAGGACTTATACTGTACACCAATTCATATGGTAGAATGCATTTTACTTTCTGCTTGCAGTCTGCATGTTCTTTACTTCCATGCCTGTGTCTATCTTATTTTTTATTTTGCATTTTGAAGCACTTATTAGTGCCTTCCTACTGAAAATGTCCTCTATTGCCTTATCAGACTTGTGCTATGGTGTATTGGGTTGTTCTGTATTTCTTTCATTTCAATGTCCTATATCTTAGCAAATGCATTGGGTAGGTCAGTAACTAATGGGCCTCAGGGTCACTCATGTGAAATCATTGTCAAGGTACCATATGAATTTCTTAAAAAACATGCCCCAATATCCTTCTACATTTTCATACTATCATTTTTGCCAATCTTTCTGGAACCCACCTGCTTCAACTACACTATTGAAGTAGTTGTTGGGGTTGAAAAAAATATGTATGCATTGGGATTTCTATGAATTTTGTGTTGCATGGCTTCTTTGGACACTTTTGTCATGTGGGTTACTCTATGTCTGTCCATCCTCTGCTGTTTATGTTTTTCCTTAATATTGAGTGACAGGATGCAGATGAAGTCCTTTGCCATGCGCCCATGTAGCCTCCCTGAGTTAACGCTGTTGTCTCGCATTCACTGGGGTGGCCAGGTGGGAGTCACTGCCCTCTTGCCACATCTGATGAAGAGCTCCAATGATCTGGTGAGTTGGCTTGCTTTTATCTCCTATACTAACGCCTTTGATTTGACATTAAGTTTCCAGACTTTATGTTAGTTAGGATAATACATTAGTGTAGTTTGCTGGATTATCAATGTCATTGTTAGAATCAGGTAATAACCAAGTAAGGGGGAAACTTTTCTCGGATGGGAACCCCTACAAATGAATACAATAATATTTTGAAAAGGGTGACTAATTATTAAGGACAAAAAAGATGTCCTCTTTACCATACTACATGAGTTTTTTTAACTGAATACTACATGAGTTTGACTTTTAATAGAGAGCCCATCTTCTTCGAGTACACTGACATGATACACTTTTGTTTGGAGAGTACAAGGTGAGTCTGCTATTGGTTGGAGAGTAATAGTTGAATAGATCATTTTTGTTTTCAAATGTGGTTATGTCGAGGAATACCTGCTTGATGCGACTAAATCATTTTAGCTATATCATGGGTCGACAAAAAAATTGTGGACACAGGGAATTTCTATGCATTTTTTGTTGCATGGCTTCTTTGGCACTTTGTCATGTTGCAAGGTCTAACTATTTCGTTCTTTGCCGTGGTTTTGTTAACATGCATTTAAGTCATTTTCATGAGATTTGACTACGAGATCCTGACTTTGTTGGTTGGCTGTTGTAGATTACTTTGATGGCTTGATTAGCTCTTTATACGGCACTTCTGCAACATGTTCCTTGTCAATGGTGGCTTTCTTGCCAGCTGTGGCTACAATTTTGCAGCTGAGATCATAAAATAGAAGTAAAACATATTTGCTAATTGGATCAGGAAGAGTTTTCAGGATGTTACCACTCACCACAATCACTGGATGTTACCACTCCTGCCATTACATATTGGTAGGGCATCGCCGTACCAACACGATGGAAGATGAATAAAATAATGTGAAGGATAGATCAATACTGTCCTTGGTATGAGATGACTTTCTTGTAATACTATCTTCTCTAACTTTACTGGAATATAATATAGGAAAGCTGCATTGAGAGTGCTACCCTTTTATTGGGTATTGGCTTATAGATTTTTTTTTCTGGTTATGGAATAGAAGAGATGAGTATATATTTCAATGGTTTAATGTGTTTTCTTAAGGTGATTGATGATTCCCTTATGGAGACTGTTGAAGAAAAGCTGAGAAATCTGGTGAAATGCTGCAATCACATAAAGAAATAACACTCACAGGCTAATATGCATGATTAAGCTTAAAATTACTGTGATATTATTTTATTCCGCTTTAACGCACGGGCATGACCTTATATTCTCATATATATATATATATATATATATATATATATATATATATATATATATATATATATATATATATATATATATATATATATATATATATATATATTATTTCAAGAATTGGCCATAGAATAACTTATTCTATAGCCACCTTGATTTACGATAATGTATGTTTGTACCAATTTACGATAACATGAATATGCATTTATGATACTCGTGAACTACAACTCACGGTGATATTTAACATAATGTTATAGTAAATCACTTAGTAAGGAGTTACTGTAATCTCGTAAATTAGAATAGTAATTATCGTAACTCAATGTGGCCACAGAATAAGTTATTCTATGGCCAGCTGCAGAACAGTAGTTCTCTCTCTATTGTTAATGCAAAAGTGGATCTGCAAACACAAAGGGCTAATACCCGAATCGATATCCAAAGCGTGCCAGTCGATTTGACATGTTAATCGACAAGGATGAAGATACAAGCACTTTGGTCCTGACAACAGCGATACGCCCGAAAATCACGGCCAAGAGGTACTCAAGCGGAACTCGAGAATCGCCGAAGGTTGCACTGAAACAATGCAACTCGCCGAATCAATGAGAACTCGTAAAAAGGAAAAATATGTAAATTGACGAAGTTGCCGAAAAGTAAGTAGATGCAAATAGGAGTAAAAGTTGGTTTTGATATTGATTGATCTGTATTACATTGCCCCTCAATCTATATTTATACCCCGATCTAAAGAGACATAACCAAATATGACTAGGACACCAAGTCCATATCTAAGGAAACATGTGACTCTTACATGAATCATACTCTAACAAATATAGAAAAGGAAATCAACTCCTATCTATTTCCCTGTCCGCCTCAATTACGATGGAATTCTTACCGACCTCCTTTCCATCGGCATACTTCCTGTTTCATCGGCAGTAGTTTTCAAGCCTTCCTTCATCGGCATCGACACTAACATCTCCAACCTTATCGGCAACGCCCGAGTCTAAATCAACCTTTCCATCGATCACCACCATTCATCGGCAACCATCTTTACAAGCTGATTTTCATCGGCTGTCAGCGTATACAGTAACTTTTCTCCTACCGATTAGCCCACTCTGATCATTTTGACATGTGCAAAAAATAGTGTCAACACATGCCCCCCAATTTCGGAGTATAAAACCATTAATGCTCCAAAATTTGCTCCAGATAACGTTTGCCTTCGCCCAATTACCGTAACTCATCCTCCAAGCCAAAACTTGATCTGTTATCAAATCTAATCAAATCTAGTCCTGATTCACGCACCTCAGTAAATATCGCACAATTTCTAACCACTCTTGCCCTGATTATGGTTAAGATACCAAAACAATAATCCATCGGCAAGATCCTAACATAATAATGCCGCCATTTTCATAATTAAAATATCCTGCATCGAGATCTCTTCCAAGTCATGATTACTTGCCATCAAATCATCTCGTATAATCCCTTGATTATCGTATAACAGCTACTATATCCATCCGAACCACCTCGACCCACATGCGCATGGCATAGAGATAAGTCCGTAATACCCCTACCCAAGCGGCTTATAAATAGATTTCTTCGGAACTCTCGTCTTCTACCCTCAGACTCCAACCTTTGGCATTCTCTCTTTCCAGCGGCAACTCCGACGAACAACTGCGCGACCTCAACCAACAAGAACTTTTCTCCAGCGTCAACCTCGAGTCTCCAGCTCGTGTCCCCATCTACCTCAAGATAATGGCAATCAACTTCGACGTCCCTGCGGTTCGTTCCACTTCTGTTACTTTTTACCTCGATTTCTCTGGTCTTGGCGAGTTCATACAGTTGGTAATTTTTTCTCTTTTTCTTTGTTCTTCGGATCCTCTAAACTTAGGAACTTTGCAACAAATTAGTTATTCCAACCGATCAGCCACATTTCCAATGCCTAGGACCAATGGGCAACCCAGATCCAACTGATCTGATTAATGCAGAGGTTAATAGAATCCCTTTTAGAGCCCAAAATTTCTCTCTGAATTTATGGAAAGATACATTCCGATCTTGGCCCAAAACCACCAAAGGGTGGAAAGATTGGTACTTGAGGGTCAACAGGTCGATGCAAGTACACTGGGTAGAACGGAAGCTAGACCAATGCATTAGGCTATCCATTGCCGATATGCAAAAGAACGAGTCAATGATGATTGCAGCTGCTTACTTCTGGTCAGACACAACAAACACTTTTATGTTTGGACATGGCCCAGCTACTCCCACACTTGCCGATGTCTACATGCTCACTGGCTTGGACATTTCAACTGCCGATGAAGGCTCCATCTATGGCAGAAAATCTGAACATAGGGTGAATACCCGCAACATCGGCGGTTGGACGGGATATATTCAAGAATGCCAGAGGACCGGGACAGTTAACCAGAGGGAACATGCCACATTCTTGAATATGTGGTTAGAAAAATTTATCTTTTGTGGTCGATCAGTAGGACCAACCAACGCCTTTCTCCCTGCGGCTGAACTCTTGGCCAATGGTGTAAGGTTCCCTCTTGGCCGATACCTTCTGAGCTCCACTTATCATCTTCTTCATCAAGTGTCTCAGAAACTTTTGCTTGGCGAACCCATCGGCAACTTAGGAGGCCCGTGGTGGTTTATAAACATGTGGCTGAATGCCCATATGCACAAACGTCTGCAATGGGACTTCTTTGCCCAACAATTCCCATGAGAAATTGCTGAAGACCACGTGCTTGGGGATGAGGAATCGGCAACACGCTCACCCCTCAATTTTGGTGAAGCCATAATTGTCCTCCCTGGAACAGAGGCCAATGAAGACCAGATCGGCAGATTCTTCCAAAGCTTCTACAATGGTCTTTCTCGTGATCATAGGGCCTAGGTACCTTATGTTGACGAAGAAAACAGATTCCCCCTTCTTTTCAACTTTGCCGATGACACTCTGAATCAAGATAATGAACTCATGATGGCCATCATTACTCCCAGGGCAATCCCAGTAAACACATTCGGTAGCGGGAAAAACACCAATATCACGTATGAATTTTACAATTCATCGGCAGTATCCCGTCAATTGGCTTTTGGGCAACTGCCAATTAAACTTTGTTTTGCCGATGTGATCAAACCCAGAGAAACAATCACCTGCGGAATAGATTGGAGCAGGGTAGTGCGACTCTCCTCCGATGCCGATACTACAGATGTCGATATATCCATCTGGATGCCAACATCTTTCATCACCGAATCATATAAGTAATGGTGGCGAGAGTGGAGGGAACAACTGTTTGCAACGTCTGCTCACACATATCGGCACATGATCGACCCTGAATACGCCATTCCCGATGACGCAGTAAGTTTCTTTTAACTCCCTTCTGCTTTTTCCTTTCATATATCGGTAACTAACTTTCTCGTGACAGGTTAACAACCCAGCACCATCTATGAGCAAAAGTGGGGAACCCTTCGATCTTCGGCCTGTTTCCCCGATATCACCGATCGGCTACAACGCCCCCACCTTAGCTGCTTTGACTCACTAGAAGACCCATGCCAAGACCATCACTTCCAAGTCCAAATTGGCTACAGCTAGGGCCACTCCATTGGCTGCTGCTACAACCCTGATCAAGGCATTCAAGGTAACAACCCTGTTTATTTCTACTCATGCCGATCACAAACTGTATTTAACATTAATCATCAGGGTGTAAGAGCCGCTGCTGGATCGTCATCGGCAATTCCTCCGACATCAAGCACCACTACCTCTGACAAACCTTCAGAGGTATTCCTTTGATTTTACATTTTATCTGTTAAATATCATACCTTACACTTGTTTTGCAGCAACAAATGGGTACATCGGCAAGCGTACCAGATGTTCAAGCTCCACAACCAACAAGTGCCGATGCCCCCCAGCCAACCGTTGCTGAGGCCCAAGCAAAGCGCAAAGCCTTAACAAATGCCGAGGCACAGCCAAAACGACAGAAGTCCATGCCGATCCCCACATCTGCCCCAACGTCTGCAAGCCGGCCAGAATCAGTCGATGCAACTGAGCAAGCAGTTAATCCTCCTATACAGGACATACCATCGATCATCATACCCCAAGAGCCAACCACTGATGAGGCCACAGAGGATATCCCATCGGCAAGCTCAGCCGATCCTCCACACGGCATACTCCAGGCTGCTTCCTCCAGCCAAGTACAGGAAATTGCCTTGAAACAGGTAAGCCGATTGACCTAGTCGATTTATAATATTCATACTTATCCTTGACTGACCTCTTTTTCTTTTTCTCAGGAACAAGACTCCCCAAATAGCCTATTTTCCTTTGCCATTGACGTTTCTGACGACGATGGAGAGGAAACAAGTTCTTCCCTTGCACTAGGAACAATATCGGTAGAAATTAAGTCCAAGTTAGAAGCTCTCCTGGACTTGTTACAGCAGGATACCACCCAACTGGTAGATGACTCGGACCCCGCAAAGGCAATTTTCAAAACAATCCGTGGCCAGGTCCCTGCCGATGTTGAAGAAGCACTCTTCCCAGCAGCCCATTTAGAAAGCCGCCAACTGCAATATCAACGGGCTGCTCAACGCATTGCCGATAGAGCAGCTCAGGCTCAACTCAAAGAAGAGATGCTACAACTAAAACAGATTGCCAATGAGAAGCACAAGGGCATCGGCAACTTGCAGACTTCGGGCGCTAAACTTAAGCAGAAAATCTTAGATTTATCGGCAAAGAGGATGGCTCTATTAGCTGAATTGAAAGAAGTCGAGGCAGCCTTAACTCATGCCCAACAAGAAGAAAGCCAGCTACCCGATGCCATCAAGGCCCTTCAAGAAGAAAGAGACATCCGTGCTCGCAAAGCCTTGGCCATGAAGAAAAAACTCAAGCTCCGTGGAGGTGTCGCCGATGAAGACATTAAAGAAATGAAGGAAGCCGACCAGATTCGCCTGCGTGCGATATTGGCTATCCAATCCTTGTTAAACTTGTAAATCTTGTCTATTGCATCGGCACTTTATGAGACATTGACATCCTTGTATAATTTTAGCCGATAGGATCTGTTATCGGCACTTATACTTTTATGCATCCATCCGGATACTAGGGTAATATTTGTTTAAATATTTTCCATTTAATGCTCGGGAAACACAACCCTTCGAGGGTTTCTAGAATATATGCGTTACTGTGAACAGATCGATTTATCCGATATGGACCTTCCCAATTAGGAGACCACTTTCCAAACTTTGAACTTTTAGTCCCAATCGGTAAAATCAATTTCGCACCAGATCTCCATCGGCAAACTCCTTTATCTTCACCTTCTTGTCATACCATCCGCTACTCTTTTCTTATTTTCTTCGATGCTAACTAAAGCCCTTAACCGATGACCCGCCACATCTTCCAACTCATCCTTCATAAGAGTATCATAATCATCGGTTTGTCACTGATTTTGAGAACGTATTCGCTTAGAGCCGCTTTTTAATTTCCCAAGGCAATACCGCATCGTGTCCATATACTAACCGATAAGGCGTTACTTTGGTTGTACCATGACATGACATCCGATATGACCACAAGGCTTCATTTAATATCGTATGCCACCTCCTAGGATTTTCTTCAATTTTGCGCTTAATGAGTTTGATGATCCCTTTGTTAGAAGCCTCATTTGACCATTAGCTTGAGCATAATATGGAGAAGAATTTAAAACTTTAATTCCATACCTACAAAGAAACTCATCAAATTCTCCCGATGTAAACATAGTACCACGATCGGTAGTGATAGTTTGAGGAATACCAAATCGGTAAACAATATGCTCTTTCACAAAATCGATCATATTAGCCGATGTCACCTTTTTTAAAGGAATTGCCTCAACCCATTTTGTGAAATAATCGGTAGCAACCAGAATAAATTTATGTCCTTTGCTCGATGGTGGATAAATCGACCGATGAGATCGATAGCCCATCCCCGGGAACGCCAAGGTTTAATTATAGGGTTCATAGCCGATGCAGCGCTCTTTGAATATTACCAAACTTTTGACACCCCCGACATCCTTTAAAATATTTAAAACAATCTTCAAGAATAGTCGGCCAATAGTATCCATTCCTTCCGATCATCCACTTCATCTTGAAAGTCGATTGATGCGCTTCCACACACTCCTTCATGAATTTCACCCATCAAACTTTTCGATTCATCGCTGCTAACACATCTGAGTAAAACTCCATCTATAGTTCGATAATATAATTCATCATCGAGGAGAACATACTTGGTAGCTTGGAACCTTATACGTCTTTCAACCTTTTTATATGGATCCTTTAAATAATCGACAATCTCCTTTCTCCAGTCATCGGTATCAACTACCGATGTTAGCACTTCCTGAATAGGCTGATACCCTGAAACATGCTGAGCTAGTCGATTAGCCTCCTCATTATGCAGTCGAGAAATATGTTCAAGACGAAAATCTCTAAACTCTTTCAACAATTGCAAACATCTTTCATAATACGAAATTAAAACTTCACTTCGGCATTCATAAATCCCAGCCAATTGATTTATAACTAGCATAGAATCACCAAAGATTTCAACAGCATCGGCACGTATCTCCTTCAACAATTCTAACCCTTTTATCAAGGCTTGGTATTCAGCCTGATTGTTTGTCGATGTAGCAACAATCGGCAATGAAAACTCATACTTCTTTCCTTGAGGTGAAATCAACACAATGCCGATACCTGCTCCTTCACCACATGTGGACCCATCGAAGAAAAGTGTCCAAGGAGCAACCTCCAAAGAGTTCACTGTATTACAATGCTGAGTGATAAAATCAGCCATAACTTGCCCCATAACTGCCTTAGTCGATTCGTAACGTAGTTCAAATTCTAATAATGCTAAAATCCACTTGCCGATTCTACCACTTAATATCGGCATCGACAGCATATACTTGACTACGTCGTCTTTGCATATGACCGTACATTCGGCAGATAACAAATAATGTCTTAATTTGACACAAGAAAAGTATAAGCACGTATATAATTTCTCGATGGTCAATACCTTGTCTCAAAGATCCACTAATCTTTCCGCTCAAATAATAAATAACACGCTTTTTTCCCTTCAAATTTTGAATAAGAGCTGAACCGATAACGGTATCATCGGTTGACAAATACAACTCGAAAGGTTTCCGTGTTGAGGTGGAACTAGTAATCGAGGATTTGTTAAATATTTCTTAATTTCATCTAGGGCTAATCACGTCCGCTCCTCCCCATACAAATTCCTCGATCGGCTTTCAATTTAAGTAATGGACCGAAAGCCTTGATCTTACCCGACAGATTAGATATGAATCTTCTAATGAAATTAATCTTATCGATCAAAGATTGCAATTCAGTTTTATTGCCGTGAGCAACCACCTTGTTAATTGCATCAATAGACTTCCTACTAATTTCGATGCCCTCACCGATGCACCATAAAACCCAAGAATTGACTCGCCGATACACCAAATGCACATTTATTAGGATTCATCTTGAATCCATGCTTTCTTGTGCACTCCAAAGATCTTTTCGAGATCGGTTAGATGTTTTGTGATATCTCCGCACTTAATCACTACATCATCAATGTAGATCTCCACTAATGTGCCGATGTATTCATGAAAATAAAGTTCATAGCTCTTTGATAAGTAGCGCCGACATTTTTCAAACCAAACGTCATGACTATCCACTCAAACAACCCTACATGACCCGGACATCTCAAAGCAATCTTGGGAATATCTTCTTCACCATGAATATTTGATTGTAACTCGATTACCATCCATGAAGTCGATAATTTGATGTCTAGTCTGCAAAGATCAATCAACAAATCAGCAATCGGCATTGGATAGCTATCCATCGGTGTGGCTTTGTTGAGATTCCCGAAATCAATACAAACGTGAAGTTTTCCATTTTTCTTATAAACAGAACCACATTAGAGATCCACTGCATATCGACATCGCCGAATAAACTTTACCTCAATTAATTTAGTTATTTCGGCCTTAATGTCGGGAAGTATATTAGGGTTGCATCATCGGTACCGTCTGCCGATGTGGCGAAATCCAGATTTGATAGGTAAACCGATGTTCAACTATCGATCGGTCTAATCCAGCATCTCAAAGATAATCCCAAGCAAAACAATCTTTATACTCTTTTAACAAATCAGTTATTTGCTGCTTACACTTGGAATCTAACTTAGCACTAATAAAAGTAGGTCTTGGCCTATCGCCATCACCAATATCTACTTCTACTAAATCATCGCCGATGTGAACCCTTGACCTAATTTTCCATCGCTTCGGCAAACCTATCCATTAAAACTCTTCTTCGTAACCGATCGCTTGGATCGGTGGAATTTCATAATCAGCAACTCTAAGGAACTCTTTTTCCAAACTTCTCCCGATATGCATTTAGTTCGCTCATAAGTATCTCGATTTCGCCGATGCGATGATATAAGAAGAATCACCAGGACAACCTCAATCTTATCCCCAATCCATCGTAGACGAGGCATTGATGCATTGTAGAAGGAACACAACAATTAGCATGAATCCAATCCTCCCTAGAAGCAGATTATATGCACCCTTGCCATTAATAACAAAGAACGTCACGCCAAGCAATGTTTTGCTACCGATGGTCAATTCAACGATCACGCCCCTTTAGCCGGTGACACATTGCCTTCAAAATCCTTCAAAGATCATATCGGTTTTGGTCAAGTCTTGATCTCCCTTACCAAGTTTCCGATACATCACATAAGGCATAATATTAATCGCAGCCCTCAAATCGATAAGTATCTTAGATACAGGCTGCCCATCAACTCTGCCTTTCACAAACAAAGCCTTAAGATGATGTCTCTCGTCATCGGTAGGTTTCTCAAAAACAGTCATCATTGGATCTAGTGTCAACTGAGCTACTTGATCAGAGAGAACAACTTCTTCCTAATTATCAGATAGTGCCAAAAACTCCATTGGCAACATGAATACCATATTAACATCTGCCGATGGACCCTTATTTTTGTGTTTTACCCGCCTTCGGCGATGACCAGACCTCTCATTAGAGGAATTTTCCTCTCGGTATAAATCTTCCTGATGCTCACGTTGCATCCTCCTTTTATAGTGTCTTTGTCAGACCCTCCGGGCACCATCGAGGAAACTTGGTTTTCCAAACCGGCTGATAACAGATCCTAGTGGATTCTACACGGCGTATATTAGGGTCCCTGTAGAATATTTCTTCATCGGGAACTCTTGCGTTTGCCATCTCCTCAAACTCCTCTTAATTCCTTGGAAAATATCCGGTAGCGTTTACCAAGCCTCTCATGTACACTAAGTTCGTTTCCCCACCGATCATGCATCGATGCTTCGCCTCGATCGGCTCATTGATAAATAAACCTCGATTGCCGTGTTGAAACCTCCTCCTTTCGACCGATTGACCCCATAATAACCATTGCACTCGTGGCAATTTTCAACGATTGGCAATTTAATACCTTCTTCCCAAAGAATGGATGAAAAACGGGCACCTCCAATGATCTTTATGCCGATACCATTCTTCCCGACGCCTCTCTTCTTCTTCTGTTATCGATATCGGTCCTTATTGCCGACGCCAACCCTCCTGCGCCTTCGATGGGTAATCACAATGCCAGCCGAGGAGGGTTTTTGAACCATCGCTTTCTCCCAAAGAAACCCTTACTTTTTGCATCATCGGTAGTTATCCGATGTTGGGGATCCACTGATGCGTTTTTCTCAGCAGCCTCTGACATCAATACCTTGGTCTTTCCTTTGGCCTCCAACATATTTCTTTGGAAAAGGGTGTTGATCAATTTTCATCGGCTTCGGGCCTTGGAAGTACCAAACTTAATTCTCCTGCATTCAATAGCCGATTGTAATCGCAAGGTTCTGAACACCTTGCACTCATTTGTACTGTGTGAAGTTGCATTGTGCCATTTGCAAAGACAAGATCTTCTTCAACTCTTCCGCCGATGGGATCACATGATTAGGTGATGTTTTAATTTGCCCCTCTTGAAGCGTAAGATCAAATATCTTGTCGGCCTTGGTGATATCAAAGGTAAACTTTTCTCGCTCTTTTTCGACCAAAGGGACAAGATATCGGCTTTTTATTCTTAACCCACTCGGCCTAAGCCGATAATCGGGTTCTTCATCGTAATCGTAATCTCCTACTTCTTCAACAAATGATACTTTTTACTCCAATTTTTTTTAGGTTTAAAACCCTAGTATCTTGATCGAGATCCTTTGCACAAGATGACCGAGGCTTTCAAACTCCCGAGAAGCATATCTGTCTTTAAGATGTGGCAATAACCTTTGAAAGCCAGATCGGCAAGTTGCCGATCATCCAAAGACCAGTTGTAGCACTTATTTTTACATCTCGTAGCCTTTTGCACAAAGCTTTCTACCGATTCATCATTACGCTGTCTCAATTTTACTAAATCGGTAAGCTTCTTTTCATGGATTCCAGCAAAGAAATACTTATGAAATTGTTTTTCTAGATCAGCCCAAGTAATAATAGAATTTGGTGGTAATGAAATGAACCATGTAAATGCCGATCTAGACAAAGATGATGAAAATAATCGAATTCTTAATTCATCTCTGCTAGCTGCCTCTCCACATTGAATAATGAAGCGATTGACGTGTTCCATTGTTGATGTATCATCTTGCCCAGAGAATTTAGTGAAATCTGGTACCTTGTACCGATTAGGGAGAGGAATTAAATCATATGCAGGAGGGTATGGAGTCCGATAAGAATAAGTATTGACCTTGGGCTTGATCCCGAACTGATCCTTTATAATTTCTGCTATCTTATCGGCCCAAAAAGCATCAGCCTCCTGCTAACGAACTGGCTGAATTTCTACAGGAGGTACCTGCTGATATCCCTCCACATATCTTTGTGGCCCATGATCTCCAGCAATCGGCATATTTGCCATTACTTGTGGTCCATTAACCTGCTAGAAAGGATTCATCGGCTGAGCTGCCGATGCTTGATTCTGGAAACCAGCTTGCATATGACCTTGTTGAATCCCTGCAACCTGCTGATTTTGCTGAACTGTATGTTGAACAGGTAACTGTCCTGACCAACCATTGTTAGAACTCATCGGTACAAAACTTACCGATGGCTGGTAATTTGCTGACATTGTTGGATAATTATAACCAAACTTTGAGGCATGAACTCGAACCCCGCTTTGACTTATAGCGAGGGCTTTTCTCACGCATCGGTAGTAAGCTTGCCGATGGACTTGAATTGGGTGTTTGAACCAAAGGCATCTGGAAACCTCCTGGAGTTGGTTGCACGGTAGTTGCTGTGGCATATTGAGGTACTTGTGCCATCGGCGAAAGAGCCGTTGGTATAGGAGCTTTTCCTACTGCATCAAACACTTGAGGTAACCCAGGATTGAAAGCAGATGACTCCGGAGGCATACCATATCCCCACCAATTAGCAGTGAATCGACTATTCGAGACATGGTTCGATATAGCTAATGCCGATAGATCTCGTATTAAGCTGAACTCGTCCCTCCGGTAGTACCGGATCCGATCATATCGGTGTAGATTGAATATTAGGTAAACCTGCCGATACTGGAGGAAAAGTAACTTCTGTACCCACAACGGCCGAGGGAGCCGATGGAGTATTGACAGATGCCGGCTCTAGTTGGTGATAGGCAGGCCCAACGTAATGCGGTGACGCTTGTCCTTCTTTGAGAGTTCGAACCACAACATTATGAAACAGTGATTGGACAGCACATTGGAATGATTAATCAAAGCATGATTTATCGCAGAATTAACCATCTCTTGAAGTTTACCAGATTGGAGTCAAGGTAACCCGCCGAGGCAACGGCAAATCTTGCTTCGGATGACTTGTCCACTCTTGTTCAAAGCTAAACGATCTCGAGATAAAGTCGCTGTATTCTTCTATAGCCTTTTCCATGGCACCGCCTCGCTTCTTCCTTAAGATCTTCTTTCGACATCTGCGATAATGTTCCCTGAATCGATCTCGGGATTGATCATATTGATCGGATTGACTTGTCCTACCGGGCGTGCCAAAAGATGTGTTGATGTAAAAGTGGATCTGCAAACACAAAGGGCTAATACCCGAATCGATATCCAAAGCGTGCCAGTCGATTTGACCTGTTAATCGACAAGGATGAAGATACGAGCACTTTGGTCCTGACAACAGCGATACGCCCGGAAGTCACGGCCAAGAGGTACTCACGCGGAACTCGAGAATCGCCGAAGGTTGCACTGAAACGATGCAACTCGCCGAATCAATGAGAACTCGTAAAAAGGAAAAATATGCAAATTGACGAAGTCGCCGAAAAGTAAGTAGATGCAAATAGGAGTAAAAGTTGGTTTTGATATTGATTGATCTGTATTACATTGCCCCTCAATCTATATTTATACCCCGATCTAATGAGACATAACCAAATACGACTAGGACACCAAGTCCATATCTAAGGAAACATGTGACTCTTACATGAATCATACTCTAACAAATATAGAAAAGGAAATCAACTCTTATCTATTTCCTTGTCCGCCTCAATTACGATGGAATTCTTACCGACCTCCTTTCCATCGGCATACTTCTTGTTTCATCGGCAGTAGTTTTCAAGCCTTCCTTCATCGGCATCGACACTAACATCTCCAACCTTATCGGCAACGCCCGAGTCTAAATCAACCTTTCCATCGATCACCACCATTCATCGGCAACCATCTTTACAAGTTGATTTTCATCGGTCGTCAGTCATACAAGAACTTTCCTCCCGCCGATTAGCCCACTCGATCATTTTGACACGCAAAAAACGGTGTCAATATATATATATATATATATATATATATATATATATATATATATATATATATATATATATATATATATATATATATATATATATATATATATATATATATATACCACTACCACGAACCCATCTCTCTTCTTACAAAAACAAAACAAAACAAAATAAAAACAACGACTGCCGGCCCTTTGTAGTTGTGATCTGCCGATCATCCGATCGGGCTGAGGACTAGACCCATCCCATGTAAGTAGCAGCTTCCTGTCATCTAGAGTTTTTTTTTTTGCTTTTCACACTAGTGCTTTTCCTTTTGCTCTTTCTTTTATTAGGATGTTGAAATTCGCTGTAGATAGTAGATTACTCTTTCTAATCCGCTCGACCCCATGTTGATCCGATCCTGCGCATGTCTGACTCAGCTCGATGGTATCCTTTTTCTTTTGCATGCACCCCCTTTTTCTTCTTGAAGATACCAAAAGACCATGATCCTTGCTCCACCTGTAAAAAAGATGGGTGCCATGCTCCAGCTAGCTGTAAAAAAGAATGGACCATGTTCAAACTTCAAAGCTTTAGCTCGTGTTGTGGAGATATATGCTTTTGGATTTAGTTAACCTGTCATCTTCAGTACAAGGATAAGATCATCCAAAAAGGATTAATAACCAGTTATCCATGATGAGTGGCTTGGAGTGCTCTCGCGCGTGTACGTGTGTGTGTGTCCATACTCCATCGCCTCACTGCAACCAGAATCGATCTTCCAAGTAGTGGCATCGCAGCCTGGTCTGTGCAGTGCGGTGACGTGCCAAGTTCCGCACCACAAACATCTTGCCCAACACGTACGCCCGCATGTCGATTCGGCGCCAAGCCGTGGAGGCAGCGGAGACGCATTGTGCACGTGAGTACGTGCGCGTGCGTGGGTGCAACACGTGCATGGGCCATGGCCGTCATCTGCAGCTCCCTCTGCACATGCGTACGTGCATGGAACATTGGAACTGGACATCGCGCCTAACTGCCGATCGATCGCCATCACAGCAGCAACCAACACATGACCACTCATTCGGACCGCTGCACGAGATCCGGCCGCAGGATGGATAGGAGGCCGCCGACCTTATCGCGCACCTTCGATTTACCAGCAACAGCTCAGTCGAGGCGCCGTGTCGAGAATTGCCATGGCCAACCCTCGCATCCTACCTACCTAGCTCGTCCACTAAAGCAAATGCACATGCTTTTCTGCCCTTGTGCACATGAAATGCACCCGCGGCTCGATCTGAAAAAGGATGGCTGAAGTTGGATTTTGCTTGGACCATTTTGATGATCTTCCTAGTGGATGCCTCGTCATCATGTACGTCAGTGCGCGCTGGTGGGTCCATCTGACCGGCAACGTCGACATCTCCCACCATCCGAGCTTATAAAGCACACCATGGGAGGTTTTGTTTTGCGCAAGATCTTCAGAAGCTACAGCTGCAGCACAGAGATAGCTCGGAGCAAACAGGGCAGCTAGTATAGCGGTTGCGACTTGCGACGAGACTAGCTCCTTGTGACTTGTGACAACTGGTGTGTGAGCGATCGAGAAAGGATGCCGTCTCTGCCCGGCCTGTACACCGGCGGCAGCGGCCGGTGTGGGAGGGTCGTCGTCCATGCAAGGAGAGGCGGCGGCCGGTCAGCTGCGGCGGTGAAGCAGCTGCTGTCGAGGTTGAGGTGCTCTTGGAGGAGACGCGCGGCGCGGCCGAGGCGAAGCGCGGTCAGGTTCGGGTATGACCTGCATAGCTACTCCCAGAACTTCGACGACGGCCCGGTGGCCACGGCTTGTGCCGTTGTGCGTAGCTAAGACTCTAGCTAGGAGTCTAGGACCAGGATTCTCCTTCTTCTGTGTATAGTGTGCCTTAGTGCTTCCTCACTGAGAGATTTGGGTCCAGTGTTAATTTCTGGTGATTACCTATCTAACTGGTTCATCCAGTAATTGTATAAAGAAATTACTTTTCCTGTGTAATTAGCTATGCACAAGGACAATTGCTTTTGTCAGCTAACTGTTGGAATGGATGGCTTCACTTTACTTTGTTGATTTCCAGCTAACCGTGAGACGTGGAAAAGCGGCTTGTGCTATGAAAATTGTAAGATATTTGGTTGTAACAACTATAAAAACCGACCCCATCTCTTTATCTCCTCGAAACAACTACAAATTGCCTTTCTATTTCCAACCATTTGGAAAAGTGGAAAGGTGAAAGCCAAAAGTAGGGTCAAGGTGTTGCTAAAACTGTACTACGCAAAAGCAGTTGTTTTTAGAAAAAACAACTTAAAATCCCAACAGTTTAATTGGCATTATGTTTTTTTTTCAGTAGAAGCACTTTTCAAAGCCGAATCAAACATAGCCTAAGTCTAAATTAAATACATTGTATAGACATATAAAGTGTGATGCATATATATACACTACGGGATACTGTGTATTTACCGAGTGTGAGTAACACTCGGCAAATAGTGCTACACACTCGGCAAACTCTTTACCGAGTGTCACACTCGGTAAAGTGGACTCAGCAAATAACGACTCGGTAACGTTATTTTACCGAGTGTCTAATATCGGCACACTCGGAACGTAGGTTTACCGAGTGCTGAAATGACACTCGGTAAACAATTATGACTTGACGGTCGTCAGCCTCCAAACTGACCGTTAACGGCGACTTTTACCGAGTGTGACCAGCAGCACTCGGTAAATAAATTAGCATTTCGTGATTAAAACAATTCCGCAAATAAATTTTTTGAATAATGTTTACCGAGTGTAGCTCCTAACACTCGGTAAAAGAATAACCAATTTGGTGATTAAAACAATTCCGCAAATAAACTTCGGGAAATAATTTTTACCGAGTGTTCCCATTCGGTAAAAAGTAGTCAAATATTTCCGAGTCAGGACGCGGCACTCGGTAAAAAATGGCACACTCGGCAAAATTCACAGAATCAGAACCAATTTGGTTCTGTTCGCTGTTTTACCGAGTGCTACACTCGGTAAAACTGACAGAATCTCTGTTTTACCGAGTGCTACACTCGGTAAAATATGTCCACAGAATTTTTGTTTGTTTGTTTCAGTGCATATCCAGTCACAATAAGCAACAAAATCACAGGAAATTATAATAACATGACAGATAGGCAATATATATCACATATATGTCCACAAATGTCACATCCACTCACAATCACCAACATATGTCGACAAGCACCATGCAAAGTCCACAAACACCATCAACATGTGTCCAAAGTCCACAAAGTTCAACCAAGTCCACAGTTCAACATACAAACCCATCAAACAAGGTCGGATGGCCTGTCACGTGGTCGGAGGCCTGCGGAGAAATGGAGTCAAGTCCAGGTCTTGATCACCCTGCATATCGTTGTTCGATCCAGCTGTAGAAGGTCCCTAGAATGAGATTGCACATGTGAGTTATCTGGATCAAAGCAAATTCTAAGGTGTAAGTTATGGTAGGTCAAACTAAGGTATAAGTCGAAGGTATATGACACGAAAGTGAAGAGTGCATCTAAGTAATAAGTGGATAGAATGTTATGACACTGTAATAATATGAATATTATGACACTGTAATAAACTTATCACAAGAAAATAATAAATGGATAGAATGTAATCAAACAAGTTAGTGGAGCAGGTTCTATGTGATCCAATGAGGTTGCAATTGCAACAAAACTATCGAACAAGAATAAGTGTTCATCTGTACTCAAAGATTTTTTTGCAAGTTATAATTAAAGAAGGAAGCAGTAACTTAGAGAAAATATTTCATATGAAAGTTATGATAAAAAAAACATGCTTATTCGAAATTAGCTTACTTACGACTTCTCTACTTAGAAAAAGTTACATTGTACTGCTTGGCATGTCCAGATACTAGACAATTAGTGTGGCAGTGCCTGTGTCCATTTAAAGTTCACACCAGATCCTCATGTGGGTTAAGGGAAGTGTGCGTTTATCACTGCTGTACATTTGAACCACAATTTTTTGCTTTCATGTAAAACGTTAGTAACACTTCTTTCTAGCTTAAGACTACCATGCTTCATTAGTGCTCGGCATTGGCTGCTTCAACTAATTGTCTTAAAAAGCTACTACCATATTTTTTTTTTCGCGAGTGGGTTTGCACCCGTTTTTCATTAAGAGGACAAGAGTTTTAAACCTTACAACACTGACAGTAAAGGTGGCGAGGAGCCTCCAACACCGCCAAGGGACAGCCTAACTACTGGAGATAGATCAGTCATCAGTGTCTTAATTCGATTCGTCTTGATCCACCATTCATGCATACTGTTACGACGACTTTATCAGTCGTACTCTCTTTAGTGTACTGATGTGTGGATAAGGCATTTTTGGTTTGAAATATATTGCAATGATTTCTAAAATGTGGATCTTTTTGGTGTCACGGGTTCAAATTTCCTTCATGTTTTATCTGCATAAAGATGATCAGTTTGGTTATCAGCTAGCTTTATTTCTGTCTCTGAGAATCCACTAATGCATTTCTCATCAGTCAGACACATAACTTCAGCATGTTTCTTTGATGTCTCACGTCCAATCCTTTTTGAACCCAATCGAACATGTTCAATTTAATCAGAGCATGTAGATTGGACCACATTTTCCCTGGACTCTCTACCGTGGACCTCAGAAGGGTTACTACCAACTTCGAAAACAAAATATTCCATGAGGCTAATAGTAAGGTAAGCCTATTGTCTCCTCTTTTAGCTGATCAATTAGTATCATTTACATATGTGCAGCGTGTGCATTTCAGCTTCAGATCAGGAGAAGCCTGCTGCTTTCAGCGTGTGTCCTATTCACTTTCAGAAGAAAAAACGAGAAACCGCCGGACTCGCTACATCCCCTATCTGACATGAATTCCACACGGGCGCGACGAGCACGCAAGCAATCCCCAAAGGTCCGTGGACGCCGAGCGCTCAGTCCGAGCAGCAGAAACGGCGGCCAGTGCAGGCAACGGGGGCCGTCCCGCACGGATCCATCCATTTCCATTCCATCGCATCACGGCACCACCAGACGGAGGGGAGAGGTGGGCAACAGGGCTGGTACCTGGCATCGACGGGAGCAGGCAGGGGTCCCTTGTCGCCACCGGTGCGGCGGGAGCACGTACAGAAGGGGAGGCCGCGGTCAGGGGAGGGGAGAGAGTGCTCGCCATCGCCGCTGCTGCTGGGGCCCACCCCACCCCACCTCGCGGGAACGGGAGCGAAGGAGGGAGCACGGGGCGGCGTCGGCGGAGGGGATCGTCGTCCGGTGCGCCGGTGCCGCTGTCTCTCTCTCCGTCTCTCTCTCTCTCTCCGTCTCTCCGGTGGCGGCGGCTGTGGGGGACCGCCCGGTGGCGGCGGTGGTGGAGGGGAGGAGGCGGGCCATGGGCGGGGAGGAGGCGCAGTGTGTGTGTGTGTGTGTCTGCACGATTTGAGGGAGAAAGCGGCTAAGTGTTAATGCTTCTATTTACCGAGTGCCTAGATGTACGGCACTCGGTAAACTCAAGCACCGCAGCCCAATGACATGTGGGCCTGGTACATGTTTACCGAGTGCCCAGATCTACGACACTGTAAACAGAAGCATGGCAGCCCTTGTGGGCGTGCAGGTGGGTCGTGGCTAACCTTTTTACCGAAAGTGTTTGAGGTCACACTCGGTAAAATGATCCATTATTTCATGCAAAACAGAAAAGAAAAATGCCAATTTAATCCTAAAATTCACCAAACTTTCACATGAACTATTTCATGTCATCTATTTACTATCTAAAAATTCCAAGTTCAAATCATAATGTTGAATTTCACTCTTAATAGAAATCATACTCGTCATTGTGAATGTTTAGCGCCTCTTTGGGAGATGTACCGGTTCGGCAAATGATTTAATGTAAAAATACTTCCAAAACGTTATGAAATTTTTTCTATAACATAGATGTATGCTTCAATGTTAATTCTTCCAATCTTGTGATTTATCGAGTTCGATTTTAATTATTACAATTAAATTTACACGATATGTACCTAATTTTCATAAAGAATGAAAATTTTGTGAAATATAATAAATAAATCGAAATAAACACCATATTTTGGAATGGAGTACTAAATATCATATGTGGATAGAGGAAAAAGAATGAAGGGAAAAACAAGAAAATTGGTTGAATTTTACCGAGTGTTTCGCCAATACACTCGGTAAAAGATAGTGTTTACCGAGTGTTGCACCAATACACTCGGTAAACATGTCATGCCGTGACGCCGTTTGGGGGCACGGTTTCTATCCTAGGTGACGTGGCACCTCAATACCGAGTGGCTGTTTTTACCGAGTGCACCCCTTCGGTAAACTTGTAGTTTTACCGAGTGTTCTGACTCGGTAAAGCGGTCTACTACCGGGTGTTTATGTTTTCCGAGTGTTGGCACTCGGTAAGTACTGTTTTCCGAGTGCCCCGACTTTTGACACTCGGTAATTGTCGGGGCACTCGGTAACTACACAGTCTCCGGTAGTGATATATATATATAGAGAGAGAGAAACTATATGTTCATGGAAAAATAATAGAGGATAAGTTCAAAATAACTAGACATATATTACATATATGGGTATTGTGTTGAAAATGACAAAAAGAGTTAGAGAGTACACAAACATAACTAATTTTAATTTATTGTAGGCAAACATCTAATACTTATGTCTCCTACTGCCAGTCTACCATGCGCTCTTGCCTCTGCAGTAGGTAGCACGGTTTTATTATGGACAAGTAGTCCAAACCAGTTCTTATATAATATACTTAGTACATTTAAGTTGTTCTATTCTAAGTCAAACTATAATAAATTTCATATAATTTATAAAAAAATATATTAAATGAACATTATTAAATAACATTGTAAATTATAATTCTTAGATTTTAGCACTTTCACAAATAAAATGAATGCTCTTCTATATAAATTTGGTCAACTAAAAGTCACTGACACTGCGCTGCTGGTTTGTGCATTGTAAGACAACCATCATATAGTCTGTCTGCTGACGCAGCTGCA
Organism: Miscanthus lutarioriparius; assembly: GCA_904845875.1. NCBI lineage: Eukaryota > Viridiplantae > Streptophyta > Magnoliopsida > Poales > Poaceae > Miscanthus > Miscanthus lutarioriparius. The sequence continues at coordinate 99,684,931 of CAJGYO010000001.1, forward strand.
GTCACAGCAGCCCTGCTCAACGTGCAGCGGAACAGGGTGAATATTGATAAAAGTTATTTATTATTTGGGTGTAATCCTACACAATTCCTCAAAAAGATCCATGTAGTTAGCCCGGACGATTGATCGATCGCTTTAGCATGCATCAGCAGGACCATCAAATCGGAAAAGGCCTTGTGACAGCCAAATGAAGGTACCGATCTCAAGGCAAAGGAAAGAAAAACTGGCATCGGGTCAGGGAAAAACCTAAAAAGCAAGACTGGCGATTCATTCTTGGACCATGATGATTTGGATGATTTGTGCTACCACATTCCCTCATATACACTGCCATGCATTCCATCAACACCGACCATCCCTTTTTGTGATCTGTGATCAGGCTGAAGACTCATGCAGATAGAAGCTTCGCCTCATCTAGGATTTTTGCTTTAACATTTTTTTAGAAAGGCGGCAAAAGCTTTCCCATTTTTTATTAGACGGATAAAAGGAAAAAAATGCATTAATTACATAGTTTTATGTGGGAAAAGGAAAACTCCTAACTACCAAAACTAGAGAAGGTCCCTAGCGCCGCCGCCGCCGTCACCTCCACATCCACCACCATTGGTCCCCCTCCCTTCCTCCGGTGTTTCGCCGGAGGCCGAAGGGAGTGGGGATCTTTCATTTTTATAAGTTTTCTAGTAGATCGAATCCTCTAGGGTTAGAGTCTTTCCATGTCAAGTTTCTTGGTACTGGGGATTTATCTGCTCCTCCTCTCCGCGACGGCGAGGGGATAAGATGGATTCGTTTTCTCCATGGCGGCTCTGTTGAAGATAAGGGCGACATCAGCGTCAACAACATCATCAGCTTGACGACATGGAGACTTGGCTTTTCGGATGGCGACATCAAGGCGGAGATGATGTCGCCGTCATGGAATAATTTTCTCCGGTCTTTCTTCGTTTTGTTGTGGTTAGATCTGACCACAATGAAGGACTAGAGAGAATAAGTTTCAGATCAGTCTTTCTTATTCTTTGGTGGAAGAAAGAAGAACAAGGAAGATACAAGAAAGAAGAAGTTTCTCCACTTCGCCTACATGAATGTTGGTCGTCGTTCGTTGGGCATATGTTCTTAGGCCTTTTGCTGAGTGTTTTGCCTGTGCGGTCATCTATACGAATCGTCATACAGGTTTAGAGTTGAGATTTTGGGCTATACAAAGCGTGGGTACAATTTAGATGATCAGGTTCTGGCTATATGTAGTGTATTCCAGTAAGTGTGCTTGTAACGTGATGATATACTCAGCTATGATCTAATATAATTCTTCTTTCGTCTCAAAAAAACTAGAGAAGATCAGTAGGCCACTACGGCGCACAAGCCGACAAATGTACCCTACAGCAACTTAAGCACGAAAACAAAAGAGTGCGCCAACTCCCTAAGAACCGAAAACAACCCAGAAGAAAAACTACTCCCTAGTAACGATGGATCTTGTTGCCGACTGAAACGGTTGAATATCATCTTTGAGAGGAGGGCGACTTGTCTTGGTTGTAAAGTTTTTTGTTAGAATGTTCTTCTACTCCGTTCCTTCCAAACGTTCCACCAGAAGTAGATCATAATTCCATCTATCCTTTTCCTTTGCCTTCGTTTCAAATTTTGCGTGACATTTACGCCAGTAGCTATGTAGCGATCCATTCATTCCCACTCAATCAAGTACTGCCAGATCGAGCCATTGTTTTAGATAGGACCAAACTTGCTTCGAGAAGGTGCAGTCTTTGCACAGGTGAGTCAGTGTTTCTGAGTCCACCCTGCATAGTTTGCAAATAGGATCATGTGTCCAGTTGCGTTTCGCTAAGTTGTTGGTGGTAACACTACGCCAGATTCTTACAGCAGGAACGGGGGCATTTTTACTGTAGGGGCGGCTGGAGTTGGGGGCGCCCCTACAGTGGGCGTCCTCGGCCCCAGCAGCCTGGCCGCCCCTTTATAGATGTCCTTGTAGGCAGGGGCTGGTAACCCGAGCCGCCTCTACAGCTTAGGGGCTGATCTGCAGAGGCGGCTCAATCACCGGCCGCCCGCCAGAAGATCTGGCAGGGGCGGCTGAATCACCAGCCGCCTCACCGATGGCGCACATTAACAAATAGCAGCCACCCCCTTCTTCCACCTCGGGACACACTCTTCTACATAAAAAAAAGGTTGGGAGGCCTTGAGCTCCTCCTAAAAATTACTCTACTAAGGGGGGAGGTTTTGATCTCAAATCCTTTGGTGGAGAGGCTCTAAAAGGTAAGGAAATGCTTCTCCAACTCTTTATTTAAGTTTAATTCGTTGATTAGTGAGTAATTTGATTTTAGGTTTTCTCTCTCTTCCATGGAGCTTGAGCTAGTTATGGGTGAAATTAGACCCTAATTTTCACTATACTAGGGTAAATTAGGTAGGAAAGTAAGATTGCACCCTTTATTAGTACATCTTTGTTGATTTTAGTGTAGTATTAGTGAAGTTTGGTGCATGTGTCATGAAACCCTATATCTAGATCTAGGATTTTGTTTTTTTTTTCTTTTTCAATTTTTCCTTTATGTGACTAGGGTTTGCATGTAGGTGAATGTGTAAGATTTTAATTGTTGCTAATGTATAAAATATCCTCTACCATGGCTACTAATTATCATTTAATATTTATTTTGATTCCTTTCTATAATGTGTGTTTTTAATTAGTTATGGATAAATAGGCC